>OY856413.1:209083424-210323424 GCA_963693085.1 Alisma plantago-aquatica
TCTCGCACAAGGTGGCTTCGCCTTACCATCCACAAACCAGTGGACAGGTAGAGGTCTCTAACCGACAACTAAAGCCTATCCTTGAGAAAACAGTTGGACGTAATCGAAAAGATTGGTCGACAAAAATCAACGACGCCTTATGGGCTTATCGTACTGCTTATAAAACTCCCCTTGGGACTACTCCTTTTCGATTGATATATGGAAAGGCTTGTCACATGCCGGTCGAATTAGAACATAAGGCATGGTGGGCAATTAAACATTTGAACTTCAATATGAAAGAAGCAGGGCAAGCCAGGATTCTGCAACTCAACGAGCTGGATGAACTAAGAATGACAGCCTATGAAAATGCACGAATCTACAAGGAACATACAAAACTTTGGCATGATGGACATCTGAAACGAAAGGGCATACAAGTAGGAGACCAAGTGCTGGTTTTTAACTCGAGATTAAGGATATTCCCAGGAAAACTTCGCTCACGCTGGTCCGGATCGTACATTGTCAAAAGCATCTCTTCTCATGGCACTTTCTCTTTATGGAGTGTAGAGTCAGGAGAATTCATAACCAATGGCCACCGCCTGAAGAGATATTTCACCACAACAGACATAGACACCAAATCAGTGCTAGAACTCACCGATCCAAAGGATCCCACATGAAGACAAAGGACTTTGTCGAGCCATCGACGTAAAACAAAGGCGCTCGTCGGGAGGCAACCCGATCAATAAATCTATTTTACTTCTCCTTTTCAAATTTTGTTTCTTACCTTATAGTTAAATTGTCCTTAAATAAAATTTTCCTTATGAGATAGTTTTCCTTACAGAACACGAGATCGGAGTGGCGCTGATCATAATGAAATCTTTCTCGACAGTCATACCTGGTGTTACCTTTCCCCTCCATCTTGAATTTAGGGTTTGCTCGAGGACGAGCAAATTTCTCAGTTCGGGGTGGAGGGTGGGTGGTACGTACTCCACTTCCACATACACCATCTTTTCATACTCAATCTGTCTCTATCATAAAATTTTCAAAATTTTTGAACAGATATTTGATGAATTTTTGACACTTGTTGATAATATGTAACTAACCTTTTTGCTATGCATCTTCAATCATAACATCCTCCTTATTCGAAGTGAATCCTTAAGAGGACTGACTTTTGAAACTTGCCTTTTACCTGAAACCATCCTGTGAAGCTTATGATTCCTAACATCATAATACTTTTTACAAAATGATAAGTATCTGTCAAACTGATAGGGATCAAACACGTCGTGCTTCCTAACTGACTAGTGGAACAATGGCTTAGAATCCCCACCGGATCCGCATCAAGTCATTATTTGAGCAGAGTATGACAAAGAGAATAACCCGGTTTTGAATTGTAAATCAAGTTGCATTTTGATCTGAACTCTCTTCTACACTTCTTCTATCATCTTCGTATCCCTCCATCCATCAATACCACTAAAATAGCCAAATTTGTGCCAAACCCTATGTTCGGGGTGGCACACCTCTTCCCCCGTATCCACTTCTTCCATACCCCTTCCAATAAATAGGGGCGTACCACCAAAAATGCAATCTTGAGTCCAATAGAGGAGGGATCTGCAATAAAAGATGCCAAAGTGCACACAAAAAGAAATGCAATCTCGAGTCGAATAGAGGAGAGATATGCAATAAAAGATGCCATAGTGCACACAAAAAATATGCAATAAATGAAATTGCAAAACAAATAAAAATCTCGAGTCGAATAGAGGAGAGATTTACTTCTTCTTTCCATACCACCTTTCACTCCTTTTTCTACCTAAGGGCACAATACATGCCCCACCATCCTGAACTACACCAGTGTCAGATCAGATGCATACTTGTTGATTCTTCGGGTATCTCTGAACTCCTACAAAACTCTTCGACATGCTTGGTGTTGGAAAAGGTGGGGAGGAAGCATTGTTGGGAAACGAACTCAGGAACGAAGCTATGGAAAGACGTGTTTAGTGGTCCCAGGAAGTTAAGGTACTCATTCATACTGAGCAGAAAGAAAACATTTGTGATGTGAAGATGAAGAAATTACACGGATCGAAAGTATTTCATTAGGCAACATTTTCAAACTTTATGTTACTCGAGGACAAGCAACGATTTAAGTTCGGGGTGTTTTGATGAGTGCATACTCATCATGGAATTCAACTGCTTTTTTTTGGAACAAAGTCAACTCCAATTCACCCTTTTAACCAAATATGAATCATAATGTGTAAAACTACTTGGCTGATTCAATAATCAAGGTTTTAACTAAATATCTTTCATTTAATGCAGGAAAATCAAGCAACTCCATGCATACGGTCTCAAGACCGTTTGGATCCTTGCAGCCTCAAGACCGTTTGGGTCCACGCGGTCCCAAGACCGTTTGGTGGAATACACAAAGAACAAATGACGAAATCGGCTGCCAAAGAAAGCCATGCGGTTTCAAGACCGTTTGGTCCCATGCGGTCTCAAGACCGTTTGGTCCCATGCGGTCTCAAGACCGTTTGATCCCATACGGTCCCAAGACCCTTTGGTCCCATGCGGTCTCAAGACCGTTTGGTCCCATGCGGTCTCAAGACTGTGTGGTCCCATACGGTCCCAAGACCGTTTGTTCCCATGCGGTCCCAAGACCGTTTGGCCCTGTGCGGTCCCAAGATCGTTCGACGCAAGCACAAGGATCGATTAAAGAACTAAAGTCGCACGCCCACGCCAAGGCCAGGACCGATCGAAGCAAACCGTTTGGTGCCCAAACGGTCTCAAGACCGTTTGGCGCCCAAACGGTCTCCAAACCGTTTGGTGCCCAAACGGTCTCAAGACTGTTTAGCGCCCAAACGGTCTCCAAACCGTTTGACGCCCAAACGGTCTCCAAACCATTTGGAGAAGATATTTCCAGCAACTTATCCAAACCGTTTGGGATCAGATCGGAACCCATAAATAGACCCCCAGGGTCCCCATTTGGGGGGATCGGATCCGGACGCCGATAGGCTGCCAGAGCACCACCCCGATCAAGTTCCACTCCATCTACTGCTGGTGTTGCATCCAAGGAGGCCAAGAAGAGAAAGAAGACGGAGCAAGGAGTGCATCTTCTTCACCGGGCTGCGTCCACCCTCTGCACCGAGCTCATGGCGGATCTATCTTTCTCTCCAATCCTTCTTGTATCTCGCATCATGAGCGAGTAGTCCTTTTTCACTGGGGTGCGGGGACTAGCCCCGCTGCCCATGCAAACCCTGTTCTTTTGTTAAACTTTCCATGTCAATGTATATAACTCTTCATTTTGTCGTTTATCGTTAAGCTTGTAGGTTGGTTATGTGCTGGTTTCCACCTTTGTGCTCCCTATGTTGCGAGAACTTCAATGCATGGGTATGAACGTCGTTTAGCATGTTAGACTCCTTGACGAGAAGTTCTGATGGGATTCCTTGAGGTCGTAAGTGTATGATCCGCAAGGCGACGAGCCATTTAGCCTTCAGTGACGCTTCTGTGCGCCTGACGCCCGTATGGGGGGTTCACAACCTTAGTTGGATTTTGTATCTTCTTGCTATTCGTCGATGTTTACTCGTATTATAATCGCTTATTTGCTTAACGGTTGACGTGGTTGACTCCTTGACGAGAACTTCTGATGGGATTCCTTGAGGTCGTAAGTGTATGATCCGCGAGGGGATGAGCCATCTAGCCTTCGGTGATGCTTCTGTGCACCTGACGCCCGTATGGGGGGTTCGCAACCTTAGTTGGATGTTGTATCTTCAGAGCCGTAAGACATGTGATCCGGATGGTGACGAGATATCTGATGCCTATGGTGATGCTTACGCGGACCTGACACCCGTATGGGGGGTTCTGCAGCAGCTCTATTTGAAGTGTTGTTTCTTGCCTGGATTGTTTGCAGAGGAGTATGTTTGTGTGTGTAGTGGTGGTCAAACCCGATACCATCCCAGCGATTCCATATCATTGATCCAAACCCATCTTTTAATTCAGCTTTTACTTTCCTGCATTTAGTTTAAACAACCCAAATCAAACTATTGTTCTAAATATTAGTTTTACTAGAGCTAGATCTAACTGACAAAGATTATTTAAAACGTTGTCCTTTGGGTTCGATCCTCAACTATACTGCGATAAGACTCGTCCACTTGCGGGTGGTATTGTTGCACTTGGTTTTGGTAAAAACTCGGGGATTTCAGCTGTAAAGAGGCGAGATCACCCCCTTACTAAAATTTAAAGGAAATACAACATCCACAAGTTTTAAACACAAATAGAGACTTTTGAGGATGATTGCATAATAATCCAATTAAATAAGCATGATTCCAGATACATAATAAAATGTCAATAGCAGCGGAAAGAAAAGAAATAACAAGCCTTCTATTGGCTTTATTGTTTATTACATCATTGATTTCTAAAAGAAAAGATAAGATAGCATAGAGGATCAAGCTATAGCAACCTAGCCATCCTTCTTCACAAGCAAACGAACACAGCAAGGAATCTTTCTTTAAATCCTTCCTTCTCCTTGAAAAGCTCCAACACCTGGGTGGTTGGGATGGCACCCAGCAAGAGGGAAAAACAAAGAAAAGTATGTGTTACTCTACTAATCTATCCAAGGCAAAGAAATGATGTAACAAGGAAACTAGTCAAGTATTTGGTGTAAAAGGATATCAAAGAGTATGAGATTTTCATTAAAGAACTTGCCATTAACAAAGATAATAAAGGATTTTAGCATGCTAATTAATATGTCTATCTAACTAAGTAGGGTTGAGGCACCTACCGAACCTCTAACCTTAGGTGAGGGAAGAATTATAAACATTTCCAAATCACCTACAAATTTTTAATGGGGAGAATAATAAACATTCCCCTAGGGCGATTTTATACATGCCCTCTATGGGTGGTTGTACATAAGTACCACTACTTAAAATTTAAATAGAACATTTAATTTCATGCTAAGAGATTTATGGCAAGAATAAACAAAATATATTCAACATGGCAATGGGGCATAAATACCCAAACAAGAGAGTACTATAATTGAAATTGAGGCAATTAGGACAATTTAGGTTTCAAAGATATTCAATGGTTTGGATCAATTAAACCTCATAAGAAAAATCTAGGTATTGGATTAAGTATTCCCAACTGATAGGTAGATGTACAACATGACTCATAACAAGCAAAATCCCTACTAAACTCATACACATACCTTTGCCACAGATGTCCTAGCTTCCCTTATCAGATCGTCTCACGAACTAAAGATCCAAACTTCCTAATATATCATTTAATTCATTTATTAGAATTGCATATATTTACTTCTAAGATTTAAAACCCTAATTTACTAACTTTTATGCAAACCTTCGATTCAGACCTCAAAAACCTCATAATTGACTGAATTAGGTTTTCCTGATCAAAATAACATATAATATTGTATATTTTGGAAATATAAATATTACGGTAAATTTTTAGAGATTTTTAAGTTAATTAATTTGATTTTAAAAACACTTTTTCGCAAAACTCAAAATCAAATTTCAAAAATATTTTTATTGGATAGATCTCGTTTTCCTGATTTCAAAACACTATTTATTTTTAAATTTTGACCAACAGATTAATTAATAGAAATTATTTGGCCTCGACCAATCACAGCCTGCCACGTAGGCAAGGCTGGTGAGGCCGGGCGGTGATGGGCGACAGAAAGCGGCGAGCCGCGCCACGCGATCGCTCGCGATCGGCCGAGCGGTGGAGGCCGACGGACCGCGAAAAGACGAAAATACCGCGCGAGAAAATTCGAAAGAAAAAGGCGGCGAAGGGCAAAATCGTAAAAAGCCAGTCGTCTTCAACCTCCGTTCGCCCGATCGACGAAAACGTGGGCAAAGCCCCGATTTTGGGCAAATCCAAGATACTCAACCAAATCTTGCGTTTAGATACTCAAAAGAATGAGAACGAGAAGACGAAGAGGATGGTACCTTCAATTTAGACGGAGACGAAGCGAGCAAAGAGCACTAGGCGCCGCAAGACAGGAGCAACCGGCGGCTCGTTGGAGGTGCAAACTTCGACCAATTCAGAAATTAAGGGTATGGGGGAGTAGCTAAGGTGATGGCGGAGCCAGGGGTTAGGTTATATATAGGCAAGGTTGGCCAGGGTTAGGGTTTGATAGAAAACCAAAGGGAAGGTCGGCGGCCACTTTGGGGGTTTCACAAATACCCAACAAAACTCGAAAAACTTGGGATAATCCTATGCGAAATCTTGCAAGGAACCCATTGCAACAAAAATCAGAGAAAATAGTCGAGTAAATCTCGAGTTATCACAAATTTAAGAAAACGAGAAAAACAACCCGTTTCCTAATCTAACTCGAGGTTGAAGACGATCGTGGATCGTCGGATCAGTGGACACGGGTCCACTAATCAACCTGGACCGTTTGATCTCACGTTAGATCAGGGAAATAACCCTGAGCAAAAACCGATTTTAAAATCTATTAGATTTTTAATCCTTTTTCTCTTTCTTATTTTGGGGGCTCAAACGTTGCCCAAAAATTATGAAAATTGGTACTCTGACTTATTTCGACGCATAGAATCCGAATATGGAGTTAGTTTTTCATTTTGAGAAAGTTTATTATGTGAATAAATTAATATGTCATTTTCTCTCTCCTCCTCCAAAAGAGGTGTTAATATTATCTAAAATTAATGTAACTTCACCCTTAAGTTTTCTTAATGATTTGAAACACGATTTTGCAATTATCTTCTCAATATGACATTATCTTTTTATTTATTAAATTAATTAGAACTTTCTACACTCTTTCTATCTCCCATTTTCCTATTTATTCATATGTCATCCAAATTAATTGCAAATTTGCACAGAGTCTTATTTTTATGCCTAGAATACGAATTTGAAGTTATTTCCCTAATTTGAGAGCATTAAGTATTTTATTTCTTTTTATTGTCTTATTTCCCATCTTCCTTTGATAATGTTATTAATATTTTTATTTTAAATAATACTTGACCCTTAAGTTACTCTTTCCTCAAGTAAACGAATTAGACTATCAAATTATCATGATGGTTTCAAATTATCTTGTTTGTTACAAAATCTTTGTAATTATCTTCTTTACTCATATTTTCTCATATTTCCTTTACTTATTATATTTATCTTCTTTCTTTACAAAATTCGGGTTTCCTTCTTATTTCTTATATTCTAGGAAACACTAGAAGATTCTAGGACGAATTATTTTATCCCCTTCTTATTTCTTAAGGTAAAATTGTATATTAAACCCCTTGTCAAAATCTAACTGAGTCATTTGTACATGAAACCTTGAAATAAGATTATATGGGAAATATTTAACCAATAACTATCTAAATTTCTCTTAAATCAAGACCAAGGACAAAAAGAACGAAAATGGAGATTAAAGCTTATAGAAAAGAGGTACAAAGAGGTACAAAGAGTTTTCAGTATGTTACAGCACTCCACCCCTTAAAAAGGATTTCGTCCCCGAAATCTCATACAAAAAGGGAAGGGTGAGTACGTAACATCTCATCTCTCAACTCCCAGGTGGTTTCTTCTAAACCATGATATCTCCACAAAACTTTTACTAACTCTATCTCCTTATTCTTCAACTGCTTCACTCGGGAGTCAAGGATCTTCACAGGTAGCTCTTCATATGTCAGGTTCTCATTAATCTCCACAGGTTCAATGGAGAGCACATGAGACGGATCCTTAACATACTTCCTCAGCACAGAAACATGGAACACATTGTGAATCTTGTCATAAGCAGGAGGCAAAGCTAGGCGATATGCACAATCTCCCACTTTATCTAAGATCTCAAATGGTCCAACATAATGAGGACTCAACTTGCCTTTTAGTTTAGACCTTGCAATAGAACGTATAGGCTTGATCTTCAGAAAAGCATAGTCACCCACTAAGAAGCTTACATCAGACCTTCTTTTATCAGCATACATCTTTTGTCGGTCTTGAGCAGCTTTCATCCGTTTCTTTATCAACTGTATCTTCTCAAGCATCATCTGCATGTCATCAGTCTTCACCAGGGAATGCTCACCAACCTCATCCCAGTGCAAAGGTGAACGACAAGGTCTACCATAGAGAGCTTCAAAAGGTGGCATACCAATGCTGGCTTGGTAGCTATTGTTGTAAGCAAACTCTGCTAATGGTAGATACCGATCCCAAGCACCACCCCAATCCATCACACAGGCACGAAGCAAGTCCTCCAGAATCTGAACTGTTCTCTCGGACTGACCATCAGTTTGCGGATGGTAAGCAGTGCTGAAACGCAGATCAGTACCCATCTCTTCCTGAATCTGACCCCACAAACGAGAAGTAAATTTCGGGTCTCGATCAGAAACTATCACAGCAGGGACACCATGCAGACGAACTATCCACTCCACATACAGCTGAGCCATCTCAGCAACTTTATGTGTGGTTTTGAAAGGCAAGAAATGTGCAGATTTAGTAAGCCGATCAATCACCACCCAAACAGCATCATAACCTCTTTTGGACTTGGGGAAACCAGTAACAAAGTCCATTGTGATCTTCTCCCATTTCCATTCTGGAATTTCAAGAGGATGAAGAAGACCACCAGGTCGTTGATGTTCAATCTTGACTTGCTGACATGTCAAGCACCTCGCCACAAACAGAGCTATATCATTCTTCATATTCTTCCACCAGAAACTTCGCTGTAGGTCCTTGTACATTTTGGTTGTGCCAGGGTGAATAGTGTACTTGGAACCATGAGCTTCACTCAGAACCTTCTGTCTCAGATCACCAACATCAGGTATCCACAACCTTTGTCTAAAGCGGATAGCACCATCCACTCCGACAGAGAAGTCAGATTGCGGTTTCTCAGCTAAAGCTTTCAACTCTTTAAGCTCGGAACTCTCCAACTGTGCAGACACAACTTCTGAGATCCAGGTTGGTGTAACAGTCAAACTGGCCATATGAACACACAACTTATCTTCATCTACTGAAGCAACAGGTTGAGGCCTCCAACTGGCAACATGTTCAAGGTTTTCCCACACAGAACATCTCAGAGCAGCACAAACAACATCCTTCTTGCGACTTAAAGCATCGGCTACAACATTTGCTTTTCCAGGATGATAGGTGATGGTGAAATTGTAATCTTTAAGATATTCCATCCACCTACGTTGTCGCAAGTTTAGATCCTTCTGAGTCAACAAATACCTCAAACTCTTGTGATCAGAAAAGACTTCAAACTTTTCTCCATAGAGGTAGTGTCGCCAGATCTTCAAAGCATGAACTATGGCAGCCAACTCCAAATCATGCGTAGGCCAATTAGCTTCATTAGGTTTCAACTGTCGAGAAGCATAGGCGATCACCTTTCCGTCTTGCATAAGAACACACCCCAAACCTTGTCGGGATGCATCAGTGTAGATGACATAAGGTATACCCTCAATAGGCAAAGCAAGCACTGGAGCAGAAGTCAGACTCATCTTCAACTTCTGGAAACTATCCTCACATTCAGGGGTCCATGAGAACTTGACTTCCTTCCGAGTCAGCTTAGTCAATGGTAAAGCCAACTCAGAAAACCCTTTGATAAACTTCCGATAGTAGCCAGCTAGACCAAGGAAACTACGGATTTCAGACGGGTTTCTCGGAGCACTCCATTTGGTCACAGCTTCCACCTTTGCAGGATCAACAGATATGTGGCCGGCAGAAATCACATGACCAAGAAACATCACTTCTTTTATCCAGAACTCACATTTCGAGAATTTTGCATATAATTGATTTTCTCGCAATGTGTTGAGTACAATCCGCAAGTGTTCGCGATGTTGTTCCAACGTCTCAGAATAAACCAAAACGTCATCAATAAACACCACCACAAACTTGTCTAGGTATGGGCGGAATACTCGGTTCATCAGGTCCATAAACGCAGCAGGGGCATTTGTCAAACCAAAAGGCATGACCAAGAATTCATAATGCCCATAACGAGTTCTGAACGCTGTCTTAGAAACATCTTCATCCTTCACCCGCATCTGGTAGTAGCCACTCCGCAGATCCATCTTGGAGAACACTGTGGCTGACTTCAGCTGATCGAATAAGTCATCGATGCGTGGCAATGGATAACGATTCTTTACTGTCACCTGGTTGAGCATGCGGTAGTCCATACACATCCGCATCGAACCATCTTTCTTCTTCACGAACAGGACAGGGGCTCCCCAAGGAGAAACACTGGGGCGAATGAAACCCATGTCAAGAAGCTCTTCAAGCTGCTTCTTCAACTCCGCCAGTTCAGCAGGTGCCAAACGGTAAGGTGGTTTCGATATTGGTGAAGTTCCAGGTACGAGCTCGATGGAGAATTCCACTTCGCGATTTGGTGGCAACCCAGGCAACTCCTCAGGAAAGACATCTGGGAAGTCCTTCACCACATCAACATGGTCCAGGGTAGGAGGTGTAGCTTCGAGAACTATGGAAGCTAGGAAGGCTCTACACCCAAGAGAGATGAGCTTCTCAGCTTTGATGGCAGAGATGACAAACTGTCGTTCTCCTTGCTTCTTGCCCTTGACACACACTCTTCCTTCATCAGGGTGGAAAAGGCTAACCTTGGATTCCTCACAGAACAGAACAGCTTTAAACTTCTTCAACCAATCCATACCAAGGATGATGTCAAAGACAGTCATATCAAGCAAGACAAAAACGGTGGGAAACATTATCCCGGATATACAGAGGTTCAGGGTAGGAGTTTGGAGATACGAGGAGCAGATTTTTCCACTAGGAGTTTTTATATCTAACACATGATCCATGAACTCAGATTCAATTTCAAGCATAGAGGCAAACTGGCTGGATATAAAGGTATTGGAGGAACCAGAGTCAAAAAGAGCTTTTAAAGGATGCAAATCGAGGTGTAGTGTACCTTCAATTACTTCATTACCATCACCATCTTCTTCAGCATTGAGAGCAAACACTCTCCCATTCCGCCTCTCAGCTGGCGGGCGCCTCAGATTCTGGTTGTTGTTGTTTCGCGGTGGAGGATTCTGTCTCGGCTGTTGTGGTGGCTGAGCCGGATTCTGCCCTTGCTGGAAACGAGGACAGTTAGGTCGGATGTGCCCAACTTGGCCGCACTCATGGCAGGTTGGGGGAGGACGATTGCCAACTCGAGCAGGTGCGTTATTGGCGGGACATCTTCCAGGAGGATGGTGGCGATTGCATCTGTTGCAGCGATCTCGACCACGGTTCTCATGCTGGTTCGGGTTCTTCCTTTTGTTGTTGAAGATACTAGAGGACTGGAATCCTGGATATGACTCGATGGCGAGAGCTTTATCTACCATCTGCTGAAACGAGAGGGGCAACTGTGGAACAAGGCTTCGTCCAACATGATAGTTCAGACCTTCCAAGAACAAGGTTGCTCTCCTATCCGCTCCAAGATCAGTGGCGTAACGCTCCAGCAGTAGAAACTTCTGAACGTAGTCGGCCACACTCATGCTTCCTTGCTTGAGACTGTAGAACTCAGCCTCCTTCTTCCTCAGGAACGCGGGGCAGATGTACTTCTCTCTGAACAGCTTCAAGAACTGAGCCCACTCCATGGAGGAAGTGTCTCGGGTTCGAGCAACTCCATTCCACCAGACTCGTGTCAGTCCATCCAGCACATACGTTGCAAACCGAACCTTCTGGTGAGGAGGGCAAGCCATACCCTCAAAGGTCCGATCCAGGGCCAGCACCCAGTCATCTGCTTTGTCCACCATGTTAGGCTCACTCTCACCCTTGAAGTAGGGTGGCTGCATCTTGATGAAGTCGGTGAGGGTGAACTCCCTCGGCTTGGAAGCAACAGCAGCTATGGTGTTGAGTTGTCCCATCATGGTGGAGGACAACAGTTGTCGCAGCATCGCCAGTTCTTGCTCAGGCGTGAAAGCAGGAACACCAGAGTTCGATTGGTTCATAGCAGGTGTCGCCGGAGTGTCAGGGTTGTCGGTGTTGGACTCCTGGTTCGAGTTGTCAAACAGGTCACCTCTCCTGAAATTAGGGGTAACTTATTAAATTTTCAGGAGTAAAGGATCATAGATGAGAGGGAAAAGAAATAGAGATGAGAAAAGGATAACTAGAATGCTATTGCCTAAAGGCATACTATTTCGGGCAGTTCGTATCAGCGCAGGCCAGGCCGGATCATATGGGCACAGGAGTCCCCGTATGCCAAGCTAGTGGGTCGGAGGAAAATCTTGCCAGCCCCCATGCCCTGATCCTTTCTAGACACCCTTGCCTCAACTGCATGCCCTTATAGTTGCCCAAAGGCTCTGATACCATGCTGTAAAGAGGCGAGATCAACCCCTTACTAAAATTTAAAGGAAATACAACATCCTCAAGTTTAAAACACAAATAGAGACTTTTGAGGATGATTGCATAATAATCCAATTAAATAAGCATGATTCCAGATACATAATAAAATGTCAATAGCAGCGGAAAGAAAAGAAATAACAAGCCTTCTATTGGCTTTATTGTTTATTACATCATTGATTTCTAAAAGAAAAGATAAGATAGCATAGAGGATCAAGCTATAGCAACCTAGCCATCCTTCTTCACAAGCAAACGAACACAGCAAGGAATCTTTCTTTAAATCCTTCCTTCTCCTTGAAAAGCTCCAACACCTGGGTGGTTGGGATGGCACCCAGCAAGAGGGAAAAACAAAGAAAAGTATGTGTTACTCTACTAATCTATCCAAGGCAAAGAAATGATGTAACAAGGAAACTAGTCAAGTATTTGGTGTAAAAGGATATCAAAGAGTATGAGATTTTCATTAAAGAACTTGCCATTAACAAAGATAATAAAGGATTTTAGCATGCTTATTAATATGTCTATCTAACTAAGTAGGGTTGAGGCACCTACCGAACCTCTAACCTTAGGTGAGGGAAGAATTATAAACATTTCCAAATCACCTACAAATTTTTAATGGGGAGAATAATAAACATTCCCCTAGGGCGATTTTATACATGCCCTCTATGGGTGGTTGTACATAAGTACCACGACTTAAAATTTAAATAGAACATTTAATTTCATGCTAAGAGATTTATGGCAAGAATAAACAAAATATATTCAACATGGCAATGGGGCATAAATACCCAAACAAGAGAGTACTATAACTGAAATTGAGGCAATTAGGACAATTTAGGTTTCAAAGATATTCAATGGTTTGGATCAATTAAACCTCATAAGAAAAATCTAGGTATTGGATTAAGTATTCCCAACTGATAGGTAGATGTACAACATGACTCATAACAAGCAAAATCCCTACTAAACTCATACACATACCTTTGCCACAGATGTCCTAGCTTCCCTTATCAGATCGTCTCACGAACTAAAGATCCAAACTTCCTAATATATCATTTAATTCATTTATTAGAATTGCATATATTTACTTCTAAGATTTAAAACCCTAATTTACTAACTTTTATGCAAACCTTCGATTCAGACCTCAAAAACCTCATAATTGACTTAATTAGGTTTTCCTGATCAAAATAACATATAATATTGTATATTTTGGAAATATAAATATTACGATAAATTTTTAGAGATTTTTAAGTTAATTAATTTGATTTTAAAACACTTTTTCGCAAAACTCAAAATCAAATTTCAAAAATATTTTTATTGGATAGATCTCATTTTCCTGATTTCAAAACACTATTTATTTTTAAATTTTGACCAACAGATTAATTAATAGAAATTATTTGGCCTCGACCAATCACAGCCTGCCACGTAGGCAAGGCTGGTGAGGCCGGGAGGTGATGGGCGACAGAAAGCGGCGAGCCGCGCCACGCGATCGCTCGCGATCGCTCGCGATCGGCCGAGCGGTGGAGGCCGACGGACCGCGAAAAGACGAAAATACCGCGCGAGAAAATTCGAAAGAAAAAGGTGGCGAAGGGCAAAATCGTAAAAAGCCAGTCGTCTTCAACCTCCGTTCGCCCGATCGATGAAAACGTGGGCAAAGCCCCGATTTTGGGCAAATCCAAGATACTCAACCAAATCTTGTGTTTAGATACTCAAAAGAATGAGAACGAGAAGACGAAGAGGATGGTACCTTCAATTTAGACGGAGACGAAGCGAGCAAAGAGCACTAGGCGCCGCAAGACAGGAGCAACCGGCGGCTCGTTGGAGGTGCAAACTTCGACCAATTCAGAAATTAAGGGTATGGGGGAGTAGCTAAGGTGATGGCGGAGCCAGGGGTTAGGTTATATATAGGCAAGGTTGGATAGGGTTAGGGTTTGATAGAAAACCAAAGGGAAGGTCGGCGGCCACTTTGGGGGTTTCACAAATACCCAACAAAACTCGAAAAACTTGGGATAATCCTATGCGAAATCTTGCAAGGAACCCATTGCAACAAAAATCAGAGAAAATAGTCGAGTAAATCTCGAGTTATCACAAATTTAAGAAAACGAGAAAAACAACCTGTTTCCTAATCTAACTTGAGGTTGAAGACGATCGTGGATCGTCGGATCAGTGGACACGGGTCCACTAATCAACCTGGACCGTTTGATCTCACGTTAGATCAGGGAAATAACCCTGAGCAAAAACCGATTTTAAAATCTATTAGATTTTTAATCCTTTTTCTCTTTCTTATTTTGGGGGCTCAAACGTTGCCCAAAAATTATGAAAATTGGTACTCTGACTTATTTCGACGCATAGAATCCGAATATGGAGTTAGTTTTTCATTTTGAGAAAGTTTATTATGTGAATAAATTAATATGTCATTTTCTCTCTCCTCCTCCAAAAGAGGTGTTAATATTATCTAAAATTAATGTAACTTCACCCTTAAGTTTTCTTAATGATTTGAAACACGATTTTGCAATTATCTTCTCAATATGACATTATCTTTTTATTTATTAAATTAATTAGAACTTTCTACACTCTTTCTATCTCCCATTTTCCTATTTATTCATATGTCATCCAAATTAATTGCAAATTTGCACAGAGTCTTATTTTTATGCCTAGAATACGAATTTGAAGTTATTTCCCTAATTTGAGAGCATTAAGTATTTTATTTCTTTTTATTGTCTTATTTCCCATCTTCCTTTGATAATGTTATTAATATTTTTATTTTAAATAATACTTGACCCTTAAGTTACTCTTTCCTCAAGTAAACGAATTAGACTATCAAATTATCATGATGGTTTCAAATTATCTTGTTTGTTACAAAATCTTTGTAATTATCTTCTTTACTCATATTTTCTCATATTTCCTTTACTTATTATATTTATCTTCTTTCTTTACAAAATTCGGGTTTCCTTCTTATTTCTTATATTCTAGGAAACACTAGAAGATTCTAGGATGAATTATTTTATCCCCTTCTTATTTCTTAAGGTAAAATTGTATATTAAACCCCTTGTCAAAATCTAACTGAGTCATTTGTACATGAAACCTTGAAATAAGATTATATGGGAAATATTTAACCAATAACTATCTAAATTTCTCTTAAATCAAGACCAAGGACAAAAAGAACGAAAATGGAGATTAAAGCTTATAGAAAAGAGGTACAAAGAGGTACAAAGAGTTTTCAGTATGTTACAGCACTCCACCCCTTAAAAAGGATTTCGTCCCCGAAATCTCATACAAAAAGGGAAGGGTGAGTACGTAACATCTCATCTCTCAACTCCCAGGTGGTTTCTTCTAAACCATGATATCTCCACAAAACTTTTACTAACTCTATCTCCTTATTCTTCAACTGCTTCACTCGGGAGTCAAGGATCTTCACAGGTAGCTCTTCATATGTCAGGTTCTCATTAATCTCCACAGGTTCAATGGAGAGCACATGAGACGGATCCTTAACATACTTCCTCAGCACAGAAACATGGAACACATTGTGAATCTTGTCATAAGCAGGAGGCAAAGCTAGGCGATATGCACAATCTCCCACTTTATCTAAGATCTCAAATGGTCCAACATAACGAGGACTCAACTTGCCTTTTACTTTAGACCTTGCAATAGAACGTATAGGCTTGATCTTCAGAAAAGCATAGTCACCCACTAAGAAGCTTACATCAGACCTTCTTTTATCAGCATACATCTTTTGTCGGTCTTGAGCAGCTTTCATCCGTTTCTTTATCAACTGTATCTTCTCAAGCATCATCTACATGTCATCAGTCTTCACCAGGGAATGCTCACCAACCTCATCCCAGTGCAAAGGTGAACGACAAGGTCTACCATAGAGAGCTTCAAAAGGTGGCATACCAATGCTGGCTTGGTAGCTATTGTTGTAAGCAAACTCTGCTAATGGTAGATACCGATCCCAAGCACCACCCCAATCCATCACACAGGCACGAAGCAAGTCCTCCAGAATCTGAACTGTTCTCTCGGACTGACCATCAGTTTGCGGATGGTAAGCAGTGCTGAAACGCAGATCAGTACCCATCTCTTCCTGAATCTGACCCCACAAACGAGAAGTAAATTTCGGGTCTCGATCAGAAACTATCACAGCAGGGACACCATGCAGACGAACTATCCACTCCACATACAGCTGAGCCATCTCAGCAACTTTATGTGTGGTTTTGAAAGGCAAGAAATGTGCAGATTTAGTAAGCCGATCAATCACCACCCAAACAGCATCATAACCTCTTTTGGACTTGGGGAAACCAGTAACAAAGTCCATTGTGATCTTCTCCCATTTCCATTCTGGAATTTCAAGAGGATGAAGAAGACCACCAGGTCGTTGATGTTCAATCTTGACTTGCTGACATGTCAAGCACCTCGCCACAAACAGAGCTATATCATTCTTCATATTCTTCCACCAGAAACTTCGCTGTAGGTCCTTGTACATTTTGGTTGTGCCAGGGTGAATAGTGTACTTGGAACCATGAGCTTCACTCAGAACCTTCTGTCTCAGATCACCAACATCAGGTATCCACAACCTTTGTCTAAAGCGGATAGCACCATCCACTCCGACAGAGAAGTCAGATTGCGGTTTCTCAGCTAAAGCTTTCAACTCTTTAAGCTCGGAACTCTCCAACTGTGCAGACACAACTTCTGAGATCCAGGTTGGTGTAACAGTCAAACTGGCCATATGAACACACAACTTATCTTCATCTACTGAAGCAACAGGTTGAGGCCTCCAACTGGCAACATGTTCAAGGTTTTCCCACACAGAACATCTCAGAGAAGCACAAACAACATCCTTCTTGCGACTTAAAGCATCGGCTACAACATTTGCTTTTCCAGGATGATAGGTGATGGTGAAATTGTAATCTTTAAGATATTCCATCCACCTACGTTGTCGCAAGTTTAGATCCTTCTGAGTCAACAAATACCTCAAACTCTTGTGATCAGAAAAGACTTCAAACTTTTCTCCATAGAGGTAGTGTCGCCAGATCTTCAAAGCATGAACTATGGCAGCCAACTCCAAATCATGCGTAGGCCAATTAGCTTCATTAGGTTTCAACTGTCGAGAAGCATAGGCGATCACCTTTCCGTCTTGCATAAGAACACACCCCAAACCTTGTCGGGATGCATCAGTGTAGATGACATAAGGTATACCCTCAATAGGCAAAGCAAGCACTGGAGCAGAAGTCAGACTCATCTTCAACTTCTGGAAACTATCCTCACATTCAGGGGTCCATGAGAACTTGACTTCCTTCCGAGTCAGCTTAGTCAATGGTAAAGCCAACTCAGAAAACCCTTTGATAAACTTCCGATAGTAACCAGCTAGACCAAGGAAACTACGGATTTCAGACGGGTTTCTCGGAGCACTCCATTTGGTCACAGCTTCCACCTTTGCAGGATCAACAGATATGTGGCCGGCAGAAATCACATGACCAAGAAACATCACTTCTTTTATCCAGAACTCACATTTCGAGAATTTTGCATATAATTGATTTTCTCGCAATGTGTTGAGTACAATCCGCAAGTGTTCGCGATGTTGTTCCAACGTCTCAGAATAAACCAAAACGTCATCAATAAACACCACCACAAACTTGTCTAGGTATGGGCGGAATACTCGGTTCATCAGGTCCATAAACGCAGCAGGGGCATTTGTCAAACCAAAAGGCATGACCAAGAATTCATAATGCCCATAACGAGTTCTGAACGCTGTCTTAGAAACATCTTCATCCTTCACCCGCATCTGGTAGTAGCCACTCCGCAGATCCATCTTGGAGAACACTGTGGCTGACTTCAGCTGATCGAATAAGTCATCGATGCGTGGCAATGGATAACGATTCTTTACTGTCACCTGGTTGAGCATGCGGTAGTCCATACACATCCGCATCGAACCATCTTTCTTCTTCACGAACAGGACAGGGGCTCCCCAAGGAGAAACACTGGGGCGAATGAAACCCATGTCAAGAAGCTCTTCAAGCTGCTTCTTCAACTCCGCCAGTTCAGCAGGTGCCAAACGGTAAGGTGGTTTCGATATTGGTGAAGTTCCAGGTACGAGCTCGATGGAGAATTCCACTTCGCGATTTGGTGGCAACCCAGGCAACTCCTCAGGAAAGACATCTGGGAAGTCCTTCACCACATCAACATGGTCCAGGGTGAATTTGTTAGTGCATTCAAAAACCACATCAATCTCCGTCAAGCCTAATCCGCCATCGAGTTTCGTCGTGTCATGACCATGCCACCTCCTCCGCGGTAGAATATCAACGTAACACCACCACACTGATGTGTCCCATGACCATGGCCACCTGGGTCATTCGTTGGTATTGTAATTTTTGTTCATTTTAGTTGTTGGTCCTAATTTTGGCATTGTAATGTATAAAAATTAGACATTTATTGAAGAAATTGTGGTACTATGATATTTGTAAAGGAGTATTCATTTCGTTCCAAAATGAAAAATGTTAGTATTTTTGTATTTTATGCAGTACTGTAGATTTATACATATACAATGTAACATTTTGAAATAATAATAAATGTCTATTGTGCTTTGTTATTATATTTTTTAATCACAAAAGTTTTCAGATCGTAAGTACAGTACTAATTTATATTTGGTATTGTTTAGGATATTTTTTGGTAGTGCAATGAGGATCAATGTGTACTGTATTAATATTTGCAGCAAAATATGACAATATCAGCTAGAAGTGGAGGGAAATTGAAAAAAAAATTTGAATTCAAATGCAAGTGGAGGAAAAATGAAAAAAAAGATTTGTCATGTGGCAAGGAGTGGTTGGGTGGTGGGTGGTTGAATATAATTATTATTTTTGTTACAACAGTTGCATGCATGCAACCATGCAACAACAACCATGCATCAGTAATTATGAATTTTTGCCTTGACGACTATGTCGCATTGTGATATGCATTTTTTAGTAAGTTACCATTGTATATTTAGCACTATATTATATACATTTATGAATTGATTTTGAACTTAACAAAAAAATATGATAATATAGACATTATATGCAACGGCTGCAGGCATGCAATAATGATGCATGCATTTCCTTATTGGTCAATGGAAATTTACAATTGTCGTAAGTCAAATCAAAATTCTGACTGTACGCACTGTGTTAGTTCATATCTCGTATAAATGTTAAAATTTTGTGGCACTACGTTGAATATATTGAAGTACTGGTTCTGGACTTAGCCGTAAAATGTGTATAAAAACGTATGTAGTCATCCTATCGTCGTTCATGTCGCATAGTGCGGATAGTTGCACATATTTTGGCACCACTTTGAATAAGATTAAGTACTTAGTATTTTTAGTACATTTATGTATTAATTTAAATTGTGAAATGTTATATTGTGACACCATAAAATAATTTTTTAGCATGACGATATTATTTTGTTAATTTTTTCTTAGATAAAATCAAATAATATTTTCACATATGTAAAATGAATAATATATATAATAAATAATTTTGTATTTATTTCGTTAGTCGAATTGAAAATCTGATTGCCCGCATTGTGTTAGTTTATATCTAGTATATTTGTTAATAATTTTTGGCACCACATTGAATATATTGAAGTACTGGTTATGGACTTAACTGTAAAACGTGTATGCGGTCAACCTATACAAAAGTGGAGGGAGTTCGAAAAAATAATAATTTAAATATTCAAATTTATTGCTTTGTGTGAAGGGTAATAAATGCAAACACTTTAGTGATGGTTGCTTTATTGCAACGTTTTAATGCAACAACTGCATGAATGCACAACAAGCGCATTAACTATTGCATGAGCAGCATGCACATTAACTATTATACTTTTTCGGCATCCGTGTCGCACAGTGCGGATAGTTGATTTGCTCACATTCCAGAGGTGGGGGTGTGAAGGTTGGTGGAAGTTGTGTGCTTGGAATAATTTTCCAAAAATAAAAATGAAAAGTAGACGTTGTCCACGAATTCAAAATCGATATGTTCAATTGATACCTAGAAAAGCTAAATCTAGTTCCGATTTGAGGAGAAGGGAAACATGTTTCAAAAACCTGGCGACATGTAACCCACTTCTATAAGAAGGGAATAATATAATAGCAACAAACTTTGTTTAGAAAAGGTGATATCCAATTAAACAGTAACAAGGCTAAAAAAACGAGTAATCCTTTCCGTAACGTAAACAAACATAGAATTGGTTAATTTTCAGCTATCTTTTATATATACTATCCTGTTCTATCCAATCATGCATTCGTCTCTAGTCCTTTCTTTGAAACCAAACATGTCGTAAGTGTCAGGACTCGTCTCCGTCCTCTCTAGATACCAATGATAATTGGACTCCTTTATCACGTTAACGAGTGGACTCCTTCATTCTTTGATTATCTTATATTTTTATTCACTCCTTTTCGGCGTTTCTGTTGGTTAGTGTCAGGAGCTCTTTGGATACCAATGATAATTGGACTCCTTTATCACGTTAATGAGTGGACTCCTTTATTCTTTGATTATCCTATATTTTTATTCACTCCTTTTCGGCGTTCCGATTTTTATCATCAACTTTGAGATTTGTTAAAAGGAGAACCTATATTACGACTCTCGCATCTCGCTTTGAACATCCTCTTAATAATTCATTGTCTACCTGATCACTTGTCGCCTCCTTTTGCCTTCTCAATCTCATGAGTTTTTACGCATCGACGCCGATGATATAGCGGTTCTGGCGACAAGTAGATGTATTAACCACCACGATGATTAGGATGTCATCTACTATATACTCTTTAGTCAGATCATGTAGCACTTATCTGACAATTGCAATGAATTGAGACCACCAAAGAGGAAGCAGATCTGGCTGTGTGCGATGAATTGAGACCACAGGAGAGGAAGCAGATCTGGCTGTGTGCACTCCTTGGTAGCATGGTATGCACACTTGTGGGATAATCGCTTGTCCAACTCTTGCGTAATTTTTGTTATACTGCGCTAATCACTCACTATGCCATGTGCTTGGTCTGGTGATCCGTAAAAGGATAGAGCTATGTACCTTCTCCGGTTGCTGTTGGTTGAGACAGGGGAAGAAGAAGAACGAGTTGAAGACAATGGTTTTCTCTCCAATATAAGAAGGCGCCGGGTACTGTATTAGAAGACTCTCGTTTCCAGTCTGAGAGTGTTCTCCCCTCGGGTCACGTCGAGTACACTTCTATAATGTTGTTGGCTCTCCCGTACTCCCACACGTAGAGGTCTCATGGGCATGATAATTAGCTCTAACAACCCATCTTAGGTGCCATGCATGAAGGTCCATGTCCGTCCTCCTCTTCTTTCTTAACGACTAACAGGAACAAGTCCCAGCAGGGTACTTTGTGGGAGTTCGTTGCCCGACTTGTCAGAGTGTTGCCAACGTACCGAGGCTTGGTGCCGGGTTTTTAGGCGGGGTGGATCGGATCATAATGAGATGCCAATGGAATCATTTACAACAATAGTAGAGTAACGGTCTCGGGTTGCAACCCCGGTAATGAGTATTATGGAGATGGCATGGCAACAACAATCACTGGAGTGGTTTGGAATGAAGTCTTTCTAGACTGCTACAACGTCAATGCGTAAGGAACATCCATGTTTCCTATCTACTTGCATACATCTCTCCTTCTATACCCATTATTGGTTAATGGCATGGCTGATCTCGTATTCGTGTATGGAAGAAAAATTACATCAGTCCTTTATCGAAATCCCTCCATCCCTTGATCATCGCTGATATCAGTCAGTTGTTGTTCTCAACTTCTCATGAAGATCTTACTTACACATGTCCTCCTCCAAAGTCATTATGTAGTATATTAAGGATCAACAAGTCCTTGCTGTTGGGTTTTAGGGGAGGCGGAGAAGGCAGCGGAAACAATATTTTCTCCCCAAAACCCAGCACGAAGAAACGCGTCAACATCTATATAATAGGAAAGAATGGTTTGTGGAATCATACCTTGTCCCGAGACTTGCTCGGCGACAATACCTCGCGGCTTGCGCGGTCTTCACCTCCGGTCTTGGACGGTGTCTGTGCAGCTCCTGGTCGCACCGGAACTGACGACTCCTCCTCCTACCGGACTGTCAGATGACAGTTGTCCTCCTAAGCGGAAGAAACCTCCCGCCTCTGAAGTAGTCCACACGGACCACCTGAAACTCCACTCTCCTTGTCCCACAAGGAAGTGGAAGGAGTCGCACCCTCCTGTTGAGGTACTAGTCGCCAACACACTCTCCTGCCTCTAGTTGCAACTGCAGTTGTCCTTCCCTTGTTGCACCTCCCTTTTGCGGGAAGAACTTGCTCGGGCTCTCTCTCAGTTACCAAAACCAGAGAGAACGACAACTTTGCAGAGCAACTGGTTGCACTGAGTTGTTATCTGAGAAGCCCCCACTACCCCTATATATAGGAGGGTCATGGGACAGGGTTCTCAATCCCGGGCAATACGGGACTAAACGCAGGAGTAGAAGGGTTCGAGATTTTCCGCAAAAAGCAACCGGTTTGCAACCTGAAATGATCGGTTCACAGCTGAACCGATCAGTTCGCCCATTGAGCCGATCGGTTGGACCTGAGCCGACCATTTGGGGCACTCCAACCGATCGGTTGGCGCCCTGAACCGATCGGTTCATGGTCCTAATCCGGCTCAAAAAGACTTTCCTTGTTTCTTTCCCAATTGGTATCGAATACCAATATTATTCCCAATCGTATTGAGCAATTTGAAACCAAAGGAAAATTATTGCCGACATGACTTTCCCAACTAGTCGGTTACACCAGTTGAGCCGATCGGTTCAACCCTTGAACCGATCGTTTTAACCTAGTCATGAGCCGATCGGTTGGACACTCCAGCCGACCGGTTCAGCAACCTCAGCCGACCGGTTCAACACTTGAGCCGATCGCTTGGGAGCACAGGTTGGGCAAAATCAGTCAATTGCGATTTCAATCAATCCGATACTCCAATCAATGCGTCCAACACCTTGAACCATATGATATTGAGCCATCGACTGATTGAGTATTTAATTGAACTACTAAACTCCTTTAGTAATCAATCTAAACAATGCTTTGTGGACAAAACCCCTCTTCCAGGTTAAATCCTATGTGTGTGACCCTGCTGGTCCATTTCACGTTGGTAGTGAAAGTCCATAACACTTATGACTTCACAAGCAAAGAGCGGTGCCTAGTCACACATCATTGCTACCCAAGTGAAAGTAGAAAGTTGGAGAACAACTTTCATCCTACAATCCGTGAATGGTGTTACAGTGAATGTATAATTCCTTTGTCACTGATATCCCGAATGAACTCGAGGCATGGAACAGTCATCCTGTCCACGTTCATTCACTTTCTTGATCTCAGAGTAGATTGAACGAGATATGTATGACATCAATATCACATACTGATTCACACATGTGTGCGCACGCCTATCTCAATCCTACTCATCAAGTGGCCTTGGATATCAAACTCCCTCAGGAGGGACAAATCCCATATCTATCACTCACCCTTCAAAAGCCCCATGTGTCAAAGACACCTAATCATCACCTTTATAACAACCCAAGTTTCAGGACTGTGTTTGATGATGTCAAAGTGTGCCCAACGACATGTGTTGAGTGCAGTGATTTCAGGTCTAAGAATCACACTCCCCACCATCACTGTGAGTACTGACTGTGACTACCATGTCATGGTTCCATGTGTCAAACTCACGGTTGGTCTGTCCGGTACACTTGTTCTCTAACAAGTACCTATGTGTTTGGTTTGATATCTCTATATCATGACTAATGGGATTCTGTCATCAACCAACACCATAATCTAGTCTTGTGTGTCATTGCTGTCTATCTACCTTCCACAATGACATCCGACTAGGGACATAATAAGAATGTACAAACTCTTAGCATCCGTATGATCTCATCGTTCAGGTCCTCAACCTGAAAGCATACGTCATTGAGTACTGCCATTCTCTAGACATTCAATCTGTTCTTTCACTATCTCATATGACTAAACCAGAAAGAATTGGAAGCTTGCCTTTGTTGTTTATCAAATCAATCTTAATGTATCCCACCAATCATCCCATGATTGGCTCTCAGGGCATACATACCAACAGACTCCCACTTGCACTGCGAGCCAGTCACCATTGAATCATATACATCGTGATCTTCAAACATGTCCCACATGTTAATGTGCTCTAGTGCCAACTTAGTGAGTAATGGCAACACCTTGCCAAAGTCAGTATAAATTGCATGTCTCTCATCTCTTCACTGTACGTCACACGTATGAGATGGAGTTTCCGTAATATGCGATCTTATATTCCTATACTAACTTTTAGCCACATTGCATGATCAAGGATTCTGTACTTGCCATCAATGAGCAGAATATCTATAAGTTCATCCCATGAACTTCCAGATCCATATAGTATCTACTGCTGTTCTCTAATGTATAGATACTCAGCATTTCCTTTCAAATGGTTTTATTGGAACATTTCCAATTATTAACAAACTTTCACTTTTACACATCCTATGTATATTTTGTGATTAATTTTCTGTCCTTTCGGAAGTTCGCATCAATGTAACTCTTTACATTGAACTCTTTCTTATCTCCATAGAACTAGTACTTCCCAAGTACTTATCAAGTTCTCATGGTATTCCAGTAACCCTTACTGGAAGTAGACAGACATCCACTCGTCATGTCCCACATACGAGTTATCAGGATGAGCACATCATATTGCCATGTCCTACATGCAAAATGATGAATGCACGTTATTCTTTCCATGTCATACATGCAAGATAATGGGATGATTACATACATGATAGATCATATCTATTCTTAGTGTTCATATTCTTCATAAGAATTGGACACTTTGGCCTTGGGATACTAACTCCATGAAACATGGACAAGTTTTCTCCCACTGAATCTGTGTATACTGAACCCTTCAGTACATATTGCCAATGTATGCTCTCTCTTTTTAGGTTAAGAGGTTTTTCGAGAACTATCTCATATAGATCTCTATTCCTATCACATAGGAAACATCTCTATCTTCCTTAAAGATAAATTCCACTTTTGGATTTCCATTCTAGAACATTTCCATTTCACATCAACATGTGGAATGTGAATACGTTCCCACTAAATCACAGATCCCTTCTTTATCTTTGACATATCAGTCAAACCCTTTGACTATATCATCAAAGTAAAGATCCAATTCTGAGTTGCTTGTACTCAATCAATCACATTGATTATTCCATTGTAACTTATAGACTTCATTTGCATTAGTGGATTCATAAACCTTATAGGTTGTGTCACATACACATCCTTCTTTTATTCCTCATAGGAATGCGGTTTTAGTATCCATATGCCAAATGTCTTAGTCATTAAGTTGCAATCAACAAGCATCATCCTTCTCAAAATGTTATCCATGTGTCTTAACATTTAAGACTCATTTGCACTTATGGATTTCATCCAATGAGTGCTACCATCAAGGTCATACCTTATGGTTCACATGGAAATCATTTAGGATGTAATGATCATAAATCATAACTCAAAATTTGGTTCCTCATATTCATCTAGATAGTTGACTCATCACATGAACAACTCATCACATATATAATTGAGGTGTATCTGTTAAGGATATAAGAACTCAGAACCCTTGTGATTCTTAATTTCTTTTATTAGTGTGGGGTATTCATTTATTAAGAAGAATTCAATTATTTTGATAATCATTCTCTAACTCCTTAGAGTATGATTCCTTCTTGATTTAGACATCACCATGCCTTAATCATGAGTTCACTATGATACACTATCATAATCACTCAAAAGGATCTCAAACATTTGGTCCAAGTATTTCATTCATTGATCTCATCAAGAATTAATACTTTACCAAATTTGTACTTCACCAATGATAATCTTGAACACTTCAAGATTTTCATATTGGTATTTCTCTAAACACCATTTGAAGTATTAGAATTTGTTCCAATAGGTATGTAAATACATCACATGTATTATACCTAATAGGATAATCATTCTCCCACTACCATTAGTGAAGATTGATTAATCATGTCCAAGATATTCATGTCTCTTACTGGTTCTCTAACCAAAAGAGTCTAGATTTATCCATCATATGGACACTAGAAATGAATTTCTCATGATTGATGCTAATTTGATTGTTTGAGTTATCAATAACTTTAGGTATCATTTTATCTTATGCATATTGAATACCACAAGATAAACAAGGCATTGCCACAAAGATCATATCTTTAAGATTGAAAACTCAGCTTTATTAATTGTCATCATTGTCATACAATATGCAAAATAAAGTGTTTCTATCCTTTGGAAATATATGAAATAGCAGTTCATAACTGTATTACATGCCTTGTAGGCTGAAAATAAACTAAAGTACTATATCTATGGCGGCAACACTTGCCCCAATTATGAGTGCTTTACACTTTACATCTTGGTATCATATACCTCAAAAAGTGTTACAAGTTTTCTTCCATGACACCTTTAAGTAGAGGCTTCATTCGCCTCCTTCTTCTTTTATTCTTCCAGATAGAGAGGACAATTCCTTTTCCAATGTCCTGGTTTTTGACAATGGTGGCAATTTCCTTTCTTGATTACGCCTCCCTTAGCCTTGAGAGGTGAAGTCGTCTTGGGCTCCTGGATAGCATCAAAACCTTTCTTATCTTTGCCCGTGCCCTTGCACTTGGACTTTCCTTTCTTGCCCATGATCACCATCACAGACTTGGGCTTGTCCTTCTTCATCTGTATCTCGGCTGTCCTCAACATGCCCAACAACTCTGATAGTGGCCTATCAAAGTTGTTCATGTTGTAGTTCATCACAAACTGACTGTATGATTTTGGCAACGATTGCAGTATCACGTCAGTAGCCAACTCTTGGCTCAGTGGAAATCCCACTCTCTGCAGGTTCTCCACATACCCAATTATCTTGAGTGTGTGAGGACCAACTGGATCTCCTTCTGTCATGACGCACTTGAACAACGCCCTAGAAACATTGTATCTCTCTTGCCGTGCCTGATCTTCATACATGTTCCTGAGATGCTGAATCATCTCTATGACACCCATGTTCTCATGTTGTCTCTGCAACTCATGGTTCATTGAACATAGCATCAAGCACTTAGCATCAATGTCATCATCAGCATGCTTCTTGTAAGCATCCCTTTCTGCCCTTGGTGCATTAGGAGCGGGTTCCTCTAGAATTGGAGTATTCAGGACATAGAGCTTACGCTCTTGAGTGATAACAATTCTCAATGTATGATACCAGTCGTGGAAGTTAGTCTCGTTTAGCTTGTCCTTGTCAAGGACCGATCGCAAAGAAAAGTTGTTGTTGTTTGTTGCCATTTGAACTACAAAAGGAAAATATGCAATTTTAGTCCAAAACTCATTTTGACTTATTTGATTGATTTGAAGGTTTGACGATATAATTACGCCTTTAATTAATTATCGCTCCCACTATTTTACTTCGAATTGATAGCCTTCACCATCAATTCGGAAGATTGCAACGTACAACCTTCTAGTGGGCAAGATCCTGAAATCCTCTAAGCCATGGACCAGCTAGGGCTGTCACCCACAACATAGATCTCTCAGGTAGGCAACTTTTGCCAATTGCATCATATGCAACTCTTGATAAGATGTCATATACAACTCTTTGCAATGATCATCTCCATGCCTCAAGGTACTAGATCCCATCTAGATCACCTTGTTAAGTCTGACCCAAAGCACACACGATGAATATGCACCCTGCTAGGGCAGACCCACACATTCATCCTTCACGCTTCCACGAGATAGACGGTGCACCACTCTAGGGCGTGCCCACACTTGGTCAATCAAGCTTTTCACGTGTGTCGCATTTAGAAGGCATCTAAAACTTAATATTTTAATGAGGGATTTGGTTTTTATATACATATACATATCCAATCACCACAATACATAGTACGTATCATATACATGCTATATCCCACGGAAAACATGCACAAACGATAAAAGCGATGATTATGGCCATCCTAATGTGATTCCTCGAGCCAAGAGGAATCACGGTCATCTAGGTCAACATCACATGCAACATGTACAAGATGAACATCTGTGCCTTGCCATCCGAGTTGATCAACTCATCACATGAATGATCTGTACTCTCCAGTCGGTCGTCCGGGTGCTACCAGCCGATCAGTTGGCTCCTCCAACCGATCGGTTCGCCTGATCGTCATGCATCTTGTCATGTCCGCCACCCGCTCATCTCGCTCCTCGAACCGGTCATCAACCGATCGGTTCACTCCTTGAACCGACCGTCTGGAACGTCAACCGATCGGTTCACGCCTTGAACCGATCATTTCAGCTGTCGTCCTGATGTCCACCGGTCTTCGACATAACAGGAAATAAAATATATCCTATTATTACATTGCTTAAAAGAAGAAACCCCGAGTTACATTCGGGGGGAGAAAAGGTAGGAAAGAATCTCGAATTATTTCGAGTTAGATCAGGAATAAGAGAGGGAAGATCGGTGCGCATACCGAGATGCAAGCAACCACAAACAACCACACACATATAGGGGTTTATAGGCCATAATCATGATACACACATCCACCACAAAACTCGTTTAAGGGCGACGTGTATCGAGTGCATTAATAATACATATCATATATGTAATTGAGATTTGTGGATTTAGGATTGGGCATGCATAAAGCCAATATTATTCGCATCGCATGCAATAAATAAAGGCGACAAACTAAAATCGATCATATCGATATTCCTAAAATATATAGCAGTTGACGTTGCTCTGATACCACTATTGGGTTTTAGGGGAGGCTGAGAAGGCAGCGGAAACAATATTTTCTCCCCAAAACCCAGCATGAGGAAACGCGTCAACGTCTATATAATAGGAAAGGATGGTTTGTGGAATCATACCTTGTCCCGAGGCTTGCTCGGCGACAATACCTCACGGCTTGCGCGGTCTTCACCTCCGGTCTTGGACGGTGTCAGTGCAGCTCCTGGTCGCACTGGAACTGACGACTCCTCCTCCTACTGGACTGTCGGATGACAGTTGTCCTCCTAAGCGGTAGAAACCTCCCGCCTCTGAAGTAGTTCACACGGACCACCTAGAACTCCACTCTCCTTGTCCCACAAGGAAGTGGAAGGAGTCGCACCCTCCTGTTGACGTACTAGTCGCCAACACACTCTCCTGCCTCCAGTTGCAACTGCAGTTGTCCTTCTCTTGCTGCACCTCCCTTTTGCGAGAAGCACTTGCTCGGGCTCTTTCTCGGTTACCAAAACCAGAGAGAATGACCACTTTGCAGAGCAACTGGTTGCACTGAGATGTTATCTGAGAAGCCCCCACTACCCCTATATATAGGAGGGTCATGGGACATGGTTCTCAATCCCGGGCAATACGGGACTAAACGCAGGAATAGAAGGGTTCAAGATTTTCCACAAAAAGTAACCGGTTCGCAACCTGAAACGATCGGTTCACAGATGAACCGATCAGTTCGGCCATTGAGTCGATCGGTTGGACCTGAGCCGACCGTTTGGGGCACTCCAACCGATCGGTTGGCGCCCTGAACCGATAGGTTCATGGTCCTAATCCGGCTCAAAAAGACTTTCCTTGTTTCTTTCCCAATTGGTATCGAATACCAATATTATTCCCAATCATATTGGGCAATTTGAAACAAAGGAAAATTCTTGCCGACATGACTTTCCCAACTGGTCAGTTGCACCAGTTGAGCCGATCGGTTCAACCCTTGAACCGGTCATTTCAACCTGGTTATGAGTCGATCGGTTGGACACTCCAGCCGACCGGTTCAGCAACCTCAGCCGACCGGTTCAACACTTGAGCCGATCAGTTGGGAGCACAGGTTGGGCAAAATCAGTCAATTGCGATTTCAATCAATCCGATACTCCAATCAATGCGTCCAACACCTTGAACCATATGATATTGAGCCATCGACTAATTGAGTGTTTAATTGAACTACTAAACTCCTTTAGTAATCAATCTAAACAATGCTTTGTGGACAAAACTCCTCTTCCAGGTTAAATCCTATGTGTGTGACCCTACAGTTCCATTTCACGTTGGCAGTGAAAGTCCATAACACTTATGACTTCACAAGCAAAGAGCGGTGCCTAGTCACACATCATTGCTACCCAAGTAAAAGTAGAAAGTTGGAGAACAACTTTCATCCTACAATCCGTGAATGGTGTTACATTGAATGTATAATTCCTTTGTCACTGATATCCCGAATGAACTCGAGGCATGGAACAGTCATCCTGTCAACGTTCATTCACTTTCTTGATCTCAGAGTAGATTGAACGAGATATGTATGACATCAATATCACATACTGATTCACACATGCGTGCGCACGCCTATCTCAATCCTACTCATCAAGTGGCCTTGGATATCAAACTCCCTCAGTAGGGACAAATCCCATATCTATCACTCACCCCTCAAAAGCCCCATGTGTCAAAGCCACCTAATCATTACCTTTATAACAACCCATGTTTCAGGACTGTGTTTGATGATGTCAAAGTGTGCCCAATGACATGTGTTGAGTGCAATGATTTCAGGTCTAAGAATCACACTCACCACCATCACTGTGAGTACTGACTGTAACTACCATGTCATGGTTCCATGTGTCAAACTCATGGTTGGTCTATCCGGTACACTTGTTCTCTAACAAGTACATATGTGTTTGGTTTGATATCTCTATATCATGACTAATGAGATTCTGTCATCAACCAACACCACAATCTAGTCTTGTGTGTCATTGCTGTCTATCTACCTTCCACAATGACATCCGACTAGGGACATAACAAGAATGTAAAAACTCTTAGCATTTGTATGATCTCATCGTTCAGGTCCTCAACCTGAAAGCATACGTCATTGAGTACTGTCATTCTCTAGACATTCAATCTGTTCTATCACTATCTCATATGACTGAACCAGAAAGAATTGGAAGCTTTCCTTTGTTGTTTATCAAATCAATCTTAATGTATCCCACCAATCATCCCATGATTGGCTCTCAGGGCATACATACCAACAGACTCCCACTTGCACTGCGAGCCAATCACCATTGAATCATTTTCATTGTGATCTTCAAACATGTCCCACATGTTACTGTGCTCTAGTGCCAACATAGTGAGTAATGGCAACACCTTGCCAAAGTTAGTATAAATTGCATGTCTCTCATCTCTTCGCTGTACGTCACACGTATGAGATGGAGTTGCCGTAATATGCGATCTTATATTCCTATGATAACTTTTAGCCACATTGCATGATCAAGGATTCCGTACTTGTCATCAATGAGCGGAATATCTATAAGTTCATCTCATGAACTTCCAGATCCATATAGTATCTACTGTTGTTCTCTAACGTATAGATACTCGACATTTCCTTTCAAATGGTTTTATCGGGACACTTCCAATTATTAACAAGCTTTCACTTTTATACATCCTATGTATATTTTGCAATTAATTTTCTGTCCTTTCGGAAGTTCGCATCAATGTAACTCTTTACATTGAACTCTTCCTTATCTCCATAGAGCTAGTACTTCCCAAGTACTTATCAAGTTCTCATGGTATTCCAGTAACCCTTACTGGAAGTAGACAGACATCCACTCGTCATGTCCCACATACGATTTATCAGGATGAGCACATCATATTGCCATGTCCTACATGCAAAATGATGAATGTATGTTATTCTTTCCATGTCATACATGCAAGATAATGGGATGATTACATACATGATAGATCATATCTATTCTTAGTGTTCATATTCTTCATAAGAATTGGACACTTTGGCCTTGGGATACTAACTCCATGAAACATGGACAAGTTTTCTCCCACTGAATCTGTGTATACTGAACCCTTCAGTACAGATTGTCAATGTATGCTCTCTCTTTTTAGGTCAAGAGGTTTTTCGAGAACTATCTCATATAGATCTCTATTCCTATCACATAGGAAACATCTCTATCTTCCTTAAAGATAAATTCCACTTTTGGATTTCCATTCTAGAACATTTCCATTTCACATCAACATGTGGAATGTGAATACGCTCCCACTAAATCACAGATCCCTTCTTTATCTTTGACATATCAGTCAAACCCTTTGACTATATCATCAAAGTAAAGATCCAATTCTGAGTTGCTTGTACTCAATCAATCACATTGATTAGTCCATTGTAACTTATAGACTTCATTTGCATTAGTGGATTCATAAACCTTATAGGTTGTGTCACATACACATCCTTGTTTTATTCCTCATAGGAATGCAGTTTTAGTATCCATATGCTAAATGTCTTAGTCATTAAGTTGCAATCAACAAGCATCATCCTTCTCAAAATGTTATCCATGTGTCTTAACATTTAAGACTCATTTGCACTTATTGATTTTATCCAATGAGTGCTACCATCAAGGTCATACCTTATGGTTCACATGGAAATCATTTAGGATGTAATGATCATAAATCATAACTCAAAATTCGGTTCCTCATATTCATCTAGATAGTTGACTCATCACATGAACAACTCATCACATATATAATTGAGGTGTATCTGTTATGGATATAAGAACTCACAACCCTTGTGATTCTTAATTTCTTTTATTAGTGTGGGGTATTCATTTATTAAGAAGAATTCAGTTATTTTGATAATCATTATCTAACTCCTTAGAGTATGATTCCTTCTTGATTTAGACATCACCATGCCTTAATCATGAGTTCACTATGATACACTATCATAATCACTCAAAAGGATCTCAAACATTTGGTCCAAGTATTTCATTCATTGATCTCATCAACGATACAAGGCGCAAGGGTGCCCTATGGATATAGGGAGGGAGGAGACACTCGAGCTCCTTGGTTATAGATGATGGGCAGCTAGGAGGACACCGCCATGGAGCCTCCGATGGTGTTGTGCTCGAGAGCCAGGCTTGCAGGGTTGTGCGGAAGTGGGAGGCCATCTGCAACGACAGACGAAGCTATCACGCCTGCGGTGTGAACTTGTGGGCAAGCAACCACCAGAGGATGGTGAGCGGTGGGACCCCATGGGAGCAGCATGATCGAAGGTGATGACCACCTCCAATAGCCACGGCCCGATGGCCATGGGTCACGACGTCGAGCAATGCACGCGCAAACCTAGAGTTGTGTCAGAGTCAAGGAAGGGGAAGAATAGTGTCAAAAGACTCTATTACCCTTGCACACATGCACAAGAGCCAAGGGTCGCGCTATCTTTTCTCCAAGTTCTGGGCTTGTTTTCTGGTAAGTCAATAAATGATGTGGCAATGTTTCATTGGTCCTCTTATGTTAAAACTTTAAATAATCATAGGAAAAGATTGGTAACTTGTATATCAAAGTGTTATATATGAAAATTGATCCTCAGAATGAGAGGAACATAATGAAATTATTTTTTAAGACTTATTATTCTTGAAATTCAAATGGTACATAAAGATGCAATATTTAATGGTTTAATTAATGAGAAACTCTAATCTTTGATGATTAATGAATTGGGGGGGGGGGCTATATGAATGATTAATGTTGATATTAACCTATTCTTAATAAAAAGGACAAATTAGATCCAAAAGGATAATCTTTATGCATAGTTTGTTTAATTTGGGATTTCATGTACATAAATGAGCTTTACTAGGCCTTGAAACCCTAATATTAGTAAATGCGACTCTTAATGGCTTTAATTATTCAAAATCGTGAATAAATATAAGATTTTATTATTCTAAGCTATTTTGAGTATAAATGTTTCTAATTGTGGATAAATACCTTTAATGTAGAAATTAGGGTTTTCTAATGAGTAAAGGTAGAATTAATGACAATTAGAATTCATATGTGAATTAGACCATAATGAACTATGAATTGATGATAAATGAGCATAATGATCTTGTCATGGATTAAAAGGATAAAAATGGTAGCTTTAATGTGAAAGAGGCTTAATGGACTTAATTGATGATTAATTGTGCTATTTCTGAAATTAAGGTTATGTGTTGCTCAAAGGTAATCCTAATAACTTTCGTGAAGGCTACATGAGAAAATTAGGGTTTAAAAGAGTAAGGGGAAGTAAAACCCTAATTGCAAAGTAAACCCTAATAGTGGACTAGAAACCCTAGGAAGCAAGTTGGGTTTAATAGATCTTGATGGCATGATCAATAATAGGAAATTGCATAAATATTTCAGGATCTTGTTGTATGTGCTTGCTTGCTTGGATTTCTTACTTGCATGGATATTTTTGTCACATATCAACTTGATCAAGTATGTGGTTATGCTTATGAATATATCGAATTAGTTTTTTGAGGTTTTCCAAAGTTTTCCTCGATGACTTGAATTAAATTGTGGGATGAATTTAATTCATGCAAACTATAATGTGGATATGCCTATCACTTAAGATATGTGCCTACTAGCTCAGATCCTAGTCCCCTCTATGGTTTAATAGTTTGACCTAGTACATGGCTACCTATGGGGTAGGTCCATTAGGTCATTGGATGACTTAGTACATGGTTACCAATGGGGTAGGTCCATCAAGTCACCTTGAGTCATGGATTGGGCTACCTTCGGGTAGGGCCATGTGACTCCATAACCCTAACTATTGGCTACCTGTGAGGTAGGGCCATGGGGGTAAGGATCTACCATAGAGAGAGGTAGTATCCAGGTCCACTATAGGGACAACATAGAGATAGGGGATAGGTAAGGATTGAGTAGTATTGCTTCAGACATAATCTTGGCTGTTAAATGATAATTGGTTGATTACATTGTTATCATAGTTGCACAATTATTGTTTCCCCCACATACCAGCTTTATGTTGACCGACGTTTTGTTTGTCGGCATTTTAGGTTCAAGTGAAAAGAACAAACAGTAAAGTGGCATTTGTGGACTTAAATATGGATTAAAGTTCAAAGGAGGATTAGTTAGAATATACTCCATGTGGATAGAGGTAGATATCCAATTTTATGAAAAAGGTATGAAAAGTTTAATTTTATTACAACCTTTCAAGTCTAGTTTGGTAGAATTTGATAATTATTATTGATTATTTATCTAACCTTTGATCCGGAAATGGGGATAACAACTCTGACCTCTTAGTCTCCCTTAATTGGGGGTTACTGGGAGGCAGGGTCGTTACATGTCCGTGGCCAAAACGATCGTGGTGATCAACATGTCCGTGGCCATAGGTTCCCACCACGACCGTGGTGACCCCCCACAGCCGTGGCCATCCATGTACATATCCCTGTGATCTCCACATTTTAATTCCCACAATCGTGCCCATACACCACGGCCGTGGCCTACCCCATCCACCACGGTTGTGCTACTCACAAAATCTACCCATTTCTCCACTTCTTTCCCCACTTTACCCCTAACCTAACCCTAGACCACCTAGATCCCTATATAGGCCCTAGTGGCAGCTGGGGGTCAGAGGTTGGATGCTTAGAGTCCCATTTTCTCTCCCTCGTCACCTCCACTCCAATCCACTTCACCTCCACCTCAAATCCACTCCATTTCACCATTTCCACCACATAACCCCCCATATCTAAGCCTTCCATCCACTTCCCACCATCATCCCACTCCATTCCATCTAAGGAGAAGAAGGAGGACGTCCTTGCAGCAGCTGGAGGGAGTATATTCCACATCTACACCGAGCTTCATGGCTACTTCTTCCTCTATCTCCTTTCTTTTTGCATTTTCCATGTCTATGAGTAGTTAGGCCCCTTGGGTGGACTGTTTGGGGGAAATTATGTTACTTTGATACCATGTTAGGGATAATGAAATGTAAACATTGTAATTCCATTTGTTAATGATTATATTATATTTGCATCTCACTCTCCATGGATTGCTTGTTGGTTTGTGTGTGAAATCACCTAGAAATTTAGGCAAATTGCTTATATGTGTGAATTTTGGGATTTGCCCCTAGGTCCAATTCTTGGATCCCTAGGTTGCCTCCCATCTTCCTACATCCTAATCAATCTCCCTAAACCTAAGTGAGAGATCTAAGTAGCTAGATTAGGAAATTCTAGTGCAATTAGCATGGAGCCTTCTCAAGCCTAGAATGTGGGGGAATTGGGGTCCAAAACCCTAATCTCACCTCCCCATTACTACCCTCGACCCCTAATTTCCCTGGGAATTCCTAATCTAGAAACCTAGACTTGATTAGACTCTAATTGAATTATACCTAATCCCTAACCCAATTGAGCCTCGTAAGGGTAGTAGGGGGTGTTAGGGACTAGTTCCTCTATGCACAACCTAGCATATTCATGGCTAGTTAGTAGATTAGGTTAATTCATTAGACTCTAACTTGTTGTTTGGTTTGGATAATCTAAATGGAATCATAATGTTCATATGTTACCCCCAACTTAAGTGATAAGTTCATACCCCTAAACAGCCCATCCTTCTCTTTACTGCTTAAAAGCCTAGTTTTGTGCTCACTTAGCTTAATTAGCTCTTTCCTTACTTAGTTAGCTTCTTGCTTTGTTCTTGCCTTGTTCATGTTAGTTTATCTCTTTAATTGCTCTTTTACTTCTCTCTTGCTTGCCTTAGTGTAATTTGTCTTTTCATACCTAGCTTAGCCTTTCCTTGCTTGTTTAGCCCTGCTCTAGCTTAGGGATAACTTAGATTTCATTCTTGCCTTTAAATTTCTTATTTGTCCATAGTAGTTTAACAATCAAATCACCATCAAACCCTTAACCTTAGTCTCCATAGTAGGAACCTAGAAAAACTAACCTAGCTCTAGTGCCCCCTCTTTTCCCTGTGGATCGACCATGTACTTACCACCTTCCTATACTACGACACGACCCCGTGCGCTTGCGGGTGTAGTGTTTTAGTGTGAGTAGGTGTTAAGTTAGGTTCATAAATTTCGAAAGCAAATTCCCATAACGTGTGTTCCGACCTCGTGGGGCGCATCTAGCCAGTCAAATTGGCTAGTGTGATGCACCTCTAGAGGAATCACACCAAGCTTTCTGGCACCATTGCTGGGGATTAGAGGCGTTCGACCTAGCTAGTTAGTTTTGCTTTGTCTTTTCCTACTGCCCTCATCATTTCTATTCTTTCTTTTCATTTCTTGTGTATATTGGTTTACTAACTTGATTTCTTTTCTTTGGTTGTGCTTTGTGCATGAGACAAGCCATTCAGGAGGAAACAAGATGGAAGACCAAAATGCACCTCACAAGCCGCTTCAAGACTACTTCATGCCTAGCAACTAAAAATCACCAATTGCTAGCAGGGTTGATCAAATGCCAGGGGAGCAATTCTCTATGCCTCCAGGTCTTCTTGGGCTCCTGTCCATCTTCTACGGCTCAGAGAGTGAGAACCCCTACAAGCACTTGGAATCCTTTCTTGAAGTGAGCTCCACCTTCAGAACACCAACGGCTAGTGATGATACAATTTGGTTGACCTTGTTCTCTTTCTCCCTCAAAGATAGAGCTAAAGATTGGTATGACTCAAGGAAGGACATCATGAGTTGGGAAATAATGAAGAATGCTTTCTTGAGACAATTCTACTCTATAACAAGGTTGACACAAATGCGGCGTTCCGTGACAAGTTTTAGCCAAATGGGCAATGAGCAATTTCATAATGCATGGGAGAGATTTAAGAAGCTTTTGAGAGAGTGCCCGCACCATGAGATCCCTTTGTGGCATCTAGTTCAATCATTCTACTCTGGTTTGTCTCTAAAGGACCAAGGCATAGTGGACTCTTCTTGTGGAGGAGTTTTCATGGCTAGTCCACCTGAGGAGATATGGCCTTTGTTTGAGCAGTTGGCTGAAGGATCAAGAATTCGAGCTTCTATCATGATGAATGAAAGAGGGTATGCCTTTGGTGTGACACCCCCTACTCATGATGACTCAAGACCGCAAGTAATGAAGATTCTTGGTGACATGGTGAGCTTTATGAAGAACCAGGTGACAAATGCTCCTTGCCACCCGATCAATTCTATTGAGTTCTATGGGGAAGAAAAGAAGACAACTTACTCCTATAGCCACTCGGAACCACAAAGTCCAAGCTACAGCTCATGGTTTGAGGAAGAGGTTCTCTCTAGATTAAATATCTTTGATGATGTCCAAAAAGATGTTGCAAGGCTTAAAGAAAAGATAGAGCAGCTCTCTTCTACACTTTCTCTTCAAGAAGAAAAGTTAGCTTCAAGATCCATCTTGAGTTACCATGAAACAAGTGGACCTATGCCTTCTTCCCATGTTTTCTACAATCCACCTCCCATGCAAGTACATCTCATTCACTCCTTCCAAGGCTATCCTAAACCTTACACACCTCCACCACCTTTACCACCTCAATTTTCCCAAAACTTCACTTTCCAACCTCAATTTCCCTCTCCACCTCAATTTCAATACCAATCGTCACCCCCACCTCCTCCATAGCCACAACATGCTCCCTCTCCCCATAATGAGCAAGGTAGTGTTGTGACAGTTCTAAGGAGTGGGAAAACACTTGAGTAGCCCACTAGTCAAAGAAAGAGTGACATAGCAAAGCAGAAGCAGTCAAGTGGTGATGTTGTGATTGAGATTGCCGAAGATGATCATTTGCCACCCCATGTTGATATTGGGAGTTCTAGTGCTCCACCTCATGCTACACCATAGGAAGATCGTGCTAAGTCAAGTGGGCTAATAGCTAGTGAGCCACCATTTCCAGAAGCACTAGATGAGCCCCACGCGGTGAAAAGAAGAAAAAAGCACAATATGGACATTCTTGAGGTCTTCCGACAAGTGAAGGTCAACATTCCTCTCTTGGATGCAATAAAACAGATTCCATCATATGCCAAGTGTCTCAAAGACCTATGCACTGCAAAAAGAAGGTCAACGGGGAGGATTCCAAAGAGGATGAGATTGACTGAACAAGTGAGCTCCATCATACAACACTCACTTCCCGTAAAGAGAAAGGAACCAGGAGCCCCACTCATACCTAGTTACATAGGGGGACATCGCATATACAGGTCCTTACTTGATTTAAGATCTAGTGTGAATTTGATGCCATATCATGTCTATGTTGAGTTGGGCTGAGGCAAGTTGAATCTGGCACATTGCACTCTCCAGTTGGTGGATCGATCCATAAAAGTGCCTAGGGGTAGAGTGGATGATGTCTTGGTGATGATAGACAAAGAAAAAGGTGTGGTATTCCTAAAGGATTTCATTGTACTCGATATGGAGCCAGAGGATAGGAAGATTCACATTATCTTGGGAAGGCCATTCTTATCTACAACAGATGCTGACATTCATGTGCGTAGTGGAACTATGACAGTCTCATTCATGGACATGAAGATCAACATCAACATGTACAAGACCCCAACCCGGCGAGTCCGAGATAAGGATATTGGACATGATCGCTTCACAAGTCCAAATGGGCATTTGAGAGAAGGACACCAAGGTGAAGAAATTGGTGATGATTATTGTGAAAACAAATTGAGTGAAAATGAGGGATGCATGTTTTGCAAGAATGGATACATGAGAATTCCAAATGGATGAATTTTGAAGAATCATCAAGAAGCCCAGCTGAAGGCAAGAAACTCAGCGCTTGTGGGAGGCAACCCACCTAGGTTTGGGAATTTTTGACCCAACCTCACATTTTTGATACTTTGCTTTATTTTACACAAACACACACACACTCTTGTGCTTGATAGTTTTCTTTTGAGTTTTGTTGATGAGGCAGGTGCTAGACAATATAGAGAGAGGGTATAGAAGAAGGTCATGATCTTTAAATCAAATATGTGGCCGAATAACAAATAAAAGTGAAATTCAAGTTCTTGAAGTGAGAAAACTGAAGGAGCACCCTCACCACGACCATGGAGTTTGACCATGATTGTGGCACATGTGGCCAAGTATGATCGTGGCACCCAGCCATGGCCATGGGAATTATTGCATCAAGTTGGCTGAAGTTATAGTGTTTTTAGAAGATTGGCCATGGCCGTGGCCACCCGCCACGGCCGTGTTGAAGAAGAGTGGCCATGACTGTGGCGATCAACCACAACTGTGGTGAGGGTCAACCACCAGCCACAACAGGGTGACCTACATTCTGACGCTCTGCACCAGTCATGATTTCACCCTACTATCCCTATGCTCTAGTTTAATGTTGAGGACAACATGATTCAAAAGTTTGGGGTGGTAGGGCAGTATGTACCACCTAACTCATTCTCTCATTTTGATTACTTATCTAACATGATCTCAGTTTTCTTTTGATCTATCTAGTGTGGATTTTCTTTACTGCTTTGCATCCTTACATGCCATGTAGTTTACATTCCTGTCATTTTTGCGTATTTTTTCAAAAATTTTGCTATTTTTGTCATGCATTGTATATCATGTATATTTTTGGTAATTCTTGCATGTTATAGATAGTATTTGCTAGTTTACTGCTTTAAGTTCAATAATATAGGCTTAGATGTGATTGGATGCAACTTGGCACCATTTTGGCCAATTTCGCCCAAATTTGAGATTTCTTGTCTAAAAAGTGTGTTTTGACCCAATCTCTACTGTTTTGAGTAAAAATGATGACCTTTGACAAATGCAAGTGAATTATCATTGTTTGTTGCGAAGTGGTATCAATTCTTGACTTTTTACATGTGCATCACCTCTCTTGTGTTTGTGGATGATTTGGTTGAATTGTGAAGTTGTGCATGCTTTGAACACATAGTGTTTGTGGAATCACTTGATTGATATACCAATTTCATCTTGTTCATTCATGTGGGGTGATATCTAGGATGAAGTATTGGATTAATTTTCATGTAGGATGTCGTATGTGGAGAAACATATATGTGACCCCTCTTTGACCTGACTTTTCACACACCATCTTCTTACCCCTCCGCCTCATGAAAGGATGCCAAAGTGCACATATCATCCATGGCCACCTCCAAAAGTTTGGGGATGGCCACATCTCCATCTCTCCACTTCACTCTATCCACCATATGCCCTACCTATGCCAAGGGCAAAGAAAAAGAAAAAAAAAAAAAAGGATGCTCCTATTTAAGAGCATTCAAATAAAGAAAAGATGAGTGTGTAAAAACACTCCAAAAATCTTATTGCAACCCTTTCTTCCATTTTCATACCCATTGAGCTAAGAAGCATCAAACTTAGCTCATTTTGCCCTTTTCCGCAGCCACGTCGGTCATTTGGTGTGATTTGAAATATAAGATTGAATGCATGAATGTGAAACAACACTCCTAGTCATTCTTGATTAACGTCACCATGAAACGGTTTACTTGGAACTTTATGGAAGAAATATTAATAACTTGTGTATTCTATGCGCTATATTTGAAGTTCATATGCTTTGTGCTCTTTTCATGATTGGTTTGTGAAAGCAGGAGAGGAGAGAGGTGAAATGCATGCACTTAGTCATCTTTGATCCCATTCAGCGATAATCATCTTTTACATTGCATTTGTCATGTCTTGACTGTGAAAAGTTTGTAGAGAGATTGAGTTGGATCATACTTGAGATAAAGTATGTTTCAAGTTTGGGGTGGTGATTCAGCCCTATTTTAGGGCTTTATCTTGTGTCATTTTGCATTTCAGCCACATATATACTTGTTAGATTACATGTTATTTCCCCCAATATGCTTATTTCTAACAAATGCACTTATGGAGGCTTTTTGCATGTTTTAAAGGTACTTTGTCCACTACTTTATGGCATGGAAAGAGGATGGTTCAATCTAGGGTTTCCTCAGGCTTGGAGGAGCCCAAAATGAGGCCAAAACCACTTCCAACATACCCCAAGTGGTCAAAGAATGTTTTGAAGCAATACCCTCCATGGATGATCAATTTCAGAGCTCAAATGCATGGGAGGGACACCAAAATGGCGGTGGTACTTCATCACGGCCATGGTGGACATGCCCCGAGCAAAAAAAATCACTAAAACTCCCAGAAATTGATGAATATGGCCAAAACGACCGTGGTGATCAACATGCCCGTGGCCATAGGTTCCCACCACGACCGTGGTGACCCCCCATGGCCGTGGCCATCCATGTACATATCCCTATGATCTCCACATTTTAATTCCCATGAAAGTGCCCATACACCACAGTCGTGGCCTACACCATCCACCACGGTTGTGGTGACCCATCACGGCAGTGCTACTCACAAAATCTACCCATTTCTCCACTTCTTTCCCCATTTTACCCCTAACTTAACCCTAGACCACCTAAATCCCTATATAAGCCCTAGTGGCGGTTGGGGGTCGAAGGTTGGCTGCTTAGAGTCCCATTTTCACTCCCTTGTCACCTCCACTCCATTCCACTTCACCTCCACCTCAAATCCACTCCATTTCACCATTTCCACCACATAACCCCCCATATCTAAGCCTTCCATCCACTTCCCACCATCATCCCACTCCATTCCATCGAAGGAGAAGAAGGAGGACGTCCTTGCAACAGATGGAGGGGGGAGATTCCACATCTACACCGAGCTCCATGGCTACTTCTTCCTCTATCTCCTTTCTTTTAGTATTTTCCATGTCTATGAGTAGCTAGGCCCCTTGGGTGGGTTGTTTGGGGGAAATTATGTCACTTTGATACCATGTGGGGGATAATGAAATATAAACATTGTAATTCCATTTGTTAATGATTATATTCTATTTACGTCTCACTCACCATGGATTGCTTGTTGGTTTGTGTGTGAAATCACCTAGGAATTTAGGCAAATTGCTTATATGTGTGAATTTTGGGATTTGCCCCTAGGTCAAATTCTTGGATCCCTAGGTTTCCTCCCATCTTCCTACATCCTAATCAATCTCCCTAAACCTAAGTGAGAGATCTAAGTAGCTATATTATGCAATTCTAGTGCAATTAGCATGGAGCCTTCTCAAGGCTATGTGGGGGAATTGGGGTCCAAAACCCTAATCTCACCTCCCCATTACTACCCTCGGCCCCTAATTGCCCTAGGAATGCCTAATCTAGAAACCTAGACTTGATTATACTCTAATTGAATTGTACCTAATCCCTAACCCAATTGAGCCTCGTAAGGGTAGTAGGGGGTGTTAAGGACTATTTACCCTATGCACAACCTAGCATATCCATGGCCAGTTAGTAGCTTAGGTTAATTCATTAGACTCTAACTTGTTGTTTGGTTTGGATAATCTAAATGAAATCATCATTTTCATATGTTACCCCCAACTTAAGTGACAAGTTCATACCCCTAAACAACCCATCCTTCTCTTTACGGCTTAAAACCCTAGTTTTGTGCTCGCTTAGCTTAATTAGCTCTTTCCTTGCTTATTTAGCTTCTTGCTTTATTCTTGCCTTGTTCATGTTAGTTTAGCTCTTTAATTGCTCTTTTACTTCTCTCTTGCTTGCCTTAGTGTAATTTTCCTTTTCATACCTAGCTTAGCCTTTCCTTGCTTGTTTAGCCCTGCTCTAGCTTCGGGATAACTTAGATTTCATTCTTGCCTTTAAATTGCTTATTTGTCCATAGTAGTTTAACAATCAAATCACCTTCAAACCCTTCACCCTAGTCTCCACAGTAGGAACCTAGCTCTAACGCCCCCTCTTTTCCCTATGGATCGACCATGTACTTACCACCTTCCTATACTACGACGCGACCCCGTGCGCTTGCGTGTGTAGAGTTGTAGTGTGAGTAGGTGTTAAGTTAGGTTTATAAATTTTGTAACCAAATTCCCATCACGTGTGTTCCGACCTTGTGGGGTGCATCTAGCCAGGTCATATCGGCTAGTGTGTTGCACCTCTAGCGGAATCGCACCACTTGTTCTTAATAAAAAGGACAAATTAGATCCAAAAGGACAATCTTCATGCATAATTTGTTTAATTTGGGATTCCATTTACATAAATGAGCTTTACTGGGCCTTGAAACCCTAATACTAGTAAATGCGACTATTAATGGCTTTAATTATTCAAAATCATGAATAAATCTAAGATTTGATGATTCTAAGCTATTTTGAGTATAAATGTTTCTAATTGTGGATAAATACCTTTAATGTAGAAATTAGGGTTTTCTAATGAATAAAGGTAGAATCAATGACAATTAGAATTCGTATGTGAATTAGACCATAATGAACTATGAATTGATGATAAATGAGCATAATGATCTTGTCATGGATTAAAAGGATAAAAATGGTAGCTTTAATGTAAAAGAGGCTTAATGGACTTAATTGATGATTAATTGTGCTGTTTCTAAAATTAAGGTTATGTGTCGCTAAAAGGTAACCCTAATAACTTTCGTGAAGGCTAGATGAGAAAATTAGGGTTTAAAAGAGTAAGGGGAAGTAAAAGCCTAATTGCAAAGTAAACCCTAAAAGTGGACTAGAAACCCTAGGAAGAAAGTTGGGTTTAATAGATTTTGATGGCATGATCAATAATAGGAAATTGCATGATTATTTCAGGATCTTGTTGTATGTGCTTGCTTGCTTGGATTTCTTACTTGCATGGAATATTTCTATCACATATTAGCTTGATCATGTATGTGGTTATGCTTATGAATATCTCGAATTAGTTTTTCGAGGTTTTCTGAAGTTTTCCTCGATGACTTGAATTAAACTATTGGATGAATTTAATTCATGCAAACTATAATGTGGATATGACTATAACTTAAGATATGTACCTACTAGCTCAGATCCTAATCCCCTCTATGGTTTAATAGTTTGACCTAGTACATGGCTACCTATGGGTTAGGTCCATCAGGTCATTGGATGACTTAGTACATGGCTACCAATGGGGTAGGTCCATCAAGTCACCTTGAGTTAGGGATTGGGCTACCTTTGGGTAGGGCCATGTGACTCCATAACCCTAAGTATTGGTTACCTATGAGGTAGGGCCAAGGGGGTAAGGATCCACCATAGAGAGAGGTAGTATCCAGGTCCACTGCAGGGACAACACAAAGATAGGGGATAGGTAAGGATTGAGTAGTATTGCTGAAGACGTAATCTTGGATGTTAAATGATAATTGGTTGATTACATTGTTATCATAGTTGCACGATTATTGTTTCCCCCACATACCAGCTTTATGCTGACCAACATTTTGTTTGTCGACATTTTAGGTTCAAGTGAAAAGAACAAACAGTAAAGTGGCATATGTGGAATTAAATCTGGATTAAAGTTCAAAGGAGGATTCATTAGAATAGACTCCATGTGGATAGAGGTAGATATCCAAGTTTTCTAAAAAGGTATGAAAAGTTTAATTTTAGTACAACCTTTCAAGTCTAGTTTGGTAGAATTTGATAATTATTATTGATTATTTGTCGAACCTTTGATCCAGAAATGGGGATAACGACTCTGACCTCTTAGTCTCCCTTAATTGGGGGTTACTAGGAGGCGGGGTCGTTACAATTATGAACAAGAAGATCCTTTAGTTATGACCCTTACTAATCGGAATGCATAAAGTTCAGTTGATAAACAAGTGAAAAGTTGTGTTTTCCACCTCGATACCGCTGAAGAAGATCCTGAAGCCAAGACTAAGGAACTAAAAGTTGTGGATGTTACTGAAGAAGCATGTGAGAAGACACAAGCTCCGAAAATGAAGCCCCTACCTGAAGGATTGAAGTATGCATTTCTAGATGACCTCAAAGTTTGTCTAGTCATCATTAATTAAGAACTAACAATAGAACAAGAAGATAAACTCTTAACATAATTAAAGAAAAGAAGAAAATCCATGAGCTACAAGATGAGTGAGCTCACTGGGGTCAGTCAAGCACTATGCATGCATAAAATCCCTATGATGGAGAACCACAAACCAACTACTGAATACCAAAGGAAGCTAAATCCTAACATGAAGGAAGTGGTCCGCCATGAAGTCATTAAATTGCTCACTACTGGAATCATCTACCCGATCTCTGATTCACCATGGGTTAGTCCAGTGCATGTTGTCCCAAAGAAGGGTGGAACTACTGTGATTCGGAATGAAAATAATGAACTCATCCCCACTCAAACAATCACCGGGTGGAGGATGTGTATTGATTATAGGAAGTTGAACAAAGCGACACGAAAGGATCATTTTCCTATACCTTTTCTTGATCAAGTCTTAGAAAATTGGCTCACCAAGAATATTTCTGTTGTCTCGATGGTTACTCTGGATTCTATCAAATTCCTATACATCCAGATGACCAAGAGAAAATGACTTTTACTTTCCCATTTGGAACATATGCCTTTAGAAGGATGTCGTTCGGACTTTGCAATGCTCCTGCAACTTTCCAACATTGCATGGTAGCTATATTCGTTGGTCTCACTGAAACTATCATGGAATTTTTTATGGATATTTTTCTGTATATGGAGATTCTTACGCCTCATTCCTGAAGCATCTCTCCCTTTTCCACAAATGGTGTGAAGAAGCACATCTTGTGTTAAACTGGGAGAAGTGTCACTTTATGGTAAAGGAAGGCATTGTCCTTGGTCATAGAGCCAACAATTGAGGTATCAAAGTTGATAGAGTGAAAATCAAAGTGATTTCCAAACTCGCTATTCCAACGAATGTAAGAGAAGTTCACACGTTCCTAGGTCATGCAGGTTTTTACAGATGGTTTATTAAGGATTTCTCCAAAATAACCAAACCTCTAACGAATCTATTACTAAAGGATGTTGAGTTTCACTTTGATGAAGAATGTGTTAAAAGTTTCAACAACCTAAAGCATGCTCTTACAACAACACCCATCGTCAAAGCTCCTGATTGGGATCACCCATTTGAAATTATGTGTGATGCCAGTGATTATGTTGTGTGTGTTGCTTTAGGACAATGTATAGAAAAGAAACATTATGTGATCTACTATGCATCGAAAACCCTCGACAAAGCTTAGAGAAATTATGCAACTACCTAGAAAGAACTCCTGGCAGTCATGTATGCCCTTGACAAGCTCAAATCCTATCTCATTGGTTCAAAAGTCATTGTCTACACAGATCATGCCTCTATTTGTTAACTCCTAGCAAAGAAAGATGCTAAACCTAGGTTAATAAGATGGATTCTCCTCCTATAAGAATTTGATCTGGAGATAAGAGATAAGAAAGGTACAGAGAATGTTGTGGCAGACCATCTCAGTCGCATCCACACCCTAGAAACTAAGAAGATCACGATTAACGATTCTCTTCCAGACAAACATCTTATGAAGGTTATAGAAGCCACCCCTTGGTACTCAGACTATGTGAACTACCTTGCTGCTGGTTTCATCCACCCTGAATGCACCAGGAATTCACTAAAGAAATTCATGCATGATGTGAAGAAATATCACTGGGACGAGCCATACCTCTTCAAACATTGTGCTCATGGTCTCTACCGACATTGTATCGCTGAAGAAGAAGGCCAACTCATTTTAGAACAATGTCACTCAGGCCCAATTGGAGGCCATATGAGTTCTAAGAAAACTATCTTGAAGGTTTTGCAATGTGGTTTCTTTTGACCAACCATATCCAAAGACTCCTATAACTTTATTCTATCATGTGACGAATGTCAAAGAACAGGTAACATAACAAAGAGAGATGTGATGCTGCTGAAACTATGGCAAAAAGTAGAGATTTTTGATGTTTGAGGTGTGGACTACATGGGTCCATTCCCATCCTTGCATGGATTTTCCTACATCCTAGTTGTTGTTGACTACGTTTCAAAATGGGTCAAAGCCATACCAACCGTCACTAGCGATTCCAAACATGTCATCAAAATGTTCAAAGATATCATTTTCCCCCGATTCGGAGTCCCACGCACTGTGATATCAGATGGAGGTTCTCATTTCCTAGAAAGAAGTTTTGAAGCATTACTGAAGAAATATGGTGTAACACACAAGGTAGCCTCACCCTACCACCCACAAACATGTGGACAGGTAGAGGTTTTTAATTGTCAACTCAAGGCTATTTTGGAAAAGACAGTAGGCCACAACTGAAAAGATTGGTCAGTGAAAATCAATGACGCATTGTGGGCCTATCGAATCACTTTTAAACTCAACTTGGAACTACACCATTTCGATTGATCTATTGGAAGTCATGCCACCTGCCTATAGAACTCAAACACAAAGCATGGTGGGTAATAAAACAACTGAATTTTGACATGAAGAAGATTGGCCAAGCTAGGATTCCGCAACTCCAAGAGCGGGAAGAACTCCAGATGACAGCTTATGAGAATGCACGAATCTATAAAGAACGCACGAAACTTTGACACGATGGTCATCTGAAAAGAAAGTACATACAAGTGGGAGACTAAGTTCTATTGTTCAACTTAAGACTGAATTTATTTCCAGGCAAACTATGTTCTTGTTGGTCTGGACCTTACATTGTCAAAGGCATGTACCCACATAGCACTTTCTCTTTATGGAGTGAAAAGTCAGGCAAATTTGTGGCAAATGGTCAATGCTTGAAGAGATATTTTGCCTCAACTGATACAAGAACCGAAGAAATGATGGAACTCACCACAACATATCCACCGTAAAGTTGAAAGACTCAAGTTGGGCCATCGATGTAAAACAAAGGTGCTTGTCGGGAGACAACCCGATCAATAAATTCATATTTAGTTTTAATTTTGAATTATAAATTTTATTTAATTTTTTTTTTAATTTTTAGATAATTTTTCCCAAAATAAAAATCACATAACGAGATGTTATCTTAATTTCTGATTGCTCTTCATTTTTGAGATTTTTAGATGGAGGACGCACGCTGATTGGAACACAACCACATTTGGTGGTCCAACTGGCACGAATTTTCCCCTCCATCTCAGATTTAGTGTTTGTTCGGGACAAGAAAATTTCTAAGTTTGGGGTGGAGTGTGGGTGGTACATACTTTACTTTCCACCTACACCCATCTATTTCAGACTTCAAATTTCATCGTTGCATTTTTTTTCAAAATTTTCAAAATTTTTAAAAAGTTTTCAAAGAAATTGAACATAAACTTTATGAAATATTGAAATTTTTAGTTTCAATAAAAGTCATTACCTAATCGTCTAGTTTTTCTTTCTATGCATTTTAAATCATTATACCCTCCTTATTCGAAGCAGATCCCCAAAAGGGACATTTTCTAAAAATTAGGCTATTGATTGAAATCATCTTGTGAAGTAGATGAATCCTAACATCATGATCCTTCTGCAAAAATGGCAAGTGTCTGTCGAACTGATATGGATCAAACACGTCATGCTTCCTAACTGACTAGAGGAACAACAAGATGGAACCCCCACCAGATCCTCATCAAGTCATTATTTGTGTAAAGTATGATAAAGAGAACGACCTGATGCACTGAATTATAAATCAAGTTGCATTCTGATCTGAACTCTCTTCTACACTTCTTCTATCATCTTTGTACCCCTTCATTCATAAAAAAGAAACAAAAATAACCAAAATAGTACCAAACCCTAAGTTCGGGGTGGCACACCACCTCCCTCTATATCCGCATCTTCCATACTCATAGCTAATAAAAAGGGGTGTACCACTAAGAAAAGATGCCAATGTGCACACAAAAAGAAAATGCAATCTCAAGTCGAATAGAGGAGAGATTCACACAAAAAATGCAATTAATGAAATTGCAATCATAAAATAAAAATCTCAAGTCAAATTGAGGGGAGATTTATTTCTTCATTCCATACCACCATTCACTCCCTTTTCTACCTAAAGGCACAATGAATGCCTCCACTATCCTAAAATACACCAGTGTTAGATCAGGTGTAAACTTGTTGTTATGCGAGTATCTATGGACTCTAACAAAACTCTTAGAAATGCTTGTTGTTAGAAAAAGTTAGGAGGAAGTGATGTGGGAAAACAAAGTCTGGAACCAATCAGACCATTTGGAAGTCACAGACGTCGAGACCATTTGGACTCTAAGACCAGTTGGACGATCAAAGCAAGACCATTCGCAGTACAGAAACCATGAGACTGCACCTGTGTTCCCCAACTGATACACTGCTGATCTGTTTGCACAAGATCGTTCAGAGAAGGGAGACTGCTTGGATGAGATCGTCCAGGCTGTGGGTACAAAGACCGTTAGGACACAATAATCTTTAAGACCGTTTGGATGACAGAACAAGACTGTGAAAAGTGAAGACCGTTTGGGTGCATGTTCAAGATCGTATGGCCTTCACTAGCAAGACCGTTTTACCTACGGATATGCCCTAAACCATTTGGTCATTATATGGTCTCCAAGACCATTTGGACGTATCAACTCCAGATTGTTAGAAGACTAAACGGTCTCCAAAACCATTAGAGAAAAACTGTGAAATTTGTAATGGGGTCCAGATCGTGAAGACCCCAACCAATGCCTATAAATAGGACCAGCAGGGTCCTCATTTGGGGCATCAGACCAGGGACGCCGACAGGCTCCCTGAATGGAGGTTCATTCCATGTACATCCACACCATTCCCACTTCACCGATTGCTCCTACTGCGAGCGAGGATGTCATGACGAGAAAGAATGTGGAGAAGAAGATTTGCCTGGTCTGCCTTGGTGGTTCTTCCTCCTCATCCAGATATGCTCCAACATGACATAGAAGACCACATCATCTTCACCGAGCTGCGACTACCTTCTGCATCCTACTCATGGTGGAACCTTCCCTCTCTCTTGTTTTTCTTGTTTATCGCATCATGAGCGAGTAGTTCCTTTTCACTGGGGTGCGGGGACTAGCCCCATTGCCCATGCAAGTATTTTCTCTTGTTAAACATTCCATGGAAATGTATATAACTTTTCATTTTGTAGTTAATTGTTAATGTTTGTAGGTTAATTACATGCTTGTTTTTATCTTGTTCTTCCGTATGTTGCGAGAACTTCTATATGTAGGGTAGAATGTCGATTAACAAGGTTGGCTCCCAAACTAGAAATAGAATGGGATTCCTTGAAGTCGTAAGTGTATGATCTGTGAGGGACGAGCCATCTAGCCCACAGTGATGCTTTTGTGTGCCTAACGCCTATATAGGGGGCTCACAAATTTAGTTGGATATCTGCATCTTCGTTGTTAATCGTCGATGTTTGCTTGTATATTAATCACATGCTTTCTTGTCGATTAGCACAGTTGACTCCCAAACTGGAAATAGAATGGGATTCCTTGAAGTCGTAAGTGTATGATCTGTGAGGGGATGAGCCATCTAGCCCACAGTGACACTTCTATGTTCCTAGCACTTGTATAGGGGGCCCACAACTTCAGTTGGATTTCTGTATCTTCAGAGCCATAAGTGATAATCTGGATGGTAACGAGACATCTGATACCTAAGGTGATGCTTACCCAAGCCTAACGCCCATATGGGGGGTTTTGCAACAGCTCCATATGGATGGTTATATCTTGCATGGATGTTTGATGTTTGGATGTGTTTGCATGTGTAGGGGTGGGGAAACCCGGGACCATCCCAGCGATTACATATCATTGATCTAGATCAACTTTAATTCTGCTCTTTACTTTCCTGCACTTAGTTTAGTTAACCTCAAATCAACCAATCATTTTAAATATTAGCCTCACTTGGACTAGACTAGACTAGCAACGATTCTTAAAAACACTGTCCCTTGGGATTTGATCCTTAACTATACTGCGATAAGACATGTCCACTTGCAGGTGGTATTATTGCACAAGGTTTAGGTAAAAGCTCAGGGATTTCAACCCTGAGTGAATTTGTTAGAGTGGTATTAAACCATGTCAACCACCACCCCACAATGGAGTGCCCCCAATACCTCTCCATGACTACTTTCTTTTAGTGAACTATACCTCTCCTATTACTACAAGAGTGGAACAAACTTTAGGGCAAGTACTATTCTCCAGCTTTCACGCAATTGTGGGACTTCTTCCCAATTTTTTTGGATTATAGAACTAGACCCCCTATAAGCATATTCACACATTCTTGGAGGACTGATCTACTTTCCGCACAATGCCACAACTAATGACTCTATTCACCTTACACTATTTCCATTCTTTCTAATAGATAAAGGAAAATATGGTATGGTTGTAAAATGAAGATCATGAATTGGGAAGACATTAGGAACCTTCTTGGAGAAATTTCATTATGTTTCAAGGTTAACACGAATCTGGCGTTCCATAGTCAATTTCAGAAAATGGATAATAAAGGTTTCATGATTTTTGGGAAAGTTTTGAGAGGATGTTAAGAGACTGCTAGCATCATGGAATTCACTTGTGGAATCCGGTTCAATCATTTTATTTCAATCTCTCTCATTTGGGTTAAGCTTATGAGCATTCTTCTTGTGGATATACTTTCATGGCTGGCCCCCAAAAGAGTCATAGTTGTTTGAACACTTATTGTATAGTTCTAGGCATGAAGCTTCTAGTATGGTTAATGATTGTGACCATGTCATTGATGTTACACCATCAACTCCTAATTATTCAATCCTAGAAATGATGAAGGTTCTTATTGAAATGATTAACATGATGTAGAATCAAGTGGTAAATCCTCCTAACCACTCTGTCAATTTTTTTGGTTTTTTAGTGAATAGGTGAAGGCCCTTCACTCTCATAGCAACTACGAACAATAAGTTCCAGGGTGCAATTTGAGATATGAAAAAGAGGTTCTTATTAGGTTGAAAGGCGTTTATGAGGTTAAAAAAATATGCATAGGTTGTACCATAGATCATACCAACTTTCTCTTACACTTTCCCATCTTGAGAAGGGGAAACTGTCTTCCTTAACAATGGAGGACCCCAACAATGCAAGTCTACCAATATGTATTCTTCAAAAATCATACAGTCCACCTCCAAGTCTAGTACATACCATATATAAATACTAATTCACTCTTGAAGCTCATACACCTCCACCACCACATCCACCCTACCAATACACCTACCACTACCACTCTCCTCTCCACCTCATTTCCAATATCAAGGACCACCTCCACCTCTTCCAGAATGAGAACCAGCACCCATTATTCACCTTGAGAAAATTAATGATGTGACATTTCTATTGAGTGGAAGAGTGACTGAGAAGCTAAGGAGTCAAGGGAATGTTGATACTATGATTCATAGTGTTATTGATGTTCAGAAGCTTGTTGATATAGTGAGACCCAAAAATTCAATTGTAATACCTCATAGATCTCTTGTGATACCATGGGTTCCACCCTCTACTCCATTTAAAGGTTCAACAATCCCTAGCGTTCCACCAAAAATTCAAAGAGTTCCTCATGTGATGTCTCAAGATAATCATGTCAATCCAAGTAAGTCAAGTCCATGTGAACCCCTATTCCTTGATTAATTGGATCTTCCTTCATACCCAAAGAGGAGGCAAAATCACAATATAGACATTCTTGAGATATTTAGGCAAGTAAAGGTTTATATCACATCACTTGATGCAATCAAGTAAATTTAAGCTTATGGAAAATTTTCAAGGATATGTGCAATTTCAAGAGAAAAACATCAGGGAGAATGCCCAAAAAGGTGTATCTTTCTGAGCACATGATCTCAACTCTACAACATGAACTTCTTGTGAAGAAGAAAGACCTAGGAGCCCCACTCATAACTTTCTATATATGGGGACATCAAATAAACCAATCCCTACTTGATTTGGGAGCTATTGTGAATTTCATCCCATATAGTGTCTATGCTGATCTGGGGCTAGGAAAGCTTATGCCATCCAATTTCACTCTCTAAGCGGTGGATTATTCTAACCGAGTGCCTATAGGAAGGGTTGATAATGTCCCAATGATGATAGATAAAGAAATGGCAGTGGTGTTTGTTGTAGACCTTATTATTATTTATATGGAGCCAGAGGACTGGAGGATACATTTTATCTTAGAAAGGCCATTCTTGGCTAAATAAGATGTTGAAATACATGTGAATAATGGAGCCATGACAATCTCTTTATTGAATATGAAGCTAAAGATAAAAAATTGAAGACCTCTAGAAGACAAGAACAAGATGAGGATGTTGAGTATTATCTTTTTAAGAAATTATTTAATTTCTTAAAAGATTGATATGCTAAAGTTCAACATATTTAGAACTTATACGACCATTGGGATGAAAGAAAACTACTAAAACCAAATCAGAAATCCCTTTACTTCAAGAAAAAACCACAAAGTTTTCAAACGGTTGATTCATTGAATGGACTCCATGCCTGGATGAAGGTGAAACACTTAGCGCTACTAGGAGGACACGCACATAGGTTTGACGACTTTTGTACACAAGTATTGCTTTTTGGTTACATTATATTTGTATAGTTCTGAGAAACTCACAAGAACACATACCACATTTGATTGTTGTTGTTTTTTATTTGTCTTAGAAAACACATTTATCTTGAACAATGTTCCATGGTGTGTCCAACTATGATAACATGGACCTTCCCTCACCTCACGTAAAGTCTATTCACTTCAACTTCAATCTTTTTATCAATTTTGAATTTAATTTCATGTTGGAATGAGTGTTACTACTTGACTAGTTTCTCTTATGTATTTGTGTCTTATGGTGATAGTAATTTTCCTTTTAGACCCAAGTTTTAAATTCTTAAAATGTCACTGCATCCAAATTAATTTGAATCTCATCAATGTCACAAACTTATTTTGAAATGTATGTGAATTTGTAAATATTTGAACTATCATTCCAAAGATGCAATAAATGATTCAATCGGACCTACAAATCCCAAAATAGGTCCATAATAATTTTCCTTGAAATTAACTCTTTTAATTTGTTTTGTTTGGGTTTTGTTGCTATTGTTGGAACAACCATCTTGGGCCCAACAGCATGGGTGGGACCATTCATTCCCTTGGATCCCCCTCTCTTGTCTGGTTTGATCCTAACTTTTCCCAAGCGGCCAATAAGAAGCCAGGATCAATGAGCCACATTTTTGTGGCCCATATGTCCCCATCCACAGCTCAATCCCTCATCTAATAGTGAAGAAGTTTTCTTCAACCTCCATACATAACCCAACACCTATGGCGCTGCGACCCCCATATATCACCTCCATTGGCACCAACCTAACCATCTATAAGCACCATCGTAGCTAAAATTCACCACCATTCCCTTTGCCTCAGTTTCCTATCTTATTCAACTTTATTTTTACTCACATTCATTCTCAAATGCTTGTCTAATTGGCTTCTTCTTATTTCCCCTATCATGGTGTTTCCATTGGGGCTTTCCTCCTTTGCACCCTACTGTCATGGATTGATTCCACAAACTACTTCGCACCATTGAGATGTATATGGGGACTGCTGTTAATTAAAACTTTGACCCCTCCTTTCCTTGTTTCACGCCTACATCGATGAGCAACACCAGGAGACTTTTGCAGCACATATGTTACGACCCGCGCCGAGCTTATCCCGTAAGTAAGCTGTTCAGCATGTGTTTAGCTGATGTGTTAAGTTATAAGCCTGTTTTTGTTAATAATGCTTAAAATGGTTATGATATGTGCTTAGTGTGTTTTCCAGCTTCTAAAGCGTGTAGGATCTTACGCTTGAAGCGTTGCCAGAGAAATCGTTCGAATCCGACCTTCGAGTTAAAAGTTGCATGTTTATGGGCTTATAGGGACCTGTTCGTAATTTTTGAAAGTTTTGAACTTTGCGATTAGGCCCCTAAGTTTCTTCCTTATCCTTTCTCTCTTCCTTATCTCGTTTCACTTTCACAGAAATGAGAGAACGCTTCTGCGTTCTCCTCCCTTGTGTGAGAAAGAGAGAAAGAGAGAGAGAGAGAGAGGGAGCTGAGAGAGGAGAAGCGTTGGAGCTTCGTTTTGCTCCGATCAGCTGCTGCAGTTCGTCCTTTCCCTCCGTGGATCTCCTTCTCCGTCAATTCGAATCGGTTTCACAGCTGAAGCTACGTTTGCAGGGAAAATGGCTAGAGGATTGGGGTGCACGGTGCAGCCCTAACTCGTTTCCTTCTTCCCTTCAGGTGCAGTTTAGTCATATGCATCGATTGTGATCGTTTCGCGGTGTTTGTTCGAGATTTGCCCGTCGATTCAAGAGAAATCGACTCTTGCAGGCCGTTTTTATGTTCTGCCTATGCGCGGTCCGGCCGAGTTTCAATTCGGTCGACCGAGTTCCTTTTTAGGGCAATTGTACATCGTTTTTGGATCGGCCGAGTTTGAGTCTTTGGTCGGCCGAGTTTCCTAATTAGATAAGCGAACAACATTTTTGTCGGCCGAGTTTGGGTTCTGATCGGCCGAGTTTCCTTGTAGGTATTTCAAGCAGTGAGTTGGTCGGCCGAGATTGTTCGGCCGAGTTTCAAAATCTGGGAAGCGTTCGGCCGAGTTCCATAGTGTTCGGCCGAGTTTCAAGTGGTGAGTGGCAGTTCATTCAGAAATCATTATTTAACTCATTTTAAAGGTCTAATTGCTTCAGTAATAGTATGATAAGTTCATTGGAACTTGAAATGTGTGATAAGATTGATGAGAAAGAGGAAATTATGTGTTTACAGTTATAATGCGTTATTTCAGTTAAATTGTTTATCTGTTAATTATTTAATAGACCTAGATGCCCTAACACCGTAGAACCCCTTAGACGGGTCTGCAACTTTGGGGTGAAACTCGTGTTGCAACATCATCTGTGCTTGTGTCGCGGACAAACGAGGAAAGAGAGAGGCAGTGTCTAACAACAATCCTGCTTGTGTCACGATGGCACTGCGATAACAAAAGAAAACACGGTTATCTAACACCATTCGTGCTTGTGTCGCGAAGGTAACCCTGTGACTCTCCGCCGGTGTACTGAGGTTTAAGGAGGAGTCGAGAGCACACGTGGTTGTGCAGCACACGTGGATGTGCGATGAGGCCGTAGAGCCTGTGTCCTGTGCAGACCAGGACGAGTAGTCAGACTTAGCACTTCCCGAGTGTGTCGCTAAGTCTTGTACGGTGGGACCGTAGCATGAATTTGCTGCGGATCCTTATATGCAGAGTACACTGCATATATTTAGGGCATAACAATAAAATGAATAAGTAATCATTTAGGATCACAGTAAATTTATATAACTGTTTATTTACCTGAAATACCTGATGATGCATAGAAATGTGATTATTATCTGTACATCTGCTATGTCAATTGAACTGCTCTGCTTGAACTGTATATTTGTTTATTTTCAGTTAATAAACCTGACGAGTTGTTTATTGATAGCTAAGTGAAATGTTATTCACTGAGCGAGTAGGCTCACCCCTCTACTCAAACTTTTTTAGGTCAGCACCAGCATCCGGAGTCAGAAGGATCATATCATCCTAACGCTTAGTTGATAGAAGGTTTGTAGTTAGTCTAGTTAGAGGTCTCTTAGTCCATTCCCCTCGATCTTCGGGACAAGGTGTGAGCGAGAGAGAGAATGTGTACAAAGATGTAAATTAACTGTTATGCTTTATCTTATGTTGAACAATGTAAATTGCTATTGACTTTGTTTATATTTCTTGTCAGTTAATAGAAATGCTTCCGCAGCTTGTTTAGTTTCATTTACAGTATAAATTAGTTTTTCCTATTAATATTGTTAATTGTTTTAAAAAGTGATGAATGGTTGGCTTATATGTGAAATCCCACCTGCCGAGTCCTAATCTCGTGGTTTGCGGTTAATGTGAGATTGGGGCGCGACAACATATGTAGGGTACCCAGGGTCCCTTAGTCATGCAGACCAGAATAGATACTATTGGATCATCATGGGATCTTGGTTTTGCCTAATTCAAGGGTTCAAGTTACACCACCCACCCCTCTCTCTTCCCCTTAACTTCTCAGTGTGTGTGACAATTTTTCACGGTAGGCAAAGTCCTTGGGAGGTGAGTGGTGTACACAACTAATGAATGAAAGTTGAGAATCAAACATGAACGCATGGTGAATATAGTCGGGGACATGAACGCTTGGTGAATACAGTCGGGGAACGCAGGTTGAGAGCCACCTCTTACCTAATGATTGAACCATTGGATTCCAATTTAACCACTCATAAAGTGCTATTTTTGAGGTCATTTCCCAAAAACTAATATCGTTCAAATCCTTTGGCCAAATATGTCTTATGATATTTGATTTTTTTATCCTCTTGAGGATATCTATCCATTAGAACTAATATTGGAAGCTAAATATGCTTGTAGCTTACTATTTCCATGAAAAATGCTCGCTTTGAATATTTTGAAGATGTTTAATTCTACTAAGTGCTTCCAAAATCTTATTATATCCCTAAGTGCTTCCAAAATTTTATTATATCCCTAAATCAATAAACTTCACTTCACGTTTTACGCAAGTTATCTCTTAGATCCATTGTATATACCTAAAATGACTATCTTGATCTAAAAAAATCCCTTTATGTGTATGGCTAATGTAACTTGATCAAGTTTCAGACTTTAGCCTTTCTTGATATCATATAATCACCTAAATTCTGAATCATTAATATCCATAATTCTATGTTCCATGTTTGACTAAGTTCTTATGCTATACTTGTCATTACTAACTCGTGTCATCTAATGACCCACCTTTGTCACTAGTATGCTCTAAATGTGATGTTTAAGTACTTATAGATTGGATCTTTAACCCTTGTGCGAAAGTGGATAAATAATGTCTACATGTTTGAGTTGACATTCAAATAAGGCCCTATAAGGATTTCTATCTGGGATTTCCATGTAACACACTCAGGTGCCCTATTGACAACACATACATTGAAAGTTAGACTTTAATCTTGCAAGAATAATGTTGTAATGTTATCCATGCTATTTTATTGACTTCTGATCAAATTGTTTTTGCATTCTATTACTCTACATCTTAACTTGATCTACGTAATTCTTCTATCATTTAGCTATTTGACATTGTAGCATTAAAATGATCTAGTTGACCTAATTTGTGTCCACATGAGGAAATATGACCTTTATGCATATTTCTTGCTCTATCTAGTTCAAATTAGATATAAACTCACTTTATGACTCCCCTGAATATGGATGTACTATCTATACCAATGATGCCATTGTGATACTAGTTCTATGTTCAATAAATTCACACATGTTGATACGAATATATATATGCTTGAATATGCAAGACCTAGGTCTATGAGAATGTCCATATGATTTGTAACATGATTACAAAATCCAAATCCTACTAATTTAAGACCAATATTTTTTAATTTTATATCTTAGGTCCCCTTTGGGTTGAACCTTCTCTAGAATCATACTCATGGATTCTGACTTGCCACTACTAATAATGTACACTTAGTCTCATGACTCTATGATAATGTCATGTTTATATATATATATATATATATATATATATATATATATATATATATATATATATTTGTGTGTGTGTGTGTGTGAATGCAAAACTAGTTAATTACTTTATTCAACTATTGTTCCTATGAATACTACTCTCATGTTTGGTTATACTATGTTGAGAAACCTTGAATATAATATAAAAAAACCATTATACAACCTTGTGTACCTTCCTAAATTCTTGAGGTAAGGGAACAAGTCATGATTCGAAACTAGGATTGCTCATTGACTTTGGTCTTAAGGCCCCTCAACTAGAAATATGATGACATATAAGCTTTGAGCCTCAACTTCCCCTCATAGACCCTTACTTTGTACGTGGTCATAGGCCTAATGTTGATATAATGGACAAAAATACCTAAAACATGCTTTCTATTAAAGAATGTTATTAAGAGTTTTCATCTTGTTTCTACTTCTTGTTTATTATGATGTTTCTAGTCAAGAAATATGTCTATATTCTTAATATGTGTCTACTTGCCCTTTCATAGATTAATTAATGCTTTCACATTGATATATTGTGTTTATCAAACATTTAATTGCCAAGTGAAGATGCACTGCACTCAAGACTCTAAGATCTGAAATGAAACACCAATATGAATTCTTGGTATAGAAATTGGTACATATCTCTTCTCACCCAATTTTGATTCCTTGACCTAGGTCTCCAATAGGTCAAGTCTATGACGATATTGATACTCAATCTAGAATCTCGATTCAATGATGACCTTGAAGTAGGGTGTTGACTATAGATTATGCTTGAGATTCCTAGAAAGACTTAGATACTTAGATCTAAATCATTCGTTAACCTTGATACCATTATAATCAAATTGATGATGGATATTACAAAATGTTGCTGATATGTTGCTCGATTTTTCAATACGGATGAGTGATCATTCCTAAGGTCGAACTAGGAATATAAAACCTAGCTTTAGAATGTTTGAACCTGTGACTTGTTGTTTAAATGTTAATTTTGGTATTGAATAATGAAACATTGGATCATCCTTAATGATCTTGATATTGATTTGACACCTATGATCTCCCTATTTTGATTTTGAGGTTACCCTCGATATATGATAAAGACATTTGTTGTTACCAAATATCCAAAATTTTGAAATACTAACTATGTTTATTCTCTTGATTTATGACTTATATTTCAACTCTCTTAAGGACTAGGGTGGGACCTTCCATTGAATTTGAACCTAGAATCACACTTGAAATATGATTTTTATCTTGAATTGTTGAAGTACACAGGCTAATTCATGGATTTACAACCCCAACTAGGCCAATGATGAAGCTACAATCCTAGATGTTGGGAATGAAAGTCATGTTTTACTCTTGGACCAAAGATCTCTATTTGTCTGACCTAAAATGTGATATCTCCAAATTTTTTACCTATAGGATAATATCTCCACAAATGTGACTCCTATGAGTATGTTTGCAATTTGATGTGACACTACTATGATCTAGATGCATGATTGTTGGATTTTTAAATCTAGTTGATATTCAAAGTGATGATGATACCAATTTGTTATATCAAGATTATTACGATATGGGTTATGAGGTTTAAATCTCCATGAAGGTTTATTTTAATTTTGGGGACAAATTTTCCTTTTACTGTGGGTATGATTTCATAACCTAGGCCTTTCTCACTCCTCACATATGGTATATGCACTTCACCTTCACTATTTTTCTCAATCTTAAATTCAATTTCATGATTTAATATGTCTTGATACTTGATTGGTTTGTCTTATGTACATGTGTCTTTGTGGTGACACTCATTTATCCTTTAGACCCAAGTTTCAAATTTTTTATATGTCACTATCTTGAAAATTATTTGATTGTAATCAATGTCATAAACATAGCATGTAATGTATAATAAGTTGTAAAACACTCAATTATCTTCCTAACAATGCAAAACTTGGTTCAATCAAACCTACAAAGATCAAGATAGGATCATATTAAGTTGAATTGAAATTAACTTTTTTAATTCATTTTGTTTGGGTTTTGTTGTTGCAGATGGGTTGATCACCTTAAGCCCAACAACGTGGGTGGCCCATCTACACCCCTTGAATCCCCCCTCTCTTGTCAAGTTTGATCCTAACTTTTCCCTTGCAGACAATAATAAGCTTGGATCTATGAGCCACGTTTTTCTAGTCCTTGGATCCCCATCCCACAAATTAGCCCCTCGTCTAACGACAAAGAAGTTTTCTTCAGCCTCCGCACATCACCTAGCGCCTATGGTGTTGCGTTCCCTACCTACAACCTCCAATGGTACCAACCTAACCCCCTATATGTGCCATCTTAGCCAAAATTGATGCCACCATTCCCTTTTCCTTGTTTTCATATCTTATTCCCCTCTATTTTCACTCCCATCTATGCCCTAATGCTCCTCTTATGTGCTTCTTCTTCTTTCCCCTTTCATGGTACTGTTGCCAACCATCCCATTTTGGGCTTTTCTCCTTTGTTCCCTTCTGCCACAAATCGAGTGCAAAAATGACTCTGTGCCATAGAGACAGAGATGGACAAAAGTATCACATGAACCTTTGACCTTCCTTCCCTTGTTTTGAGCTTGTACCAGTGAGCAAGACTTGGTCGTTGGCATAGTTCTGCTACAGGGTACTCAGGCTCACTTGGCCATGAGGAGCAATGAACATACCATAGGATAATCATGGTAGCTTGTTATTCCCTGATCCAAGGGCTCAATTCACATCACCCAACCCTCTCTTTTCCCCTTAACTACTTGGTGGGTGTGATAGTTACGAGTAGTAGGCAAAGTCTATGGGAGATGAGCATCATCCACAAGCGATGGATGGAGGGCGGGGTTAGGAATCTCTATATACCATGAACATTTGGTGAACAATAGTTGGAGAATGTGGGATAAGAGGCGCCTCGTTTCCCAGTTATCCTCCACCCTTGTATTGCAACCCAACCATCATGAAATGCTATTTTTGAGGTAATTTCCCAAAATTGGTATCTTCCAAACCCTTTGTCCAAATATGGCATTTCATATATGATTGTAGATCCTCTTAATGAGTTATATCCATTGGAACTAGTTTTGGAAGCAAAATCTTCTTTTCATTCAAATTTTACTGAAATATTATTGTTTTGAAGCTTTTAAAGATGTTTAATGCTACTAAGTGTTGAATTTTGATTCATTATTTCATAAAATATGATTATATCCTTAAATCAATAAACATTACTTCACTTATACATGATTTATGCCATGAATCCTTTTTATATACCCTAAATGACTATCTTGACCTAAGAGTGATCCCTTAATGTGTATGGATGATGTAACTTGATAAAGTTTGAGAATTTATTCTATCTTTCTATAAATCAATAACCTAAATTATAAATCAGTAATATTCCTAATGATATGTGCCATGTTTGACAAAGTTCTTGTTCTATGTTTTCTATGTGTAACTCTTATGATATAATGACCCACCTTTCTATACTAGTATGCCATGAACATGATGATCAAGTACTTATAGGATTGGATCTTTCATCTTTGTGCTAAAGTGGATCACTAATGTCCTGGAATGAATGTGTAGAACTTTAGATGAGATCATAGAAGGTGTTTTGCAGGATGATTGGCTTATGATTAGTGGGTAGTGAGACCTTGATCCCATGACGAATTCAATCTGTGTGCCAATCCGTGTTATGAAAGGAGATGGTTTCACATGCCTAGTCTAATTAGTCATTCTTGATAAGTTTTAACAATTATAATAATTACACGGGTGATGGTAGTGTCCCTATGTCCTAATGCGTTTTGAATATTGAATAAGATCCTTTTTTCAAATATTTTACATGAGAATTCTTGATGTACATGGTATCAAAATCCCATATTTATCCCATAAATTAACTAAAAAAGGGACTTAATTACTCATGTCCAAGAAATAAACAAAATATAATCATAAGAGAGAATTCAAAGCCATAATGGTTGATGGATAAGCCTTTCATCCTCACTTAAAGTTTCTCCCTAGATGATATCCTTCCCAAGGGGTGAAACATTACGAGATGGATAATGGAAACTAGGTCATTGGGGACTATTATGTAGAAGGTAGGATTCTGTGGTGGAATGGAGGTGGAGTACAAAACGAGTTTAGTAGGAATGGGTGGGTGGTGGCTAGAATAAATTAGTGAGGGTGTCCCACTTCATCAATTTCTATTGAATGCCTTATATAGTGTCTAGAGTTTCTAGGGGTTAATATGGGTAAAGTGAGAATGCAACAGAAAAGGTAGGGTGATGAAGCCCTTATTGAGACTTCATCCTATGTCATATGCTACCATTATTTACACTTCAATCCTTCATAATTCAAGTATTTCCCTAGTAGCGGGTATTATCGTCATATGAACCTATGTATGTTCCATAGATGTCTGTCAAGTACTTTGGAGATGGATGGATGAGAGAGAAATGATATCTAGGACTTCTACATACTTGGAGGATCCCAAGGAGACTTTGAAGCCAAGTCAATGCAACCCCAAGTCTCCAAGGACTCAATGAAGTAAGGAACTCCACCAATTCAATGAAGAAAGCATAGAAGTGCATCAATGACCCCAAAAATTATTGATATACATCAAGAGCAGCATAGCAAAGAAACCATCCAAGTTCAACAATATCCCTCAATTCCCCTTCAAATTCCAAAGTCCATCTTAAAATCTAGAATTTTACTAAACAGACAAGTTCACGTCATCTAGGTCCTAGAAAGGTTGTATTGATCATAGAACAATCATGTTAGAATGTCTATTTTCATTATTCCCTATCCATTCCAACTAATTTTACAAATAATCCATCCCTCACCCAGAATGACCTTCTTAGCAAAATGACCATACCACTTTACAACTAGAATAAATGTGCTCACTGGGATGGTTGTTCCACAACTAATAAAATGGTTGTTCTATCTTAGAATGATAGTTCCACTTAGCCTACCCACACTTTCCCCTAGCCTAGCACAAACATTCATCTCCCAGAGCGATCAATGTGCCCAGAAACCCTACCGCTGCCTACATTGATTTTCATAAACTACCCTCACTTAACTATAGCCACCATGGGGCCAATATATGCATTTGTGGCATTTGAGAGGCACATGTTACAACCTCCTAATAGTTATCACCACCACCTAACACCTATCCACCCCTTATACTTCCATTTCCAGCATCTTCCACCCTAAAAACCTACATCAAGAATTTTTGGCAACTCTATTTCCATTTCCCAAGTATGTTTGGAGCATGGATGTGGGAGGATGGAACCTTTAGTGATGTTGGGGAAGAATAATTCATCTTGTGTGCGTATCTACATGGCTTATCCTATCTTTTTATTCCCTCTTTTTTATTTTAAATTGTCATAGGTAGTTAAGAACCCTTTGTGGTCTATTTGGGGGAATAAATATGACTTTGATACCAAGTAGAAGAATCATTCTTGGAAACACTGTAATTTTGTTAGGAAATGGTATCTTGATTATTCTATCTTATTTACCATCTCTTGATATGTTAATTGGTACTTGAAACCACCTAATAATAGAATAATATGCTATATGAGGCTATCTGAGGAAAGGCTCCTCAGCCCAACTAGTACAGCCTAAGCTAACTACCTCTCTTCCTACATATCAATTTATTCTTCTATCCTTTGGTGTGAGATATAAGCAGCTAGTTGTGCCCCACTTAATGTAGTTAGGAAAAATCATGTATGTAGGTTGGATGGAGTCTAAAAGGAAATGAAATACCCTTTCCTTACACCCCATGTGTAAAGAAGTGAAACCACCTCTCTACAAATAAAAATGGTATGCAAAAGAGCAATGAATAGAAATGGGATTTAAAATACTGACTATATTCAATTTCATAAAAATGTACATAAAATTTTCCCCATAAGGGTGAACATGATATATACAACAAAATATGGATCTTAAGATAGACGAAAACTAAACTATATCAATTTTTCTCCAAGAAATAACTCAAGGGATAGGTCCAAGATGAAAGAATGAACTCCTTATCCCCAATCTTAGGTTGGTCCATCATGCTCCTGTTACGCACTCTGATCCTAAACCTGGGTGGTTGGGAAATAAATTATGTGTCAATTAAAGGATTAAGGACAATTATAAACCAAAATATTGCATGATATATATTTACTATGCTAAGAGGGTCAAAAGTGTGAAGCATGTAATCAATAAGAAGTATGCCATGATAAACAATAATAAAGTTGCAAGCATGAATAACATTATGACTACTAAAACTAATATAGGGTTGAGGTACCTACCTAACCTCAACCAATAGGTGAGGGAGAGTGACACATTTTGAAACACCTAAAAATAGAAAATGGGGAGAGTAATCACATTCCCTGGGAAAAATAGACATTCCCAACTATAGGTGGTTGTACACATGTACACTACATTAGTTATTTAGTCAATAATTCATCATGTTGAGTAAATTAAATTGGCATAGTGGAAATAAAATCAATATAGTAGTAGGGTTCATAACCCATGAAATAACTGAAGTAAATGTGCCATAAGAAGGAAATAAAATATTAAAGGCTAAGTCTTTGCCTCATTGGGAATATAAGGGTTGGATATCAAATTGCCCAACTAAAGGAACAAGTGTACACACTCATGGATAAAATAAGGTGGCACATACACATACATAAATAGGATTGCACATACCTTAATGTAGAGTCCTAATTATTTCTTTTATCAACTTGGTTGTATCCAAAACCTCTTTAGCCTAAATTACAATTTATATGTATGCATTAGGGTTTCATATATCATAACGTGTAAATAAACCCTAGTTTTGGATCTTCTAGGAAAACATTCGATTTAGGACTTAAAACTTGGACCAAGCGATCAATTGGATTCTCCTGATTAAGAAAACATATTTATTTATTAAATTTGGAGTTAAAATGAATTAGTTATCAATTTTAGGAGTTTTTATATAGTTAAGATAGCTTTTATAATAAACATCAAAACAGGGATGCAAAACAATACTTGAAAACTCCAAAATCGTATTAAATGTGAAAAATCCTTTCCAATGACTATTTATTTGTATTTTTCTGAGCATCCTACGATTTACTGTGAATTTCCAAAATCTGACCAATCAGGAGGCATATACCTATATTGTGACATTGATTTAAGTCGACGATAATCTTGATGTAAATGAAATTTGAAAATAAAAAAATACCTTAGACATGTGCTACATGTAACTAATTATAAGGGGGGAAAAGTTTCGTTAGATCATAAATCGAGTTTGTGTGTTTTTGAAATAAAAATGTCAGTGAAATTACAAAGTTACACTTGCAACAGAAATTAAGCAATTGCATTGTGAAGGGTGTAAGCATAAACTCATGCTTGGCATCTTCCTTGTGACATGGCATCGAATTTCCTCTATTGAACTCCAAAGTTCCAAACCAGGAGAGAAATTCCTTGATCTCCTGACAAACCCAAGGAAAAGATCTTAACCTTCATCCTCGGTTGAACCAGGCAAGCCCAAGCCTGGGATTCATAGTGGCCAAGAGCTCAGGATCACCCCACCATAGGGGGGGACAAGGGAAAGGCTTCAGAACCAAAAGCCTCATGAAAATGCAATGACAACCAAAACTAATGTCTAGAACATACTTGCAGAGTCGAGGTGAGGTCAAAGGTATGAACTACATGATCGGAGGGCCACTGAATGACCTAAATAGTATATGCCAAAGAGACCCAGAGGTCAAGCTATAGGACACGATGTTTGGGGTTGGCTGAGGGAAAAATGGTGATGCGATAACAAAGGATGGGTGTCGTAGATGCTTACTGGGAAGAAAATTGAACAAGAGGGAGTGAAGGTAACTATGGCAAATCCAAGGTTTCCAGAGATTAGAACTGAGTAGGTCAGGGGGCTTTGAAGTTTAGTCTGTGAAATTGGGAGAAGAGGAGTGACACCTGAGTTTCAGAGTGTTATTGGGTTTTTTACATTGGTCGGATGTGAGCTACAAATCCCTCTTTAACTCGGAGGTGGAGATGAGGGGAGAGACCTAAATGGGTGTTTCATGCTCAAGGCCAGAAAGGAGTTAGTAATAGCTCATTGGGTTCAGGAGAGAATCATGAAACTGGAGAAAGAAGAATCACATGAAACAATTGAGTAATGAGGGATATAGGGCTCGCCGAAGGAACAATCATGAAACGGCCACTGAAACGTTCCTTTCATGAGGGACACAAAGGTAGTTGACTACTTCTAGGCCATCCAATCATGCATGATGAATCCTCGATCTAATAACAACCAATGGATGGTGTGTATGGAGGTAATTGAATTAAATGTAACATGTGACAGTGAGAAAATAACATAACTATAGTGTTGTATATCCCATTAATGAAATCATATTAAAACCATAGTTACACTATATTCAACTGAATTAAATTCATTTAGAGGGTCAAACAAGGGTCAAATGACCTCAAATTTAGACAATAGACCAAGTTTAATGTCTAGAATAATGCTATGTAATTAGATTTTAGCTTTCCACATGATTTGTCTGTAAATTCTAATATTGACCATTAATGCATATATTAATGTATAAAATTTGGTGAATTAATATAAAAAGGTTTTCTAATTAATCTTTCAGTGAATATTCAAGATATACAACTTATATTAATTTCTAGAGCCATATCTCTTTTGAGATTTATTGCCACCAAGGAGGAGAGAGAAAGGAAAAGAGGATTATTCTCTCATTAACTAACTCAATACCACTTTGTTTTTCATTCCTTGTCCCAAAAGCCATAAAAACTCTTAATTAATGTAATGTACTAATTATCTCTCATTAGTGGTCATTTTGCATTATTAGAATCTAATTAAAACACTAATTAATTATTTGTGCACAAACCCATTCATTGTAATAAATATGAATAAAATATAATTCAAACCACTAAGTATTACTTTATTTCAACATTGAGGACAAAGAGGATAGAAAAGAGGAAAATTTAGGAAATCAACCAAATATGATATGAATGAAAGGAAAAGCTTGAAAATGGGTTAAATTGAAAATGAACCCAAGTTTCGGTATGTTACAACACTCCACCCCTTAAAGAGGGTTTTGTCCCCAAAATCTCAACAAGATGGAAGGGTGTGTACGAAACATCCCAACACTAAGCAACTAGGTGGTTACATCTAGTATATGGTACTTCCCATGCTCTACTCATAAGTCAGGTTATCATGCTTCACTAAGGGTCCATTCTTAAGATTTCTTTTATCAATTATAACACAATTAATGTTTTTGGCTTATTAGCATTATCTTCATTATGAAATTACATCATCCTTATTATTCTATTAATTGTGTCATGTTATATTCACATTGTTGTCAAAATAATTATATCTCAACACTATACACACATCACATGTATTTCTTATTTACTAATTAAGAATTTTAAACACAATTAGGGTTTACTAAATCATCTCAATATTTATTAATATACTAGATCACAATCATTAATAATTTGGATTTAGACTCCATTATCCTTATATTATCACCAAATTCAACTATATCATTTTATTTTGCATGAAATAGATAATTTATCCAATTTGTTACGAAGTCTACAATCAACCCAATTAATGTCACATTAATTACTTATCTGTATATCACACATTGTCACATTACCTTTTGTACTCATATTAATGTAATCATTAATCATTGACTCATATTTATTCACTTCTAATTAATGATTATGCATTATTAACACCACATTAGGCATATGTGCATATTTATGTAAATATAGTTACTCATTATCATATTCGAGTCATTATATTTATTTTAGCGAATAGGATGGAACATTTTACATATTAATGAATCGATTCATATACCAAGTTATGATTAGGTGATTATATACCATTTTTTGTATCAAAGTATGTTATCTAATTATGACACCTAATGTCACTAATGTATCATTAAAGTCATCATGGATATATATATATATATATATATATATATATATATATATCTATATATATATATATATATATATATGTTAAGGTTACATCTTAGGGTTTAGGTAAACATGACCATTATATATTATGCATTCTTAGCATGCATTAGTTCAATTTATCTTATCATTAGGGTGACATGGTCAACATTATGTATATTCACAATTAATGAGTTACTCATATTATGTGCATTAAGTATATGCTAAGGTTCAAGCAAATGAACTACACATTAAATGACTTGTTATATATTCATTAGTATATACACAAACAAGTTATAATTATAATTTGTTTGGTCAATACCAATCATATAAGCTCATTAATCTCTTGTGTATTGATTTAAGGTTTTTAAAATTTAGAGTAGCTAGATTTCCGTGTGTTGTAGGACTAAATCCCCTTAAAAGAATTTCATCCTCAAAATCAGCCAATTCCAAAATCTATCAAAGTATTACCAAAACTACTACTACTTCTCCACCCCTTAGAAGAATTGACCTACCAAGTCAAACTAAAACTTGAGGAAAAAGGGTGAATCTAATTAAACCATGTATAAGATCTAACACTTGATTGTTTTAGCATTCACTATTACTAAACTTCAAGGGCTAGTATAAGGGTAGACTACTACCAAACATGTATAATCTAAGACTCCTATAAGGAACTTATGGGACATAAGGTGATTTTATTTGGGTAACCAAATCATCATATTAGGTTCCTATGGATACTCAATATTGAGGTTATTTGCCTAAAGGTATGCTATTTCAGACAATCAGTATCAGCTTAGGCCAAGCCAGTGTCATATGGATCTGAGAGTCCTTGTAAGCCAAGCTAGTGGCATGGAGGAAAATTTTTCCATCCCCCAGATCCTGACCCTTTCTAGGCACCCTTGCTTTTAAATTAGGTCATTGTAGCTACCTAACAGGATAATCACCTAAAGGTTGACTAAATATATTTTTAATATGAAACTCTTATGGTCCAAATACAACCTTTCATCATAGGTCAATACTAAGGTGAACATCTTAACTAAAGGGGAACTATGTAAATAAAGGATTCTAACTAGGGAGACAAATTGAAATAGTCAAGATTCTGACTACCATCGGCTCTAATACCATGATGTAAAGAAGTGAAACCACCTCTCTACAAATAATAATGGTATGCAAAAGACCAATGAATAGAAGAGAAATTTAAAATATTGACTATATTGAATTTCATAAACATGTACATAAAATTTCACCCATAAGGGTGTACATATTATATACAACAAAATATGGATCTTAAGATAGAGGGAAACTAAACTACATCAATCTTGTTGGATCCTATATGGGTGATTAGATGCTCTAGAGGGGGGTGAATAGAGCTAAAAGCACTTAAGCAAAATTCATTAAACCTTCAAGTTATATAACAAGATAAGGTTGCTATATAGGAAATTTGTGTGCAACTAAAACATACATAGCAAGGGAGAGAGAGATTGAACAAGCACCAATTAGACAAGATATTTAGAGTGGTTCCACACTTCAAACTAGAAGTGTGTCAGTCCACTTGCATAGAGAGGTCACCCTCTAGGACTTCCAAACTATTGCACTCTTATATTCATTCATAAGACATACAATGCATGACCAACCAAAAGACTTACCTATCCAGTACAAAGAGTCTTCAACCTTACCAAGGACTTACCCACTTTGCAAGAGTCTTCGGCCTTCTCCAAGGACTTACCCACTCTTGCACAAGTCTTCAGCCTTGCAGGGATCACCCACTCTTCTTGGATCTTCAGCTTTTGACTTCACCTTCACTCAGAGAAGCTTCCACCAAGGACTTACCCACTTGAGCAAGGAGTCTTCTGCCTTCACCAAGGGCTTACCCACTCTAGCTCCAAGTCTTCAACCTTGATATCTACCAAGGGACGCCTTCCCTTGTTCTTTTTCACCTCTCTTGGACAAGAGAGAGAACCTTCATCTTCATGATTGAAATGAGAGAAAAGGAGGTGGTGGAAGTGAGAGCCTCACAAGATATACATATAGGACTAGCTCTCTTATAGATTTCCTACTCACTCTAATGGATGTAGCAAGTGATTAAGATTAGAGAGAGAGAGGTTGTAGGAAGCACTCAATTATACAATAGGAACCTCACATAGAGTTTGCAATGAATGGTCAACCTTGGAATGAAGCCCAAGGGGTCCTATTTATAGCTGGGGATGCCTCTTAGCCTTTGGGAACACTTGTGAATGAAAACTAGCCGTTTTGTGTATATTTTCACTTGTTGCAACTCCATAACGGCTAGAAGCACTTTTCTGCACTTTTCTGTACAGTGCAATCAGTCGAGTGTCTATAAGGGTAACTCGACCGATCAAGTAAACGGCAAGGCCGATACTCAAATGATCGGTCGAGTTTGTCCTGACTAAACTCGACTGACCATTAGGAATCGAAATGGTCAGTTACTTGATCAGTCGAGTTCTGTGTAAACACAACTCGCCCGATGCAATCTCCAGAAAATCGATCAAGGATGATAGGTCGAGTTTTTAGGCTGGGAAACTCGACCGACAAAGTGCCTGTAATCAATTTTCAAAGTTGCATCTAAAGTGCTCTAATATTCGATCTAAGTGTTCCTGATCTTTTTCTAAGCTTAATTACAAGTCATACAATCATTACAAGTGATTTACAACATGATTCTAATGGATATACATCATATTACAAAAGCATGCACTTGTATGACTTTGACTTGTCTTTTCTCCAATTTGATATGTGCAATTTAGGGCATTTGGAGTGTGTCCATACCTAATTTGAAATCACTCAAGTAGAGACATTAGACACCAATATGTGGAATGGTTAGTCATCATCAAAACATGGGTTTAGTCAATTTAGACATGAGTCAACAATCTCCCCCTTTTTGAAGATGACAAACCATTCCATAAATGTATTGAATGCTTTTAAGTAAAGTCATACCTTTGGAGAAACCTAGGGTTTTCAATAGAATTGAGTTCATATGCTCCCCCTCAATTGATGCGCATGGAGTTTTCATACTCCCCCTCAATTGATGTTATTTCTCCTGCATGGTTAGCTTTCTTCTCTCCTTTACATGGACATACTTCTCCTCTTCATGTAAGACATGCCTTCTTCCTCTTTTAAAAGAAGACATACCTTTCTCCCCCTTTGTCATTTCAAAAAGTGGGGTTATGAAGAAATAAGAAACATCACTTGTTAAAGAGAAAGGAGATAACACAAATATATATAAGGAGAGTAGAAGAGAACATATAGGGGCTTGTCCAAGCATAGAAAGAAAAGCAAGTTAAAGCATATACTTGAACAACCCAAAAATGCAAGATAAAGTGCTGCAGAAAAATAACAAATCGCAATTTTGACCCTCAAGATGACGGAATTTGACCAAAAACCATCAGAGCTCATCGCGAAGCAATAAGTCTTGCTTAGAAGGTTGTATCTGCATGAAAAACACTAGCCTTGCACCAAAAGCTGAAACTGGAGCAAAATCTGCATAAAATCCAAAAATACTCCAATTTCTACATATAATGTAGATCTATGTACCCTGCATCACAATGTTATGCAAGCAAGTCAAGATAGTAGATATGCAATTCAAGGAACAATCTTGAGCATGTATGAGACAAGATATAAGAATAGAATATAGATGAGCAAAGATGCCAATTATAAACAAGGTTAGAACTACATGTATATGAACTACTAGTAGATGATATCACAAGTTAGGACTACTAGTAGTGTTACGACCCCACCTCCCGATAACCCCCAATTAAGGGAGACCAAGAGGTTGAGCCGCATCCATTAATCCCGGATCAAAGGTTCGACTTATAACCATAAACAATTATCAAATTCTAACAGACTATACTGAAAATGGTAATAAAATTTTTCTTTACATACCTTTTGAAAACATGATCTCTAAACTTTTATCCACACCGATACTAACCTATCTAATCCTCCTTTATACTTTAATTCCCTTTTCGTATCACATGTGCCACTTTACTGTTTGTTCTTTTCATTGTACCTAAAACGCCGACAAACAAAACGTCGGTCAGCCGAAGCTGGTATGTGGGGGAAACAGATAATCGTGCAACTATGATAATCATGTAATCATTCAATTAATCATTTAACAACCAAGATTACATTTTAAGCCAAACTACTCCATCCATCTTTTCCCAACTCTGTGTTGTCCCTTTAGGACTTACATGGTACCTCTATAAGGTGACTTGATGGACCTGCCCTCTAGGCAGCCAAAGTCATTCATGACCCTACCCTCTAGGTAGTTAAAGTCATTCATGACCCTACCCTCTAGGTAGTCAAAGTCATTCATGACCCTACCCTCTAGGTAGTTAAAGTCATTCATGACCTGATGTACCTACCCTCTAGGTAGTCTTTTATCAGGTCAACCATTACGACACAGAGGGAATCAAGGATTGAGCTAGAAGGCATATACATTATGTAATAGTCATAGTCGCTTTATACTTTGCATGAAAGAAATAAACATTCAACAGTTTAGTTTCATTCAACACGATTAAACATCCGGGAATCCATCGGAAAACCTAAAGCGGTTATTCATAATCGTAACCACATACCTGATCCATAGTAACTTGATGTCCATGCATTAACATTCAACACAATTAACAGGCAATCAACAATATCCTGAAAATAATGCATAACATTCAAGTGTCATTATTTTATTCAAACATCCACAAGATCAACTTGGATTCCACCTTATGATTTCTAAGCCAACTCTAGGGTGTTATTAGGGTTTTAGCCTTCATTATGCATTTATCACTTTTAATGCTCTTTTAGTTCACAAACCCTAATTTCTGCATCATATGCACAATTACATGTCAATTAAGTCTAATATGTTTCTTTTACACTAAAACTATTATCTTTATCCTTTTAGGTCATATCCACAACATTAAGGCTAATTATCACCTTCGGTTTCTTTCAAATTGACAAATCATATTTCATTATAGTTCAACTCACATTTATGAACCATATTTATCACTATTTCCACTTTTATACAATAGGAAGCACTAATTATCCAAATAATTCACATTAAAGATCTTTGGTACTCAAATTGGATTTTTAACAACATAACATTGCCTTATTCATGTATTTTCACAATTAAATTATTAGAAGGCATATCTTCCTAAATTAGGGTTTCTAAGCCCATTAATGCAAACTTAGATATATGAAACCCTAATTTAAGCCAATTATGTGCAATTATCATCCTTTTATTATCCACAGGTTACTATTTGTTCTAAACATTCAGAGAACATCACTATATTCAACTATCATCAATTTCAAGGGTTTTTCACTAATTAAACCAGTAAATATGATAACTTTATGTACTTTTTTCCAATTTCAAGCATATAAACTCTAAATTAAACTAATCATGTGCAAAGTTCTTCCTTTTTGAACTCAATGTTCCTTTTTAAATCTAACAGGTTAATATCAACCCTAATGATTCATTAAACCCTATTAATCACATTAATCATATCAAAGTAGGGTTTCTTTACCATTAATACATTAAAGTTGCTAACTTTTATTACTTTTCGAATTGCAAGCATAACCAGGCTCCAATTATATTTTTATTGGATTCCTTGCATTTTTCTGATCAAAATTCATATATCACTTATCCTAATCGGAGTTACGAATCTCGAGATATGAATTTTGTATGAATTACCTGTTTGAGCCAATGGCACGATGCCACGTCACCTAGCCCATGCAACGCGGATTGCCTTCTTTGAGAACATTTCGAAAAGACTGAAATAGCCCCGGGTTAAGTGGATTGCTTTGTATCCATCGAAGGGTAGTATCGTCCATCGTGCTTCTCCTTCCTTCAACCTTGGGCAGGTCGAGGGCTGCCGCCCTAGGCGCCGTTCTGCAGTCTTTGCGGGCGCGCCTCTCCCTCTCCAGAGCTCGGGGATCACCGCCGTTGGCCGCCCTAGCTCCGCTACCATGAGGCGCACCTAGGGCGTCGCCCAGGTCGCGGCCCACGCGGATGTTTTGGGCAGAAAAAACATACGACCTGCAGCAGGTGCTGCGGGTCTATGGCTGCCGTCGTGAGTAGATCAAGGCATGGCTCTGATGATAAAGCAACCCCCAGAGTCGTGGAGCATCCGGCTACCAGCAGAAACCTCCGTTGGCTCCTATCTGCTCCCGTCCTTCCAAGGATAACTCTTCCTCTTGTAACTGGAGTTTATACGTAAGGAGACGATGGGTGATAGAGAGGAATTCTTGGGATTCTCTGGAGCTCGATCCAGGGGGTCTACCCCTCTTATAGGGGAGGAACCCTCGCCCTAGGAGGCCTATCTAAGAGGGAACAAGTTCCCTCCTATTAGGAATTCTATTCCTTTCATGATAAGCAAGCCTCTCCCTTTCTCTCTCTCTCTCTCTCTCTCTCTCCTATTTCCTTAGTCTTCTTTCTTCTTTAGACATTAGGAATTCGAAAATAACTCCTTTTATTCTTTTATTTATTTGCCCTTTATTCCAAAGGCACTAACTCTATTTTCATTTAATAGGAAGATACTTTCTTTTTATCAATATCACAAATTCACTAATAATGTATCTCATTATCTTTTTATTTTGCAAATTTGCTATTTTCTCTTTCCACTTTGCAATCATCTCGTTATTTTGGGTCCCTTGGACCTCAAAAAAACTCAAGGCACGGATTCCCACATTGGGGAATATTGGTTTGCCTTTATCTTCTTTTTAAAAGTCAATTTCTCATATTGTATTTATTTCTTATTAAAATATCTCCTTTTTGAGGATTTTCCTTTATTTCTCCTTTATTTTCCTCATTGGTATCCCTTTTATTATTAGGAATCCTTGGGATACGAAATCCCACAAAGGAAGACTCATTTATTTCTCTTTTTACTTGCTTTCCACATATTACCATTATTTTCAATTTATTTCTTAATAAAGAAATACTTAGTTACCATTTTCTTTTCTTATTGCTTCCTTTTTGTAACCTTGGACTCCTTGGTACCCAAGGAACCCAAGAGGCATGAAATCCTCTTTGGATTTGCCTTCTAGAGGTTTCCACATATTTCTTTTCTTAAAATTTCGATTATTCATTTACTAATTGAATTTCCTCGGTATTTGGGCCCAATAGCCAACAAAGCCCAAAACGCAACCAGTCAAGGCTATTGTGAAAGGAATCCATTTAATCAAAACAAATCATATCATTATTTGTTCAATTAGCTTTAATATGAGAAATTACATTTCTCACTATTTGAACCCAAAAATTGGGGTTATAACAAGTAGGATCTAGATCATAGCAAGAGATACCAAAAGATACATAAGATAAAGCAAGCTATGAGTAGATGTAGAGATATATCCAAACAAAGAGAGAAGCAATTTTAGAAGCATGAAAGGATATAACTCATATACAAATATGCATCCTTACCAAAAGATGATTACCACTAAGAACCTCAAGGTTCTATCAAAACAAGATATACACCTAGATAGATGTAGCAAATTAGAGTACAATGGAAACAAATTTTAGACACAACCAAGATATCCAAAGAGATCATCATCAAAACCTGCAAAACAACTCAAAGCAAGTAATTTCAAGATATAGATATACCAATTTAGAGCAATTAGAGAGATAGAGTTGTAAGAAATATAGGCAATTTAGAACATGACAATATGCATATATAAAGGTGCCAAAGGAGTGCCAAAGAATAAGGCTATTGGTTGAGAAAATCTAGTTGCGAGGAAAATTCTCACTCAATAATCCAAACGTGTATTCTGTGCACAGTGTTATCGGTCGAGTTTTGTGCATTGACAACTCGGTCGATGACAACTGTTGGCAACACCCATTGGTGCCTATCAGTTGAGTTTCAAGCAGGATAAACTCGACCGACAGAGCAGCTGTCAAAAAGCATATATATATATATATATATATATATATATATATATATATATATATATATATATATATATATATATATATATATATATATATATATATATATATATATATATATATATCATAAAAACACATTTAAAGGCATGCTATAAATACAAACCATATCCAAACATGTCTAAGAAAGTTAGTAATGCACTATAGAAGCATTAGAAATAGTTTTTGAGAAAGAGTGTGAAGAGAATCACAAGATACCACTTTTGACTCGAAAACCATATGTATAGTGCACACCATCTTGACAAAACAAGTTAGGATTGGTTATAAGCAAGAAAAACATTACCTTTGTGCTTACCATTACTTTTCCACTTGTTGTCACCCTCTTCACATCTCACCTTTCTTCTTTCATGTGGATTGAGAAGTCAATTTGCAATTTAATAGCTCAAGTCAATCCATTTGCAAGTACCTACAAGAAGAAAGATGAAATGGTCCCCAATCTTGTTTTTGGGTCCAGAGGGGTTAGTTTAGCAACCCAAGTCCTATTTCTCTTGGGTGCTTTCCTAAAAGGACAATAAGTAGAATAATGACCAAAATCATTGCAATAGTTGCATGTGCCCATAGTCTTGGAACTAGAGGATTCTCCATAGAATATTGGAGGTCCTTTATCTTTGTTGTTCCCTTGACTACTATCATACCCTAAACCATGTCTACCAATTTGTTTAGTAGTATGGTGTAGGATTTCATTAAGACTCTTTTTACCAATTAAGAATCTTTGCAAGGATGATCTCAAACTGTCATTATCATGCTTACGAGAAGCAATAGTAGAAGACAAATGATTGATATTATCTCTAACATGCAAAAGATCATTTTCTAAGCAAAGAGATTTAGTTAAATAAGAATCTATATCAATATGAAGAGCAGCAACATCATTCTCTCTATTAGTATAACTAGAACAAGGTTCATACCCATTGATTTTAGTAAGCAAGGAGGCATTTTCTGTTTCTAATTCTTGCAAAACAAAATCTTTGTCCTTATTTTCAGATTTAAGAACATCAATATCATACATGAGAGAATCAACAATTAAAGTATGCTCTTCATTAGGATTAGGCATAAGAGGTTGAGCTTCTAGAAATCCAATCTTACCAAGCAAACTAGCATTTTCAAGTTTAAGAGAGTCTACTTGACTAAGACAATCATTTTTATCATCAAGCAAGCAAGAATTAGCATGTTCAAGATCATCTAGTTCTACATGCAAACTATCAACAATTTTTGCAAGATTTTTCTTTTTCCTTTTAGAAGACTTAAGAGAGGCACAAATATCATGAATAATAGCAATCAAAGATTCTTTATCTAAAGAGTTCATATTTACCTCACTTGAGTCTTCACATGTTGATGCTATAAGAGAAAAATGGCATTCTCCTTCATCACTAGAGCTTGATCTTGATCCTTCACTTGAATCTTCACTTGAGCTTGAGATGGAGGAGCCACTTGATCTTGAGTTCCATTTCTCCTTCTTCTTGTGAAGATGGGTCTTTTTGCCTTGTGGGCAATCTTCCTTGTAGTGACCTGTAACATCCTAGGATTTGAGACCTCGGATAAAAAGATCTTATAAGGAATGATTGGACTACCCATATCACCAAGGTGCACCTCCTTTTCCGGGAGCCCATCTCTAAAGAACTCCATAGTTAAGCGTACTCAGCTTGGAGTAGTACTAGGATGGGTGACCAGTCGAGAAGTTGATCCTGGCTTGCACATCAGTGTGGACAAAGTGCACAGTTAAGGCTAGTGGTGGTCTGTGGGGCCAGTCGTCATTTCTGAAACTCTACTAGAGCCTTAGGCAATGGGCCCGGGCATTACAAATGGTATCAAAGCCATAACCCCTCCAGTAGGTGGGGCCCACATGGGCATGTGGCATGCCAGTCTTGAGTCGTGCGGTCCAGGCAAGTTGGAAAGGGTTATCCGTAGAGATGAGATGGAGTCGGCCTTGTGCTGGTAGCCATGGACGGGAGTTGGGTGTCCATGGGCCATTGTGGGTCTGCACTGAAATGGGGTCAGATTATGATGCCATATAGTTGAGACTTGACGAGGACGTCAAGAGTCTAAGTGGGGGAGATTGTAACATCCTAGGATTTGAGACCTCAGATAAAAAGATCTTATAAGGAATGATTGGACTACCCATATCACCAAGGTTCACCTCCTTTTCAGGGAGCCCATCTCTAAAGAACTCCATATTTAAGCATGCTCAGCTTGGAGTAGTACTAGGATGGGTGACCAGTCGGGAAGTTGATCTTGGCTTGCACGTTAGTGTGGACAAAGTGCACGGTTAAGGCTAGTGGTGGTTTGTGGGGCCAGTCGTCATTTATGAAACTCTACTAGAGCCTTGGGTAGTGGGCCTGGGCGTTACATGACCCTTCTTTCCACATGTGAAGCACTGGATGGAGGAGGACTTGCCTTTGTAGAGACGACCCTTGGAGTACATGGAATCTTCTTTAGCTTGATAGGATGGAGAGACTTATTCCATGATAACTTCAATTTGAGCCTTCATTTCAGCCTTATTCATTCTCTTTAGCTCTTTCTTCTCTTGTCTTTCTACTTCCTCCCTCTTGTCAAGTGTGGCTTCATGTGCTTGTAGATTTCCAATGAGCTCTTCAATAGGAATATCCCTAAGAGACCTTGCTTCTTCAATGGAAGTCACCTTGGGTTCCCACCACTTGGGAAGAGTTCTAAGGATCTTTGAGTTGATCTCTCCACTAGACATATGATGTCCTAGAATAGCAAGACCATTCAAAATGGTGTTGAGCCTTGAGTACATGTTGGCTATGCTCTCCTCCTTTCCCATCTTGAAGTTCTCAAGCAGCCATTTGAGCATGTAGACTTTGCTTTCCTTCACTTGATATGTCCCTTTATAAGTGATGCAAAGCTTTCTCCATACCTCATAGGCTGTTTCACATGAAGAAATCCAGTTGAACTCGGTGGGGGTCATGGAGCTATATAGGATGTGCATTGCTCTAGCATTCAAGGTTTCTTTCTTCAAGGTATCTTCATCCCATTCTTCAATCCTTATCTTTGGTAGTATGTATGGGTTGTTCACCATTTGCCACATCTCAATACTTGATCCTTGACTGTAGAATTGAAGCCTTCTTCTCCAATAGAGGAAATTGCTCCCATCAAAGATTGGAAGGCTGGTCGAGAATCTCCCTCCTAGGTAGTCACCCATCTTCTCCTACTTGTTGAAGTATGCTTGGAGAAGACTCACTCTGATACCAATTGTTGGATCCTAGATGGGTGATTAGATGCTCTAGAGGGGGGGTGAATAGAGCTAAAAGCACTTAAACAAAACTCATTAAACCTTCAAGATATATGACAAGATAAGGTTGCTAAATAGGTAATTTGAGTGCAACTAAAACATACATAGCAAGGGAGAGAGAGATTGAACAAGCACCAATTAGACAAGCTATTTAGAGTGGTTCCACACTTCAAACTAGAAGTGTGTCAGTCCACTTTCCTAAAGAGGCAAACCTCTAGGACTTCCAAACTATTACACTCTTATATTCATTGGTAAGACATACAATGCATGACCAACCAAAAGACTTACCTATCCAATACAAAGAGTCTTCAACCTTACCAAGGACCTACCCACTTTGCAAGAGTCTTCAGCCTTCTCCAAGGACTTACCCACTCTTGCACAAGTCTTCAGCCTTGGAGGGATCACCCACTCTTCTTGGATCTTCAGCTTTTGACTTCACCTTCACTCAGAGACGCTTCCACCAAGGACTTACCCACTTGAGCAAGGAGTCTTCTGCCTTCACCAAGGGCTTACCCACTCTAGGTCCAAGTCTTCCGCCTTGATCTCCACCAAGGGACACCTTCCCTTGTTCTTCTTCACCTCTCTTGGACAAAAGAGAGAACCTTCATCTTCATGATTGAAATGAGAGAAAAGGAGGTGGTGGAAGTGAGAGCCTCACAAGATATACATATAGGACTAGCTCTCTTATAGATTTCCTACTCACTCTAATGGATGTAGCAAGTGATTAAGCTTAGAGAGAGAGAGAGAGGCTGTAGGAAGCACTCAACTATACAATAGGAACCTCACATAGAGTTTGCAATGAATGCTCAACCTTGGAATGAAGCGCAAGGGGTCCTATTTATAGCTGGGGGTGCCTCTTAGCCTTTGGGAACACTTGTGAACGAAAACTAACCATTTTGTGGCTTGCAACGGATATATTTTCACTTGTTGCAACTCCACAATGGCTAGAAGAACTTTTCTACACTTTTTTGTACAGTGCAATCGGTCTAGTTTCTATAAGGGTAACTCGACCGATCAAGTAAATCACAAGGCCGATACTCAAATGATTGATCGAGTTTGTAGTAAAAAAACTCGAACGACCATTAGGAATCGAAATGGACAGTTACTTGATCGGTCGAGTTCTGTGTAAACACAACTCGATCGATGCAATCTCTAGAAAATTGATCAAGGATGATCGGTCGAGTTTTCAGGCTGGGAAACTCGACCGACAAAGTGCCTGTAATAAATTTTCAAAGTTGCATCTAAAGTGCTCTAATATTCGATCTAAGTGCTCCTGATCTTTTTCTAAGCTTAATTACAAGTCATACAATCATTACAAGTGATTTACAACATGATTCTAATGGATATACATCATATTACAAAAATGTGCACTTGTATGACTTTGACTTGTCTTTTATCCAATTTGATATGCGCAATTTAGGGCATTTGGAGTGTGTCCATACCTAATTTGAAATCACTCAAGTAGAGACATTAGACACCAATATGTGGAATGGTTAGTCATCATCAAAACACGGGTTTAGTCAATTTAGACATGAGACAACATTGACCTAATTGACCTTGAGTCAACAAATCTATCTCCAAGAAATAACTGAAGGGATAGGTCCACGATGAAAGGATGAAGTCCTTATACCTAATCTTAGTCTGGTCCATCAAGCTCCTATTGTGCACTCTGATCCTAAACCTAGGTGGTTGGGATCACCCAACAAGAGGAGAAATAAATTATGTGTCAATTAAAGGAATAATGACAATTATAAACCAAAATATTGCATGATAAAGATTTACTATGCCAAGAGGGTCAAAAGTGTGAGGCATGTAATACATCAGAAGTTTGTCATGGTAAACAATAATAAAGTTCCATGCATGAATAACATTATGACAACAAAACCTAATATAGGATTGAGGCACCTACCTTACTTCAACCAATAGGTGAGGGAGAGTAACATATTCCCAAACACATACATATATATAAAAATGGGGAGAGTAATCACATTCCCCTAGGAGAAATAACACATGCCCAACTATGAGTGGTTGTACACATGTACACTACAGTAGTTATTTAGTCAATAATTCATCATGTTGAGTAAATTAAATTTGCAGAGTAAAAATAAAAGCAATATAGCAGTGGGGTTCAAAACCCATGAAGTAATTGAAGTAAAGGTTCCACAATAAGGAAATAAAAAGATTAAAGGCTAAGTCTATGCCTCATTGGGAATATAAGGGTTGGATATCAAAAGGCCCAACTGAAGGAACAAGTGTACACACTCATGCATAAATAGGGTTGCACATACACATCCATAAATAGGATTTCACATACCATAATGTAGATTCCTAATTATTTCTTTCATCAACTTGGTTGTATCCAAAACCTCTTTAACTTAAATTACAATATATATGTATGCATTAGGGTTTCATATATCATAAAGTGTAACTAAACCCTAATTTTGGACCTTCTAGGAAAACCTTTGATTTAGGACTCAAAACTTGGACGAATCAATCAATTGGATTCTCCTGATTAAAGAAAACATATTTATTAATTAAATCTGGAGTTAAAATGAATTAGTTATCAATTTTAGGGATTTTTATATATTTAAAATAGTGTTTATGACAAACATCAAAATTGGGATGCAAAAAAATACTTGAGAACTCTAAAATCATATTCCTTGTGAAAAATCCTTTCCAATGACTATTTATTTGTATTGTTTTAGCATCCTATGATTTACTATTAATTTCCAAAATCCAACCAATTAGGAGGCATAGAACTATATTATGACATCGATTTAAGTAAAAAATAATCTTGATGTAAATGAAATGCAGAAATACAAAAATACCTTAGGCATGCATTTCATGTCAGTGAATATGTGGGTTCAAAAGTGTCTTCGATCATAAATTGAGTCCACGCATTTGTGAAATAAAAATATTAGTGAAATTACAAAGTTACCCTTGTAACATAAATCAAGCGATTACATTATGAAGGGTGCAAGTGTAAAACTCATGATTGGCATCTTCCATATGGCATGGCATCGATCTTCCTCCCCAGAAGCCTGAAGTTCCAAACCAGGAGAGAAATCCCTCACTTTTCTGACAAACTTAAGGCAAAAATATTTATCTTCATCCCTCGTCGAACCAGACAAGCCCATGCCTGGGATTCACAGTGGTCGAGAGATCAAGATCACCCCACCACAGGGGGATAACTTGGGAAGGCTTTAGAACCAAACGCCTCACAAAAACATAGCGACAACTGAAACTAATGTCTAGAATGTCCTTGTTGTGTCAGGGCGAGGTCAAAGGTAAAAACTACACTATTGGAGGGCCACTGAATGGCCAAAATAGTGGACGTCGACGAGGCCTAGAGGTCACGCTATTGGGTACTATGCTTGCGGGTTACTGAGGGAAATCTAATGATGCAATAACAAAGGATGGGTGCCGTAGATGCTTACTAAGAAGCCAATTGAACATGAGGGAGTAAAGGTGTTTGTGGCAAAGATAAGGTCACTGGAGATCAGAAATGAATAGGTTAGAGCGCTTTGAAGCTTAATTGATGAAATTGGGAGAAGAGGAGAGTTGTCTGGGGTTCAATAGTGCTATTGGGTTCCTCATATAGGCCGAATGTGAACTATAGATCCCTCTACAACTCGACGGTGGAGATGAGGGGAAAACCCTAAATGGGAATTTCATGCTCAGGGTGAGAAAGGAGTTGAGTAATAGATCATCAGGTAAAGGATAGAATGATGAAATTAAAGGAAAAAGAATTGCATGAAATGACTGAGTAATGAGGGAGATAGGGCTTGTTGAAGGAACAATAATTAAACGGTTAGGGAAACATTCCTTTTGCGAGGAACACAGTGGTAGTTGATGACCTCTAGGCCGTCCAATCATGCGTGATGAATTCCTAATCTAATAACAGTCATTGGATGGTGCATATGAAGGGAACTCAATGAAAAGTAACACGTGACGACAAGAAAATAATAGAACTATAGTGTTGTGTATCACACTAATGAAATTGTATTAAAACCATAGTTACAGAATATTTAAATGAATTGAATTCATTTGGAGGGCTAAACATGGGTCAAATGACCTCAAATATGGATCATAGACCAAGTTTAATGTCTAGAACAATGCTATGTAATTAGATTTCATCTTTGCACATGCTTTGGACCTTAATTCTAATATTGTCCATTAATGCATATATTAATGTATAAAAAGGGTGAATTAATATAAAAAGGTTTTCTAATTAAATCTTTGGGTGAATATTAAAGATATACGGCATCTATTAATTTCTAGAGTCATATCTCACCACATTATTCTCTTTTAAGTTTAATTACCACCTAGGAGGAGAGAGAAAGGAAAAGAGGATTATTCTCCCATTAACTAACTCAATACCACTTTATTTCTCATTTCTTGTCCCAAAAGCCATAAAAACTCTAAATTTATGTAATCTATTGATTATTTCTCATGAGTGGTCATTTTACATTATTAGACTCTAATTAAAACACTAATTGAGATAATTGTGCACAATCCCATTCATTGTAATAAATATGAATCAAATATAATTCAAATCACTAAGTATTACTTGATTTCTACATTGAGGACAAAGAGGATAGAAAAGATAGGAAAGTTTAGGAAAAAGACCAAAAAGGATATGAAGAAAAGGAAAATTGTGAAAATAAGTTAAATTCCAAATGAACCCAAGTTTCGGTATGTTACAACACTCCACCCCTTAAAGAGGATTTTGTCCCCAAAAACTCAATAAGAGGGAAGGGTGAGTACGTAACATCTTAACACTAAGAAACTAGGTGGTTACATCTAATCTATGGTACTTCACATGCTCTAGTCATAAGTCAGGTTCTCATAGTTCACTAAGGGTTCCATTATTAAGATTTCTTTTATCAAATATATCACAATTAACATTTTTGCTTATTAGCATTATCTTCATTATGAAATTACATCATCCTTATTTTTCTATTAATTGTGTCATGTTATATTCACATTGTTGTCAAAAGAATTATATGTCAACACTATACACACATCACATCTATTTCTTATTTACTAATTAATAATTTTTTTTTTGGGTACTAGTAGACTATAGTCTACTTACATCAAGTCCTAAAATTCGGAAAAGCAGGAAAAATAGGAAACAAGGTAGGAAAGGAGGTCATGTCCTCTGCATATGGTTTTAAAAGGAACTGGGGGCAGGAACTGAACGAGAAGATTCTGTCTGGTTGCTTTTCCCCAGCAAGTCAGCAAGGTTGTTGAGGTTTCGCCGGACATGATAGATAGCTTTTGGAGGACTCCCGGCGACTTCACCTTCTATGGTCTGGACCAGATGCATGTACTTTGCTGGAGCGGGAGCACGATTTGTGGTCCAATCCTCAGCGAACTTGGAGTCACTGATAATAATAAGGTCACTAAGGTTGAAACCCTTCGCGTGACAAATGCCTCTAAGAACAGCCAGAAGCTCGCCTCGGAGTGGGTCACGACCCTCCATGAGCTCAGCGCCGCCGGCTATCCATCCGCCATTGTAGTCACGAATGATGAAACTGGTGACCATTCTTTGCGAGTTAGCATCGACAGCGACATCCACATGGACGACTGATGTAGCCTGCTTTATTCCAATCGGACTCAGACGGGGTGGGTTTTGAGAAGATGTGCGACTCACCGAAGGTAGAAAAGTAACCCTGATAGAACTAGCCTCAGCAAGACACATCGTGGCGAGGACTGCGGGGGGCTTTCTTGCATTGTTGAAGATGAAGTCATTACGATTTTTCCAGAGTCTCCAGCAAATGACAGAGAAAAGAGTGTGCCAGTCGTTGTCATTGCTCATAGACTTGAGATTATGTGTAATCCAATCCCTCGTTGATGTAGCGGAGAAGAAGCTAGCTGGTAGAGGATGCGGCAGGAGCATCCACGTCCTGCGAGCCGGTTCGCAGTCCCTGAGTGCATGGAGAACCGATTCTTCTGCAGCATGACATTTCAGACAGATATTAGAATCCGTCATGCGCTTCACAAATCTCAGAGTGTTTGTGAGAAGTCTATCCCAGTGGATAAGCCAAATATGGGTCTTGACTCTATGAGGGACCTACAGTGCCCATATCTCTTTGTAACAGCTCTCACTATTGTTATGCAAGGAATTGGAAAGCATCTTGTACGCTGAGGCCGTCGTGAACTCCCCATCTTGCGTAAGGGTCCAGTATCTGCAATCCTTCCCAAATCTTCTTTGAGGGGTAGGCATGGAGAGGATCGTATGGACAGTTGATTCTTCGAACCATGCTGTGATAAATTTAGTGTCCCAGGTGCCCTGGTCATTCACCATTCTCGCGACCCTGAGGTCCTGTAGGTCTTCCGGGATGATTTTATCAGGAAGGATCTGGGGGGGTCGACCGTCCCCTACCCAATCGTCAGACCATGCATTGACCTCCTCGCCGGAGATCAAAGCCCATTTATTGAAATGTATGATCGGAAAGCATCCTTTGATACTACGCCATATGTGCGAGCCCGAGTGATTGGTTGATTTTTGCGCACCATATTTTGCCTTCATAAGAGTAATCCATGGCGTCTGGTCACCCTGGATAAATTGCCAAGCTAACTGAAGCAGTAATGCTTTATTGAAATCTCTTGTCTGTCGAATGTTGAGACCACCCATAGGTTTAGATTTGGTGATGTGCTTCCATGCCACCAAACTTGTTTTCTTCTGCGATTGGGCTCCTTGCCAGATGAATCTGCGGGTGATTTGATCCATACGATCACATACAGATGCAGGTAGCTGAGTCATATGCATGGTGTAGCAAGGTAAAGAGAGAAGCACAGATTTCGCTAGGGTGAGACGTCCAGCGAGAGAGAGGAAGTGATGCTGTCATAGACCCACTTGGGTCTGCATTTTCTCGATCAAATGTTGGTAGTGTTGTTTACTCTTTCTCTTATGGATGATCGGGATGACCAAATGTCTTCCCAGATCCTGCGTTTCACGGATTTTCATCCTTCTCGTTATCATGTTCCGTAAGGAACGTGGAGTATTCCTAGAGAATAAAATAGAGGACTTCTCTTCCGAGAGTAGTTGTCCTGAAGCTTTGCCGAAGATCTTTAGACACCTTAGGATGGTCCGGGACTGTTGAACGGATGCTTCTCCGAAGAGAAGTATATCATCAGCGAAACTCACATGCGAGAGAGGGAGTCATTGTCATGTTAGAAGGATGTGTTTCCAATGTCCCTGAATGATCTCAGCTTCAATGAACTGGCTCAGCCTCTCCACGCAGAGGATGAACAGATAGGGCGATAGAGGGTCGCCTTGCTTAACACCGCAGGAAGGCTTGAAGGTGCCAATTGCTTCGCCGTTCCACAAAATCGAGGTTTCTCCAGAAGAGATGATTTGAAGGATTACATTTATAAGGACATCTGGTATGTACGTCCTGCGTAAGGTGTCTGCTATGAACATCTAGCTCATTTCATCAAACACTTTCACTAAATCAAGTTTCACAGTCATGGTGTACTTGGTGTTCGTTTTGGATTCCATGGAGTGTACAATCTCTTGTACAAGCGCGATGTTATCGCCAATCCTCCGCCCTGGGACAAAGCTTGATTGATATGGTGAGATCCACATTTTTAGGTGGTCCTTGAGTCTGCCGGCGAGCACTTTGGATAGAAGCTTGGTGGTGACATTGTTAAGAGAGATCGGCCGTAAGTGTGTGCAGTGTTCCGGCAAAGGTCTTTTGGGAATGAGAACCAAGGTGGAATTAGCTGCTACTTGCTCTAGAGGAAGACCTTCAAAGGGACCTGTGATGAATTTCATGATATGAGTCTTCAGTAAAGCCCAATGTTCCTGAAGGAAAGCTGCCCCAATGCCATTGGGTCCGGGGACTTTCAGGGGCGCCATGGAGTGTAGAGCGCTCCATACCTCCTCCTCAGAAGGAATTTTGCTCAAGTCAATTATCTCCTCCTGCATGAGCGTGGGGAAGAAGCCAATGAAATTCGAGCAGGCTCGTTGTCTAGCAGATGAGTCTGAGCCCTTGTATACTGCCGAGACAGAGCTGAGCACCAAGTGCTTGAGCTGAACAACATCATCCACCCAAGTGTCATCATCGTTCTTTAGGCGAGTTATAGCGTTCATCCTTCTTCTCGACTTCACCAAAGATTGGAAATAACAAGTGTTGTTGTCGCCCAATTTCACCCAGTCGCAGTGAGCCCGCTGTCTCCAATCTTCTTCTTCGCGTCTAAGGATCTTGTCCAGATCAATCTGGAGTTGAACCGTGTCTGCTGCGGTTTGGGTATCGAAGTTAACGGCGAGCCGGGTTTGGTTCCACCGAATCTTGCTACAGAGCCATTGCTTGTCTCGTGCTGCCGTTTTCTTATTACGGATTTCCCATGATGAGGCCGCCTTTAGGAAGGCCGGCGCCACCAGGTGAATAGGCAGCGTCGTGTCCCAGGAGCTAGTTAGAAGATTCTTGAACGCCGCCATAGTGTGCCAACTTGTGGAGGTACGCAGGTGGCGACCCGATCGCCTTGGCTCCTGGGGTAGCGAGAGAAGAAGAGGTGCGTGGTCAGATTGATTTCTCTCCAAAACCTGCACCGGCTGGGAGAAAGGGAGGCTGAGCCAATGGGAGTTACCCAGGCCGTGGTCAAGCCGTTCGTGGAGAAGGCCCCGCCGGAAGGTCGTTCGCGGGCCATTAGCGTTGAGATCATGCAACTGGCAGTCTGCCATTGTGTTGAGAAAGTCTCTACTGTTAGCGCTATCAAAAGAGGCACCCCCAAATTTCTCTGAGGGATGCATGACTACGTTGAAGTCTCCAATGACCACCCAAGGAGCTTGAATAGAACTATCTAGGATTTGTAATTGAGGCCAGAGCAAGCGTCTACTCGCTCGAGTGGTATCAGCATAGACAAAGGTGAAGTATTTGTCCAGAATTCTGCAGTGGATGAATTGTTTATGGGAGGAGATCACCTCGAGTGGGACGATCGTCTTCCACAGGAGCCAGATACCTCCTGCGTAACCCACCGCCTCCACACAGTGCGATTGGGGAAAGTCGAGCCGCTTGATTATTTTGAGGGCTTTGTTGCTGCTACATCTGGGTTCGAAGATAGCCATTACGGACACTTCATGGAGTGTCGCCAAATTGGACGTCGTGCGTTGGGTATCATCATCACCCATACCATGGGTGTTCCATGCGATCAGTTTCATTGAGCAGATGGATCCAGGGGTGAGGATCCCATCTGCCTCGCTTCTTCTTCAAGGTCTTGGAGGAGGGTTTGTTTCCCACGTTTCCTCGTAGACGCACACCCCGGATCCCCGGCGTTCACGAATTTACGATTTCACAAGTGGATCCCTGCCGAAGGCTTCGCCAGACTCCTGTAAGAGGTGTAGCTCGGGGTCCGACCCCCTTGTCCCCCCATCGAGAACGTCGTCGACAGGAAGGGGTGGTCTTGAGAGATTCGGGAGTCCCGCCCTTGCAGGACTTCATCTCCTCGTGGTGCCGCCGTTGTGTGCTCGGTAGGGTGTGTTGGGTCAGGGACAATATCCTCAGTGTGATTTTCTCCTCCGTCTTGCATGACCTGCTGCTTGTCCTTCTACGACTGTAATTTCCATTGTTTCCAATCGATTCTTTAAGCCAGCTTCTCCGTGACCTGTTCTGCATCTACGACTTCGACTGGGTCTTCCTCGTCTTCTGTTTGGTCTGCAAGGTCCTGGAACTTGTTGCGAAAAATAGGTCGTTGCTTTGGTTTGACATTGGTGGTGGCCTTGTGCACCTTGCGTTTGAAGGGTTGAGCATGAATCGCTTCAGAAAAACCTTCCATCCTTGACGGGGGCTCAACGACGATCGAACCGGCTGAAAGTGCCTCCTGTCTCGCTTTGTTCTCCATCTCGATCCGGATGCGGCAGTCCTTTTCCAAGTGCCCGGCATGCCCGTAGTGGAGACATATGAAGGGTATGTTCTCGTATTCGATCTTATAACGAGCTCCTGCAATTACCACCTCCGGAATCAAGGGTTTGGACATGTCCAATTCTACTATAATGCGGGCGGATTTCCCTCGTCGTTGTTGCATCGTCTGCATGTCTACCTTGATCGTCTTCCCCAGGTAATCGCCTACCTCTCGCAGAAGCTCTTCGTGGTACAAGTGAATTGGAAGATTAGGGATCCTGATCCATGCAACTAGCCTAGGGGGGGTTGCGATCAACGGGGAGAAATACGGTGACCACCGCTGGACCATAAGATACGATCCGAAGATCGGCCAGGGGCCACTGGAAAGAGCGTTGATATAATCTTCCTCTGTCTGGAATTGGACGATGAAGAAGTCATTCTCCACGTCGATAAGATTGAATCCTCTGATTGGCTTCCAGAGAAGCTTGATGCGGTCACGTAGGGTCATATAACCAATTTCTCTTGAAAGGAGTTTGACGATGACTGTGTACTTCCATGGTTGGAGGATCTCCGTGAGTGCTTCATCTCTAATGTCAAAGGATTTCTTGCCATTGTCGGAGTTGATCGCAATGTCTTGTTTTCGGAGTTCAATCCCGCAGGTGTCGGCGTCAATCTTTATCCAACCTTCGCCTCTCCCTCTAGGGATGTCCTTTGAGACAGAGTCCCTGTAGGAAGGGCGAGATTGCAAGTTCTGCGGTCCCTCAGGATTGGCGATCTCTCCCTGCGAAAGGGATGGAAACTGCTGCACGCGCGTTCCTTCATCAACCTCCATGGCCGATGCCGGATTTTCAGGGGATGGCTGTAGCGCCGTTCTTGTCTGGTTGTAGGAAATATGTATACCGGTTGTTCCGATGGGGATCGATTGCCGATGTTGTCCTGGGTCTCCGTCGCCTTCTTCTTCAGTTTGGCGTGTGCCGCCATGGCGGCCGCCGGCCGGAGCGCTCGCAGATGCCCTAGGGCTTCCCATTATCTAGAAATTTTGAAATCCTATGAAAGAGGGGGATTTGATTGTCAAAGCATAATAATTTGATGCACAATTAGGGTTTAATAAATCATTCAATATTTATTAATATATTAGATCACAATCATTGATAATTTGGATTTATACTCCATTATCCTTATATTATCACCAAAATGAACTATATCATTTTATTTTGAATGGAATAGATAATTTATACAATTTTTTACTAAGTCTACAATTGACCCAATTAATGTCTCATTAATTACTTATCTCTATATCACACATTGTCACATTACCTTTCTTACTCATAGTAATGTCATCATTAATCATTCACTCATATTTATTCACTTCTTATTAGTGATTATGCACTTATAACACCACATTAGGCATACATGCATATTTATGTAAATATAGTTACTCATTATCATATTTGAGTCATTATATTTATTTTAGTGAATAGGATGGAACATATTACATATTAATGAATTATTCATATACCACGTTATGACTAGGTGGTTATATACCATTTATGTGTATCAAAGTATGTTATCTAATTATGACACCTAATGTCACTAATGCATCATGAAAGTCATCATGGATATATATATATATATATATATATATATATATATATGTTAAGGTTACATCTTAGGGTTTAGGTAAACAGGACCATTACATGTTATGCATTTCTAGCATGCAATAATTCCATTTATCTTACCATTAGGGTGACATGGCTAACATTTTGTGTATTCACAATTAGTGAGTTACTCATATTATGTGCATTAAGTATTTGTTAAGGTTCAAGCATATGAACTATGCATTAGATGCCTTATTATGTATTCATTAGTATATAAACAAACATGTTAAGTTATAATTATAATTTGTTTGGTTAATCCTAATCATATAAGATCACTAATATATTTTCTATGGAGTTAGGGTTTTTAAAATTCTAAGTATATAGATTTCAGTGTGTTGTAGGACTAAATCCCCTTAAAAGGATTTCATCCTCAAAATAAGCAATTCCAAAATATATCAAGGTATTACTACAACTACTACTACTACTTCTCCACCCCTTAAAAGGGTTCATCTACCATGTCAAACTAAAACTTGAGGGAAAACGATGAGTCTAATTAAACCATTAATAAGATCTAACACTTAATTGTTTTACTATTCACTATTACCAAACATCAAGGGCTAGTATAAGGGTATATTACTTCCAAACATGTATAATGTAAGACTTCTATAAGGATCTTATGGGACATAAGGTGATTTTATTTGGGTAACCAAATCATCATATTAGGTTCCTAAGGATACTCAACATTGAGGTTATTTTCCTAAAGTTATGCTATTTTGGACAATCAGTATCAGCTCAAGCCAGGTCAGTGTCATGTGGATCCTGGAGTCCTCGTAAACCAGGAAAATTTTGCTAGCCCCCAGATACAGACCCTTTCAAGGCACCCTTGCTTTCAACTTATGTCCTAGTAGCTACCTAATAGGCTAATCACCTAAAGGTTGACTAAAGATATTTCTAATATGAAACTCTTATGGTCGTAATCCAACCTTTCATAATAGGGTAATTCTAAGGTGAACATCTTTACTAAAGGGGAAGTACGTAAATTAAGGCTTCTAACTAGGGAGAAAAATTGAAATAGTCAAGATTTTGACTACCACAGACTCTGATACGAAGTTGTAAAGAAGTGAAACCACCTCTCTACTAATAATTATGGTATGCAAAATACCAATGAATAATAGGGGAATTTAAAATATTGACTATATTCAATTTCATAAACTTGTACATAAAATTTTCCCCATAAGGGTGTACATGATATATACAACAAAATATGGACCTTAAAATAGAGGGAAACTAAACTACATCAATCTGACATCAAGAAATAACTTAACAGATAGGTCCAAGATGAAAGTATGAACTCCTTATCCCTAATCTTAGACTGGTTTATCATGCACCTGATGTGCACTCTGATCCTAAACATGGGTGGTTGGGATCACCCAATAAGAGGAGAAATAAAGTATGTTTCAATTAAAGGAATACAGAAAATTATAAAACAAAATATTGCATGATAAATATTTTCTATGGTAAGAGGGTCAAAAGTATGAGGCACATAATAAATAATAAGTTTACCATGATAAAAAATAATAAATTTGCATGCATGAATAACATTATGACTGCAAAAACTAATATAGGGCTGAGGCACCTACCTAACCTCAGCTAATAGATGAGGGAGAGTAACACATTCCCAAACACCTAAATATATATAAAAATGGGGAGAGTAATCACATTCCCCTGGGCGAAATAACACTTACCCAACTATGGGTGATTGTACATATGTACACTGCATTAGTTATTTAGTCAACAATTCATCATGCTGAGTAAATTAAATTAGTAGAGTGGAAATAAAAGCAATACAACAGTGGGGTTCAAAACCCACAAAGTAATTGAAGTAAAGTTGCCACAAGAAGGAAATAAAAAGATTAAAGTCTAAGTCTATGCCTCATTCGGAATATAGGGTCGGATATCAAAATGCCCAACTGAAGGAACAAGTGTACACACTCATGCATAAATAGGGTTGCACAAACACATACATAAATAGGATTGCACGTACTTTAATGTAGAGTCCTAATTATTTCCTTCATCAACTTGGTTGTATCCAAAACCGCTTTAACCTAAATTACAATATATATGTATGCATTAGGGTTTCATATATCATAAAGTGTAACTAAACCCTAATTTTAGACCTTCTAGGAAAACCTTCAATTTAGGAATCAAAACTTGGACCGATCGATCAATTGGATTCTCTTGATTAAAAAACATATTTATTTATTAAATTTGGAGTTAAAATGAATTAGTTATCAATTTTAGGGATTTTTATATGGTTAAAATAGTATTTATAATAAACATCAAAACAAGGATGCAAAATAATACTTGAAAACTCTAAAATCATATTCCTTGTGGAAAATCCTTTCCAATGACTATTTATTCTTAGTTTTCTAATTGTCCTACAATTTATTGTGAATTTCCAAAATTTGACCAATCAAGAGGCATAAAACTATATTATGACATCGGTTTAAGTCCAAAAATAATCTTGATGTAAATGAAACGTAGAAATACGAAAATACCTTTGGCATGTGTTATATGTAACTAATTATGGTGGGACAAAAGTGTCATTAGATCATAAATTGAGTCTGTGCGTTTGTGAAATAAAAACATCAGTGAAATTACAAAGAAACCCTTGCAACATAAATCAAGCGATTACATTATGAAGGGCGTAAGTGTAAAACTCATGTGTGGCATCGTCCCTATGACATGGCACTGGGCTTCCTCCCTTGAAGCCCAAAGTTTGAAACTAGGAGAGGAATTCCTTGATATTCTGTCGAACCCAGGGAAAAGATCTTAATCTTCATCCTCCGTCGAACCAGGCGAGCCCAAGCCTGGGATTTGCGGTGGTCGAGAGCTCAAGATCATCCCAACAAAGGGTGAGAATAGTGAAAAGGCTTCGAAACCAAAAGCCTCACGAAAACGCAATGACAACCAAAACGAATGTCTAGAACATACTTGCAGAGTTGAGGCAAGGTCAAAGATACAAACTACATGACGGAGGGCCACTGAATGGCCAAAATAGTGAATGATGATGAGACCCAAAGGTCAAGCTATAGGGCACGATGCTTGGGGGTAGATGAGGGAAAACTAATGATGTAATAAAACATGATGGGTGTGGTAGATGCTTACTGAGAAGCTAATTGAACAAGAGGGAGTGAAGGTGGCTGTGGCAAAGCCAAGATCTCCAGAGATCAAAACTAAGTAGGTTAGAGGGATTCAAAGCACAATAGGTGAAATTGGGAGAAGAGGATAGATGTCTGAGGTTTAGTAGTGATATTGGGTTCCTAATATAGGCTAGATGTGAGCTACAGATCCCTCTGCAACTCGGTGGTGGAGATGAGGGAAAATCCCTAAATGGGCATTTCATGCTCAGGGCAAGAAAGGAGTTGAGTAATAGCTCGTTGGGTTTAGGAGAGAATGAAAAAATTGCAGGAAGAAGAATTTCTTGAAATAATTGAGTAATGAGGTAGACAGGGCTCTCCGTAGGAACAATCGTTAGATAGCTAGGGAAATGTTCCATTCACAAGGAACACCAAGGTAGCTGACAACCTCTAGGTCATCCAACCATGCACGATGAATTCTCGATCTAATAATAGTCGTTGGATGGTGCATATGGAGGTAATTAAATGAAATGCAACGCGTGATGGAGAGAAAATAATAGAACTATAGTGTTATATATCACATTAATGAAATCATATTAAAACCAAATTTACACTATATTCAAACGAATTTAATTCATTTGGAGGGTCAAACATGGGTCAAATGACCTCAAATTTGGACCATAGACCAAGTTTAATGTCTAGAATAATGCTATGTAATTCAGATTTGCACATGTTTTGGCCCTTAATTATAATATTGGCTATTAATGCATATATTAATGTATAAAAAGGGTAAATAAATATAAAAAGTTTTCTAAATAAATATTTTGGTGAATATTTTAGATATACAACATATATTAATTTCTAGAGTCATATCTCACGACATTATTCTCTTTTAAGATTTATTGCCACCTAGGAGGAGAGAGAAAGGAAAAGAGGACTATTCTCTCATTAACTAACTCAATACCACTTTATTTCTCATTCCTTGTCCCAAAAGCCATAAAAACTCTAAATTAATATAATCTACTGATTATCTCTCATGAGTGGTCATTTTGCATTATTAGACTCTAATTAAAACACTAATTGAGATATTTGTACATAAACCCATTCATTGTAATAAATATCAATCAAATATAGTTCAAACCACTAAGTATTACTCAATTTCAACATTGAGGACAAAGAGGATAGAAAATATAGGAAAATTTAAGAAAATGGCCAAAAAGGATATGAATGAAAGGAAAATCTTGAAAATTGGTTAAATTGCAAATGAACCCATGTTTTGACATGTTACACCATGCCACCATTCGCCACTAAGGGAAATAGGAGAATTATTTCTATAGACCTATATAGACCTAGAATAGTGTGTTCTTTAATGAGATATACTAATACCATAGTCAATTGAAACCCTATTGCTGGATAGCGGTAATAGAGACTAGTTCCTCTATGTATACCCTAAACCATCCATGGTCAACTAGTAGTACTATAAAACTCACCATCATCTCACTACATTTTTTGGTTAGATTATGCATTTTGATTGAATGTGTTGCATAATATTCCCCCTAACTAGTTTGATAGTCACATTTACCCTCAAATGGCTCACTCCCCTAATTCATTTATTAAAACCCTAATTGTCGTCTTTCATTTTCTAGTGTTAATTTAGTTAACTTTTTGTTATTGTTTAGTTAGTTAATTTCCTTATTCATGTTAGTCAAACTTTTCTAGATTAGTTAGTGTTTATCCTTACTTACTTGTGTTAAATTTGTGTATGTACAACTTAGTATGATGTGATATTATTTCTTTCTGACTTCCTCTAATTTTCTTCTTCTTGTCCAAGTGAATGATGTTTGTAAGTGGACTTTTCTCTTAGATGAGGGTTTGAATTTGGACATCACAAAAGAGGTCAAGTATTTGAGAATATGAGGACATCACACATTATAAAAATTCCACCAAGGGTAGAATAGTTGATATTTTAGGACCTAAAGGAAAAACATGGAAGGGGGACTTGGAGTATTAGCAATGATAACCTTTGGTAAAATACTAATGAATTGGGTCTACATATGTTTTGATTAACTAAATTGATGTAAATATAATTGATATCGAGTTATAATCAGATTCATTTGTGATACATTAGTTTATAATAAATGGAGTGGTAATGAAATAAAGAAGTGAATGAATGAAAGTTCTAATGTGATGAATTAACTAAGAAAAAAAATGGACGAGTTTAACAATATAATCATACTCCAATAGGCTGATTATTATATCAACAATACATTATATTTCTTAAAAATAGACAAAAAATAATGCATAATTGTTCATAGTATACCATATTATCCATCTTATTTCTGATTTTAATTGGAAAGAATCAAGAGTGATAAATTAAAGATGTTTTCTTATGACTTAGTATGCAATCTAGTGTTGACATGATCTAAGTATAAATCCAATATTTTGGTTTCATGCTATGATCTAAAGATGATCTACATACTAAGCTTGTTAGGAGTTACAAAATTTTCATGAATGCATAACGCACATGTGGAATGATATTTATAATAAGAAGACACCTAGAATTCCATTTGATGATTTTTGATGAATATGTAATTAGGAAAATTAGTCAAGAAAGCAATGTTGATTAGTCAAAGTCAAATATACATAAGAATGATTCATACAGAAAGATTTGTTGATGGAATATGATTGAATTATAAACTTATACTAAGATAGAACTTTAGTATCATGATATTTGTTATGGATATTGCATTTTTCCTACATACGATTGAGTTATATGTTCACAATAAAAATTTCCATAAATCAGTGAAATTTTTTCAAACAAGTGATTTTATCATGGGATATGTTGACGAATGATAAGTACATGATGCCCTAATCACCCTAGACATATAGTGTATGGACAGCTACAATGAGTTCTCTTGTAATGGTGTAAAGGGCCATGAGAAGGTTCCCAAAATTGTACATTTATAATTGTGGGTGGGGGTTGTTGGGATTTACTCAAAAAGTATAGCATACAACTTTCCTAAAATCAAGTATAGACTATGGGACCTATGTACTTGAAGGTAGCTTGTATTTGGTTCATCAATCTTGTTGCGTGCTACTTTAAGGGAGTGTGAAGCTAATTAGAACTTTATATTGTCTTTGGAGCTTGGGGCATTTGTAATTAGCATTTTTGTCTAAGCATATAAGTATTTGAGTGTGGTATCTAATTTGTGTACCCACATGTAAAACTAATCTTTTGCTAGGTGACAGGTTGTTTGAACACTACCTTTTTTCCTCATGCTGACTAAGGGGATTAATTCTTAGTGTTATTGGTAACATTAATACTTGTGCGGTGGGATATTTGTAGTTGTACCTTTAAGAGTGCAACCCAAAGTAATCAAGGTAAAAGTATAGCATGATAGTCACACAAGTAGAACTATATGACTATTATGGTTCTTTTATATTGTTCATTAAGTACTCATGATTATAATATGAATTCCTAATTTAAAATTTTAGTCTATAATTTTTTTTTGAATAAACGTTTAGTAAGCTAACATATGACCCTTTTTAGGCATTTAATAGATTGAAATTTATATAAGTAATATATATATATTTATATATATATATATATTATGTATATGTGTATATTCCTACTTTATTATATATTCACAGATTGTATTCTTAGATAGGTAGTACTAATAATCTTTTATTAAGTTCAAACATGGAGGATACACATATGATATAAATTATCTAAACTACTAAAACTATGCTAATTGGCATGCTTCAATAAGATTGCGATGTTTAATTTTAGAATGATATGGTAGACATATTCTATAATGCATGCTAGGTTTTTCTTAAACCAAACATGTTTGTTTATCTAGTTGGAGTTTTCCACTCACTGAGTTCTATATGGGTCTTATGTTGGTTGTTCCCTTGCTGATAGGTACAAATTCATCCAATAAAGAGGTTGTGATAAAGTAGATGTGGTTACAATTCACTTTGTTTAAATTGTCCATAAAACTATCACTTTTATGGAGATGGGTATTGTTGTATAACTAACTATTTTACTTTATTATGATAGAACTTAATGTGTTTTAGATTTTATACAAATATTAACATTTGATTTAGTTTGAGAAATATTAAAATCATAGTGGTTTGTTTGAAAAAAATAACATTTATGGTTAAAGAAATAGAATTGTGAATCCACAATGATGCTGAAACTAGGGTTCTATTAAAACTCGGGGGGGGGGGGGACACTCGTGCTTCCTCTTTATCGTTCTTGATTTTGTTTGTTGCAACCCTGGCTTCTTAGTCAGAATATAGGTTTAAATAGTTTCTCTAACTATTAGCATTTATTGGGAATCACAAGGGAGGTCCTTCCTTTTTTTATCATCACCTATACAATTATTTGAGGTGTAGCGTGGAGTGCATAGTCTATAGTAAATGAATGGGCAATACTCATTAACGATTAGATAATTGTACATGTAAGGGAAGTTTTCTTGATTAATTCATGTCTTTTATTATAGGGAGGTGATATAGACCTTGCATCGTGAACCCATACACTATAAAATTTCACCGTGTCATGGAGCACAAACGTGTTAAACTAACGACTTGTGCTATAGTCAGCAAGTTGTTAAGTACTCGTGAAGTGGTAGTTTTGCAATTAAACATTCCCAGAACCAACTCTTGTGGAGAACGTTGACTTTGTTACTAAGATGGCTTTGGGATTTTTCCAAACGTTTTCCGCATGCCTTCACATAGTACATAGTACAGGATGCTTCATCTTTAATTTGTTTAAAATTAATGTACAAGTTTAAGTAGCAACATGTTCAATTGGTTTAGTATTTTGTTCAAGTATAAGATGCAGCCTGTTGTATTTGATTAAAATTAACTTACTAGACTATGCATGAGTGTTCTTTTTCCCAATTTTGCCAAAATAAGTTGTATCTAAATCTGTTATAAAATACCACTATAGAGTTGTTGGCTTGATCCATTTCATGGGGACTGCAGAGTGTGATTTCACAATGTAAAGCGAACCAGACACACATTTTTATGTACAGATACATAATATTCAACCACCTAAACAATTATTTCTTTCGTACAGTTACATAATATTCAACTACCAAAACAAGTATTTAGCTGGGGTTGATCTTTTATATATTTTTGCTTCGTAAATGAGAATAACAACTCCGAAAATGCAATTTTCCCGTCCACGATAGCACCATGACAAGTGATGCCATGTCGTTTGCCCCACTTTGACATTATTTGAGAGAGAACATGCTAACAATCTGAAATAATGAAGCTGGGTGATATAATTATTTCCATGTCACAAACTTATACTGGAGTCTGGAGAACGCATTGGTCTACGGTCGACACAATCTTGTGACAACCGTGGGAAGCAGGTCGTGGTCAGGTGTTGTCACGTTAGATGGCAGTGGTTTCGTCTCCATCCTCCGTACACACCCGCCCCCACCTTCTCCGCACGACGTAAGGCGGGAAGCATGCCTCAAGGTAGGGCCAAAAAAGTCGAGTTTTGGCAGTATTCCAACTCAACGAATCCCATGGATAAGCTAGTTTCATGGTACTTGTATGCTTTCCTAATACATGATGGACTGATGGAGGAGGGATTTGTCCACGACGTTATAGTTCTGTGATACTTGCAATTATGGTTTTCTCCCTACCAACTTGTAGGCCAATTGGAAACCAATTAACTTCCACGAGACGAGTCCGTATATTAAGGAAGGGTTGTAGCTAAAATGCAGGTTTAAATAGTGACAACTGGGTGTGAGGTTCTGTTCAGGGTATGATCTAAATCCTATCAATTTTCCTTGTTCTATTGTCGGCAAGCGAGCCAAGATACATCCCCTCCATCTCAAAAACGCAGAGTTGTTGTTCATGTTGTAGTGTACGGGTATTCGAGAAAATTGTAGAATTTGCTTGCATATGTTTCCTCAACAAAAAGATGATACAATGATGCGTTAACGTTATTGTTTGTTTGTTTATTTATTTATTTATTTATTTTTTATTTTTTTTTTTTGGGGGGGGGGGGGGAGGGGTTAAGCTGTCTTGGAGAAATGAGGTGGAATCTTCTTTCAATCAGCCAGTTTCCTATATAGTTCCTTTTGATGTATAAAATTGGATAATTCCCCACTACAAGGACAAAAGAAATTATCCAGAGGCTTTCTGTTCGTCTTGATTATCTTCCGTTTACATCCTACATCTAAGCATATCCCGCAATAATCAATACGCCATCACCATTGGCCAAACTGTTTGTAAAGTTGGTGGCTTGGAATAGAATACATAGTCATATATAGGAAGGGGTCGATTTCCTCAAAGAGTACGGAATGACATTTTCCGGAACTCATCTAGATTCCATTGCCACTTTGAAGCTAGATAATGGGGAACGTGTAACTATATATAGTTGTTTAAGTAGGTGAATGGAGCTACATCAATATAAGACACGAAATGATCCCTACATTATCACTGGCTCCATTAAGAGTGTGTAAAACGGATCGATCATCACAATTTTAGTAGGTCGGCTTTTTTTCCTTATCTTACTGTAAGAGCCCTAATTTTTTATATCTACGGAATGTCGCTATCAGCCATACTATTAGTAGGGACTTTTATTTGATCTTAACATGAATGGTAATAATCAGAGAGAATCTCTTAGCCTCAACCCACTAGGAAATCAAACAACATACTTCGACAATCACGATTGAGACATTGAAGAAACGTGAGTGATTTGTTTCTTCTTTATAAAATCTAAGAAACAAATGCCATATCAGATGAAAATGGCACACAATGAGCTATTAAACATCTTCAATTATTAAACTTAGATTTATCATTTCCATTGATATGGGTAAAACCAAATTAAATTTTATTACTGTTATGATGGTTAATTTCTGTCGGTTTAAAAAGTGTAAAACCAAATTAAATTTTACAACAGGTGTTGTCACGTTACATGGCAGTGATTTCGTCTCCACCCTCTGTGCACACCTGCCCCCACCTTCTCCGCAAGAACGTAAGGCGGGAAACATGCCTCAAGGTGCGGCCAAAAAGTCGGGTTTTGGCAGTATAGTATTTCAACTCAAAGAATAACGTGCATAAGCTAGTTTTGTGGTACTTGTTTGTTTTCCTAATACATGGTGGAGGAGGTATTTGTCCTCAACGCTATAGTTCTGTGATACTTGCAATTATGGAGGAGGTATTTTTTAATTATGGTTTTCTCCCTACCAACTTGTAGGCCAATTGGACACCAACTAACTTGCACGAGACGAGTTCGTAAATTAAGGAGGGGTTGTAGCTAAGATACATGGTTTAAATAGTGTCAACTGGGTGTAAGGTTCTGTTCAGGGTATGATCTAAATCTAATCTACTTTCCTAGTTCTTTTGTCAGCAAGCGGCCAAGATGCATCCTCTCCGTCCCACGAACAAAGAGTTGTTGTTCATGTTGTTAGTGTAGGGGTATTCTAGAAAATTGTAGAATTTTCTTGCATATATTTTCTCAACAAAAAGATGATAGAATAATGCGCTAATGATATTGTTTAGTTTTGTGGGGCGGGTGTGTGAGGAGGGATTATGTGCTTTCAATTAGCTAATTTCCCATATACTTCATTTTGATGTATAGGATTGGATAATTCCCCACTTCAAGGACACAATCAATTATCCAATTTTTATGAGGTTTTCTATTCGTGTTACACCCTACATCAAAGTATATCCTCCAAGGGACATTATTAACATCACATACTTTTTACTAAGCTTCACACCTCTACATTGGTAATGTGCGTCCATCAATCGTGTCGTCCTCTACACAGGCGACACGAGAACGTGAAATAATGGGCCTGCGGCTCAAGTACCATTATTGAAAATCTCTTTTGTTGCAGCTGCTGCAAGAAAACAACCGATACAATAAATTAACTACAACCCAACTACTTACAATTATTACTCTCCTTACAAACAAACCAATAGATTTGATTTTTTTTTTTCAAATTCCCTCCAGTTTTTGGCAGGATATAATGTCTGATCTGACTAAGTACACATTTATATACATTTCACGACTAAGTTCAAAATCACTACTTGTATATGTTCAATGTAGTGCCAAAATGTATTAACAAATATACTAGATATAAACTAGCATAATTTGTTCAATCAGATGTTCATTTGACTAGAAAAATAAAATACAAAGCTGGTTGTTTATTATGTATATGTAATTTTTTTATTCATTGTACATATGTAAAAATCATTTTATCATTTTATCTAAGAAAAAAATTAACAAAACAATAATGTCATACTTAATTATGTTCAAGAACAAAAATTAATAAAAAAAATAATAGTGTTCAAGACAACACTAAAATTCATCAACAAACAAACATAAAATAAATTAGCAAAATGAGTCCTATTTTAAGAGAAAATATTGAAACATTTTTCATCCATTTTACAACTGTATAAAATGTCTGTTTGAGAAAAATTATGTTTCTACACATTTTGATGATAAGTTAAAAATAAGTATTTAAATGTATTCAAAGCAGTACTAAGAATATAATGACACACTACCAAAATATCTATAGCACAATGTGACACAAATTTCTGGGCATAAGTCTGTTGCTGTGACTGTATACTTGTATGCATGTCACTCTTGCAATAAATCGATGTTGCCACCTAGACACCAACCACCAACCAAACATTTACATTTAATTCTCGCCCAAAGACAACTAACAACTCATTTCAAATCCAAACTTTTATTCATTTTCTCACCATTTTTTTTCTGACTGCACACAATCGTATTTACAAGTTTCACGTATGAGTCTGAAATTCATACTTAAATATATTCAAAGTAGTACCGAAGCTATTAACAACTAGACCTGATATAAACCCAAATTAGTGCTTCCAATCAAAGAAATTCGATGATTAGAAAAATATATTATAAGACATAATAACCATTCATCATTTTCCATAGTATTTATATTTTTACACATAATCCAACGTCATTGTAAATGATCCATATTAGCTCACGTTCCTTAACATGGAAAGAAAGTAAAACTCATACAAACTCACATTCCACAATTTTATTATACACAACTAACTTTTGTACATCATAGTGACGAATTATATATACTACAATGATGATACATATGCATTAAAACCCGGGGCAACCAAATAATCCCCCTGTCTATAGAAATAATGTGTTGTTGGTGCGATGGTATAGACAGGATTGTTGGATCCTAGGATGGGTGATTGGATGCTCTAGAGGGGGGTGAATAGAGTTGAATGCACTTAAACAAAATTCACTAGACCTTCAAGTTATATCTCAAGATAAGGTTGTTGAATAGAAAATTTGAGTGCAACTAAAACATACATAGCAAGGGAGAGAGAAATTGAACAAGCACCAAGTGACAAGCTATGTAGAGTGGTTCTATAATCTAAACTAGGAGTATGTCAGTCAACTACCTAGAGAGGTCATCCTCTATAATTTCTATGTTTGTCTTCCTCTATATATTCACTTATAAGAGTTACAACATAGGACCCATCAAAGGACTTATCTATCCAATACAAAGAGTCTTCAATCTTACCAAGGACTTACCCACTCTTGCACAAGTCTTCAATCTTCTAGGAATTACCCACTCTTCTTGGATCTTCATCCTTTGACTTCACCTTCACTCGGAGAAGCTTTCTCCAATGACTTATCCACTTGAGAAAGGAGTCTTCTGCCTTCACCAAGGGCTTACCAACTCTTGTTCCAAGTCTTCGGCCTTGATCTTCACTAAGGGACTCCTTCCCTTTTTGTTCTTCACCTCTCCCAGCCAAGAGAGAGAACCTTCATCTTCATGGTTGAAATGAGAAATTGGAAGGTGGTGGAAGTGAGAGCCTCACAAGATATACATGTAGGACTAGATCTCTTACAAACCACCTACTCACTCTAATGGATTTAGCAAGTGATTAAGCTTAGAGAGAGAGAGGAGGAGGTTGTAGGATGCACTCAACTATAGACTAGAAACCTTATATAGAGTTTTGCATTAAATGATCAACCTTGGAATGAAGCACAAGGGGTTGTATATATTATTAGGGATACCTCTTAGCTTTTGGGAACACTTAATAATGAAAACTAACCATTTTGTGGCTTGCAATGGATATATTTTCGATTGTTGCAACTCCACAATAGCTAGAAATACTTTTCTGTACTTTTCCATACAAAGCTATCGGTCAAGTTTCTATAAAGGTAACTCGAATGAATGCACTATGCGACAAAGCTAATTTGAACAATTGGTCGAGTTTGTCCTAGTAGGAACTCGACTGATAGATTAAATCAATTTTGTTCTAGGTGCAGTGGTTAGTCGAGTTTTGAGTATAGGAAACTTGACCGAACCATGGAATTCTCAAAATCCATCAAGGATCGGTGGAGATTGTAACTCGCCTTATAAAGTGCATGTAATGAATTTTGAAAAATGTCACTAAAGTGTGTAAATATTCATTTTAAGTGCCCCAAATTTTTTCGAAGCTTAATTACAAGTCATACAATAATTACAACTAATTTATAACATGATTCTAATAGATTTACATCATATTATAAAAATGTGCACTTGTATTGACTTTGACTTGTCTTTTCTCCAAGTTAGGATGCACCATTTAGGGCATTTGGAGTGTGCCTATACCTAATCTAAAATCACTCAAGTAGAAGCATTAGACACAAATAAGTGGAGTAGTTTAGTCATCATCAAAACAAGGGTTTAGTCAATTTAGACGTTGAGTCAACATTGACCTAGAGTCAACATTGTCCCCCTTTTTGAAGATGACAAACCATTCCATAAATGTATTGAAAGCATTAAAGTAAAATCATACCATTAGAGAAACCAAGGGATTTCGATAGAGTTGAGTTCATATGCTCCCCCTCTATTGATGCTCATGGAGTTCTCATACTCCCCCTCAATTGATGTTATTTCTCCTGATTACTTTTTTTTATAACATTTACAGAATACTATCTCTTCTACTCATATATGTTCTAGACATATATGTCTTCTCCCTTTTACTTTTTCCCCTATACATAAGAGACATGCTTCTTTCCCCCCAATGTCAAAAGAAGACATGTGCCTTCTCCCCATTTGTCATTTAAAAAAGTGGGGGCATAAAGGCAATAGGAAGGGTGTGTCCTGCAGAGGCCACCCAGGCCCTGCAACCCTTGGCTTCAGGCCATCTCCAATGCTTGCCACCGATCCACCATGTCTAAGAGCATATAGCAGATCAAGGAAGAAGGTCGAAGGAACATTATTAGTAGCCAGGGTCCATCTATGGAGTCTCATGTCTCCCTTAGAAGTGAGAGTTCTCGGCTATATATATATATATATATATATATATATATATATATATATATATATATATATATATATATATATATATATATATATATATATATATATATATATATATATATATATACACTGAATCCTTGTACTGGTCCTACTTCTTTGGTCTCGGTTCCTTTTTTTACTCACTTTCCATATCTTTTGCCATGGATTAGATCACATATCTTAGCCAAAATATTTTCTCTGCTTGGTCCCTCCTTTCCTATTCGTCTTTAAGGCAAAAACTCACAGAAGAGTATGCAGGCGGTTACAGGAAGACATTCAGTCCATTATCATCTATGTTAACACCAAATACTGTGATCTAATTCTAAAAGCCAAAAAGGATCACACAATTATTTGGTCACTTAAAACAATTACTTCCTTCCTCTAATATCTAAACAATTTGATACCAACTAGGTAGGATTATATTCCTCCTTTCATCTTTTATTTCTTATGGTTAAGACACACATGGTAAAATAGGTTGCCACATAGATCCATACTTGTCCTCCAAGTATTTCTTTAATTATCTAATAACCATACATTTTATTAAAAGATTTCTTTTTAAGAATTTCTCTTAGTCATTCATTTCCTTTTCTCTTTTCCTATTTCTTTTATTAGAAATTACATATAAATGAAATTTATTCAATTGTGGCCATTAATGCCACTTTTTAGAGATTTCCATGTATTTCTCATAATTATTTCACTTAATATTCATTATCTTGTATCCTTTTCTATTATTTGGACTTTTCCTGCTTTCTTTTCTTTTACATCCATTAATGGATTAAGCTAATCATATGAATCACAAAATTCCTATCAAAAGGAATATTTGTAAAGTAATTCATTGTTTGAAACAAAGCATACAACCTTTTTAATTAAGTCCAATTCATTAAATCTTTACATTTCAATTATGAAATCTTATGCAAAATTGGGGTTGTAACAATAATCCTCCTGTGTGAGGAGTGACATCTGCTCTATGCACTTAATCAAGTAGACTTCTTCTTGCATGCTTGATCTTCACATACTTTCAAAAACTTTGAACTTGAGAGTTTCTTTACCTAGTCTAAGAAACAAAGTTCCAACTTCAACATCAATCAGAGCTCTTGCAGTGGCGAGGAATGGATGCCTAAATATGAGAGGGTATCTAGTGTCTTCCTTTATGTCCATGATGACAAAGTCACAAGGAACATATGAATCTTTTCCTACCTTGACAGGGACATCCTCAATGATTCCTAAAGGTAGAGTCACAGTGTTATCTGCAAGTTGTATGGTCATGCCAGTCAGGAGATGTTTAGCAAACCCTAGCCTCTTGCAAAGGCTAAGTGGCATGATGGAAATGCTAGCACCAAGATCTACCAATCCCTTCTTACATGAAGAATCATCAATATGGCACGAGATCCCAAAAGATCCTAGATCTTTCTGTTTCTTTGGCATCTTACTCTGGATGATGTCTGAAGTAGTTGTTGCTAACTTGACTGTCTCATACTCTTCAGTTATGTATTTCCTTTTCATAAGTGACTTCAGATATTTTTTCCAGGATGGTATTTCAGCCAGCACATCTAGGAAGGCTATATCAACATGAAGTTTTTTCATAGCTTATTTAAACTTATTGAAATGAGTGTCAAGCTTGGTTTGTGTTAAACGATCAGGAAAAGGCAGACGATGCTTGTACACTGGCACATTCGGCTCTGGTGTTTCAGTTTCTTCATCAATAGGTTTTTCAGAATTTGGCTCGGCTGTCTTATCAACAGTCATTGGTACTTTTGGTTGAGACTCAGGTGTTGTTGAGTTTTGGACAATCATAGGTTCATCCTCGTCTGTAATAACCATAGGAGTCTTGACAGGAGGATCAGAATACTCTTTTCCAGACCTGGTGGTGACAACCTTTAGTTGCTCAGGGTGTTTAGGGTTATTCTCTGGCTGGCCAGCAAAGGCTCTGGTAGGTGGTTTCATACTAGCTGCAAGTTGAGCTAGTTGAGATTCAATAGCCTTCTAATGGGCTTGCTGGTTAGCTATCATAGTTTGTTGTGATTGCAACATCTTTTCAATGGTCGTCAGCTTGTCAGCAGGAGAAATGGGACCAACTTGTTGTCCGTGTTGTTGATAAGGAACTTGGTTAAGATTCTAGAATTGAGAGTTGTTCTGGTACTGGTTGTAGTTCATGTTATGAAAGTTTCCCCTAAAGTTCTCATGATTTCCAAAGTTTTGTTGTTAGTTATATAGAAATCTTGATGGGCCTCGTTGTTGATTAATTGAATCAAATTGTCGTGAGTTTTCCGCTCCTGAAGGATTTTCATATTGAAAAACTAGATGGTTCCTATTCTGATTTGGATTGTAATATCCTTGAATGGGGATGGTGTTGACATCATTAACATTTTCCATTTGACTATTATCTCCTTGGCCACATGCGTTGCTAAGAACAACATCATAGAGAACATTACATGCTAAAGTGGAATGATCAGTACATTTACATGCTTCATAGAACAATGAAGTTGACTTGATATGTTCTTATTGTTGAGTGAGTGAGTGTGTTCTTTCATACGCAGCAAGAGATGACTCGATATGGTCTTGCTTGGCAACTAAGAGTTTGAGGGTTTCAGCAATAGACTTTGATTCTGGAATAACTTCAGCAATAGCTACCTTCAACATGCCTTTACCTACAAACCTACCCCAATTAGCTTGATTTTCAGCTCGAAGGGTGACAACCTTCCATGTGTTGTCATAAGTTTGACGCATGAAGTTTCCTCTGAATGAGGAGTCTAAAAATCTCTAGATATCGTCATCCACACCTCTATAGAAGATCTCGATGAGTTGATTCTTTGGAATGTCATGGTGTGGACACTTGTGTAGAAGCTCTTTGTATCTTTCTCATGCTTCAGTAAGGGTTTCTCCAGGGGCTTGAGTGAACATTGTTATTTGACCCCTAATTTCATAGGTGAGAGAAGGAGGGTAATTTTTTTCCAGAAAAAACATTTTGGAGCTATTCCCAAGTAGTGATGGGTTCACATTGCAAGGAGTTATACCAACTTATATCTCTATCGGCAAGAGAATACTTAAAGAGATGAAGTCAAATGGCATCTTCTGTAACTCCATTTTGTTTTGTCATAGCACATAGATCGATGAATCTCAGAAGATGGTCTAGGCTATCTTCACCTGGTTTACCATAGAATGGATTGTTTTGAAGCAAGGTAATCCATTGTGCTCATATCTCAAAATTTGGAGCGTTGATGGGAGGATGTAGTACTGGATTATGAATGTCAGCTGCTTTAGGGATTGAGAATTCCCTAAGATCCTTTTGCAGTTCTGCTACTTGCATTGCTGCTTGTGCTGCTAGGATTTCTTCTTGAACTGCAGCTCTAGCTTCTTGCATGAGCCTTTCTCTCTGTAAATTAATGGCTTGAGCTACCCTTTAGGCTATTTCCTCCTCTTGAGCCATTCTTGCTTTGTTCTCTCTGTTTTGATGATGAAAGGTCCTGTCTATCTTTGGGTCAAAGCTAGTAGAGAGTCTGGGATTGTTCAAGCGGTGCATGCACTAGTCTTTTGGGGGTACCTGAGATGGAATTTTTTTCAGAAGTGAGATTGACAGAGTACACTACTACAGAATAGGCCTTTAGCATCAGTTAGTTAAGGGCTTTAGTTTTGGTTTCCAAATGACACACAAGTGGGTGCCGCTAAAGGTGGACCCCTTCGGCGTCGGTTCCCAACCGACGCCAAAAAGCTTGCTTCCACCAAAAATGCACCAGCAAAGGGACTATAGGCGTCAGTTTTTTACGAACACCGACACTATAGAATTGTTATAGACGTCGGTTATTAAAAGAACCGACGTCACAATGCTTCCCACCACTGAAAATGTGCCAGCAAAAGGGCCTATAAGTGTCGGTTTTGTAAGATAACCGACGCCATATCCCCTACCACCACGGTCATGCTTCCCAACACAACCAAGTTTCCTGGCCATATCAGCTAAACCGACGTCGGTTTTGTCCTAATAACCGACGACATATCCCCTACCTGCCACCACGACCGTGCTTCCTAGCACGGCCGTGGTTCCTGGCCACATAGACGTCGGTTTTTTATCAAAAACCGCCGCCGTATGTCTTTGGTGTCAGTTTTGTTCCAATAACCAATGCCTATGTTAAGATTTTTTTTAATCAGTTTGCAGGCCTACTGTATGGATGGTCAGTAGGATGAGAACCTACAATTCAGTTCTGAATTGCAGGTTTACGACATCCATTGATATCAACCAACAACATGCCACAAACCTACAAAATTAATATGATGGACAATATTATATATATATATGTGATTCACACACATGTATAAGCACATTTAATTCATATTATTTTTTCATCACACACATGTTGAAACCAGTAGCAACCTACAATTCCATTCATTTCATCTCTTTTCACATTCAGACACATGTAGAAACATTTATGTATTGATCATCCTCACATACATATGACAATTCATAAAAATTCATTCACATTCACACAAAAATAATTATGAGAAAAAAGTTATTCTTTATTCATCATTGTCATTATTGTCATCATTGTCAATAAAATTAAATCTAAAAATTCCCACTCTTTGTAGGGCTTTTGCTCATTCTTCTCTTACAACATCTAATTCATCTCTTGTATAGGGAGCATGTACATCGAAACGCTTTCCACCTATGCTGAAGTCAGCAGTTTAAAGACCTACAAAGAGAATGACATATATATATAATTAATAATATATAATAAGATTGATATATTTCATATTATCTAATGAGACTATGTATAATACCTGTTGTATGTTATCGATTTCCATTATGGCATGTTTGATGATTAGGTCCATAAATAGCATCACATAGTAGGCACATGCCCAGTCGTTGTCTTGTGTAGCACACTATAAATTGAAACATACAAAATATTCAAAAATACAAATAAGCACAGTTCACATAAATAATATATACATTGGAGTCAGGAAATTACTTTCACATTCTCCCAAATTAGTGACAGATCCTTTTTCCTGGGGTCCTTTCCTCCAATGTTTTTGTACTCTTGTAAAGCCCTACATATGTTAATGTAACCCATTAAATTGCATAATTAAATAGTAATGTAGTAACAAATGTTAACAAATATAAAAACATGAAATATTTCTCACGAGAATAATGGCCTTTTAATTGCATGTCCATATAATTCCAACTCATTCCCCACAAGATCTAGATAATACATAGTGAACATCTTGGGGACAATAACTAGTAACTCCCAATGACTACCACTATAGGTAAGAAAGTTAAAAATTAATAACTCAAAATCCACAATAAAAATGTAATTTTCTTAAGTCCAAATTATAAGCAAAGTAAACTTACTCGACATTGAATGGAGCTATTATCACCGTCTTCTTATTTTTACCAAAATATTCAAAAGCATCACAACAGTATGAAGTAACTAAGGAAGGGTTTGTATCTACAAGACTAATCAAAGATGGAACCAAAAATCCCACATGGGAAAACCCAAAATCTCTACATATCTTATGTAAGTGGCTGCAAAAGATGTATTATGTATGCATTAATATATAAGAAACCAGATTACCATATATAAAACAAGGTATATGGATGTATCAATAAGATCTCACCATATCCACAACTCTATCATAGATGTGTTCAACCATTGATAACTAAACAACTGCACAATATCTTGTATAAATATCTTGTTTTCGTATGATTGACTTGCATTAATACCTATGCATTAATACGTATGTATGTAGAACTTGTATTATGTATGCATTAATACGTATGCTAAACTTGTATAAATAGATTGTTATTGTATGATTTACCTACAACATCCTCCAGAATAGTAACAATTATAGGGCAATTTGTATCATGTTGGTTGATCAATACTGCCACACCCCTACAATTAGGACCTATCGAGGCGTGTAGGTCCCTTGGAAGCCAACTTGGTAGTCGAGGAGGTGGAGGCCGAGATGTAGCAGGTCTCGTCTTTTTGACCTGTATATATAATTTCAGATCAATTGACTCATATATACACACTAACAAATTAAAGTAATGGAAATTTATCATACAATACCAGTATAGAGGACATCCGCTTTGGGCCACACTATCACTCTGCCTACTTCCTCACCAAGTGTTTCAACATCTGGGTGAGCATGAGGCAGTGCAAGATCTGTCCAGTCAGGGAATACATGTATCGGACTCACATGTACCACACCATCTGGTACTGGATACCCATGAAACATGCACCCTTTAAGGGGTGGGTAAGTTGATGCCTCTGCAATGATATATTCTTGACTTTTTAGTCGGCATGGCTTCAACCCCTATAAATTTACGTAAAGAATGTTATATGCATATATACACAAACATATCATCTTGAACAGACTAGCTATTATGTCAATAAAATACTTATAGAGGATGTGCTAGGTGGTGGGTCTACAATATTACTCCCAACCACTTCTACAGTAGGAGAAGAGCGGCCTGCCACAGGTACTTTCTGAGTGGCAGGCTTAGATGCTTGCCACTTCACCATTGCTTCTTAGATTCTCTTCTGAATTAATGAATCTACCTATACATGAATAAAAGAAATTCTAGCTTCAAATTATTGAATTCCCTTTTGCAATAACATTCTAAAATAAGAATAGGTTACCTCAGCTTATGAAAGTCCCACTTTTGGGACATGTTTGCGCTGGGATGGCCCAATGAACGCTTTGATGCCCACACCAGTGCTTGCACCCCGAACACGTCCAGGATGCTCTAGGTTACCCAAAACAACTGTCAGTTCATCCCTTATGCCCTCAGGGATGAACTTTCCTTCCTTCCTCTGCTCGTGCAGCTCCCACTAATAACCATCAACAAAAATTAGTAAGTAAAAATAACAATAATCAATATCGATCGATTGCTCTAAGAGTTTATTTTTACCATTTTTGTAGCCGCCTCAGCAGTTGCGGGCTTTGGTATGTCTCCCTTCTTGTTTTTCCTCCCAACTATCCACATAGCATGGCGAGGAAGAGGTGCAGGAGTAGTAGTAGAGGACTCTACAGTCTCTTGAGTAGCAGTAGACTGAGCAGACTCATCCTGTAGTCTTTGGCGAACGCCTGCATATCCTCTTGGACCCATTGTGTGGTCGTGCACATTCAGTGCACGCCTTGCTCTTTGTGCCTCATTGAGGGCCTAGTTAGTTAGCACATTGATTTGGTTAGTAACACTAAAGGTTAATCTTGAATAGGTGAATACATAAAAACATATATTAATTAAATTGGGAGTGGCACTTAATACCTTGAATTCATCTGTTTTTCTATGGGTAACAAATGTCTCCCAGTCTTTGGGGTCTAGGTAGTTCCATTGCTTTGTGGCTTCCTTTTACCTAAATTTATTTTCTAATGAGAATACAAACAAAAATTATTAGTGTAGAGTTAGTGAAATAGTGATCAATGTCTAGAATTCGAAATCAATCAAGAACCTCTTATCAGCATCGTGTATGTAATCTCGGGTGAGATAGGTCCTATAGTTCCTTAGGACCCTCCCACAACATTGCATCACACATTTACAATGCAACTTTTCATCCATATCAAATACGCTCTGTAAATTAAATAGAATTGCTGTTAACTAGTATCCTAAAAATTAGTAATCTACACAAATAGAATTACAAATAATAATAACTCATGCATAGTTCCTTCCATATGTGGTCTTTCTTTCCCTTAGGAACTTTATGCCAGGATTATAGGATAGGACTGCAATGGCTGCAAGTAAGAACCCCAAAGTATGAAACAAATGAGTTGTGGTTCACTCCATATGGATTTCCTACATGATCAAAATCCACAGTCAATTTGGGTCCATTGCCCTATTGCTGTATTAACTTGTTCATCATTGTGATGCCCCTAACTTTCTCAATTTTCTTTTGCTTCTCATCATTGTGATGCCCCTAACATACTGATAGGAACCTTAGGGATATATTCTTAAAACTTACATTATCAAGCGGCGCAAGAACGTCCTCACCCTCACGGTGATCATCAGCACGGTCATCATGGGAATGCTCAACCATCTGAAAATTCACATTCAAATTATAAATTTCACATTGTAAAGTAACACTAATTGTAAAGTTCACATTGTAAAGTACACATTCACGTTGTAAAGTAATTCACATTGTAAAGTTCACATTCACATTGTAAAGTTCACATTCACATTGTAAAGTTCATATTCACATTGTAAAGTAATTCACATTGTAAAGTTCACATTCACATTGTAAAGTTCACATTCACATTGTAAAGTAATTCACATTATAAAGTCCACATTCACATTGTAAAGTTCACATTCATAAAAATAAAACATATAAAAAATATAAACATTCATGCCTCTAATATTGTGATCTTTTATCAATTAACAATCCTTCATTGTGATCCCCGCGAACATACAAGTCATTGTGATCCCCATCTTCAAAGTTTGGTGGTGTTGGCAACCCAACTGAGAATGGACTGTAGTCATCATACTTATCATAGTACTCTTCTTCATCTATAGGATCTTCAATGAACTGTCTTTTACCATGAAGAAAAACTGACCATTTATCATTTGCAGGATCATCGATATAAAATACTTGTTTTGCCTGTGATGCCAATATGAATGGTTCACCCTTCTCGCCAATCTTTTCAATGTTCACTAACGTGAAACCCAATTCATCCACTATAACTCCTTTGTTGTTCTCAACCCAATTACATTTAAAGAACGAAATTCTGAAATATACATAGTCAAACTCCCATATGTCTTCAATGACACCGTAATATGACATTTTAGCTTCACGTGGACTCTTATCCTTTGTACTTGCAAAAAATAATGAAGACGCTTGAAGGGTGACCCCACTATTTTGGATGACACTCTTATCATCTTGACGATTGTGTAATATGAGAATCCATTTATGTCAAACCCTTCATAAGACATAACATTCAATTTTGGTTTAAAGGTGAGGCATTTGATGGTTTCAGTAAGATTATCTGGTGTTTGAGATTGTTGATGTAAGACTTTATCTTCAAACCACTTAATAAATGTCTTGTTATGCTCTCTAGCAAGCCACATTGAATTGGATTGAGGATATTGTCTCTTGATGAAATTGGTATGTTCCTCTATATAAACACTCACTTCGTCGATGTTGTGTAAAATATATAAGTGACCTTGCTCCAACTACTCACAGCTGATTACTTTCACCCGTGATCCCAAAATTCCTTTGCCAAAATTCTCCTCAATATTTTTGTCATTTACAGGAGCATCATTAGCACTTAGAAAGTCATTGCGAAAATCCATAATCTCTCTCACCACATAACCCTCAATAATACTCCCTTCAGGCTAATAACGGTTTTGAACATCACCTTTAAAAATGCTCATGTATCGTTCAAACGGATACATCCGATGCAAGAAAACTGGTCCCAACATTTTCACTTCCCTAGTCAAGTGGACAACAAGATGTACCATGATATCAAAGAACGAAGGAGGAAAATACATCTCAAGATGACATAGGGTAACAACCACTTCTCTTTGCAATTTATCAAGAGTATCAGGGTTAATAACTTTTTTTTTTGGAAAATGATAATATATTACCCCAAGAAGAAATAAAAGAGTCAGCTCCAAAAAGTACGGAGCCACAAGCATCACCCAACTCTGTACACATGGGTTAAACTACAAAATACGAAAAACGCCTAATATGTGGGGTTAGGTTAGTGTGTAGAGGAGGTTAGGCCCTTAAAAGACTAGCAATCTCCTTCTGTAAACTATCAAAAAGGTGAAAGTAATCCATGCCAGGCTTCCCATGGATTATGTTGTTCCTCTCCTGCCAAACCTTGTGACAAAGTCTTGTACGGCAAATGCCACCGAATCGGGCAGCCGTCTTCTCCATGGTCCAAGTCACTGCCTCATGTAGATGAATAGGAGGGGAGTGGCCCCATCCATTCTTCAGGCATAACCGTTCCCACATGTAACGGGAAACTTTACACTCAAAGAACAGGTGAGTATGGGACTCCTCTTCCTCTCTACAAAGAGGGCATATAATCTCTGTATCCAGCCCCCAACGAGCCATTCTGTCTCTTGTAGGTAATTTGCCCAACATCGCTCTATAGGTTAGGGTGCTTGACTTGGGATTGAAGCACCTACCCCAAAGAAGAGCATGCCACGGGACAGAGTTGCCTATCATCGTCTTCCAGGGGAACACATGGGGATCCACAAGGGTCCAAATACCATTACTATCACAATTATACAAGAGTCTAACCTCATCCCACCCCATGTTCATATGTTTCCACACGCGAGAGTCGTACAAAGTGATGGTATTGGACCCCCTAGTGACCCATTGTATCGCTCTCTCATCCAGGTAGCCCAAACACCATGGGGCTGCCTAAGGAACCGATCAACCCTCTTGAGGATGGACTGCCTGTGGGTGTCAACCATGTCTTGAATCCCAAGACCGCCGAATTGAGTTGGCTTGGCAATGGTATCCCAAGCAACACCATGGTCCTTGCCACCCCATAAGAAAGACGTCATCAGGCGTCTAATGCTCAACATCGTCGAAGTAGGTAGGGTGCACATGTCACACCAAAACCGCACCATACTCTGAATGACTAATCTGATTAGTACAAGGAAGCCTGCAAAAGAAATCCGAAAGCCAGCCCAACTATCAATTTTGCCCCTGATCTTGTCAAGGCACATATTGTAATCTCTAGAGAATCCTCTTCCACCCGATAGAGGAACGCCAAGGTATCTGGTGGGAAAACATCCTCTCCTGATCCCAAAAGCACATCTGAGCCTTCCCCTTCTCATATCATAGGATTTAGAGAGAAAAATCCTAGATTTCACATTGCTCATGTATGAACCTGTGAGCTTCCCAAACTTCACCATAACCTTCTTGAACTCCACAAGTCTTTTATCATGACCCATGTAGAATAAGAGAATGTCGTCAGCAAAGATGAGGTGGGACAACACCTTTGTACCCTTGATCTTGAAAGGCTTGATCTTGTTATGATCCTATACATTCTTAATTAGTGGCGTAAGGCTCTCCATGACTAAGGTAAAGAGGAGGGGAGAGAGGGGGTCACCTTGTCGTAGTCCATTCTTTGTTGTGAACTTACCCACAGGGGCCCCATTTACAAATATGGAGAAGGAGATGGTTTGAACACACTGTTGCATCAAGGTGACCCATCTATCACAGAACCCCATAGATCTAATGATCTTCCAAAGCGTGTCCCAGTTGACAAAATCATAAGCTTTGGTTATGTCGAGTTTAACACAAGATTTCCTAGAACTGTTTTTGATTTTGAAGTCTGTGAGAAACTCCAAGGCTAGCAGTGCGCAATTAGAAATGCTTCTCCCTTTTATGAAAGTTTTTTGATTTTGTGAGATGATTTCGGGGAGGTACATCTTGAGCCTATTCGCTAAGATCTTAGCAAAGATCTTTTAGAGCATCGAGTAGCATGCTATAGGTCTGAAATCTGTCATATTGTTGGAAGGTATATTTTTAGCGATGAGTTTGATGAAAGCATGATTGACCTCCCTCACCATTCTCCCCCCCACCATAAACCATCTAACCGCTCTGCATATATCATCTTTGATTACCGGCCAACTAGTCTGAAGAATTCCCTGTTGAAGCCATCTGGGCCAGGGGCCTTATTAGCCCCTATGGAGAAAGCAGTCTGCCTTACCTCTTCATCAGTCACCTATTTACAAAGGTTGAAGTTCATAGCCTCATTCAGTCTCCTCGCAGGGAGAGGCACATTACACTGTGGCAAAGCAGGTTGGTTATACAAATTATGGAAGTAATGTACAACCTCTACACCCACTTGTTTCCTCCCTTCCACAGTAGTCCCGTCCTCTTTAACCAGGGAAAAAATATCATCTTTGAGCGCTCTCTTCTTCACAGATGAATGGTATATCTTTGTGTTTCGATCCCCATCTTTAATCCATGCCATTCTACTTCTTTGCCAGTATAAACACTCCTCATCTTTCTCGAGGTTGATGACCTTTTTCTCCATGTCTCTTTCCTTGTTTATCGCTTCGGGGCAGAGCGGATTTCTATGTACATGCAAGGCTGCTTGCTCATAATCATTCCTAGCTATAGACAATAGGTTTTTAATATTGACTTTGTCCTTGTCCCATTACCTTAGACATCGCTTGGTATTTTTTAGCTTCTTACAGACTACATATAGAGGATTCCCATCTATGCATACATTCCATCCTTTGTCAACCATCTCCTTGAAGCCCAGCCAAGAAGTCCACAGATTGAGGAATCTAAATGGTTTTGGGACAGAATTCTCTACCTTTAGATTGAGCTGAATCCAAGCATGGTCACAGAAGGGATGTGAACCAAGCTTGATGAACGAGTTGGGAAGGATATCCGCCCAAGCTTCATTAACGAGGCCTCTGTCCAGCTTGCTAATAACCTCTCACTTTGTGATGCTATTTTATTAGTTTTCCCCTTGTTTTCCATACTCTTTCTTAAATAAATTAGAAAGGATCATTAAATCTTTACCTTATTGCTGACACATCAATAGATTAACTTTTCTCTTCTTTTTCCTTACAGAAAAACACAAAAAAATTACAAAAACCCCAAACGGTCCCAAGACCGTTTAAGGCCAAATGGTCCCAAGACCGTTTAAGGCTAAACGGTCTCAAGACCGCATGAACTCTAAACGGTTCTGAGACCGCATAAGCCCAAACGAGTTCAGCGCCCAAACGGGTCCAGCGCCCAAACGAGTCCAGTGCTCAAACGGGTCCAGCGCTCAAATGAGTTTGGTGCCCAAATGAGTCCAGTGCTCAAACGGGTCCAGCGCTCAAACGAGTTCAGCGCCCAAACGGGTTCAAGGACCAAATGGGTTCAAGGACCAAACGGGTTCAGCGGCCAAACGTGTTCAGCACCCAAACGGGTTCAAGACCGTTTGGGCTCCACTTAAGCCTATAAATAAGATCCAAAGGGGTCCTCAAAGGAGAGAACTCTCAGACGCCCAAAGGCTGCCTCTCCAGTTCCAGAGCACTCCCATCTTTCATCCATCGCCCCAAGGCTGCCAGTTTGAGATCCACGTTCCATCTTCAAGCTACCTTCTCTCTCAACAACAAAGAAGGTGGGAAGAGAAGATCCATCATCGAAGCATCCACTAAGTGCGAAGATCGTTGCTCTCTTCACCAAGGGTTCATCCTTCCCTCCTCCGTGGAGATGATGTTCTTTCTCTCTCTTCTCGCCTCCTTCTTTGTCCTTGATATGAGCGAGTAGTCTCATTCACTAGGGTGCGGGGAGTAGCCCCGCTACCCATGTTTTCATTTCATGCAATGTAATTTAACTATTTGCAATAGAGATACTCTCCTTTTCAGTTCAACATCAATCATTAAATGAATGCTTGTTGCTTGATCATCAACTTGTATTACCTATTGTCTTTCGATATGAATTGTCTACGTTTGTACCCTTAGATCTGAATATCGATTGAAAGTTGGTTCTGGATGTATGTAGTCATCATACGTCTGTTTCGGTATCTAGGAGTGCTTTCATGAGTGGAGTAAACTCACTCCCATCGTTGCACTTTCATACTATGAAATGGAATCAGTTGACGTATGAAAGTGCAACCTTGGCAAGGTCGAGGAACACACTTCATGAAGAAGTAATGCAAAGAAAGTGACCATTCATTATGGGATGGCTGGCGTTGCAATACTCCACACTTATCGTAGTTAGTTATCCGAAAAGAAACTAAGTCTACAAGATACTAGCTGATTAGAATCTCTTTGCAGGTTGTTTTATTATGTTGCATGTTTTGATCCATGTGTAGTGGCGTGAAACCCGGTAACATCCTAGTGGTTTTTAATCATTGTTTACAACCCTAATTTCTACTTTCTTGCTTTTACTTTCCTCGCACTTAGTTTTAACAACCAAATCAAACTTTCGATCTAAATATCAACCGTTAAGTAATTAGGTACGACTAAAACATTTTCCATCTTGATTAATTCTAATCTAGACCATTGTCCCGAGGATTCAACCCTTAACTATACTACGATAAGACTTCTGTGTGTCCTAGCACACGTGGGTGGAGATCTTACCATAGTACAAGCAAGGATAAACCTAGAGATTCATCATCTCTAGGATTTTTAGTGGCGTTGCAAAACTCCATCAAAAATTGGCGTCATTGCCGGGGACAACAGAACGTTTTAGTTTTTACTTAACAACTTCTTGGTTGATTAGGATTTTACACTTTTCCTTGATAACTAATCCAAATTTTCTTGACCTCTTTGCTTCCTTTCATCATCTAACCGAGTGAATTTCTTCCTACTCAGGTAGAAAACGTGTATGCTAACCCCGCATCACATCGGATTCTCCCCTGAACTAGAGTACGACTCTGAGGTAGAAAGAAGTTTCAACTGAAGGATTAGACTTAACCGCCAAAGAGCCAGATAGATGGCTGAAGAGAAACGCCTCATTGCATAAAGAGTTAATGCCGCCATAGCTGCACAATGATCACAACTTATCGCTGACACTCGTGCTCAAGTGCAGGCCGAGATTCGAGCTGAGGAACAAGCCTGCATCCAAGCCGAGAATGCCGCTGCTCAATTAGCATTAAGAAACAAGCAACTTCGGGACTACGCAGTCCCAAAGAATTATGAAGATGATCACCCAGTCCGATCACCGATTATTGACATACCAAACTTTGAAATCCGGACGCAATGGATCCAGATTATGCAAGGCATCTCTTTCTCTGGAGGATCTGGAGATGATTTCATGGATCATCTTAAGAGATTCAAGTCACTCTGCCGACTTGTACCTCAAGCAGGAGTTGCCTTGGAAGCAATAATGTTACACCTCTTCCACTTCACCTTATCTGGAAGAGCGCTAAGTTGGTACAATGCTTTAGATAGACACCCTATCATCACTACTTGGACTCCCTTAGAAGAAAAGTTTCTTGAGAAATTCTTTCCACCTTCACTAACCTATGAGATTAGGGGGCAGATCAACCATTTTGCCCAACTTCCCGGAGAAACACTTGCAGAAGCTTGGGAAAGATTCAAAGAACTCCTGAGAAAGTGCCCCCACCATGGCATATCCCAAAATCAACTGATTGAAACATTCTATAGAGGAGTAAGTGATGATATCAAGCAGTTTTTAGACTCCTCATCTGGAGGAAACTTCATGAGAAAGAACTATGAAGATGCTTGGAATATAGTTACGTTAGGGTCCGAGAACCAATCCAATCGGGGAAGGTCGTCTAACCAATCCAAGGGAGTTCTTAAAGTCTACAAGGCTGAAGAATCTATGGAACTCAAGGCCATCGCAGAGGCCTTGAAGACTATTGCTAGCAAGCAACAAGCTCTCAAAACTTCTTTCGGAGAATATGACAAGAAGAAAGTCTCCCAGGTTCAACAAGTAAAAGCAGCTACTGGAATTTGCAAAGCCTGTCATGCATCTGATCATCCCACACTATCATGTGGTCTGCTATACAATGTTATGATGGATCTACAACCACCAGTGCCGCAATATGAACCCATTATTGAACATCCCGAGGACCAAATGTTAGAGCAAGTCAACTCCATTCACTCAATACCTGGCCAGGTGTATTACAATCCAGATAAACTAAGAAACCACCCTGGTTTTCAATATGGGAATCCTGCAGGGACTGCCAATCCACAACAACAAACACAAGGCGGATCTTTTAATAGACAACCACCAGGATTTCAGAATAACTTCAACCAAAATCAAGGGAATTATAGAAATGTTTTCCAAAGATCCAATTATCCTAGGAATCCCTCTTACCAATATACCCATCCAGGACTGCACCCACAGCTGCAACAACCTTAGTTGCAGCAGCGACAACAACCGCAGTTAACCGCACCTCCACAGCAACCACAAGGGCAGCAAGTCACTCAATATCAACAGAGGAGTGCCCCTTCCCAACCATCTGATGAAATTTCTTTGACTAGACAGATGCTTCAATCTCAGCAAACTATGCTTGCAAACCAACAGGCTCAACAAAAGGCTGTAGAGGCCCAATTAGCACAAATTGTTGCTCAGTTGAAACCACCAACATGTACCTTTGTTGGGCAACCAGAGGCAAACCCAAGGCATGACCAAAATAGACCTGAGCAACTAAATGCTGTCACCACAAGGTCTGGTCGTGTCCTTCCTGATACCACTAGAATCATCCATGATGATGATAACGATTTAGCTATTCTTTCCCTAACAGAAAGCTCAACCCAGGAAAAGGAAAAATCTACTCAAACCATTGAAAGAGAAAAAGAAAAGGAACCAATGCCAGAAGTTCCACCCAGAATCCCTTATCCAGACAGGCTAAAAGGAACCAAAATGGACACTAGGTTCCAAAAATTCAAAGAAGCTATGAAGAAACTATACATTGATATACCATTCCTCGATGCTCTTTCCAAAGTGCCCGCATGGGCCAAATACCTGAAAACCCTTCTGTCAAAAAAATATATGACAGAAGAGCACGAAACAGTGAAACTAGCTCAGACCACTTCAGACATTCTGCTTAACAAAATGCCAAAGAAAAAGAAGGACCCAGGTTCCTTCGGTATTCAGTGTTCAATTGGAAATGGCTCCAGCAAGAAGGGATTAGCAGATTTAGGAGCAAGTATATCCATTATGCCCTATTCTATGTGCAAAAGATTAGGCTTCACTGATTTGTTACTTACGACAATGACAATTCAGTTAGCTGACTCTACCATAACTGCTCCCCTTGGAATCATTGAAGATATACCTGTCAGGATAGGAACGAATTCTTATGTTCCGTGCGATTTTTTTATTATGGACATACAAGAAGACCTAAAATACCCGATAATCTTTGGCAGACCTTTCCTAGCTACTGCCCGAGCGCTTATCGATGTAGAAGCAGGAACTATTATCTTGAGACTTGGGAAGGAAGCTTTCCAGTTTAGAGTCCTTAATAGCATGAAAGGTCCAAGCATTCAAGAGGAAGTCTTTCTCTTGGACGCTATATATCAAATGTCCCAATTAGAAATGTCTGAACCCTCCGATGATTTGGAAGATATCTTGATAAATCCAGAAGTAGAATTCTCGGCAAATGAACTTGTGCAAAAATGCCTTCAATACTTAGAAAAAGCTGAAGAAGCCCCAACGGCCACCTTTGAAGAACTCAAGGCCGTCACCATTATAGAAGAAAATGAGCCACCTAAGGCTCCTGAAATGAAAGCTCTACCTGAGGGACTCAAACATGCCTTTCTTGACAACGAGAAACTTTGTCCAGTGATTATCAGCTCCACCCTGGAGGTGGACCAAGAAAACAGACTTCTTGATGAACTAAAGAGACACAAGAAAGCTATCAGATACAAGATGACTGACTTGACGGGTATAAATCCAGCTTTATGCATGCACAGATTGCCTATGATGGAAGAATTCAAACCATCAAGAGAACATCAAAGAAATTTGAACCCTAATCTCAAGGAGGTAGTTCGCCTCGAGGTTCTCAAACTTCTAAAAGCAGGTATCATCTACCCAATCTCGGATTCTCAATGGGTAAGTCCCGTGCAGGTGGTCCCAAAAAAAGGGGGGACCACTGTTGTTCTTAATGATAAGAATGAACTAGTACCTACTAGAACAGTAACTGGGTGGCGAATGTGCATCGACTACCGAAAACTTAACAAAGCAACAAGGAAAGATCATTTCCCCTTGCCCTTTTTGGATGAGGTTCTCGAACGACTCGCTCACAAAATTTTTTTCTGTTACCTTGATGGATATTCAGGATTTTACCAAATCCCAATCCATCCTGAAGATCAAGAAAAAACTACCTTTACTTGTCCTTTTGGAACATATGCCTTTAGAAGGATGCCTTTCGGGTTATGCAATGCACCCGCAACCTTCCAAAGATGTATGACTACTATCTTCGCCGAATTAACAGAATCTATCATGGAAGTCTTCATGGATGGTTTTTCTGTATACGGAAATTCTTTCGACGACTATTTACTCAATCTAGGAAAAGTCCTACAAAGATGTGAAGACACCAACCTGATCTTGAATTGGGAAAAATGTCACTTTATGGTGACTGAAGGTGTGGTCCTAGGACATCGAGTAAGTGAAAAAGGGATTGAAGTGGATAAAGCAAAGGCCGATGTCATCTCAAAGCTAACTCCACCTAAAGACATCAGAGGAGTCAGGGCATTCCTTGGTCATGCAGGATTCTATAGAAGATTTATAAAAGATTTTTCAAAGATAGCAAAGCCAATGACTCACCTACTGACCAAAGAAGTAGATTTTATATTTGACCAAGAATGCATTAATAGCTTCACAACTCTGAAGAATGCCCTTATCTCTGCCCCTATTTTAAGAGCTCCTGACTGGTCTCAACCGTTTGAAATTATGTGTGACGCTAGCGATTATGCTATAGGGGCAGTCCTTGGACAAAGGATTGACAAAAAGCCTTACGTCATTTCTTACGCCTCCAAGACGCTTGATGAGGCACAAAAGAACTATACTACCACCGAAAAAGAGTTCCTGGCAGTTATCTACGCTTTTGAAAAATTTCGGTCTTACCTAATCGGGTCAAAAGTCATAGTATATATTGACCATTCTGCAATATGATACTTGGTACAAAAACAAGATGCTAAACCCTGACTTATCAGATGGGTATTAATGCTTCAGGAGTTTGATTTAGAGATTCAAGACAAAAGTGGGGTTGAAAATGTCATCGCGGATCACCTCAGTCGTATTGAAGCTAAAGACTCCGATAAAATACCCATTCGAGACTCTTTACCGGATGATCAACTAATGAAGATTACTACTGGATTTCCTTGGTATGCTGATATTGTCAATTATTTGGCAACATGAATCATCCATCCGTCTCCATCATACCATGACAAAAAGAAATTCATTCATGACGCTAAGCAGTACTTCTGGGATGAGCCCTACCTATTCCGCTTATGCGCAGATGGACTTTTTCGTCGATGCATTCCAGAAATAGAAATCACCCCAGTTTTAGAACACTGTCACTCAGACCCTACTGGGGGGCACATGAGCTCTAAGAAAACCACTCTTAAAATTCTTCAATCTGGTTTCTACTGGCCAACCATCGCAAAGGATGCACATGAATATGTGCGATCATGTGACAAATGCCAACTATCTGGAGGAATAACTAAACGAAATGAAATTCCTTTGAATATGTGGCAAGAAGTCGAACTCTTTGATGTTTGGGGAGTGGATTACATGGGTCCTTTCCCCCAATCTTACGGATTCACGTACATTCTAGTAGCTGTGGATTACGTTTCGAAATGGGTAGAAGCTCTACCGACCACTTCTTGTGATTCTAAACCAGTCATCAAAATGTTTAAAGAAATAATATTCCCCAGATTTGGCGTTCCAAGAACAATAATATCCGATGACGGATCTCATTTTCTTGAGCGGAGTTTTGAAGCACTATTAAGAAAATATGGAGTCAAACATAAAGTTTCCACACCTTATCACCCACAGACTTGTGGACAGGTCGAAGTGTCCAACAGGCAACTCAAGGCCATTTTGGAAAAAAACTGTTAATAGGCACCGCACAGACTGGTCTACCAAACTTCCTGACGCTCTATGGGCCTATCGCACAGCTTTCAAAACACCAATTGGAACAACACCATTTCGATTGGTGTATGGGAAGTTATGTCATCTACCAGTCGAATTAGAGCATAAAGCTTGGTGGGCTATCAAGCAATTGAACTTTGATCTCAAGAGTGCCGATGAATATAGACAACTTCAATTACAAGAATTGGAAGAGTTGCGAATGACAGCATACCAAAATGCCAGAATTTACAAAGAACAAACCAAGATGTGGCATGATGGCCACATAAAAAGAAAGGATATAATCATTGGAGATAAGGTTCTCTTATTCAATTCCAGACTAAAATTGTTTCCGGGAAAACTACGCACAAAATGGTCGGGGCCTTTCACTATCAAACATATCTACCCGACAGGAGCAGTTATTATCCTTGATGATAACGGGGGAGAAAGAACCGTCAACGGTCATAGGTTAAAGAAATACTACATTCCAGCAGACAAATTTCCACGACAAACCATAGAGATCCAAGATCCTATAACATCAGCATAGCCAGATCAGCATTTCGTCGAGCCAGCGACATTAAACCCAGGCGCTACTTGGGAGGCAACCCAAGATCTTAGTATCATCGTTTTTCGTCTTCCCTCTTCTTCTTTTTAGTTTAGTTTTCTTCTGAAATATATATACAAAAAAAATTTCACATAAACAAAATAAACATAAAAATCAAAAACATCAAAAACCTAAACCTCCCCAAACAGTCTCACACCCGTTTGGAGTTCAAACGGTCTCGCACCCGTTTGGAGTTCAAACGGTCTCACACCCGTTTGGATTTCAAACGGTCTCGCACCCATTTGGAGTCCAAACGGTCTCACACCCGTTTGGAGTCCAAACGGTCTCACACCCGTTTGGAGTCCAAACGGTCTCACACCCGTTTGGAGTTCAAACGGTCTCACACCCGTTTGGAGTTCAAACGGTCTCGCACCCGTTTGGAGTTCAAACGGTCTCGCACCCGTTTGACTTTGGGAATTTTTAAGGATGCCCCCCCAATCCTATAAATAACACCCCACACTCTCCTTTCTCTCTTCTAGAATCCCGTCCTCTCGCTTTCACTGTTCCACTGCCGTTTCACTCCAGTTTCCGCGCGCACTTTTGCTTCTCCGAGCTTACCATTATCACCTCCGTCTTCCATCGCTGTTCTCGTCTCCGACTGACGCTTCTCTGTCGTCTATGCGAGGCTCCGTTCTTCTGCTCGCTCATCGTCGCTTCCTTCCAACCCTTCTTCTTCCTCCGTCGTCGCCTAACAGGTAGAGTTTTCTCTCGCGGTTCTCGCTACCGCCGTCACCATCGCCACCACCGACGAGCATTTTTTCGGCTTCCCTCCCGCCGTCCCTCGCCGCCAAACGGCCTGGCTCTTCGTCTTCCTGACGGTCTGCTCCAAACGGGTTTACACCCGTTTGGACGAAGGACCGTTTGGCCCCAAACGGTCTCCAAACCATTTGGTACCAAACGACCTTACACCCGTTTGGACGAAGGACCATTTGGCCCCAAACGGTCTCCAAACCGTTTGGTACCAAACGACCTTGCACCCATTTGGACGACGGACCGCTTGGCCCCAAACGGTCTTCAACCCGTTTGGAACCAAATGGTCTCGAACCCGTTTGGAACCAAACAAACCTCAAAAATACTGTTCTATTCTAATAAACTTGTTTAAATTCAAATTTCAGATCTCTAACTTTTGTTTTCTTGACAAAAATTTCAGAATGGCCTCCCCCGCAAAACAACCAACAGGAACAGCCGACAAACCTTTTTGGACAAAGGAGGAATTAATTGCTGACCGGACGAAGTTTCAGCAAATCATTGACCACTATGAACAAACTGGAACGGACCCAGCAAAGGTGGACCTGCTCAAAGTCATGCATGACATAAAACGCATCAACCACTGCTTAGCAGAAGAACCTTCTGAAGAGGAGGTCGAAGAAATCTCATCTGATGACCCCTCGGAATATGAGCTTTCATCGGAGGCAGAATCCCCTACCAAAAAGTCCTTGGGGAAGAGGAAGGCCCAAGCAACCACTTCAGCACCACAACCGAAAAAGAGGGCAAGGAAACAGGTTCACCCTATCACTGCAAGGGAACAAACCCTGGAAGGTTTCATTCCATCATCCTCCATTCAAACAACCACCACCATCACCGCCACCCCTGCCACCATTACCATTCCTATTTCCCCCCCCCCATTACCACCACAACACCACCACCAGAAAATCTTCACATCCATACCCTCCCATCCATTAAACAAACTCTAAAACTGACAAAGTACGTTTTCCCAAGCATACTTATGAAGATGGGGATCTACAATAGAATCCTCACCTTGCTAGACAATTCCAATCTTTCTCGACTTTGTTTCGTCACCGAATCCTCATACATTGAGCCTATAATGTAATTCTTCACTTTTTTCCCTAGAGAAGCAGTGGACACTTTCGATAAAGCACAGGACAGTGGTGATCGTAGAATATCCACCAGAATCTTCAACAACAAAGTAGTCATAACTGAAAATATGCTGAATGAAATCTTTATAGACAACCAAGAGCAGTTGAAGAAAGCCAAGGCTGTTGGCACAGACAACACCAAGTTCAACAAACACAACTTCTGGAAATCTTTAACGGGGCTACCAGTTTATGATGCAAAAACATGTAAAGCATCAAACATTCAATCAGGTCTAGTGCGCACACTTCACAAAATCCTTGCTGGCGCACTCTTCCCCAGGTCAGAAGGAGGAAATGTAATCCTCTCAGACCTCTTTGTTATCTGGTCCATCCTAAATGGGTTGCCAGTCAACATTGGGCATCTTATCATCCAAAAACTATCAGCTTACGCCCTAGGAAAAGAAATATGTATGGGTGGTCTTATCACATCAATTATCAAATACCTTAAGATGGATAGACTTCTACCTAGATGCACAAAAATAAAGGGCGACATCCTTACAAATGAACAAACATTGAAGAACTCCTTCATCATAAAAGACAAGGATGGCAAGCTACACTACGTCTTTTGCCCTACAGCAAAATCCTTCAGAACGCTGCTCCCACTACCAGAACTTGCGAATTATGACAAAGACAAGCTCCTTTTCTCAGATGACGAAATCACAACACTCATGTCTTCGGTCAAAATCACCAAAAAAAAAGCAACGATGGGACAGACAGAGCTTAGCATTACCGCCCCGGCAGCAAAAACAACAAAAATTCCTGTAAAACAACCTTCCAGAAGGCCTTTGAAGGAACAAGAGCTGTCGGGAACACCAACTTCCAAACCCCACCCCGAAACAGAACCCACCCTTCCAGAGGAACACATAACAACATCATCACTAGACTCTTTCATAATGAGTCTACATGCTGATCTCAAAACCATCACTCCACCATCCACCATCCCAACATCCACCACCCCACCATCATCCACCACCACCCCATCATCTTCCACTCTTCCACCTTTTTCCAAATCACCCTTCTTCCCTTCGGGCATCCCATTTTCCGCTACTACGCCCGAATTCACTTCTTTCACCTCAACAGACTTTCCATCAACATTACCGGACAAACTTTTCTCTCCGGATATGTCACCACCCTTCTCATCCGCCGCCGCCCCAACACCGCTAGTGACCCCTTCCATAGTCACTACGCAATTCGCGGGACCATCAACAGTGTCCTTTCCGCATGACACTACCACCACCATTCCACCCCGACCCCAGCCGCCCCACCCTCCTCTCACTGGGGTCCCCTTCACTAACGTCGGTGAGGAATTCAGACGGCAATTTGACACCATCCGAAACCTCCTCACCGACCCTTCTAACATATTAAATTCTATTTTTTCTTGTGTGCATGGTTTAACAAAGCAGGTCGCCAAGATCGACGAGCAAAACCATGCCTTGCCAAGCATCCTCCAAGAGATCTAGCAACGACAAGTTTCAGTGGCTAAGCAAGTTGACCACGTCGACGGCTACTGCAAAACCTTGCCCGAGCTGGTCCTTGGAGTCCAAAGCCAGCACAAGGCGATGGCAAAGCTAGTCAAGAAGATCTCAATATAGACTCAACCGCTGCCTGAGACCCTCCGCGAGCTCAAGCAGCAACAATAAGCTTTCAGCACGTGCTTGGATGACATCAACATCACCCTCACACAGCTACACAAACGCCAAGAGGAGTCATCAACCAATGAACTTACTCAACTACGAGCTCAAGTAACTGACCTCACATCACGACTCCTTTCGGCTGAAGCACGTTATTCTGATTTAAAGGAAACCCACGACGTACTGCTCGAAACACACGAGCACGTGCAAGTGGCATATGACGAGCTTCAATCCATCCATCGTCAATGCAAGAAGAAAGCACATAAGAAAACAACGGATAAATCAGCAGTAAATGAAGACGATAAAGATGAAGATTCTGATTCTTCAACTGACTCCAACAACAGTACCTCCTCAAATGATGATTCTGATAAACCAGATAATGATGGGGAGGGTCCCAGCCATGGAACAGAACCCAAACAGCAGATGGATCACCATGACGGTGATAAAGATCCCAAATCCCCATGCAATGATAATGTTAACATGTCATATGGGGACCAATTTCTTGACTATTCCGCTATGGGATCCATCGGGGAGGCTGCTAAAGACACGGCTTTCGCTGAGTTCCACCAATGTATAATAGGAACCAGCGCCAGCTCCCCCGCAACAGCTGTCCCACCCCCCTCAGCGCTCGACACGCCAACAACTTCACCACATGACGAGGACGAATCAGAACGAGTGCATTTAGATACTGATGAAGAGCTCGATTCTATCTCGGACTTTGACGACGACATACAGGACTATGAGGAAGCTCCAGAACTACCTCCCTCCCCCCCTCCACGAGAGCTTCCCCCGCCACCACCCCTACCGCACAAAATGCATGACCTAGATATGGCGGCCATCTCCACATTAGATGCTCAAGATATTTTTATATTGAACACTATCGTGGACGATGCAAAAGCAGGGGACGATATCATCTACCACAATGCTAAAACAAAGTGCAAGATGACACGTGAAGCCTTCCGCAACATTCTGCGACCTCGGTCGACGATGCCTATGTCTATCTTCTGTGTCCTTCTCACCAACTGTATAGAAATGTACAGAAGTCATAAGCGGCAGCAGCCTGTTTTTAATGCCTCACCTGCCCTATCTTTGGGCCTGCTATACAAGGACATCAAAGAAAAATCAACCGAACGTCTGCGTACCGGTTTAGCACGACGAGCACATTATCTTACCGTGCCCTTCCAAGTTTCAAATCATTGGTTATTCATGGTTGTTGATACCGAGGCTCGGGACTCCACGGTTTATAACTTCTGCAGCGCTGAGCTACCCGCCGGTTCAATAAACTTTATGGGTGAAGCAGCCGGTGAAGCAAGATGTATACCCTTTCGGTTTCTTAAGCTAATTTGGGCTACACGTCCATCTCTCCGCCACAACTAGAGCCAGTCTTGGTTCAAAATAATAAACCCACAAGTCCAAGCTGATGCAGAATCTGGGGATTGCGCTTTCTGCACCATACATCACATCCAAGCGCTGAACCAAGAAATCCCATTCTCTGCTCTGGTTGCCGAAGATTTTCATTCTTTACGAGGACGTTATGCCATGGAGCTCATCTGTGATAGACAGTTCTTCAAGGACCTGACGATGGCACCAGATGATGTCCCTCGCTACCTCTTCTCCTCTATCTAGCGACCGCAGCGGCGACCCTTCCGACAAACTCTGAAGGAGTCAGAGAAATCAAAGGAACCAGCCTCGACAACTGAGCCAAGCAAAGACAACATTGATCCTTTGTCTGCCATCAAACCATCTTTCCCAGACTTTGATCTCAGTGCTTGCAAAGGCCTCTCCGACTACGAACTACGTCTCATCATGTCAAGGCTTTCTGCCGAGAAAGATGAACTGGTGTTCATGTCTGGTGACATTCTCATAATGGCAGACACTCTTCGAGAAACTTTACAATTTAAAGGATCACTCTCTGTAAGCCTAATGGCCGCCTACCAATTTCTCCTAGGCCAAGATAACCCCACAACATATATGGCGTCTCCTTATTTGAAGGATGACCTTTTAAAGCTAAAGCACTTCGGCGCAGATGAAACACTAATCTCCTATCTACAACACACAACGCCGAAGTTCATCATGCTACCCTTCCTCTATCATGAACACTGGCTGCTCCTGGCAACAAACCTACTAGAAGGTATAATTACAATTTATAATAGTTCCGACAGCCAGTACAATCCAAAACAGAAGAATTATATCGTGACGCCAAAAACACCCACGGAGGTAGTAGCGAAAGAATGTGCTGAAAAATTAATCGATTTCCTAAGTCAGTACACAAAAGCTTATGACAAAGAACATTTTCACCGCCCTTCCTTCTGCCACAAGTGTCCCCAACAAATTCGACAATCAAACGACTGTGGCTTCCATGTCCTTTATTGGATCTACACCATCATCGTTCTTCAGAAACCAGTAGAGGATATGATTGACGTAGACTATCACACCCTGCGAGGACAATTTGCAGCTAAACTCCTTCAAGCACCAGGGGCAAGCACAGGATTCACTTAACCTACGACCCTTGTCCTCGTACTACTCCACCTACCACTTTGACACTCTGAGGACAGAGTGCGTGATAAGTTGGGGGGGGGGTACATTAGACAAGGGCGAGGTATCATCTCTATATCCTTCTTTCTCCATCTTCTCCTATTTTCTCTTGTATAAATTTTCTCAGTTTCCGTTACACCTTTAGCTTCTTAAGAATGGTTCATCTTTAGAATAAAAGTCACCCTCAGCTAACTTTAGAATCAGGTTAGTCCTCAAAAGTAAAATAGCACTTAGACATACAATGGTGACTTAATAATATCGCTCCACCTTGGGTTTTCATGCTTTTGTTTCACTTCTATATCTGACTCTCCACAAGGTCTATATCAAGGCAGAAATAAGCCGAGCTTTCAAGGACGAGAGGGGTATCAGGCAACTTCCGAATTAAGAAGTCTTGCAAGCGGACCACACAATAAGTGCATGTTGAAAAACTCTAAGAACAACTTTTCTCTCTTCAAATAAAAGAGGCTTGGCCGCCCAAAATAAATTCCAAAAGCAATCCCCAAATCCCAAACCTGTGAGTTTTTCGAATAAAAGCCAGAGTGTTGAATAAAAACATGAGAGTTGTGCCATGCATAAGGACTTATAAGAAGAGCCAATAAAGGTTTCACCCGGCCGGTACATTCAACTGCCCTCATAAAGGCAGATGTGTCGTGCCCGGTAGTGGGACCCTAAGGTTTCTAAATATAAGAGAAGGCTAATAAAGAGCTCACCCAGCCGGTACATTCAGCTGCCCTCATGAAGGCAGATTTGTTGTGCCCGGTAGTGGGTCTCTAAAAAGCATAGACAAGCCCTCTCCCACAACAGGGAGAGTTACACTTTAAGCCTTTAGCCAACCCTCATACCCACTCTAGTTACCGGTAGGTTCCTCAGAGAGATATAAAGCTGATTAGAGTCAACAACATGCACAGAATAAAAAGTGGTCCCAATGCAAGCTATGGGATACGGAAGGAACTTGAGACCCATGCATCTCTCAAAAACCTGAAAGAGTCAAGGCAAGCAATAAGATCTGATATGATTTGAGGAGAACTCAGGTTGAGAATTGAAACAAGAGTATGGAAACCCTAACTAAATAAAATCACCTCGCCACTGCATGCCTTAGCTCTATCTAACTTGAGGACAAACAAGACTCTAAGTTAGGGGGGGTGATAACCTCTCACTTTGTGATGCTATTTTATTAGTTTTCCCCTTGTTTTCCATACTCTTTCTTACATAAATTAGAAAGGATCATTAAATCTTTACCTTATTGCTGACACATCAATAGATTAACTTTTCTTTTCTTTTTCCTTGCAGAAAAACACAAAAAAATTACAAAAACCCCAAACGGTCCCAAGACCATTTAAGGCCAAACGGTCTCAAGACCGCATGAACTCTAAACGGTCCTGAGACCGCATAAGCCCAAACGAGTTCAGCGCCCAAATGGGTCCAGCGCCCAAACGAGTCCAGTGCTTAAACGGGTCCAGCGCTCAAATGAGTTCGGCACCCAAACGAGTCCAGTGCTCAAACGGGTCCAACGCTCAAATGAGTTCAGCGCCCAAACGAGTTCGGCGCCCAAACGAGTCCAGTGCTCAAACGGGTCCAGCGCTCAAACGAGTTCAGTGCCCAAACGGGTTCAAGGACCAAACGGGTTCAAGGACCAAACGGGTTCAGCGGCCAAACGTGTTCAGCACCCAAACAGGTTCAAGACCGTTTGGGCTCCACTTAAGCCTATAAATAAGATCCAAAGGGGTCCTCAAAGGAGAGAACTCTCAGACGCCCAAAGGCTGCCTCTCCAGTTCCAGAGCACTCCCATCTTTCATCCATCACCCCAAGGCTACCAGTTTGAGATCCACGTTCCATCTTCAAGCTACCTTCTCTCTCAACAACAAAGAAGGTGGGAAGAGAAGATCCATCATCGAAGCATCCACGAAGTGCGAAGATCGTTTCTCTCTTCACCAAGGGTTCATCCTTCCCTCCTCCGTGGAGATGACGTTCTTTCTCTCTCTTCTCGCCTCCTTCTTTGTCCTTGATATGAGCGAGTAGTCTCATTCACTAGGGTGCGGGGAGTAGCCCCGCTACCCATGTTTTCATTTCATGCAATGTAATTCAACTGGTTGCAATAGAGATACTCTCCTTTTCAGTTCAACATCAATCGTTAAATGAATGCTTGTTGCTTGATCATCAACTTGTATTACCTATTGTCTTTCGGTATGAATTGTCTACGTTTGTACCCTTAGATCTGAATATCGATTGAAAGTTGGTTCTGGATGTATGTAGTCACCATACATCTGTTTCGGTATCTAGGAGTGATTTCATGAGTGGAGTAAACTCACTCCCATCGTTGCACTTTCATACTATGAAATGGAATCAGTTGACGTATGAAAGTGCAACCTTGGCAAGGTTGAGGAACACACTTCATGAAGAAGTAATGCAAATCAAGTGACCATTCATTATGGGATGGCTGGCATTGCAATACTCCACACTTCTCGTAGTTAGTTATCCGAAAAGAAACTAAGTCTACAAGATACTAGCTTATTAGAATCTCTTTGCAGGTTGTTTTATTATGTTGCATGTTTTGATCCATGTGTAGTGGCGTGAAACATCCTAGTGGTTTTTAATCATTGTTTACAACCCTAATTTCTACTTTCTTGCTTTTACTTTCCTCGCACTTAGTTTAAACAACCAAATCAAACTTTCGATCTAAATATCAACCGTTAAGTAATTAGGTACGACTAAAATGTTTTCCATCTTGATTAATTCTAATCAAGACCGTTGTCCCGAGGATTCGACCCTTAACTATACTACGATAAGACTTCCGCATGTCCTAGCACACGTGGGTGGAGATCTTACCATAGTACAAGCAAGGTTAAACCTAGAGATTCATCATCTCTAGGACTTTTAGTGGCGTTGCAAAACTCCATCACTTGCAAGAAATGGGGATGCGAATTCCTTGCTTATTGGACCAAGTCACATGTCCACCGATCATATTCAGTTCCGTGAGTGCAACATCATCAATCACCTGGTTAAAGTTCTCCGTAACAAACTCGGGCACCTATTTTCCTCCTTTTTTCTCCCCAGCCATTCTCACTATGTTAAAATCCCCGACAACCAGCCAGGGGATCTGTTGTTGGGCCGCATGTCTGATGCACTCCCAGAGTGGGGATCTGTCTCTTTCCAGATGTTCCCCGTACACCACAGAGATAATGTAGGAGAATCCACCTTTGTTAAAGCAACTAACAGTGAAGCATTGTTCTGTCTCAGAAATGGGAGCCACGCTCCAGCAGGAAGGATTCCATCTTATACAGATCCTACCCATATCAACTTGGTTAAGGTTGGACAAGTATTCCCATCCAGCAGGGAATAAGGTGCCTACCCTCTCCTTCACGTCCCTCCTTATTTTCGTCTCCAAATAGAAGCACAGATCAACACCTAAGTCATTGATGATAGCTTTGAACTTCTTTTGGCTTCGATGAAATGAGGCGCCCCTCACATTCCAAGTAAATATGGACATGATTATCTGGTGAATGACCCTCTCCCTCTACCGGAGCGGGTCTCGTTGCTGCTTCCTCCTCTACTATTACCAGTGGCACTACGTGTCTGTCGCGGGCTGCGGTTGGTCCCTGGGTCAGCGGCGATCACACCATCTCCACTGTCATTGTTGTTGAGCGCTGCAAATCTATTGGTAGAACCAACATGCTCTCTGCCTCCCTGAATGAATGTGTCCTCATTTCTTGCTGGCGCTGATGCCGGTGGATGCTGGGAGCCCACTGTAGACCAGGTTGTAAAGTCCGGCTCCATCTCAATAGTCGTCCCATCTTCCACAGCAGTCAAATGGTCAGTGGTATTCACCGTAGTGGCCATCGTATTGCTCGTGAGAATGTCGTACACCAACACCACCACCACTGGAACTCCCCCATTCGAGTGGAGACCATGATCCAGCTATCCTAGCACGCCCGCTCCCGTACCTGTTGCTTTGGAGGTAGGTCTTCTGGACGGGCGCCTCCGTCTACTTTTTGATCTACCTGTCCGGAAGGGCGGGGTTGAGGTCACTGGTGGTCTAGGACCTAGGCAGTCCCCATCACTGTGTTCTAAGACAAGGCAAGAGCAGTAGCGACTAGGGAGGGCATCATAATGCACCTTAATTTCCCAGGCTTTGCCGTCGGGAAGTTCCACCATCACCACCGGTGGGGGCTTCTTGTTTGTCGATATATCAACACAGAAGCGCGCACATCCAATCTTCGCTCTCTGGGTCCTTCTGTCGAACACCCGAGGGGTTCCCGCAGCATGTGCAATAATCTCCACAGCTCTGGGCGACCAATGGGTGCCGATGTCAGGCAAGGACGCCCACACTGGGTTGTTTTGAGGGCAGTGCGGCGAAGGTCGGCCTCCGACGTCCATCTCCTCACCAGCACAAGCTGCTGGTCAAAGAACCACGACCCTGCCTCGGTGGCTTTCTTCATGTTGCTATTGGTCGCAAATCTAACCTGAATTAGCCCACTGACCAGGATCGAGGCTTCCAGTTCACCCTGTGGTCTCCACGTTCGCACCATCCAACCATGTATCTGCTCGACTACCAGCTTCTTCTTCCCCAGCACCTGGACCAGAATGGAGAATCGATGGTAGTCATCCATGTCCGTGAGCACCGATTTGGAGAAGTTTGTCCACAGTCTGTCATCTCCGTCCTTGTAGAAAGCTTTCCGTGGGTTCTTCGGTGCCAGTGCTGACTTGGTAGTGGCCTCCACTTGGTCCTCGACAAGGGTGCTGATCCATGGTCGTTCCAAGGTGACATCCACACCCGGGGAGGACCATGGTGCCACCTTGGGGTTATCTACCTATCGCATCTCTCCATAGGAAAGCAGAACACGTGTTGTGGCTGACTGTGGAGGTGGGATTGGGGTTACGAAAGTGGAGGTGGGTGAGACGACGGATGTATTTGGGGGTGGCAGGGGAAGGTCGGGGTCTGAAGTTGGCATCACGTCATTACTTAGAGTAGATGGGGTGGTTGGGGGTGGGTTTAAGGATGGAGTTGAGGTTGCAGGGGTTGTTGTGGATTTGGTGGGGGAACCTCCCCCGCCCGCCATGGAGCGGCGCCAAGCCCCGATCCTAGAGATGGAATGAAGTTTCTCACTCTAGAACTGGAGCAGACAAAAACCACCTCTTTGCCATCTAAATTTTTGCACAGACTGTTGAAAAAGAAACAAAGTCAGGTGATTGCAAACCGTACATGCTTCAGCAATATAGATCGAATTGCCACAGGCAATATTTATTGCATTAGAGTGTGACAATCATGAGATTTAATACCTATTAACTTCAGATCTTTCAATGATACCAATGTACCGATGTTGGATGAGTAACCCTATGGCACCTTAACATTTACCAAGCATTCACAAAAAGCTTTCTTCTCCTTTTTATACAACGTGTAACAAGCGGGAGGTAAGTATGTTCCCCGATCACTACTAACTACTTCTGTTAATTATGTCCTAATTCCCATTTCACGTAGGTCCATTCTAGATTTTATCCCATCTTTAGTCTTACTTGGTATATTGAATAGAGTACCAATGACACTATCACATACATTTTTCTAAACGTGCATGACATCGATACAATGCTTGACTATCAAAGAACTCCAATAAGGAAGATCCCAAAATATTGACTTCTTCTTGAATAAAGACTTGTCACTCCGTGTGGCCATCGTACATTGTGATCTCTTACCAAATTCATTGGCGATGTCTTTTACTCTTTCATAAACATCCTCCCCAGATATAGGTTTAGGTGCACTCTATTCCTCATTCTATCCATTGAATGCTTTGCGCAACCTACAATATGGATGAAATTTTGGAAGAAACCTTCGATGACCAAGATATACAATCTTGCAACAGTGTTTTAGTCATATTGAATCAGAATTCTCTTCACATATAGGACACACTTTAGATCCTTTGACACTATATCCAGACAAATTCCCATACGCTAGAAAATCATTCATAGTGCAAAACAACATAGCGTGCAAATGAAATGTCTCTCTTCGTGAAGCATCATAGGTCATCACACCTTCACCCCAGAGCTTCTTCAAGTCATCAATCATAGGTTCAAGATAAATTTTGATATCATTTCTAGGTTTTTTAGGGCCCGACATCAAAGACGACAACATAACATACTTATTTTTCATACACAACCAGGGAGGAAGATTGTATATAACAAGCATAACTGGCCAAGTACTATGTTGGCTGCTCAATGTCCCGTACGGATTCATCTCATCTATACAAAGCCCAAGTCTTAGATTCCTGTCTTCTTCACCGAATTTAGGGTACAATAAATCAATCCTCTTCCACCCTAGGGAATCAGATGCATGTCGTAGGATCCCATCATTATTTTTATTAACATCTGCATTCCACCTCAAATTCTTTGCATCTATAGGATTGGCAAACAAGCATTGAAACTGGGGTATTATTGGTAGATATCACATCACCTTGACAGGAGAACCAGTTTTGGACTCCCCCAAAGTCATCAATTTATACCTTGACGCACCACATTTCAGACAATCTTTCAAATCCACATAGTCCTTTTGAAATAATACACAATCATTCGGGCATGCGTGTATCTTCTTGGCCTCCATTCCCATTGGGCACAACAATTTCTTTAACCGGTATGTTGAGATTGGCATCTCGTTTCCTTCAGGAAGAATTTCTTTCAACAAAGACAACAATGAGGTGAAGCTTTTGTCGCTCCATCGATTGTTAGCTTTTGTTTTATACAATCTTAACACAGTGCTAAGCTTCGTAAACTTACAACCAATGTATAATGGTATCTCAGCATCATGCACAATGTTTCTAAACATGGGAGGTGGATCAGTGTGCTCTACCCCACAACTATCCAGCATCCCATCAATGATGTCTACTGGAACTGGTTCGTTCACATCTACATCATCGAAAGCAATTTCTTCTTCCATACAAGCACTGCTATCGACATCCACTAATTTCAAGTTTGAAATCTCTCCATGCCAGTGCCCTTCTGTAGATCATTGTACAATATCGTTGCACATGACATGACTTTTGATTTTGTCACCAGTGTTGACTTTCAAGTTGTTACTGCAATGCCTACTTGGACATTAGAACCTATCTCCAGTTTGTTTCCTATGTTCCTTGGGAAATCTAATAAACTGGTCAAGACCAGAAATAAACTCGGTGGTGCAGCAATTTGGAATGGACATCCATGATCTATCCATTCTATGATCAAAGAGAAAACAATTTTATATGAGAACAAGATTAGGGTCTAGGGTTAAAATATTAGGGTTTATGGTTAAAACTTTAGGGTTTAAGGTCTTATATATAATTAATGGTTAAAATATCTTAAGTGAGATAAGGTGTTCAAGAACAGTCCCAAACCGGGGACTATCCGAGATTTACTCCTAATGAGTAAATCTTGGATGGGTTTCTAGGCCAACAAATACATGTATTGTCATTCTTATATATAATAAATGTGTACCACATATCCCATTCTTGAACACCTAATCTCACTAGTAAGCGTATAATGTGTATTGGGTTTTTAAGAAATTTTCGGAAGTATTTCCCCGCAGTTCTTTAATTACATATGTACTTAGAGAACAAACGGGGAAATGATAGAAAATTTTTCTTGAAAACCCAATACACATTATACACATACATCCTAAATGAGATTAGGTGTTCAAGAATAGTCTCAAACCGGGGACTGTCCAAGATTTACTCCTAATGAGTAAATCTTGGACGAGTTTCTAGGCCAACAAATACATGTGTTGTCATTCTATAACATTGATTTCAACATTTTGAGTGTCCATGCATGTTCATCATCAAGATAAAGATTACACATAAATTAGTATGACCTAGGGATGGAGAGATTCATAATTGATTTCAAAATTTCAAACTAGCTCATGCATTATCATTAATCTACATCATACAATAGGGATTCGTGTAGATGTTAGGGCGACACATCACTACAAAATCAGAGATTTATCATTAGGGTTTTAATATCTTAGATAGATTGATCACAAGATTTCAGCAATATAGTTAATTCAAGATTATGGTGAAATGTGTATTAGGGTTTTAATATCTTAATTCAACTTGCATCAAAATTTACAGAATTAGGTCAAGAATTAGTATTCAATTGCAAATGTATCTTCTTCTTCCTACTCCCTCCTTTCCAAATGGATAAAAGAAACGCACGACCTGTGGGCTGGACACGACCATGGTTGTGCTGGCCAGCACGGACGTGGTCAGCCAACACAGCCACTCCCCTATGTCCTGACCAGCTACCTCAACCACACATGTGCGGGCAGAGGAGGAAGAAGAAAAGGAAGATGGTACCTCAAGCGGCGGCGGCGACCAGTAGGTGCAAGCAGTGAGCTATGAGCAGGCGAGGAGGTCCAGAGAGCGGCAGCGGAGACCAACAGGTGCAGAGTAGACGAGGATCGAGTAGGCGAGGAGCAGGTGTGGCGGAGAAGGAGAACGGCGGCACAATGTCGACCACAGGAGCTTCGACGGTGGTAGTGGCATCGACCACAGGAGTTCTGGCGGCATTGAGAAGGGGAACAACCAGCGATCGATGTAAAAGAGGGGGATCGAGCTAGAGTCTATTTCTCATGGGGGTTATTAAGTTAACAAAGGAGTTGGGTATCTAAGAAACTGACACCTAACATCCATCAACTTCGGTTGCCAGAAAAAACTGGTGTCCATTGGACAATCTTAACCCTAAAAAGTTTTGTGGGGACGGCGTGTGAAACCTTACCAGTGTCGGTTTTTACACAAAAATTGACGACCTTTGGAGGTAATTTTTTCATCATTAGGCATCGGTTGTTCGGTCAAAAAACTGACACCGTATGTAAAACTTTGGGGGTAATTTTTGTCACTGGAAAAAATGGATTTGGCTGGCTATTTTAGGCGTCGGTTCATTATAGGCAACCGACGTTAAATAAAACATGATACCCGCATCTGGCCGGTCTTCAAATATAGATGTCGGTCTCTGTAATTAGACGACGTTGTCGGTTTTAGGCATCGGTTTTTGTTAATAACCAACGCCTCTAAATGTGACGTTATAAGATATTTCTTAGTAGTGGTAGAACCGAATTCAAGTAGATGATCAATTGTTTCAAAAGAAAAAGCAAAATCCTAGATTAGCCTTAAAAGAACTAGATTTGACTAACTGATTCCGTTGTCCCTGGAAAAAATGCTAGAATTTGACGTGGTTTATTATCGCACTAACAAATTCACTCAGGGTTGAAATCCCTGAGCTTTTACCTAAACCTTATGCAATAATACCACCCGCAAGAAGATGGGTCTTATCGCAGTATAGTTGAGGATTGAATCCCAAGGGACAATGTTTTTAAGAATCATTGCTAGTCCAGTCTAGTCCAAGTGAGTCTAATATTTAAAATGATTGGTTGATTTGAGGTTAATTAAACTAAGTGCAAGAAAGTAAAGAGTAGAATTAAAGTTGATCTAGATCAATGATATGAATCATTGGGATGGTCCCTGGTTTCATGACCACTACACATGCAAACACATCCAAACTATAAACATCCAGTCAAGATATAACCATCCAAATGGAGCTGCTGCAAAACCCCCCATATGGGCATTAGGCTTGTGTAAGCATCACCTTAGGTATCAGATGTCTCGTCACCATCCAGATTACTCACTTACAGCTCCAAAGATACAAAAATCCAAATGAAGCTATGGCCCCCCTATACAGGCGTTAGGCACATAGAAGCATCATCGTGGGCTAGTTGGCTCGTCCCCTCACGGATCATACACTTACAACTTCAAGGAATCACATTCTATTTCTAGTTTGGGAGTGAACCGTGCTTATTTGACATTCTACCCTACATATAGAAGTTCTCGTAGCATAGGGAAGAACAAGATAAAAGAAAGCATGTAATCAACCTACAAACATTAATGATTAACTACGAAATGAAAAGTTATATACATTTCCATGGAATGTTTGACAAGAGAATGTGCTTGCATGGGCAGTGGGGCTAGTCCCCACAACCCAACAAAAAGGAACTACTCGCTCATGATGTGAGAAACAAGAATAACAACAGAGAGGGAAGGTTCCACCATGAGCATGATGCAGAATGTAGTCACAGGTTAGTGAAGATGATGCGGTCTTCTATGTCATGTCGAAGCAGATCGGGACGAGGAGGAAGAACCACCAAGGCAGAACTTGAACTCCTTGCTCATAGTAGGTGTAGCAGGTGAAGTGGAAATGGCGTATATGTATGAGGACTGAACTTACGTTCAGGCAACCTGTCGGTGTCCCTGATCTGATGCTCCAAATGAGGACCCTACTGGTCCTATTTATAGGCATTGGTTGGGGTCTTCATGATCTGGACCCCGTTGCAATTTTCACAGTTTTTCTCTAATGGTTTTGGAGACCGTTTAGTCTTCTAACGGTCGAGAGTTGATATGTCCAAATGTTCTTGGAGTCCGTTTAATGACCAAATGGTCTAGGGCATATGTATAGGCAAAATGGTCTGGCTAGTGAAGGCCATACAGTCTTGAACATGCACCCAAATGGTCTTCACTTTTCACGGTCTTGTGCTATCATCCAAATGGTCTTGGAGATCATTGTGTACTAACGGTCTTGGTACCCGCAACCTGCACGGTCTCATCCAAGCGATCTCCCTTCTCTGAATGATTTTATGGAAACAGATCAGCGACATATCGGTTTGGGAATGCATGCGTAGTCTCGTAGTTTCTGTACTCCAAACGGTCTTGCTCTAATCGTCCAACCAGTCTTGGCATCTGAACGGTCTCAGCATCTCTGGCTTCCAAATGGTCTGGAGTTCTTTTCCTCCATACAGTCTCGCACGATTGCTGGCCTAACGATCTTGAGACCATGCGCTACCAAGCAGTCTTGAGATCGTTTGCCTCCAAACGGTCTTGCAGACCGCTAGGGGTTGTGCAATCCTAGTCGCGAGGGGAGATTGTTGGTGCTTGCAGGTGCAGCTACCGGTCGCGATGATGGCATCTGACATTGCAGATGACCGTTCGATGATGGTGGCAGAAGGAAGAAGAATACATAGGATGGGGCAAGCAGGTGTTGGGCGACGCTGCTCTTCAAGGTTTTCATCTCTTCACAGTGTCGGTGTCTTGTTGGCGAGAAGCGATCGTCCAAATGGTCTTGAGGGTCGTAACTGCCCATACAGTCTTGAGACTGTGTGGAAAGGGAAAACCATTTGGGAAGATCGTTAGGAGGGAGATCGAAAGGAGATGTGAATGAGGGGCATTGATCCGAGATGGTGTGGTGATGGAAAATCCCAAGATTGAATGAGGTGAAACCGATTGGATCAAGATCGATTTGCCAAGACCGTTTTAGTCAAAAATGTTTGGTCAAGACTGTCTGGTTGAGACCGTTTGGTCAACACCAAGGATGATAGGATATTGAGTGAAGGTAGATCTAGGGTTGAGAAAGGTGGGCCCCACTTATTAGGGTTTGATTTAGATGATGGCTGATGGAGATAAAGGTGGAATGAAGCAAAGGGTGATGATGATTATGTTGAAGATGGATTAGGGTTAAATGGAGGTGGGTGCCATATGATGGTTGAACCTCATCATGACCTACACAAAATCAACATAGACTCAGTTAATAATCTTGATAATTGAATCAATTTAGCAATCTTGCATATTTTGAGATTTAGGAGATGAAATCGGATGTATTGAGTCAAAATGAGCCTGAGTTGGCGATTGAATATTATGATGAATACGCATTCATCAGTGGTTCTGCATTGGGATTAGCCATCTCTTTCTTTACTAATGTGCATTGTCACCTGCACATTTTAAAATGAAGTGATAACAATCTCAAATGCAAGAACATTACAAAGAATAAATAATAGCGATGGTGAGGTGGTGTGTTTTTCACAACCCATAAGTATACACACATAAATTAATTGAATCTTGACTAGATGTGCACACCTCAAGGGCTCTAAGGGCCTAAACTGACACACCCACTGTAACTGACCCTCCCCCTATTATCCCCCATTGAGGCGGACTAAGAGGGCAACAACCATTACCATATTTACAGGATGAATGTTTATCAAATAAATTGAAATATTATAAAATTTGTCTAAATATAAAGAGTTTGGTAACAAGATAAAACTCTCCACACATGAGTTACAATATGGATTTATAATGTTTGCAACTAAAGATAAAACTATATATATTTATTCTTCAGAGTTACATTAAATGTTTTCTGTTGGTGTCTTCTTCTCTGGATGTCCATCTTTCTTCATTAATTACAGGTTACTAGCATTTTAACCTAAAACACCATGAGATAGAGGCACAATCAGTATAATAAGTTATAATGGTATGTGGGGAAAACAAAATATTCACTTTTAATTGTAATGTCATTTTCAACCAATTATTGTTACAGAATCAAAATTTACATTTTCATCATAACTCATCAACCCTTATCTACTCAGCCTTTGGGGTACCCTATCTAGGATATTGTCCCTGTAATGGATTTATGCCACCTTCTCCTTTAGGAGCCTGATTCTATGTCAACATTCCCCTCTAGGGTCTTGACCTTTAGTGATATTCCACTTTACGACATTGATCATAATCATCACAACAACTTTCTTAAATTTCTAGACATTTAGATGTAACATTGGGTTTGAGCAAGTTATGTTCATATAATATGATATCCCTAGTGACTTTATAGATTATAGGAACTAAATAAACAATAAAGCATTTATTTGAAATCATTTTGAAAAAACTCTGAGAAACCATGGAAATTGTTCAAGTCGATTAGTCATAGGCATAACCACATACCTTTCTAGGAAGTAACTTGATGTCCAAGGAAAAGGAAACAAAATCAACCAATCAAGCAACTACCCTGAAAGTAAAGCATAATATCCATGTATTACAAATTTTGTCCAAAATAAATCTTTAATACTGACTTGGGTTCTTGGTTAGGGTTTTGAGGTCATCTTAGGATTTCATTAGGGTTTTGGCTTCCCAAACCCTACTTAATACTCTTAATGCCTTTTTTGGTTTATAAACCCTACATTCTTCACCAATTGCATTTTTAACTCAAGAAAGCCCTATTTATTTAAATCATGAACTGATAAACTCAAGTTAGATCCAATATACCCTTTTTATCCAAAAAGATCAGTCTTTGAACATCAATAGAAATTAAATATAGTAATATCATCCAAACGTAGAAATTTGTCTTTTACATATTAAACACATTAAAGTTAGCAACATTAAACACTTTTGGAGTTAGATATAGATGTATGTATTGGTACTATTTTCATTGTGTTCCTTGCATTTTTCTTAGCAATTTTTATAAATCACTCACCTCAATCTGATTATCCTAGTAATTATTATAGTTTTTACAAATTTAATACCAGTGGACCAATCATGTGGTGCCCTGTTAGCAAGCAATCAACTTGTTAAACATGGCCATAGGCCTCGGTTAGAGCCAATGGGCTCACTCCATCTTGGCGTGTTGTGCCTACGTGGTAGCTCTTAAGATATAAGAAAAAGATGATGAGGCCCACATACCTTTCAACAGAAGACGAGGGAAAAGAGGCGATTTCCCCAGAGCGGTCATCCCCTTCCTTCTTCCTTAGTCCCATGAGTAGAGCCGATGTGGCCAATTCAACTCCGATGTTGACTCTTAGCGTTAAGGCTTAAGAATGGTAGTGAGGGCAGGGTTGCATTTGTGACACCTTGTCGAGTTTGTTGTAGACTTGGATTTCTCAGTGGTGGAGTGAAGAGGGAGGTCCAAGTGGAGTTTTCCTTACTGAAGAAAGTAAAACAACTGATGATGAAGAAGGGTTCATATAGGAAATTAGTCGCAATCCTCACTCCTAGAGATCTATCCAAATCTTGCCAATGAAATTTGGGTTCTCATAGGGAGTCCTATGGCCTTTTATAGGGATGATCTTGGGTGTTAGTTATTGGCCATAAATAAAAATTGGGGAAAGTTTTAATAGCTTCCCAAAGTGGGAAAAAACTAGGATGATTGGGTTTGTAGTCTCTCTTTGAATCTTATGGGATGGGCTCTAGGAATCCTCATTGAGTATAGAGTGAGATTTGTGTGGAACAAAAATGGTTGTTCTACTATACTAGTTTCTAAGTATGGCGAAGGTTGGTAACAACTGGGTCACCCTAGAATTAGGGATTGACGATCACTAAGCCACACAAAAAAATTCAAATTCTAGATATACATCAAGTATCAAACTGATTTTCATGACATTTATTACAAATCCATATTGAACCAATAACTTTAGGAATTCTAGAAAATTACATAACTCTTACTCCTTTAATCCCTTTAATTCCAAAGTTTTAGGGAAAGTTTGTAATGATATTATCTAACCGTGCATGATATTGGAGACCAAAATACCAATGTTAAAAGGGTTTCTCTTAATATCTAAGTCTTTCCTTTATAATGTCTATTTTAGGCATCAACTTAATTCTATTCTCTTTCTACCTTTTTGATATGTCTTATTTTGATTACTTTTCTAAATATAAACCATGTGGGAATGAAGCCAGCCCATTAGTGTCCTTTAAAGACACTCTTCAATATAATTCCACATAATTCCAAGAGTATATTATTAATTATTTATTTTATTTTACATTTCTCTTAATATTAATTTTTCATTCTTCCTTTTTCCCTATATTCGTTATTAGTTTATTCAAATTAGTAGAAACCAAAAAATTCATAGTAAAGGGAATTTTGAAAAAGAAATTGATGCTTCTAAAACAAAGCAAGCCAAGTTTTCACTATATCCTTATTGTTCAAATAATTGCATTTCAATTATAAATACATGTGAAAAACCATGTTATAACACCCACTTAGACAAACTATAACATCCCACTCTTTTTATGCAAATTTTCAAAATATTTTATTCTCTGCATGCTCTTTTTCTAATAAGATAATTGTTGAGGACCTAAATGTAAATTTCCCCTATCAATTTTGCAAATTCATTTTAATATGTTCAATTGCTCTCTTATCCATGATTTATTTAAAGAAAATGTTTTCATGTATATCTATGCTCTCTTGTTTAGAAAATGGAAATAAATGCTCTTATTTTCTCTCTTTTATGGTGACTAGTGGTTTATATGTAAAATTGCTTACTTTATGACATCCATCACATTAATTGAGGAGAAATAATATTTAGTGCACATTTTCATACCTTGTAATTCTTATTTGAGAAATTAATAGCTTTATATACACTAATCATAGCCATTTAGATGTACATGATGATTTTTTTATATTAGGCCTAAAACATGTACAAGTATCAAATCTAATTAAATTGGAATGTTTTTGACACTCTAATACACCTATGGTCAAAATTTGGGCTCATTTGACCCATGTTTGGACCCTCTAAGCAATTAAAGGAAATTTTAGTATAGTGTAACCTTCCAATTAAATGAAATTTAGATTCTGCGATTGATTTGAAATATAGTTTTGCAATTATGCATGTCACACATTACTACTTCGATTTAATTTCTCGTGCGCACCACATACACTGTTGGATCGAGATCCAACAGTTGTCGTATCATCTCCTTCATCTGTTATGTCTGCAAAACTCAGCCGTTTTCAGCACTTTGAAAGCTCACATTTGATCTCGTTCATTTCATGATGGTTTCTCCGCATTCCTTCGCCAATAGTTTTGGCTCGTCGCCTGAATCTAAGTGAGCCCCAGCTCGTGTCCTCTCGCACTCTGTAAGGCAAACACCCAATATTAGGGCTCACTTCCATTTTTCACATACACCTAGCTAGTCTCTCGCACCTCCATCTAAGCAACCTGCAAGCACATCCGGACCCCCAACAGTGCTCCTCCTCACTCAATTCATCCTCTAAAGCCCCCAACATCTTTAACCTATTCGATTTGTCTTCTCTGGTGACCCAGGCCTCTCCTCGACTCCTCCGACCACTCCAACCCAATCACACTTGCGGTGAGCATCACCTACCTACTGCGAAGGGTTTTTCACTTTCAGTTTGCCCTGGATCATGCCCTGTCGATGGGCCGACAAGAACAATCCTTCCTTCAACTTGTTTGTGGTTTGGTTTCTTGCCGCCGTCCCTATCCTGTGGCCCCTCGAGCCATCTTTTGCCTCCTGGGACTCAGTCACACTGCAAGGAGTGCCTTGATGGCCTCAGCGGGTGATTTCTCACTGGTTTCCAGTACGCAATCTTCCCCCTGTTTCCCACCACCATACTCTATTCTCTGGACACAAAGGTCCTCTTGTCCCCTTCGACCCTGGAAACAATGGCTTCAGGTCTGCATGACCTCACTTTGGTTTTACTGGATCTTTTGGTCCCGAACTTCTCGTTTTCTCAGCGCTCAAGCTTCGCGAGCAGTGGTTCTGCCTTGGCCTATTTTTAGCTTCCATGGTTACACCATGGGGCTGAGTGCTCCTTACAGCCTGAGCAATGGCTCAATGGCTTCGGCCTGGCACAAGGGAGCCTTCAATGGCTTCCTCTACTTAGAGTTGATCGAAGTGTTCACCTGATGCTGCCATTGCATGTCTGCTCTTTGTGCTAGTCGACGCCATGGCTAAGAGGAATAATCGAGCAGTGCCCATCGTTGAGCCAGATGGCTATAGGTGATTGGTCCAACTCATAGCGGGCCCGAGCCCAATAGCTGTTGACTCAGATAAAAATGCCACGTTGCCTTTCTTTGATTTTCATTGACATGTTCTTCGAAAATTCATAGTAAATCACCTGGTTATTAGAAAAATATGCAAAATATGCTTTGGAAAGGAGTTTTAAATAGGAATGCGATTTTATGATTTTCATCAATTGGTTTCGCTGTTTTCACATCTCAATATTTGTATGAACAAATGTGGATTTATGTTGTATAATGAAGGATAATTATGTAATTTTCAGGTGTTTAAGAGAATCCAATCAGTCAAACTAGGTTTGACTTAGGTGATTTAGCTCAAGGTAAGCGGGCCATGCCCTTGGCATAGATAATAATTAGTTTATTGAATGTTTATGATTTATGTTAAGAACTTAATGTTAAAGTCACGATTAATGCATGTTTTCTTCAAGTTGATGGTTATTGGATGTTGATTGCTATTATTTAAGTCTAAATGTAGAAATCACATTAATGTTATGAATTATTATTAAGGTACATGAAACCAAGATTAAGAGGGAAGAAATTCCCATTCATGCTTAAGAGGGGAGAAATTCCCATTATGGTTCATGGGGAGAAATCCCAATTATGTTCAACAGGGAGTAATATCATTAAGATCAAGTCTAAGTCCTTAAGAAGATAATTAATTCTAAGAAATATCATGGTTAAGAGAATTTAATTTAGATTTATATGCACCTTGTTATGGGCTTTCTGAGCATTATGGGCTTTCCAAGCAATTATTGGCTTTCCGAGCATTATGGGCTCCTTAAGGGGCATTAATAGAGGAGCATATACTTCTGGTCAAGTTCTTCATGTAAAAGATACCAAGAAATGATTAATGTTAATGCATGTTCATGTTTATGTCAAATCATCCTTATATATTATTTTTATGTCTTATAATATGCCAATGCCACTTACTTACCATGATTGTTTTTCCTTTGCATGGCTGGGGATGAGATTTCTGTAGAAGTTGGATCTAAAGGGAAGGAATCCGATTAAGGAGTTCTAAGAATCCAAGGATCTAAGAAGTTGTTTCCTGGTGGGACGTCCATCTATGGAGATCCTATCTTTTTCATGTATAATAGTTTATGTTTAGCATACCTTTAGAATCATGATGTAGTTTTCTTTCCAAGAACATATGTATGAATCTATGTTTCAATAATGCCAAGTTTTATTTATTTCTTGATATGAGATCATGTGTGTGACAACCCTCCCTGAAATGCCAAGTACCCCACATTATGGATAATGTTGGGGATTAGGTTGTGCTTCTGCTGGTTATGTATGAAACCCTAGGGAGGGGTGTTATATTAATGGTATCAGAGCAAGAAATAGATGGCCACTAAGGCAACAATAGAGATTCATATTATGTTTTAATATCATGATATGTTTACCCTTTCAGATGGCCCCTAAGAAGAAGGAGAAGGTTGGTGAATCAAGGACGTTACAATGATCTTCTAGTGGAGATAGGACTCAAGACATGGACCAAATCCCTCCACAAGTCACCCGAGATACCCTAGTAACAGCCTTGACCAATACTCTCCAACCTAGAGCTCCACCTAGAGTACATGAGATCTACCTCATAGATTTCTTGAAGATTAGACCCAATGCTTTCCATGGTGAAGATGAGGTTGATGTGGTAACCAAGGCTGAGGAGTGTCTTAGCAACATGGAACATTGCTTTAGAGACTTAGAGTATCCCCCATGTAGTAGGGTTAGATTTTCCACCCATATTCTCAAGGGTGTAGCCCGTACTTGGTGGGAAAACCTCTTAGCCTCTAACGAATAAGATGACCCTCCTTTCACTTGGGGTGAGTTTGTAGAAGTCTTTAACAACCACTATGTATCTGAAGCCATGTTAGAAAGGAAGGAGGATGAGTTTGATAACCTTAAGCAAGTGGGTGAAATGACTGTCACTGAGTATGCCCTAAAGTTTCGTATGCTCCAAAAGTATGGTCTTGAGTACACTGAGTAAAAGAGAGCTAAGAAGTTTATTAGAGGGCTTAAACCCGACCTAAGTTATGCCTTGTCTGGTAGAGGTCATAGGACCATGCAATCAGCCCTAGATGCAACCTTAGAATTAGAGGATCACCCTGGGAGGAATCCCAAGAAGGAGGCACCCCAAAACAATCGTCACCATCAACCCCCTCCATCCTCCAACCACAAGAGAAAAATCCCTGAACCTTCTTCAGAGAATGGGAGAACCCCATGCCCTAAATGTAAGAGAAATCATGGTGGTCCTTGTAGGTTTGGAACTTCTGTTTACTACTATTGTGATGAGGAAGGGCATATCAAGTCAAATTGCCCCAAACTTGCAAAGAAGGATTCCAACCATAACCAAGCTAAGAACCCTAATCCTCCACCCAAGGTTAAACTGAGGCTCTTCACCATGCAAATGTCGGATGGAGAAGAGGAAAATGATCAAGGTGAGGGTAGTTAAGTAATTTATGTTGAATCATAATGCTTTGTTTATGTATGCCTCCTTTATAATGAAACTTTTATGGAAAATTTGCAAGTTTATGTGAAACCCTTAAGGGGGTAGAAACTCTAGGAAATTCCGAGGATGAAATTTGTTTAAGGTGGGTAGTATCGTAACATCCCACTCTTTTTATGCAAAATTTTAAAATATTTTATTCTCTGTATTCTATTTTTCTAATAAGATAATTGTTGAGGACCTAAATGCCCATGACAATTTTGCAAATTCATTTTATTATGTTCAATTGCTCTCTTATCCATGATTTATTTAAAAAAATGTTTTTATGTATATCTATGCTCTCAGGTTTAGAAAATGGAAATAAATGCTCTTATTTTCTCTCTTTTATGGTGATTAGTGGTTTATATGTAAAATTTCTTGCTTTATGACCTCTATCACATTAATTGAGGAGAAATAATATTTAGTGCATGTTTTCATACCTTGTAATTCTTATTTGAGAAATTAATAGCTTTATATACACTAATCATAGCCATTTAAATGTACATGATGATGTTTTCTATATTAGGACAAAAACATGTACAAGTATCAAATCTAATTAAATGGGAATGTTCTAGACACTCTAATACACCTATGGTAAAAATTTGGGCTCATTTGACCCATGTTTGGACCCTCTAAGCAATTAAAGGAGATTTTAATATAGTGTAACCTTCCAATTAAATGAAATTTTGATTATGCGATTGAGTTGAACTATAGTTTTGCAATTATGCATGTCACACATTACTGCTTTGATTTAATTTCTCACGCGCACCACAACCACTATTGGATCGAGATCCAACAGTGGCTGTATCATCTCCTTCATCCGTGGTCCGTGAAATTTAGTCGTTTCCAGCACTTTGAATGCTCGAATTTGATCTCATTCGTTTCATGAAAATTTCTCCTCATTCCTTCGACAATAGTTTCAGCTCGTTGCCCTGATCCAAGCGAGCCCCAGCTCACATCCTCTCATGCTCTGTAGGGCAAACACCCAATATTAGTGCTCGCTGCCATTTTTCACAGACACCTCACCGGTCTCTCACACCTCCATCTAAGAAACCCGCAAGCACAATTGGACCCCAAACAACACTCCTCCTCACTCAATTCGTCCACTAAAGCCCACACTAGCTTTAACCTACTCGAGTTGTCTTCTCTGGTGACCCGGGCCTCTCCCTAACTCCTCTGACCACTCTAACCCAATCACACTTGCGGTGAGCATCACTAACCTACTGCGAAGGGTATTTCACTTTTGGTTTGCTCTGGATCGTGCCCAGTCGATGGGTCGACAAGCACAATCCTTCCTTCAGTCCGTCTATGGTTTGGTTTCTCACTGTCGTCGCTGTCCAATGGCCCCTCGAGCCATCTTTTGCCTCCTGGGACTCCGACGCGCTGCAAGGAGTGCCTTGATGGCCTCAGCAGGTGATTTGTCACTGATTTCCAGCACCCGAACTTCCCCCTATTTCTCGCCGCCATAATATGTTCTCTGGACACAAAGGTCCTCTTGTCCCCTTTGACCCTGGAAACAATGGCTTTAGGTCTGCACGACCTTGCTTTGGTTTTACTGGATCTTTTGGTCTCGAACTGCTCATTTTCTCAGTGCTCAGGCTTCGCGAGAAGTGGTTCTTCCTTGGTCTGTTTTTGGCTGCCATGGTCACACCATGGGGCTTGGTGCTCCTTACAGCATAAGCAATGGCTCAATGGCTTCGACCTGGCACAAGGGAGCCTTCGATGGCTTCCTCTGCTTAGAGTTGATCGAAGTGTTCACCTGATGTTGCCATCGTAGGTCTGCTCTTTGTGCTAGTCGACGCCATGGCTAAGAGGAACAATCGAGAAACAACCATCACCGAGCCAGATGGCTGTAGGTGATTGGTCCAACTCATAGCGGGTCCAAGCCTAGTAGCTGCTAACTCAGATAAAAATGCCACATGACGTTTCTTTGATTTTCATTGACATGTTCTTCAAAAATTCATAGTAAATCACCTGATTATCGAAAAAATACACAAAAATATGTTTTGGAAAGGATTTTTGCTGAGAAACTTGATTTTATGATTTTTATTGAATAATTTTGCTCCTTTCACACCTCAATATTTATATGAAAAATATTAGGATTTAATGTTGTGTAATGATTATTTTCAGGTGTTTAAGAGAATCCAATCAGTCAAACCAGGTTTGACTTAGGTGATTTAGGTCAAGGTAAGCAGGCCATGCCCTTGGAATAGATAATAATTGGTTTATTGAATGTTTATGATTTATGTTAAGAAATTAATGTTAAATTCACGACTAATGCATGTTTTCTTCAAGTATATGGTTATGGGATGTTGATTGCTATTATTTAAGTCTAAATGTAGAAATCACATTAATGTTATGAATTATGATTAAGGTACATGAAACAAAGATTAAGAGGGAAGAAATTCCCATTCATGCTTAAGAGGGAAGAAATTCCCATTATGGTTCATGGGGAGAAATCCCAATTATGTTTAAGAGGGAGTAATCCCATTAAGATCAAATCTAAGTCATTAGAAAGATAATTAATTCTAAGAAAGATCATGGTTAAGAGAATTTGATTTAGATTTATATGTACCTTGTTATGGGCTTTCTGAGCATTATGGGCTTTCCAAGAATTATGGGCTTTCCAAGCATTATGGGCTCCTTATATGGCATTAAGAGAGGAGCATATACTTCTGGTCAAGTTCTTCGTGTAAAAGATGCCAAGAAATGATTAATGTTAATGCATGTTCATGTTTATGTCAAATCATACTTATATGTTATTTTTATGTCTTATAATATGCCAATGCTGCTTACTTACCATGAATGTTTTTCCTTTGCATGGTTGGGGATGAGATGTCTGTAGAAGTTGGAGCTAAAGGGAAGGAATCATCTTAAGGAGTTCTAAGAATCCAAGGATCTAAGAAATTATTTCCTGGTGGGACGTCCATCTATGGAGATCCTATCTTTTCCATGTTATATGGTTTATGTTTAGCATACCTTTAGAATCATGATGTAGTTTTCTTTCCAAGAACATATGTATGAATCTATGTTTCAATAATACCAAGTGTTATTTATTTCTTGATATGAGATCATGTGTGTGACAACCCTCCCTGAAATGCCAAGTACCCCAAATTATGGATAATGTTGGGGATTAGGTTGTGCATCTGCTGGTTACGTATGAAACCCTAGGGAGGGGTGTTTCACAAACAAACTTTACCCACAAGTGCACAAGGTCGTGTTATAGTATAGGAAAGTAGTTAGAATAGGGTCGATCCATAGGGAGAAAATGAGGCACTAGAGCTAGGTTAGTTTTGGCTAGGTTCCTACTGCACAATCTACGGTTTAAGGGTTGATGGCTAATATATTGATTACACTAATGGTGAAAAAGAGAGTAGAGGAGAAAAAACAAATCAAAACCTAAGTAAACCCTAGATTGTTAATTATAATAAGCACAAGGCGAATCAAACTACACTAGCACAGTAAAGAAGAGATCTACACTACACTAAGCTAGCTTACTATGCAAAAGACTAATTAAAGACCTAAACTAGAAATAACAAAGCAAGAACAAGGCAATGAACTAACTACGCAAGTAAAGAGCTAACTAAGATAACACTAGCTAAGAAAGAAGGAAATTAGGCTTTTCACGCAATTAAGAGAAGTGTGGTCTATTTTAAGGAATGCACTTGTCAATTGGGTTCAGGTCATAACATGTAAAAATTATTCTTTCATTTAGATTACCAAACCAATCAACAAGCTGCATGCTAATGAATTGCCCAAAACTACTAATTGGCCATGGATAGGATAGGGTGTGTATAGGGGAAATATACCTTATCACCTCCTACCCCCCATTACGAGGCTCAGTTGGGTTAGGGTTTATGTGGAATTCAATTATAGTCTAGTCAAGCCTAGGTTTCTTGGATAGAAACTCTTAGGGTAATTAGGGGTTGAGGAAAGTAATGTAAAGTGGATGTGAGGTTTTAGACCTCACATCAACTACATTCTAGATTTCATAAGGCTCCAAGATAATTACACTAAATGCTTCATTTATAACTACTTAGATCTCTCACCAAGCTGTAGGAGAATTGATTAACATGTAGTGTTACAACCTCAATTTTCATATGTTTTCATAATTGAATTGTAAAGATTTTGTGAATATGGGCGTAATTGAAAAGGTTGGATGCTTTGCTTCAAAGAATGGATTTATTTGCAAATCTCCCTTTGGATAGGAATTTTCTGGTTCCCATTATTAAGAAAATCCAATAATGGATATAAAAGAGAAGAAAAGAAGAAAAGTCCAAATAAAAGGAAAAAATACAAGATAATGGATATTAAGTAAAGTAATTATGAGATATACATAGAAATATCTAGAAAGTGGAATTAATGGCCACAATTAAATAAATTTTGTTTATGTGTGATTTCTAATAAAAGAAATATGAAAAGAAGAAAAAGGATTTAAAAGATAAAAAGAAATCCTCGAAAAGAAATATCTTAATAAAGAAATAAGTAAGAAAGAGGTAGAATCCTTTAGAAGGCAAGGGAATATCCTACAAGTGGGGATTTCGTGCCTTTAGGGTTCCTTGAGGTCCAAGGAATCAAAGATGATAAGATAATGGCAAAAGAAAGAGGAAATATCAATTAATTTGGTTTTATTAATGAATAAATTGCATGCAAAGTAAACACCATTTTCCTTTGGAATTTGGGTTTCAAATTTAATACACGAGTAGATAATATCGAGACAGATTCATTTAAAATTTGGTTGAAAATGAATAAAGGAGTAATGACTTATAATTTTTTGAATTTAATCCTAAAGTAGAAAGGAAATTATGTCACATTTTGATATTGGGAATTAAATACCGATTTTCCTAATTTTCGGATTAAGTGCGACCATTGGATTGGTGATCCAATGGCTGGGAGTGAATCCCAGACTCACGGGGACTACTTGAGTTGAGTCCTCCTTCGAGATCCTTGATTGGAGGATTTCTCAAAAAGGAAAGGGGATCTTATAGCGAGGAGAACTACATTAGCTTCGGGAGGTTGTTTTGAAGCCATTCAACCCAATTTGTGAGTGGTTTCATTGACGAGCCAGGAAGTCCCCAAATCATCGAACTTTGTAGTTGACCCTATATATAGGGGAGGGTGTGCAGGGGTAGTCGCACCCATAAAACCTAACCTGACATGTTCGGAGAGAAACGACGAGTCCTCCTGTGCCATCAATTTGAGAATCAACCCTGACCTTCCCCCTCTGCAACCTATCGACTTTGCTGAAAAGTCGGCGGCTTGTTGGCAGTGAACAAATTTAGCCCGCCACCAATTGAAGGCAAATGCAGGTTCGTGAGGCTCGGACGAAGATTCTAGATCCATCCTCTTGATCACAGGCGCACAGACGGCCGGAGTCAACCCCTGAGTTGACTCAGCTAGGCTGCTCGCAAAGCTAGCTTGAGGTTGAAGATGATAAGGGGTAAAAGACCCCTTTGCCCTCACACATATGTTAGCCAGGTAAGGGCATTCTCGCCCAATCCTTTAATTTCATCGCAAGATAGGCACATAGAGTGTGGGCAATTGGATCTCACCTGGTCCAGTGGACCACAGATCTAGCGGCTGATGTTTTTCTAAAAATAACAAATAATTCAAGGAAATGAATTACTTTGCAAAAATCATAACTATTGCTTGGAAGCTCTGATGAATAAAGTTAAAACATGAAAGCTGATCAGAAAAATTATGAGGTTAAAAATAGTATGAGAACCTGATTTTGTTCCTATTTGCAAAAATATATAATTTTGATGAAAAAAGTATTAATTTTTTGTTAGAAACCCTAATTGATGATAATGGATAGTTTTATAAGTGCAAATAGGTAAATTTGAGAATTGTTAACCTGTTTAATGATAAAGATGAATCTTAACCTATTTTGAAGATGAAATTGCAAGATTTAGGGTTTTAAACCTAATATGATGGTTAATATACTTAGAAACCGTAAATAAGGGAAAAAGGAAAGAGAAGGGCCTTTAATCCAAAATTAGGGTTATATGTTATTAAAAGGTAACCTTAATACCTTTCATGAGGAGTAGATGAGATAATTAGGGTTTGTCAGTAATCATATAAAATTAGGGTTTAAGAAAGTAAAAATGAAGTGAAACCCTAATTGTAATTGAAACCCTAAAAGTGGACTAGAACCCTAGGAAGCGAGCTATGTTTAATAGACCTTGATGGCCTGATCCATGATAGGAAAATTGGATGCATATTTCAGGATCAACTTGTGTGCTTGCTTTTTTACTTGATTTCTTGCTTAGTTGGATTATTTCTGCACTCAAGTCAGCCTGATAGGTATGTGGTTAATTATGGTTTATCACATTAGTTTCCCAAAGGTTTTCTGGATGATTGATTGCATTGAATGCAACCTAGCAGTTTGTATGTTCATACTTGCAAATCATAAAGTCACTATGGTTATCACAATTATAATATAAGTGTGCATTCTCGCACCTACATGCCACCCTGATGGATGATGCAAAAAGGTCAAGCCCAAGAGGGAAGACCCATGGGTACCAAGAGTGGTGACCCCAGACACCAAGCTCAGAATTGAGAATGTGGCCTTTGTTGCATGACTAATGGGCACCATGAGAGGTGACCCCAGGAACCAAGATCGGGATTGAGAAGGTGGCCTTATGTCAATGGCAAAAGAGAAACCCTAAAGAGGGTATTCCAAGGTTAGGGCAAAAGCGGTGGAGAATGTCACACTGAAAGTATAAATTGGCTTGTTAATTAACTTGATTGTAATATTTAGATTGTTAGTCATATTTGTGAAATTTTAGTTGTCCCCACATAATGGCATATTCATTTATGCTGACCGACGTTTTGTTTATCGACATTTTAGGTACAACCCTAAAAAGAACAAATAGTAAAGTGACACATTGTGAAAACAAGAAATCAAGTGTGAGGAGGATTAGATAGAATAGATTCAAGCTGTGAATAGAAGTAGATATCCAATGTTTTTAAAAGGTATGCAAAGTTTTATTTTATACCAGCTTTCAGTATAGTTTGGTAGAATTTTATAATTATTACTAATTATTTGTTGCACCTTTGATCCTCTTAATTGGGATAACAGCTCTGACCTCTTGGTCTCCCTTAATTGGGGGTTACTGGGAGGTGGTGTCATTACATTTGGTATCAGAGCATTGGTTCCTCATTTAGTGTTTAGTAATTATTAAATTTTACAAACTCTATAGAACCCGAGGAAGTTATTAGATGATTTTATGAAAGACAGAGTTGTCTAGAAAAGGATCACGTCAGGGGGCTGGAAATATTTTTGTCTGCACCGCTAGTCAGAATACAAGGACTCGTGGATTTCTGTGATTTCTTGGCCAACGTCTCAGGATTTGACTCGAAATAAGATACCATTAGGACTCTCTCATCCTGTTCATCCCTTCTCAACTCAAATATTGTTAAGAATTTTAAGGATTAGGGTTTTCTCTCTCTTCCTCACCCTCTTGAGGTATGGGTAAATTTGATAAGTTTAAGGAATCCTCTACCAAATTAATGAAAAGCATGTAAATAAGATGTCATGGACATAAGCTTAATAGTCTAAGCGTAAACTAAAGAATAGTTGCATGCTTAGGTCATATGACATATGTTGTCATGCCCTCAGGAGAGACCTGAGGCTAGACCTTCTTGTTAGGAGGATGAGTAGAAGGAGTTAATCTTGGAGGTAGATACCTCCATTATAAGTGAAGAGCTGGCACATCCTCTGAGAATGATGCTAACCCTAACCCTAAGTGAAGGTTAGAGAGAGAGATGACACAATGAGCTAGATGTTATGGTAGACCATGTGTGTGACTGGACATGCTTTTAGTTTGGATACCCATGACGATATGAGCCATGTGAGGTTGGATGACCTAGTACCTTGGCGATCCAACCGTGTGAAGGGTTGTGCATGTTAGGAAGAAAGATAACTCCTTCAATGATGAGGTTAGTGATGACCATATAGAAATTCTATGAGCTTATATGATCATGGCAAAGTTACACCCAGGGTATATCTGTAGTGCTGGCAGTACATTAAAACCAAGGCCAGAAGGGCATGATGGATAGCTTATGAGATAAGCATGAAGAGCTATGGATAATCTTAAGCGAACATAAGTTTGAACATAGGCTTCACCCATGTAGGGGTATGCTTGTGAGCTTGATCCACCTTCATAGAGAGAGGACCTCTAGTAGTAAGGATGGTTGTAGGGTTAACTCTAGAGAGAGAGAGAGCAGGACCCAAGCAAGAAGGTTGGAAGCTTAGACTCTGAGATATGAGGAATAGTGGGGAGTTGAGGATGATGCGACCTAAATGGATGGTTGCGGTTGCCTCATGCACAATCCCTGGAGGTTGATGGTATCTTGGTTGCCTTTAGAGGAGCCGAACCCTAGAAGAAAGATGAAGCTTTTGGTACCTATGTGCCTATGGTATAGGTTTTTACCTTTTAGGGTTAGGAAGAAGAGTTCCTTAGACCCTGAAAAGGTTTAGTAACAAGTTGTGAGGCCTTATACCTAGTTAGTTGTCCTTGAGGAGGACTCCACTCTGAGGTGTTATTCAAGTGGAATGATAATAGGAAGTGCATGTCGTACCTTGTACATGCTTGGTACATGGTTACATGGTTGAGCATGCAGTTGGACATCAGAAAGGTGAACCTAGGGTTCCTAGACCTAAGAGGGGAAGAAGTAGTGTTGGGTGTACCTGATGCTCATGAAGAGATTTGAGTTTCCATATATTTGAGCATGGCACCCCTCATGTTTGGAGGAAAAGGAAAACCCTTGGTTAAGGGGTATGTTTGATGAACCCCTCGCCTATAAGTTAGTGACTTGGGCAGGTATGTTTTGGTCCAATGTTGAGGAATGAGAACAAGTATGACCTAGCATGGTTTACTAGGTGGTCTGCTTGTACCTTAGTATCTTGTTGGGTTAAGCATGATCATGTTGATGTAAACCCTAGACATAAGGATGTTTGTGACCTTTGTTGTTATCGAGAGATAGTTTCCTCCCAACCTGGGAGAGGACCCTTTTATAGGGTATGAATCAACTTTTGTTGGGTTTGAGGAAACCGTAAGAGGTCTCATAGAATCTTGAGAAGCTAAGTGGAGAGTACATAGTATGAGACTGAACTTGTAGACCCATATATAACCATCTCTAAGTGCATGTGGATGTGCTACCATGGAGGTAACCGATATGGGGCTTGACCAAGGTAGGCAGGTCCCCATGACCCTTATGAAAGGATGAAAGTCAGCCCATGAATGCAGAGAGAGATGATGGAGATTTGGGTAAGGTTTGAAGTTGGATATGTACTATGTTAGAATCCTAAGTCTATCCTAGGGTCAGGTAGGGATAAGTTTGATAAAAGTAGGAGTTGCCTAATTCCCTAGTTGCACATGACCATAGGGTTGGGAGGTAACAGCTGTCATTGTCTGAAGGCCATGGGTTAGGAGATTGATCACCTTCATGAACTCATGGGACCCAAAGGGAAAATGAAGATGGCACTCTCTGATGCATAAGGGAAGAAGGATGACCCAAAAGTGTCGGCACCCTACAGACCTAGAGGAGATGACCAAGGATGGTGTGATGACCTAAGTAGGTTCGAGACCAGTTTTTCATGGAAGTAACTTAGATTTTGAGATGATCGTGATGTAGAGACATATGTTGCACGTTTCAACTTAGATTTGAAGGTGTAATGTAAATTTGGGATATACCATCTCTACCCTTGGAACAAGAAGAACTTTGTGTTTGGGTGGCCGCCAAATGCTTATTTCCTCTTGTTATGGGAGTGAGAGATAGGACAGTACGCATACCATACACCAGGGATAAAGATAATGTGAGTTGAAACGTTGGTATGAGGTATGAGGATGGAGATAATAATGTACCCTTGTAGAGTGTAAGATGTGTGGATGTTGTACAAACACTAAGATAACAAGGTAGTCATCTTATGAGGATGTTTTTATCATGAGATATGTGGAATTTGTGAGTTATACAAGGTTGAGTTCAAAAACTAAGTGGATGAGCTCATAGTTTTCTTGATGAAGATACACTTAGAGTTTGAGATGAGATAATAAATGGAGTACATGGAGGTGTATGTCTTCAACATTACCTTATACATGAGGATGTGAGGTGGTAATGGATGCTCTGGTTGAGATGCATTTACCTAGTTTAGCTTGAGTCTAGAAGAGGTAGTTAGGTTAGCCCTAAGTTTGAAAAAGGAGATATGTCTAGATAACACTCAAATATAACGAGATCTATTGATCAAGTTAGTGGTTGCTTGGTTAGCCAGCCTAGGGCTTGTTGTGATAGAAGGATGGTTGTAGAACCTCAGATGCACTTCTATGGAAAAGAAGGTGATGAAACCCTGACTAGAGTGGTTTAGGGTTTCTGAGGAATCAATCTTGAGGAATCATGACATACATGAGATCATGGTTTTATGTCACCATACACCATGGTACTACTAAGATGGTAACTTTCAGTAGTACTTTGCATGGATAAGATGAAGTTGCATGTGGCTTGTCGCCATGCATGTCAGGAGGTGAAGGACGAACACCAGTAACCCAGTAAGTTGATACAAAGGATAAAAAAGTCCCTGAGAGGGAATGGGAGTTCATCACTAGAGATGTCGTGGTAAGTCTCCCCTAGACCAAGGAAGGTCAAGATGCAATATGGGTTATGGTAGATGGCCTTACCTAGATAACATAATATAAGAGAAAGAGAGAATATTGTCGGGAGACAGATCCAGCAGAACTGTGATAAAGTGAATTTTCTAATCCTTTTATACTTTGTTCCTTAATCTTCAGTATATATTAAAACCCTATTTTTTCCTAAAAGTTAATTAGTCATTCAATGATAAGAATCTCAACCCCAAACTTTACCAACATGTGGGGTATGCTATGATGAGGCTATGGTCCAAATTTCATGTCATTTGGACATTCCTAGCTCCCTCTATGATTTTTACAAGTTTGATTAAGGTTTACCTAATAAATTGTCACAATTCAGATCAATTACCCTATGAATTTCTTTGTCACGCGGTGCTGACGTCAGCGATCCGCGGACTTCTCCTCGCGATCCATCTCGACCGCCCGATGGCGCGCCCAGAGATCGGACGGCCATGGGGTCATCCCTAACCTCCGGTCAATCCGCGAGATCGTGGATGCAGCCACCTCGAGCAAGGGGCGACCCACTCCCCGCCTCTACGCGCCACCTCGCGCCAAATGAACCGAGGCACTGCCTCCACCTCACCTCCACGAACTCGCTGATCCCTCACACGACCTCCAGAAACGAGAACATCGCCTCGCACGACCTCACCAGTGAGTCCCCGTCTCCAACCGCAGCTGAGCCCAATTGGGCATACACTCCTCAACCAACCTCACGCCTACTTAAACCCCCCTCGAAGCTCCTCTGACGCCTCTTTAGCTCACCCCTGCCTCCAATTTGCCCAAAGCAATCCGGCATCGCTCCATCCTCAAACTCTTCCCCTCCAGTCTGTCCGCCGCCGTCGAGTTGCTGGACGAGGCTCCTATCGGCCTGCTCGTCCCCAATTGGGTACACCCGAAGCTCCGAGGCACCTCCACCTACCTTGGCGGCCCCTCACCGCGAAGATTCATCGCCTGCTCCTCCCTCTTCCTTCACCCTCCGCCGCGAGCTCTACACCTCGCCAGACTCCTAGTCGACCCACCACCTCGCGGGGAGCCACGGTCCCCAAGCAAGCTGTCTGAGCTCGGCTCATCCCCGCGAAGGTGCTCCTGGTCTTGAACTCTCGCGAGAAGCAACGCAGCCGTCGCCCGACCTCGCCGGAGTTCCTCTCCCCTACCTGCTGCTCGCGAGTGGAGCAAGAAGGAAGGGGACCCGCTTAGCTTAGCTGGGCCAATCGCGCGAGTCCACGTTGGGCTGACTCGGATCCAAGTGGGCGAACCACGGTCCGCCAAGTAAGCCGCCCGTGACCCGCCTCAGCCGGCTTGGTTTTAGACGCGCGCGATCTCGACCGTTGGATCTGAACATCCAACGGTCCGCGTTTTTCCTTTCTTTTCTTTTATTAACTTGAATTTCAGTTTTTGACCTAATCTTGGGAAATTCGTAGAAATTAGTAGGAGTGTCAGAAAAATATGAATAAATACTCCTTTTTGATCAGAAAAATACGAGGATCACGATTATGGCATCAGCTGACCCTAATTATGACTCGAGTAAACTCTCATTTTTTTTATTATGTTCATATCTTGTTTAATTAATTAGAAAATGCTCGAATCTGTTTAAATCACCAAAAATCTGTGATAATCATCTTTTTGCACCCTTATCATCTTAGGACAATCAGATCTTTTTATTATGACTCAATTACCAGTAAAACCTATTTACTTCCTCTTTTCCCTACTCTGACCTATCAAAATGTGCATAAATAGTTATTATGATCTTTAAACCCTGATTCTGACTTTATGATCCTACTCTGATGAGACAATGATAGTCTTGGACTCAACCCCATACTCTCTGACCCATACTCTAATCTCATGACTCCAAATCTATAAAGGGCCTTTTTATATACTCTTTAGAATATGTGTAATTCAAATAATATATCTAATAAATACCAAATCTCCAATGATTTCAGGAAATCAAAGGTATCAGTGAGGAGCATCTCTGGACTCCCCACTTCTGAGTAGAAGGTACGCCATTACCCTCATTTGGCTTATATTAGTGATTGGGTGTACTATACTTAGTAAAGTCTGGGCATATGATGATGTTGTATTGGATCTTGAGGTATGATTGTTTTGGAATGATATTTTATTTGTATATGGTATATTACCACACATGAACATAAAGGGCTTGTTCCATTATATTGTAAGCACTATATCTCTTTGGTAAGCATAGTGCTTAAAGGTGACCTATCTCTTTGGTAAGCGGATCACCATATGAAATGATCTATCTCTTTGGTAAGTGGATCATGAGGCCATAAAGCATCTATCCCATTGGTAGGCGGATGCATAAGTATATAATGGAAAAATAAACCTAAAACATGTCTTTGAATTTCTATGCAAACTTTATGATTAAGGAATATGTCTATTTTCTTACTAAACTGTGCTAAAGTCCTAATTTATTTCTCCTGCCATGTTTATTATTATTCTTCTGCCTTGCCAAGATATGATGAGTGGTTTTTGAGACACGTAGGCGTACTCAGTACAATATATTTATATATTGTGCTGACGTGTACCCATTGCAAATGCTTTTCTATAGGTACCTTCTACTCATGATGCTTATGATGAAAGAAGATGATGTTGCTACTCTATATGCTGGCTTACAACTCAGATCTGTCATGGGGATGCTAAAGCTAAATGGGACTCCTAGATTATGTTTCTTTTTCTTCTGTACTTAGTTTCTCATGTAGTAAGTTTCTTCTGTAGAACTCCTATGCCTTCGGGCCCCTATGTAATGAACTATTTGGTTTATGTATGGAAGCTTCTTATTCGGTGCATTTATATATTCATGTGTTTGATCCACTCAGGGACGGGCAACTTTAACTCTATTGTACCCCTTATGTTGGCGCCTGAGGTGTACAGTGGAGTTAGGTTGTTAACCCGTGACAGATGGTATCAGAGCGGTCACCTGAATCAATATAGATGTATCAAATAATTAGCAACCTTACCTAGACCTAGGGTAACCCACATTTAGCAGTAAATTGCCGAGGTGTCTAGAAGGGTACCTTGCGGAGGGTTCTGACATAATACTCTCCCCATCCGTTTTCACGGTGCGAGGGTTCCCGTCGCAAGCTATCTGCCTGGCTAACGCAATTATTGTTAAAGTGGGCACCCTTACCTTAGAAAAATCCTTCCTCTCATCTTTTCTCAATTAAGGACTACCCCCCCCAACCAACCTATTTAGTGAGTAATACACCCTAGGTTTCTCATCTAATTTCTCTCTCATGACCATGATTGATGACATACTCTCTCTATTATGTGGGTAGGTTAGGAAAATGGGAACAACTAAAAGACATGAAAAATTGGAAAAATATATGATATGATTGTTAAATCTTTGACACCTGCTTTATGATCTATTACAAATAAATCTCTAAACTGTCTTTTATACCAACCTTGCAGATGCCTCCAAAAACTAGGTCCAAGAGAACAAGATCTAGTGATGGTTCTGGTGATGAATCTGAATCCCGTCCTAATAAGACCATGGCTGTAGGAAATTGGGAAGAACAAAAGAAGGTGATGTTGGAATGCATGCATGCCCTAGCCCTAAAAGAAACCAGCAATAGTGCCTCATCCTCTAGGACCAACCATGAAACCACCATTAGTGACTTCCTTAAACTCAAACCCGAAACTTTTCATGGAGAAGACTTAGGTGAAGTCCTAGATAAAGCTGATGCATGGATCATATCTGTTGAAAATGCCTTTAGAGCCCTTAAGTGTCCTGAGGAAGATAAGGTCACCTTTGCTACCTACCAACATAGGGGGTCCGCGAAGTTGTGGTGGGAAAATTATTACCATACACGAGAACTTCCAGATGCCCCCATAGGTTGGGAGGAGTTTAAGGGGATCTTTACCAACCGTTTCATGCCCATATCAGCTAGAAAGGAGAAGAAGAAACAGTTCAATAACCTCACCCAAGGAAACCTATCTGTTGCTGACTATGTTAGGGCCTTTAGACTCCTAGAGCGCCATGCTCGCAACCTTGATGAAGATGAAAAGATTGAACACTTCATAGATGGCCTTAACCAAGAAATCAAAGTTCACCTTTGCACCACCACCCATCTTACCTTTGAAGCTGCCATCAACAATGCCCTTACCCAAGAGAGAACCTTAGGAAAAAGCAAAGCACCAAGCTTGAGATACCTGGGTCTAACCGATGCATGCATCACCAAGGGTAAGGAGAAGGAAAATGATAAGAAGAAGCCTAACAGCCATGGCATGGGAAGAGGAGGAGGAAATCACCATAGGGGTCAATCATTCCGGGGAGGACCAAACCGGGGAGGCCGAGGACGAGGTGGACCATACAGGGGATCATCTTCAAACCCCAACCGTTGCAGAAACTGTGGAGGAGTACATGCTGGAAAATGCAAGTTTGAGAAGCCTGTATGTTACTACTGCAAGAATGAAGGGCATATGAGGTACAATTGCCCAAATCTGGTCCAAGGGGCACCTCAGAATCGTCCTGCCCCATTACCTCAGCCTGGAGCTCCACCTGCTCAACCAGCTGTTCCTATAGCTCAGGCTCAGCCAGAACATCGACAGGGCCGAGTCTTTGCAATTGATGCAGAGGAAGCTAAAGTCAATGATAACCATCTGATTGAAGGTAATAATGTTAAATTTTTTTTTTTTTAATAAATCTTTGAAAACCATGATCTCATATAAAATCATAATGTAGGTATGATATGTCTCCAAGATCATCCTGTTGTGGCCCTATTCGATTCAGGATCAACACATACGTTCATATCTAGAAATCTTGCTTCCATGCTCAAGTTCGAGATCAATGATCTAGGTTATATCTTGGATGTGACAACTCCCAGTGGCAAAATTTATACTTCTCTTCAGAAAACCAAAACCCTGCCTTTTTCTTTTGGTGGTCATAAATTTCAATCTGCTTTTATCCTTCTTGATATGGAAGATTTTGATCTAATTTTGGGGATGGATTGGCTTTTTTCCAACTTTGTTATGCTTGATTGCCGAGGCAAGAAAGTAATCTTTTGTGCACCCAATTCAAAACCTTTGACTATTTCCGGGAGAAAAGAAAGACACCGAAATATGATTATCTCTTCTCTTAAAGCCGAAACTTTGATAGGCAAGGGATGTAGAGCCTATCTTGCTGTTGTATCCATGCCTGATCCTAAGGTGGGACCTATAGAGAGCTTGGATGTGGTGAGAGATTACCCGGATGTTTTTCCTGAGGAGCTTCCAGGGCTGCCTCCAGATCGTGAGATTGAGTTCTCAATTGAGTTAGCACCGGGTACCGCACCAGTCTCTAAGGCACCTTATAGGATGGCACCTGCCGAGCTTGCAGAGCTCAAGAAACAAGTAGAGGAACTTCTTGATAAAGGCTTCATCCGTCCTAGTACTTCTCCTTGGGGTGCTCCCGTTCTCTTTGTCAAAAAGAAAGATGGGTCAATGCGAATGTGTATTGATTATCGCATGATCAACCAAGCCACCATTAAAAATAAATATCCCCTTCCAAGAATTGATGACTTGTTTGACCAGCTTCGCACTGCCACTGTGTTCTCCAAGATTGACCTTAGATCAGGTTATCATCAATTACGAGTAAAAGATTGTGATATTCCAAAAACAGCTTTCAGAACTAGATATGGACATTATGAATTCATGGTGATGCCTTTTGGCTTGACTAATGCTCCTGGAGTGTTTATGAACCTGATGAACACTGTCTTCCAGCCTTTCCTTGACAATTTTGTTGTGGTCTTCATTGATGACATTCTTATATATTCAAATTTTGTTGATCAACATCGTGAACATCTCCAGAAAGTCCTTGATGTTTTGAGAGCCCAGAAATTGTATGCTAAATTATCTAAATGTGAGTTTTGGATTGACCAAGTCATGTTTCTTGGCCATGTCATTTCGGGTGGGAAAATTTCTGTTGACCCTGCCAAAGTTCTAGCTGTCCTTGATTGGAAAGCCCCTACCAATGCTTCTGAAATTCGTAGCTTTCTTGGTCTAGCTGGCTATTACCGTCGCTTCATCCTTAATTTTAGTAAAATAGCCCTACCCATGACTAAACTTACCAGAAAAGATGCAAAATTCATTTGGACTCCTGAGTGTGAAGCTAGTTTCCAAGAATTGAAATCTCTCTTGACTTCTGCTCCTGTTTTGACCTTACCTTCTGGGAATGATGGCTTTGTAATCTATTCTGATGCTTCTAAAATGGGTCTGGGTTGTGTCCTTATGCAAAGCGGTAAAGTCGTTGCCTATGCCTCTAGACAGTTAAAACCTAATGAGGTCAATTATCCAACTCACGATTTGGAATTAGCTGCCATTGTCTATGCTCTCAAAATCTGGAGACATTATCTGTATGGTGCTACTTTTGATATATTCACAGACCACAAGAGTCTCAAATACCTCTTGACTCAGAAGGATCTCAATCTTCGACAGAGGAGATGGTTGGAGTACCTTAAAGATTATGATTTCACTATTGCATATCATCCAGGCAAAGCCAATGTTGTAGCTGATGCCCTTAGTCGTAAGAAGTCGATTTGTGCATCAATGCATCTGGGACCTTCATCTTCTGAGTCATCTCAAGCAGAATCGAGCTCTATTATTTTGGCAAACATCAATATTATTCCTAGTCTTCTTTCTGAACTCCTGATATCTCAAAAGAACAGCCCTGGTTTGGAGGAGATGACAGCTCTTGTAGCAAAGCCCCAGACACATCTATCTGTTGGTATGGACGGTGGACTAAGATACAAGCATAGGATGTGGGTACCTGAAGAGTCAGAGATTAGGAAGCGTATCCTGCAAGAAGCACATGGGTCTAAGTATTCCATACATCCTGGATCTACTAAGATGTATAAGGACCTGCAGAGACACTTTTGGTGGAGAGGTATGAAGAATGATATCGCTGAATTTATCTCTAAGTGTCTCACTTGCCAGCAGATTAAGGCCGAGCACCAACGTCCCGGTGGTCTATTGCAACCCTTACCAATTCCTGAATGGAAATGGGAAAATATCACCATGGATTTCGTGGTGGGACTACCCAGGACCAGGAAGGGTCATGATGCGGTTTGGGTCATAGTAGACCGGTTGACCAAGTCTGCACATTTCTTACCTATGCGGACTACAAACAAGGTTCCTGAGCTTGCTGAGTTGTATATAAAGGAGATTGTACGACTACATGGAGTACCAGTTTCGATAGTCTCAGATCGAGATCCAAAGTTCACATCACATTTATGGAAGCAGGTGCAGAATGAACTGGGCACACAGTTGAACTTCAGCACAGCATATCATCCCCAAACTGATGGCCAATCAGAACGTACTATCCAAATCTTAGAAGATCTTCTCAGAGCATGTGTCTTAGATTGGGGAGGATCTTGGGATTACTACCTTCCATTAGCAGAGTTCGCTTACAATAATAGCTATCAATCTAGTATTGATATGCCACCCTATGAAGCTCTCTATGGTAGGCCATGTAGATCTCCTCTCCATTGGGATGAAGTTGGGGAAAGGAAGATGCTAAAGTCCGAGGAGTTACAACTATATGCTGATAAGGTGTCTTTGATCAAGCAGAGGTTGAAACGGGCCCAGGATCGTCAGAAGTCATATGCAGATGCACACAGAACGGACAGACAGTTCAATGATGGTGACTATGTATTCTTGAAAATCAGACCTATCCGTGCCATGGCCAAGAACAAGGGGAAGCTTAGTCCGAGATACGTGGGTCCTTTCGAAGTTCTGGAGCGCATTGGCGAATGTGCTTATCGACTTGCTCTTCCTCCGCAGTACAGCATGATGCATAATGTCTTTCATGTATCCAACTTGAAACCGTATGTGAAGGATGATAGTCATGTGCTGAATCATGAGCCTCTTGAGTTACGGGAGAACCTATCTTATCCAGAACAACCTACAAAGATTCTCGACTCTAGGGTAAAGGAGCTCAGGAATAAGCAGATTCCGATGGTGAAGGTACAGTGGAACCATCACGGTGCAGAAGATGCCACCTGGGAGCTTCGAGCAGACATGGAACAACGTTTTCCTCACCTCTTTCATCCAGTTTAATTTTGAGGACAAAAATTTCTTTTAAGGTGAGTAGGATGTGATAAAGTGAATTTTCTAATCCTTTTATACTTTGTTCCTTAATCTTCAGTATATCTTAAAACCCTATTTTTTCCTAAAAGTTAATTAGTCATTCAATGATAAGAATCTCAACCCCAAACTTTACCAACATGTGGGGTATGCTATGATGAGGCTATGGTCCAAATTTCATGTCATTTGGACATTCCTAGCTCCCTCTATGATTTTTACAAGTTTGATTAAGATTTACCTAATAAATTGTCACAATTCAGATCAATTATCCTATGAATTTCTTTGTCACGCGGTGCTGACGTCAGCGATCCGCGGACTTCTCCTCGCGAGCCATCTCGACCGCCCGATGGCGCGCCCAGAGATCGGACGGCCATGGGGTCATCCCTAACCTCCGGTCAATCCGCGAGATCGTGGATGCAACCACCTCGAGCAAGGGGCGACCCACTCCCCGCCTCTACGCGCCACCTCGCGCCAAACGAACCGAGGCACTGCCTCCACCTCACCTCCACGAACTCGCTGATCCCTCACACGACCTCTAGAAACGAGAACATCGCCTCGCACGACCTCACCAGTGAGTCCCCGTCTCCAACCGCAGCTGAGCCCAATTGGGCATACACTCCTCAACCAACCTCACGCCTACTTAAACCCCCCTCGAAGCTCCTCTGACGCCTCTTTAGCTCACCCCTGCCTCCAATTTGCCCAAAGCAATCCGGCATCGCTCCATCCTCAAACTCTTCCCCTCCAGTCTGTCCGCCGCCGTCGAGTTGCTGGACGAGGCTCCTATCGGCCTGCTCGTCCCCAATTGGGTACACCCGAAGCTCCGAGGCACCTCCACCTACCTTGGCGGCCCCTCACCGCGAAGATTCATCGCCTGCTCCTCCCTCTTCCTTCACCCTCCGCCGCGAGCTCTACACCTCGCCGGACTCCTAGTCGACCCGCCACCTCGCGGGGAGCCACAGTCCCCAAGCAAGCTGTCTGAGCTCGGCTCATCCCCGCGAAGGTGCTCCTGGTCTTGAACTCTCGTGAGAAGCAACGCAGCCGTCGCCCGAGCTCGCCGGAGTTCCTCTCCCCTACCTGCTGCTCGCGAGTGGAGCAAGAAGGAAGGGGACCCGCTTGGCTTAGCTGGGCCAATCACGCGAGTCCACGTTGGGCTGACTCGGATCCAAGTGGGCGAACCACGGTCCGCCAAGTAAGCCGCCCGTGACCCGCCTCAGCCGGCTTGGTTTTAGACGCGCGCGATCTCGACCGTTGGATCTGAACATCCAACGGTCCGCGTTTTTCCTTTCTTTTCTTTTATTAACTTGAATTTCAGTTTTTGACCTAATCTTGGGAAATTCGTAGAAATTAGTAGGAGTGTCAGAAAAATATGAATAAATACTCCTTTTTGATCAGAAAAATACGAGGATCACGATTATGGCATCAGCTGACCCTAATTATGACTCGAGTAAACTCTCATTTTTTTTATTATGTTCATATCTTGTTTAATTAATTAGAAAATGCTCGAATCTGTTTAAATCACCAAAAATCTGTGATAATCATCTTTTTGCACCCTTATCATCTTAGGACAATCAGATCTTTTTATTATGACTCAATTACCAGTAAAACCTATTTACTTCCTCTTTTCCCTACTCTGACCTATCAAAATGTGCATAAATAGTTATTATGATCTTTAAACCCTGATTCTGACTTTATGATCCTACTCTGATGAGACAATGATAGTCTTGGACTCAACCCCATACTCTCTGACCCATACTCTAATCTCATGACTCCAAATCTATAAAGGGCCTTTTTATATACTCTTTAGAATATGTGTAATTCAAATAATATATCTAATAAATACCAAATCTCCAATGATTTCAGGAAATCAAAGGTATCAGTGAGGAGCATCTATGGACTCCCCACTTCTGAGTAGAAGGTACGCCATTACCCTCATTTGGCTTATATTAGTGATTGGGTGTACTATACTTAGTAAAGTCTGGGCATATGATGATGTTGTATTGGATCTTGAGGTATGATTGTTTTGGAATGATATTTTATTTGTATATGGTATATTACCACACATGAACATAAAGGGCTTGTTCCATTATATTGTAAGCACTATATCTCTTTGGTAAGCATAGTGCTTAAAGGTGACCTATCTCTTTGGTAAGCGGATCACCATATGAAATGATCTATCTCTTTGGTAAGTGGATCATGAGGCCATAAAGCATCTATCCCATTGGTAGGCGGATGCATAAGTATATAATGGAAAAATAAACCTAAAACATGTCTTTGAATTTCTATGCAAACTTTATGATTAAGGAATATGTCTATTTTCTTACTAAACTGTGCTAAAGTCCTAATTTATTTCTCCTGCCATGTTTATTATTATTCTTCTGCCTTGCCAAGATATGATGAGTGGTTTTTAAGACACGTAGGCGTACTCAGTATAATATATTTATATATTGTGCTGACGTGTACCCATTGCAAATGCTTTTCTATAGGTACCTTCTACTCATGATGCTTATTATGAAAGAAGATGATGTTGCTACTCTATATGCTGGCTTACAACTCAGATCTGTCATGGGGATGCTAAAGCTAAATGGGACTCCTAGATTATGTTTCTTTTTCTTCTGTACTTAGTTTCTCATGTATTAAGTTTCTTCTGTAGAACTCCTATGCCTTCGGGCCCCTATGTAATGAACTATTTGGTTTATGTATGGAAGCTTCTTATTCGGTGCATTTATATATTCATGTGTTTGATCCACTCAGGGACGGGCAACTTTAACTCTATTGTACACCTTATGTTGGCGCCTGAGGTGTACAGTGGAGTTAGGTTGTTAACCAGTGACAGGAACTACAAGTAAGAGAGATGGTTCAACTACACCATGATGTGAGTTCAAAGGTCCTTGAGTTTGATCTAAAGGTTCACTTCCATGCAGTGGAAGTAAGTACATGAAGAACTCAATGCTAGTACAACTTATCACCCCTAACTAATGGTTAGTGAGATCCAGACAAGAGGGTCTGATGCGAGCATGTTTTCTCATTCAGGGTGATACATGGGGGGCGTTCTTGCCCTATGAGAGATGTGATGATAGCCACCATAGCCAGTATCAGGATGTAAAGAAGCTCTATAAGGGAGGTTGTGTCGGTCACCACTTCATTAAGATAATGTGGGTGAAGGGACCTCACAAAGGTTAGAAAAGGACCATAGTGTGTGCAGATGAAGTCGCTTTGATCATGTGATGGCTGAGGAAGCCCAGGGGAAACATGAGTCGTGAGTTGATGCAAACCAGAATGACATGTAGTTCACTATGGGAGAATATGCGATGTGAAAATCTGACCCCTCTAAGCTACAACTGAGAAAGTTGAGTCCCTGATATATGGGTCCTTTTCAGATGGATTGGTGGAGATGGTTATGTTTAGTCTTACCCCTCAGGATAACGTGATGTGTTCCACGAGTCCGATCTAGAGCACTATGTGAGGTACCCAAGCCATCTGCTGAGCGATGAACCCAGTTAGCTTTGAGAGAAGCTGAAATGTCCTGAGTCACATATGAGGGTACAAAGTACCAAGGTGAGAAAAAACTCAGATGCAAGAATGTGAGATGATCAAGGTTCTTGGGAGGCACCAGGGAGAGGGTAAAACCACATGGGAGCCATGATGGACATTAGGAAGTCTTATCCTGTTTGTTTGTATGTCTGAGGGAATTTTAAGGGAAAAATTCCTATAAGAGGGGAAGGATGTTACAACCTCAATTTTGCATATGTTTTCATAATTGAATTGTAAAGATTTTGTGAATATGTACGTAATGGAAAAGGTTGGATGCTTTGCTTCAAAGAATGGATTTCTTTGCAAATCTACCTTTCAATAGGAATTTTGTGGTTCCTATTATTAAGTTAATCCAATAATGGATATAAAAGAGAAGAAAAGAAGAAAAGTCCAAATAAAAGGAAAAGATACAAGATAATGGATATTAAGCAAAAGTAATTATGAGAAATACATAGAAATCTCTAGAAAGTGGAATTAATGGCCACAATTAAATAAATTTCATTTCTATGTGATTTCAAATAAAAAAATATGAAAAGTGGAAAAAGGATACAAAGATAAAAAGAAATCCTTGGAAAGAAATATCTTAATAAAGAAATAAGTAAGAAAGAGGTAGAAGCCTTTAGAAGGCAAGGGAATATCCTACAATTGGGGATTTTGTGCCTTTAGGGTTCCTTGAAGTAGAAGAATCCAAGATGATAAGATAATGGCAAAAGAAAGAGGAAATATAAATTAATTTGGTTTTATTAATGAATAACTTGCATGTGAGGGAAACACCCTTTTACTTTAGAATTTGGGTTTCAAATTTAATACATGAGTAGATAATGTCGAGACAGAGATTCCTTTAAAATTTGTTTGAAAATAGATAAAGGAATAATGAGTTATAATTTTTTGAAGATAATCCTAAAGTAGATAGGAAATTATGTCATGTTTTGATATTGGGAATTAAATACCAATTTTCCTAATTTTTAGATTAAGCGCGACCGTTGGATTGGCGATCCAACGGCTGGGAGTGAATTCAAATCTCACGGGGACTTCTTGTGTAGAGTCCTCCTGTGAGATCCTTGATCGGAGGATTTCTCGAAAAGGAAAGGGGATCTTGGAGCGAGGAGAACTCCATTAGCTTCAGGAGGTTGTTTCGAAGCCATTCAACCCGATTTGTGACTGGTTTTGTTGACGAGCCAGGAAGTCTTCAAATCACAAGACCGTATATATAGGGGACGGTGTGCAGGGGTACTTGCACCCATAAAACCTAACTTGGCATGTTCGGAGAGCAACGATGAGTCCTCCTGTGCAATCAATTCAAGAATCAAACCTGACCTTCCCCCTCTACAACCTGTCGACCTCGCCAAAAAGTTGGCGGCTTGTTGACAGTGAAGGAATGGAGCCCTCCACCAATAGAAGGCACGACCAGGTTCATGAGGCTTGGACAGAGCTTCTGGACCCATCCGCTTGATCGCAGATGCACGAACGGCCAGAGTCAACCCCTGAGTTGACTCGGCTAGGCTGCTTGCGAAGCTAGCTTGAGGTTGAAGATGATAAGTGGTAAAAGACCCCTTTTCCCTCGCACTTATGTTAGCCAGTTAAGGGCATTCTCACCCAATCCTTTATTTTCATCACAAGATAGGAACGCGGAGTGTGGGCCGTTGGATACTGTGTTGTCCAGTGGACCACAGATCTAGCGACTGATGTTTTTCTAAAAATAACAAAGAATTCTAGGAAATGAATTACGTTGCAAAAATCATAACTATTGCTAAGAAGCTCTGATGAATAAAGTTAAAACATGAAAGTTGATCAGAAAAATATGAGGAACACGTTAAAAATAATTTGAGAACCTGATTTTGTTCTTGTTTGCAAAAGTATATTATTTTGATGAAAAAGGTATTAATTTTTGGTTAGAAACCCTAATTGATGATAATGAATAGTTTTATAAGGGCAAATAGGTTAATTAGAGTTTTGTTAACCTGTTTAATGATAAAGATGAATCTTAACCTATTTTGAACATGAAATTGCAAGATTTAGGGTTTTAAACCTAATATGATGGTTAGTATCCTTAGAAACCCTAAATAAGGGAAAAGGAAAGAAAAAGACCTTTAATCCAAAATTAGGGTTATATGTTGTTAAAAGGTAACCTTAATACCTTTCATGAATAGTAGATGAGATAATTAGGGTTTGTGAGTAATTATATAAAATTAGGGTTTAAGAAAGTAAAAATAAAGTGACACCCTAATTGTAATTGAAACCCTAAAAGTGGACTAGAACCTTAGGAAGCGAGCTTGGTTTAATAGACCTTGATGGCCTGATCCACGATAGGAAAATTGGATGCATATTTTATGATCAACTTGTGTGCTTCCTTGTTTACTGGATCTCTTTCTTAGTTGGATTAATTCTGCACTCAAGTCAGCCTGAGAGGTATGTGGTTAATTATGGTTAATCGCATTAGTTTCTCAAAGGTTTTCTGGATGATTGATCACATTGAATGCAACCTATTAGTTTGGATGTTCATACTTGCAAATCAAAAGTCACTATGGTTATCACAATTATAATATAAGTGTGTATTCTCGCACCTACATGCCACCATGATGGATGATGCAAAAAGGTCAAGCCCAGGAGGGAAGACCCATGGGTACCATGAGTGGTGACCCCAGACACCAAGCTTGGGTTTGAGAAGGTGGTCTTTGTTGCATGACTAATGGGAACCATGAGAGGTGACCCCAGGAACCAAGCTTGGGATTGAGAAGGTGGCCTTAAGTCAATGGAAAAAGAGAAACCCTAAAGAGGGTATTCAAGGGTTAGGGAAAAAGCGGTGGAGAATGTCACACTGAAAGTGTAAATTGGCTTGTTAATTAACTTGATTGTAATATTTAGATTTTTAGCTATATTTGTGAAATTTTGGTTGTCCCCACATATCGGCATATTCATTTATGCTGAATGACATTTTTTTTGTTGGCATTTTAGGTACAACCCTGAAAATAACAAATTGTAAAGTGACACATTGTGAAAATAAGAAATCAAATGTGAGGAGGATTATATAGAATAGACTCAAGCTGTGAATAGAAGTAGATATAAAAAGTTTTTAAAAGGTATGCAAAGTTTTATTTTATACCATCTTTCAATATAGTTTGGTAGAATTTTATAATTATTACTGATTATTTGTCGAACCTTTGATCTTGTTAATTGGGATAATGGCTCTGACCTCTTGGTCTCCCTTAATTGGGGGTTACTGGGAGGTGGGGTCGTTACATGTAGGAAGGTGAATGGCTAACTTGGGATCCACTAATTGGACTTAGGAGTAATTCCCAAATTAGCTACAAATCCTAAAATCTTGGGTGATTTCTAGCACTAATCTCAATGAAATTTATGGAAAATGAGATAGAAATAGAACATAATCATTAGAAAATGAAATCAAAATGTTGACATATTATTTTCCCCCAACATGTATCAAATAAACATTTTTTACCCCAAACAACCCACCTAAGGGGCCTAGCTACTTATGTAAATGGAAAATCTAAAAAGAGAGGAGAAAGAGGTAGAAGTAGACATGGAGCTCATTGTAGATAAATGAATCCTCCTCTCTAGTAGTTTCAAGGGTGTGCTCCTCCTTCCTCCAAGGTGGAATGATATGGGATGATGGTGGACAATGACCAAAACCCTAGTGGAAATGGTGAAATGGAAGTGGAATGAGGTGGAATGGTGATGGAATGTCTAAGAGGTGAAAATGGGGAGCTAGAAGGTAGCTAGGGGTGGCCAAGCTCGAGCTCCAACCTCCACCTATGTATATATAGGTTGTCTGGAAGCACTAGGTCAAGTGGGGTCATTTTGGGTAGAGCAATATAGAAAATTCGGTGGATTAGTAAGTAGCACAGTCGTACTAGGAAACATGGTTGTGGTGGGAAGTGGGTAGCATAACTGTGGTGGAGTGGAACGACTGAGGTGGAAAAATGGACTTTGTTTTAGTGAAATTTTGGAGTTTGGCTTCTTGATTGCACAAACATGGTGGGCCATGGGCAACACATCTGTACGGTGTTTCACACCCATTTTGGCTCTGGAAGTGGTTGCCCATTCTTAGTGGCATGATCGTTATGATGCTTGGCAACACATTCGTGCTGGGATGTACAACTATGTTGTGTACTTGAATAATTAGTAGCTTGATCTCCTTCTATGAATTTTCTTGGGCATGCATGGTTGTTTTGTGGTACCACGACTATGTTGGTTTCTTCAGCAAGACTTCATTCATCCTTGGACTTATTTTCTTCGTTTGAGTCTTGGAAACTAGGGGTAGTTTGAGGGAGCTTTTGACTTCACTTTGGGCCTCTCTAAGGGTAGAGAAACCCTAGGATCATTCTCTCTATCTGCCTCTTGTCCATCCAAGCATGGCCCAAGTACCTGAAAAACATGCAAAGAACATCCATAAGTGCATTTAGCATAAATATTGATATTGAAGGGAATAACATGTAATCTAACTATTGTATATGTGATTGAAGTGTAAAAAGACACAAGATGGAACCATAAAATAGAGCTGCATCATTAGGCAACATATAAAGTTAATGTAAATCAACTAGTTTTAGCTCTACCCTCCCCAGAAATGGTACCAAAAGGATTGATGTGCAAGTGAGACCCACACACATGGGCTAAAAAAATTAGACCCTAATTGCAAGCTCAAATACAAATAACACTTTTCCTACAAGCACATGGGTTCAATGTATAGTATAAAGAAGTCAAGTTAGGATGGATCAACATGGAGAAATAGCAGAAGGAAAGCTAGGACTTCTTATGTGACGATCCCAATTCATGTATACTTTCCATGATGGCATTCCATTGATATGCATGCACTCATATCAATAAGATGTCAAGAGGGGAAATACAAGGAGTTGTGGTTATCATCTACAATATACGGAAGCCAGATCATGTCCACAACATCATAATATCACCACACAAAACCTCATCCATAACAAAGATAATTGGATGGGAGTATATAACCCTAAGAAGGGAGTATACAAAAACATGTTTCTCATCTATGTCATAGATATTGACATGATGAGATGAAGATATAACATATGAATTTAAAATAGGGATTAGGTTGGATGGAATGGTGTCATAACAACACTCTTCCATAGAATTTTGGAGATGGTGTTTTGCTAGCCCATCTTCTAGTTAGTTTGCTTCCCTTAGTCTATAATGAATCTGCAGATTATCAAAGGATGTCTTGTATACTTCCAAGCTTTTCTTCCACTTTGTGTAGCTAGGATATTTAGTAGAGTCCGCCTTCAGAATAGAGATGGCCGTCGAGCTTTCCGTCTCAATAATAACATTACTACAGTCTATCTCCAAATGAATTTCCAGACTAATAGCTTCCAATTCTCCTTCTAAGATGATGTACTTGATAATATGATGAGCTTCCCCAACGTCCTAAGAAGCATTCTCATCTCGTACAATTGCAGCTGTGGGTACCATGCCATTCTTCATAGTCATGTCTTTGTTAACTTTTATCCACCATGGGGGTGGGACAGACCACGTACCCACCGACATCATGTCATTCTTCACGATCTCTGCTTCAGCTTCCAATGACTATAGAATGAACTTCCATTACTTCCTGATCATTACCAACTGTGTGTTATCATTCACCGTCATCCGATCCAATACTTCCTAGTTTCTTACTTGCCAGATGTTCCAACAGATGATTGTGAATAAACCTGCCACCTTTGGGTCTTGTTCAAGCTAGTTCCTTAACCAAGCCTCGAGGTTGTTTGAGAAGAAAACAAGTGTTTGGTCTGCCTCCTACATGCCTGTCCATATCTGACTTGCTGATGGACAATCCCTTATTGCATGAAGCGATGTTTCTAGGTTTCTTTTGCACTTGGGACACATCTCATCATCTATGAAATGCATTTCCTTCCTGCGCTAATTGGTCATTAAGGTTCCAGATCGAAGCAGCCACAAAAACACCTTCAACTTCCCCGGTAGTTTCAATCTCCAACTCCTTTTCCAGTCTACAGATGGAGGCAGAATGGCTCCATTGAGGAAGTCATATGCAAAATTTATTGTGAATTTTCCGCGTTGGGTTAAATGTTATTATGAAGTTGTTGCATTGGGTTAACTCCCAAGTATATGTGTCTCACCCTTCAATTGGTATCAATATTCTTTGAATCTGCATCACCACATGATTGGGTAAATACAAACTGAGAAACTCAGCATCCCACTCATCATTTAGATTGATCAAAGAGCTGACTGACATATCCAAGAGTTCATGCGGAGGTGCTTTAATCCAAATGGATTCTAGCTTATCCACCCCTGGAACCCATCGATCTCACTATACATTTGTGTTTTCTCCTGACACAATTAGTATTCTTCTTAAGTTCGCAACTTCTTCTGCATACTTGTGATGGGATCTTCAGAATAGAGTGGCTCTGGCCCCCTTCTATCCTCGGAAGCTTCTGTATTTTATTCTAGTGCCATGCTGCCATAGGAAGTCTCACTTAGTTAGAATTTCCCATCAATTCTTCCATAAAAATGCTTCATTCAATTTCTTCATCGATCTGATGCCTAGACCACCTTGGTCAACACTTTTCATTACTTTGTCCAAGTGAACAAGTGAGATCGGCCTTGTAGTGTGTCCTCCCCCCCCACACAGAAATCTCCTAATTACACCATCAATTGTATCACACAAAGTTAGCAAAAGTGGTACTGTCTGCATAGTGTAACTCGGTATAGTGGTCAATACAGATTTCATGAGACAAATTCTGCCCATAAGAGATAACGACCTTGCTACCCATCCATTTACTTTCCCTTCTATTCTCTTGAGGATCCCGCCATATGTTGCTTTTGTGACTCTCTTGTGAAGTATGGGTACACCCAAATGTCTTCCCAAATCTGTTGTTTCCTTGAATCTGCTTTGTCTGCACAAGGTTCTTCTCATTGGTCTTCTCACCGTGTTGGAGAATAAGATACTTGTCTTCTCAGTTGAAATCTTTTGGCCCGAAACCCTCTCAAACATGTTGAAACAATCTTTGACTACTTTCAAGTTCTTCTTGTTAGCTTTTGCAAATAAGATGATATCATCCGCAAATGTAACATGTGAAACAATGGGTCCATCTTTGGATAGCTTCATCGGGTTCCAACTTCCTTTGGCTACCTTTGAATAAATTCGCTGGGATAGCCTTTCTAGGCACATGAAAAATAGGTAAGGTGACAAGGGATCTCCCTCTCTGAGTCCTCGTGTTGCCGTGAAAGCGGCTAGACATTCCCCATTCCATACAATTTTCATTTCTCTTGCCTGGATGGATTGCATAGTGTATCTGATAATGCCACCCAACCAATGTGCTCTCTTGAGTGTGTCTTCCAGAAAAGGCCACTCCAGCCTATCATAGGCTTTCGATAAATCCACCGTGATCGCCATGTATTTAGCTTTGTGGGTTCTTCACATGTTATGGATCAGTTCTTGAGTTATAATGATGTTGTCTGTGATTCTATGACCAGGAACAAAGTTGCTTTGTGTCTTTGATATCCATGCATTTATATGTCTCTTAACTCTATCTGCCACAATTTTTTAAGTGAGTTTGAGGACTGTATTATTCAGTGATATCGGTCTGAATTGGGACCAAATTTCCGATTTGCAAAGCTTCGATATCAGCACCATTGTCGAGTTTGTAAGCCTGGGATCAAATCCGTGTCCTATTAACATCTTGAAGATTGTGGTGATGATTGAGTTCTTGAGTATTGGCCCTTGCTTCTGCAGAAACATATAATCAACCCCATCCGGGCCTGATGCCTTGTGAGGATTGCAAGCCTTCAAGTTTTGCCATACTTTAGTTTTTGTGGGTGGAGATTCTAGCCGAAGTGCCTGAGCAGGCATAAGTTCCTTGAACCTCCCCGGCATTTGATCTACGTCCTCCTGAGAAATAGGTGCATTGGAAATAAAAATGTTAGTAAAAAACTCCTGGATCATTTTCTTCAAATCCTAAAAATCTAAAATCCACACGCCCTCATCATTTTTCAGCTTGGTAGTGAGGTTGCTCCGCTTCCTATTGTTCACATATGCATGAAAACAATTTGTGTTATTATCTCCATTAGTAAGCCAATTCAAATGTCTCTTATGTTTCCATTCTATCTCCTCTTCCAACAATATTTTCTCCAAGCTAATTTGAAGTGGGACTAGGTGTCCTTTGGATTCCTGATTAGCCCCCTCCTCCACCCTAATCTCCAGCTTCTTTATCTTGTCTAAAATTTTATTCTTAATTTTTGCCTTTTCTCGATGTTTATCATTCTGCCATCTCATAATGGCTGTCTGTGCTGCATGTAGTGCTTCGGGGAAATCTCTGCCTCCATCCCATTGATCTTGTAATAGACTTTTAAGATTTGAGTCATTGTTCCATCTAGCGTCGGTTCTGAAACTGGGCTCTTTTTTGCGTGACATATTGATTGTATTTCTGATTAGCAGTGGTTTTTGGTCCGACATAATATGGGGTAGGTTCTCTAGGATGAAGGAAGGGTATTTGATAACCCATTCCCTAATAGCCACTGCTCTGTCAATTCTCTCTAACAGGTGACCCTTCTTGTGGGTAAATTTTGTGCCGGTGTAATCCAGGTCAGATAAACCTGCCTCCATCAATGCCTCCCTAAATAGGTTAGCATCATTGTAATAGAACCAATCGATTCCAATCTTCTCATCTGGGTTCAGCATGGCATTGAAATCATCAATAGCTAACCACAGATGGTTGACAGTAGAGCCCAACTAAATAAGGTATTGCCATAGGAGTCTTCTTTTATAAGGATTAGGACTTCCATATACACACGTTAAGAGACCAATACCATTCACTCTGCAATGAATGAATTGTTTATGACTCAAAAGGATTTCTACCTGACACTCCTGTTCCTTCCAGAGGACCCATATACCTCCCATGAAGCCAGTTGATTCAACTCACTGGGAATTGTCAAAATCTAATTTCTTAATAGCCCTTTCAGCCTGTTTGCTAGAGATCTTTGGTTCCAGGATTATCAAAATTTGTGGTTTATGCAATTGTTGAAGTTCCTTGATGTTAGAGATAATGAGGTCATTCGCCATACCTCTTACGTTCCAACTAAGAATATCTAGCATTAAATGGTAAAGGATCGTAACCACAATTCCTTAGAGAGAGTCTGAAGAGGAACTTGTGGGCCCTTCCTTCATCTCCTCCTATTCTTTCAGCAGCTTCGTCTAGCTCCTAGTTTGGTAAGGAGTTGCTCTCACCTTTTCTTTTGTGCTTTTGTTCCTCTTCCCAGCTGATGTGTTCATTTTTCCAGGGTGATCTATTTTTCAATTACATGACTATCCTCATTCTCTCCAGTTATGGTTCATGTCCTTCCCCAAATGACTTCATCTTCTTTAGGGTTTGTGGTAGAATGGTTGCTTTGATTATGCATGGTCTTTTTCTTCTTTGTCTGTACTTGATTTTCTATGACCTCCTCCTTCTCCTCCTCCTCAACATTTATGTACTTTGTAATGTCGTTAAGGACTTCATCCTCTTTTTCCGTATCTCTCCTTGAATTCTTTTTCTTTCCCTTAATACGAGGTGATTTTGTGAGTTCAGTTGATTTCTTACACTCCTCCCTTTCCTCCGTGTCTACTATTTCTTTCTCATCCTCCTTGGCTGAGTTGTCCTCCTCCTCTAGTCCTTGTAAATGGTTTTGTTTTTTTTTCTTCATATTCTTACTTTTATCATCTTTTTTGGGTAGCCTCTTGGAATGGATGTTCCCGCCACAGTACATCTCCTAACGTTCCTCCTCTTCTTTCCATCTGACTCATGTGTATTCTGTAGTATCCTTCATTTGTCTTTCTTCCTCACTTGGCCCTTCGTTTTCCTTCCCTTTCTTACAACATGTGATGTTATGTCCTACTTTTCCACACGCCATGCAGACATCTGGTAGGGCTTTGTATTCCACCTTGTATTCAACTCCATTGATGATGACCGCCGGGAGTAGGGGCATATCTGTCTCGAATTCAATTTCCAGACGGGAAAATTTTGCTCGTCGTCATGTTCCTGGTATGCTCATCAACTCTCACCAGTCTACCCAAGACCTGTCCTATTCGTTCAAACATAACTTCATTGTAAAAGTGCAAAGGAAGGTTTTTGACCATCACCCAAGAGACCAGGAAACAAGGAACTGTTGGTATGTATGCCCTGAGAGCCAATCATGTGATAATTGGTGGGATACATTAAGATTGATTTGATAAACATAAAATGCGAGCTTCCAATTCTTTCTGGTTCAGTCATATGAGATAGTGACAGAACAGATTGAATGTCTAGAGAATGACAGTACTCAATGGCGTATGCCTTCAGGTTCATGACCTGAACGATGAGATCATACGGATGCTAAGAGTTTGTACATTCTTGTTATGTCCCTAGTCGGATGTCATTGTGGAAGGTAGATAGACAGCAATGACACACAAGACTAGATTGTGGTGTTGGTTGATGACAGAATCTCATTAGTCATGATATAGAGATATCAAACCAAACACATAGGTACTTGTTAGAGAACAAGGTACCGGACAGACCCACCGTGAGTTTGACACATGGAACCATGAGATGGTAGTCACAGTCAGTACTCACAGTGATGGTGGTGAATGTGATTCTTAGACCTGAAATCACTGCACTCAACACATGTCATTGGGCACACTTTGACATCATCAAACGCAGTCCTGAAACATGGGTTGTTATAAAGGTGATGATTGGGTGGCTTTAACACATGGGGCTTTTGAGGGGTGAGTGATAGATATGGGATTTGTCCCTCCTGAGGGAGTTTGATATCCATGGCCACTTGATGAGTAGGATTGAGAAAGGCGTGCACGCATGTGTGAATCGGTATATGATACTGATGTCATACATATCTCTTCCAGTCTACTCTGAGATCAAGAGTGAATGAACGTTGACAGGATGACTGTTCCATGCCTCGAGTTCATTTGGGATATCAGTGACAAAGGAATTATACATTCGCTGTAACACCATTCACGGATTGTAGGATGAAAGTTGTTCTCCAACTTTCTACTTTCACTTGGGTAGCACTGATGTGTGACTAGGCACCGCTCTTTGCTTGTGAAGTCATAAGTGTTATGGACTTTCACTGCCAACGTGAAATGGACTTGCAGGGTCACACACATAGGATTTAACCTGGAAGAGGAGTTTTGTCTACAAAGCAATGTTTAGATTGATTACTAAAGGAGTTTAGTAGTTCAATTAAACACTCAATCAGTCGATAGCTCAATATCGTATGGTTCAAGGTGTTGGACGCATTGATTGGAGTATCAGATTGATTGAAATCACAATTGACTGATTTTTCCCAACCTGTGCTCCCAACCGATCGGTTCATGTGATGAACTGGTCGGCTGAGGTTGCTGAACCAGTCGGCTGGAGTGTCCAGGCCGATCGGCTCATGCCCAGGTTGAAACGACCGGTTCAAGTGTTGAACCGATCGGCTCAACTGGTGCAACCGACCAGTTGGGAAAGTCATGTCGGCAAGAATTTTCCTTTGGTTTCAAATTGCCCAATTCGATTGGGAATAATATTGGTATTCGTTACCAATTGGGAAAGAAACAAGGAAAGTCTTTTTAAGCCGGATTAGGACCATGAACCGATCGGTTCAGGGCACCAATCGATCGGTTGTTGTGCCCCAAATGATCGGCTCAGGTCCAACCGATCAGCTCAATGGCCGAACCGATTGGTTCAGTTGTGAACCGATCATTTCAAGTTGCGAACCGGTTGCTTTTTGTGGAAAATTCTCGAACCCTTCTACTCCTGCTTTAGTCCCGCATTGCCCGGGATGGAGAACCCTATCCCATGACTCTCCTATATATATAGGGGTATTGGGGGCTTCTCAAAGTACAGCTCAGTGCAACCAGTTGCTCTGCAAGTTGTCGTTCTCTCTGGTTTTGGTAACCGTGAGAGAGCCCGAGCAAGTGCTTCCCGCAAAAGGGAGGTGCAGCAAGGGAAGGACAACTGCAGTTGCAATAGGAGGCAGGAGAGCATGTTGGCGACTAGTACGTCAACAGGAGGGTGCGACTCCTTCCACTTCCTTATGGGACAAGGAGTGTGGAGTTCTAGGTGGTCCGTGTGGACTACTACAGAGGCGGGAGGACACTGCTGCTTAGGAGGACAACTATCATCCGACAGTCCGGTTCGAGTAGGAGTTGTCAGTTCCGGTGCGACCAGGAGCTGCACAGACACCGTCGAAGTCCGGAGTTGAAGACCGCGCATTGCGTGAGGTATTGTCGCCGAGCAAGCCTCGGGACAAGGTATGATTCCACAAACCATCCTTTCCTATTATATAGACGTTGACGCGTTTCCTCGGTATGGGTTGGGGGAGAAATTTTTGTTTCCGCTGCCTTCTCTGTCTCCCCTAAAACCCTACAGTGGTATCAGAGCCACGTCAACTGCTCTATATTTTAGGAATATCGATATGATCGATTTTGGTTTGTCGCCTTTATTTATTGCATGCGATGCGAATAATATTGGCTTTATGCATGTCCAATCCTAAATCCACAAATCCCAAATTACATATATGATATGTATTATTAATGCACTCGATACGCGTCGCCCTTAAATGAGTTTTGTGGTGGATGTGTGTAGCGTGATTATGGCCTATAAACCCCTATCTGTGTGTGGTTGTTTGTGGTTGCTTGCATCTCGGTCTGCACACCGATCTTCCCTCTCTTATTCCCGATGTAACTCGAAATAATTCGAGATTCTTTCCTACCTTTGCTCCCCCCCGAATGTAACTCGGGGTTTCCTTTTTAAAGCAATGTAATAAATAGAATAGGATTTTATTTCCTGTTATGTCAAAAACCGGCGGACATCAAGACGATAGCTCAGACGGTCGGTTCAAGGAGTGAACCGATCGGTTGACGTTCCAGAAGGTCAGTTCAAGGAGTGAACCGATCATTTGATGACCGGTTCGAGGAGCGAGATGAGCGGGTGGCGGACATGACGAGATGCACGACGACCAGGCGAACCAATCGGTTGGAGGAGCCAACCGATCGGCTGGTAGCACCCAGACGATTGGCTGGAGAGTACAGATCATTCATGAGATGAGTTGATCAACTCAGAAAGCAAGGCACAAAAGTTCATCTTGTACAGGTTGCATGTGATGTAGACCTAGATGACCGTGATTCCTCTTGGCTCGAGGAATCACATTAGGATGGCCATAATCATCGCTTTTATCGTTTTGTGCATGTTTTCTGTGGGATATAGCATGTATATGATACATACTATGTATTGTGGTGATTGGATATGTATATGTATATACAACCAAATCCCTCATTAAAATATTAAGTTTTAGATGCCTTCCAAATGCGACACACGTGAAAAGCTTGTTCGACCAAGTGTGGGCACGCCCTAGCGTGGTGCACCGTCTACCTCGTGGAAGCGTGAAGGATGAATGTGTGGGTCTGCCCTAGCAGGGTGCATGTTCATCGTGTTTGCTTTGGCTCGGACTTAACAAGGTGATCTAGATGGGATCTAGTACCTTGAGGCATGGAGATGATCATTGCAAAGAGTTGTATATGACATCTTATCAAGAGTTGCATATGATGCAATTGGCAAAAGTTTCCTACCTGAGAGATCTATGTTGTGGGTGACAGCCCTAGCTGGTCCATGGCTTAGAGGATTTCAGGATCTTGCCCACTAGAAGGTTGTACACTGCAATCTTCCGAATTGATGGTGAGGGCTTCAATTTGAACTAAAATAGTGGGAGTGATAATTAATTAAAGGCCTAATTATATCGTCAACTTTTCAAATCAATCAAATAAGTCAAAAATGAGTTTTTGGACTAAAATTGCATATATTTCCTTTTGTTAAAATAAATGGTTAATCAACAAATGACTTTATTTGCGATCGGTCTTTGAGACCAACAAATTAAATGGGAATAATTCCACGACTGGTTAGGATGATGAGAAGTGTTCTCAATCAAAGAGTGAAAGCTCTAAGTCCTAGTTATACCAGAACTAGATAAACTCGATCCCACCACATCAATGGCTGAAAGTATGCTTATGGAAGCTTACTGAGGATGACATTGATGAGGAGTGCTTGATGTTGTGTTCTCTGAACTATGAGTTGCAGAGACACCATGAGACATATGATGTCTTCAAGATACTGTCCTAGTATGTCATGACAGAAGGAGATCCAGTAAGGTATTCACACACTCAATGTGATTGGGTATGTGGAAAACTTGATTAAGAAGGATTCCCTCTGAGCCAAGAGTTGGCTATTGGTATGATACTACAAATGTTGTGAGAATCATACAATTCATGATAAGCTACAACATGAACAACTTTGACAAACATTGACAGAGTTGTTGGACATGTTGAGGATAGTAGAGGCAAAGATGAAGAAAGACAAACCACAGTCTTTGATATGATCAAATAAAAGGTAATCTTAAGGGCAAGGACAAGGGCAAAGCTAAGAAGTGTTCTGATGCTAGCCAGAAATCCAAGCTGTCTTCAGCCTCAAGGCACATGGGGAAAGGGTGTATGAGGGATTGCCCTCTATATCTGGAAGAACAAAAGAAGATGAAGGAGGGGATGGAGATCTCCACCTAAGGTATCGTGAAATGAACTGCTTCTTTATCTGAGGTATATGATACCAAGATATGGATATGTCATATATGATATGTAATATCCGCAAAGAAGTGATGGCCTTTGTGAAAGGACCAAGAAAGAAGTACCCATCATTGGAGCAAGTGTTGCTGCCATAGATAGGAGTACTTTTCAGTTTATTTCAGCCTAAAGGGCACGAAATAGAGTTGAGAACTGCTATTTCATATATTGCCAAAAGATAGAAACACTTTATTATTGCATATTGTATGACAATGATGGCAATTAATAAAGTTGATGTTTCAATCTTAAAGATATGATCTTTGTGGCAATGCCTTGCTTATCGTGTGGTATTTGATATGCATAAGATAAAATGATACCTAAAAGTTATTGATAACTCAAACAATTAGCATATATCATAAGAAATTCATTTCTAGTTTCCATATGATGGATAAATCTAGACTCTTTTGGTTAGAGAACCAGTAAGAGACATGAATATCTTGGACATGATTAATCAATCTTCACTAATGGTAGTGGGAGAATGATTATCCTATTAGGTATAATACATGTGATGTATTTACATACCTATTGGAACAAATGCTAATCCTTCTAATGGTGTTTAGAGAAATACCAATATGAATATCTTGAAGTGTTCAAGATTTTCATAGATGAAGTGCAAATTTGGTAAAGTATTAATTCTTGATGAGATCAAAGAATGAAATACTTGGACCAAATGTTTGAGATCCTTATGAGTGATTATGATAGTGTATCATAGTGAACTCATGATTAAGGCATGGTGATGTCTAAATCAAGAAGGAATCATACTCTAAGGAGTTAGAGAATGATTATCAAATAACTGAATTCTTCTTAATAAAAGAATACCCCACACTAATAAAGGAAATTAAGAATCACAAGGGTTGTGAGTTCTTATATCCTTAACATATACACCTCAATTATCTATGTGATGAGTTGTTCATGTGATGAGTCAACTATCTAGATGAATCATACTTTGAGTTATCGTATAAAACCATTACATCCTAAATGACTTCCATGTGAGCCATAAGGTACGACCTTGATGGTAGCATTTATTGGATCATGTCCATAAGTGCAAATAAGTCTTAAGTGTTAAGACACATGGATAACATTTTGAAAAAGGATGATGCTTGTTAATTGCAACTTAATGACTAAGACGTTTGGCATATGGATACTAAAACTGCATTCCTATGAGGAATAAAACAAGGATGTGTACGTGACACAACCTATAAGGTTTATGAATCCACTAGTGCAAATGAAGTCTATAAGTTACAATGGATTAATCAATGTGATTGATTGAGTACAAGCAACTCAAAATTGGATCTTTACTTTGATGATGTAGTCAAAGGGTTTGACTGATATGTCAAAGATAAAGAAGGATCTGTGATTTAGTGGGAGCGTGTTCACATTCCACATATTGATGTGAAATGGAAATGTTCTTGAATGGAAATCCAAAAGTGGAAATTATCTTTAAGGAAGATAGAGATGTTTCCTATGTGATAGGAATAGAGATCTATAGAGATAGTTCTCGACAAATATCTTGACCTGGAAAAGAGAGAGCATACATTGGCAATCTGTACTGAAGGGTTCAGTATGCACAGATTTAGTGGGAGAAAACTTGTCCATGTTATATGGATATTAGTATCCCAAGGCCAAGTGTCCAATTCTTATGAAGAATGGGAACACTAAGAATAGATATGGATCTATCATGTATGTAATCATCCCATTATCTTGAATGTATGACATGGCAAGAATAAAATGCATTCATCATCTTGTATGTAGGACATGGCAATATGATGTTCTCATCCTGATAACTCGTATGTGTGACATGACGAGTGGATGTCTGTCTACTTCCAGTAAGTGTTACTGGAATACCATGAGAACTTGATAAGTGCTTGTGAAGCACTAATTCTATGGAGAAGAGTTCGATGTAAAGAGTTACATTGATGCGAACTTCCGAAAGGACAGAAAATTAATCGCAATATATATACATGAGATGTATAAAAGTGAATGTTTGTTGATAATTGGAAGTGTTCCAATAAAGCCATTTAAAAGGGAAATGCCGAGTATCTATGTGTTAGTGAACAGCAGTGGATACTATATGGATCTGAAAGTTCATGAGATGAACTTATATTCCACTCATTGATGACAAGTCTGGAATCCTTGATCATGCAATGTGGCTAAAGGTTAGCAAATGGAATACAAGATCGCATATTACGGCAACTCCATCTCATACGTGTGACGTACAGCGAAGAGATGAGAGACATGCAATTTATACAAACTTTGGCAAGGTGTTGCCATTACTCACTATGTTGGCACTACAGCACAGTAACATGTGGGACATGTTTGAAGATCACTATGAATATGATTCATGGGTGATTGGCTCGTAGTGCAAGTGGGAGTTTGTTGGTATGTATGCCCTGAGAGCCAATCATGTGATAATTGGTGGGATACATTAAGATTGATTTGATAAACATAAATGGCGAGCTTCCAATTCTTTCTGGTTCAGTCATATGAGATAGTGATAGAACAGATTGAATGTCTAGAGAATGACAGTACTCAATGACGTATGCCTTCAGGTTCATGACCTGAACGATGAGATCATACAGATGCTAAGAGTTTGTACATTCTTGTTATGTCCCTAGTCGGATGTCATTGTGGAAGGTAGATAGACAGCAATGACACACAAGACTAGATTGTGGTGTTGGTTGATGACAGAATCTCATTAGTCATGATATAGAGATATCAAACCAAACACATAGGTACTTGTTAGAGAACAAGGTACCAGACAGACCCACTGTGAGTTTGACACATGGAACCATGAGATGGTAGTCACAGTCAGTACTCACAGTGATGGTGGTGAATGTGATTCTTAGACCTGAAATCACTGCACTCAACACATGTCATTGGGCACACTTTGACATCATCAAACGCAGTCCTGAAACATGGGTTGTTATAAAGGTGATGATTGGGTGGCTTTAACACATGGGGCTTTTGAGGGGTGAGTGATAGATATGGGATTTGTCCCTCCTGAGGGAGTTTGATATCCATGGCCACTTGATGAGTAGGATTAAGAAAGGCGTGCACGCATGTGTGAATCGGTATATGATACTGATGTCATACATATCTCTTCCAGTCTACTCTGAGATCAAGAGTGAATGAACGTTGACAGGATGACTGTTCCATGCCTCGAGTTCATTTGGGATATCAGTGACAAAGGAATTATACATTCGCTGTAACACCATTCACGGATTGTAGGATGAAAGTTGTTCTCCAACTTTCTACTTTCACTTGGGTAGCACTGATGTGTGACTAGGCACCGCTCTTTGCTTGTGAAGTCATAAGTGTTATGGACTTTCACTGCCAACGTGAAATGGACTTGCAGGGTCACACACATAGGATTTAACCTGGAAGAGGAGTTTTGTCTACAAAGCAATGTTTAGATTGATTACTAAAGGAGTTTAGTAGTTCAATTAAACACTCAATCAGTCGATAGCTCAATATCGTATGGTTCAAGGTGTTGGACGCATTGATTGGAGTATCAGATTGATTGAAATAGCAATTGACTGATTTTTCCCAACCTGTGCTCCCAACCGATCGGTTCATGTGATGAACCGGTCGGCTGAGGTTGCTGAACCAGTCGGCTGGAGTGTCCAGGCCGATCGGCTCATGCCCAGGTTGAAGTCCACTGCCGCTTAGGAGGACAACTGTCATCCGATAGTCCGGTTTGAGTAGGAGTTGTCAGTCCCGGTGTGACCAGGAGCTGCACAGACACCATCGAAGTCCGGAGTTGAAGACTGCGCATTGCGCGAGGTATTGTCGTCGAGCAAGCCTCGGGACAAGGTATGATTCCACAAACCATCCTTTCCTATTATATAAATGTTGACGCATTTCCTCGGTATGGGTTGGGGGAGAAATTTTTGTTTCCGCTGCCTTCTCTGTCTCCCCTAAAACCCTACAGGAACCTCATTTGTAGGATGGAAGAGACTATCCCATGGAAGGTTTAGGTCTATCATTGACCACCCAAAAGGGTTTTTTCCATCCAAGTTCATTATTGTAATCTTGCAAATAGATCAAGGATTACTATTTGAGATTAGGGTATTATTAGAATATGAGGTTTGGGTCTTTAAAAGTCCATTATTTACCTCTATCATGTAGAGAGAGAACTAGTATTTACAAGAGTCTATACTATCATGGCCCATAATTATGGTTTCAAGTTGGAATAAATTAGGGGTATTACTAGGGTTCAAAGAATACTAATATCAGGCCATGCACAACATTTTCCATAACTTTATTTTAAAAAAGGAGATCAATAAATCCGAAAATTCTTTAGGTCAATAGTTTGGGATCATTGCATATTTAGGTCATGATAGTATTTTTATTACGTTCCTAATAGTTTTCTAATGAAAATGGTATATTTATATGCTATCATTAGATTTTTCTATGATTTATTATGATTTTTTTCATATAAATGGGTTTCTTATATTAATTAAATAAATCAGATTGAGGATACCTTAATCAACAACCCTATCTGACTGGGTCAACAACCCAGGTAGATCCCAATCTTGCAAGTCCACACTCTTGCTGAGGTAACAATCGATGATTAGTCCACCATAGATACGTGTGGCCACCTCATTCCTTTCTCTCTCCTTTGCTAACTCACGATCCTCGTTGAGATGTCAACTTAGGATTGGACCAGCTAGGTCCAAGTTGGCACCACATTGATCTCCTCCTCCCTCATTTGTTGCATTCTCAAGCATCCTGGTGTGGTATCTGACAAGCTCCCACCTGGGAAGGGGTCCCAATCTCCTTGAGGTGAGGGCGTGTGTGCCTTGGGGAAGTAGCCCCGAGCTAGGGCGGTGTTGTCTCGGCTCATGGCTCCCCCTGGAGCTCTACACCTCCAAGTTGAGTGGAGAGGTCACTGAAAGAAAGGAGGTTCAACAACATAGATATGAGGTGTTGCTGAGCTTTGTGGAGATCCCACAAATAGTGAGGAGAAATTGAGGTGGTGTAGGCTGCTGAAGCCGAAGGTGAGGGAGAGAGTTGTCAGGGCTATATCATGAGAAATTGGTAAAGGGAAAATGAATAAAGGAGGTTGGAAGGAGTTTCTAGTGGCTTTAAATAACCATGAGGTTGTGTGTGCGAGGAAGCCCTAAAATGGGCTCACCACTTGGTGAGAGGCACCGGAGATGGGAATTTTCTCCCTGATCTGGGGATGAGAGAGGACCTAGAAGGAATTTTTGGGCTCGGTTTCACAAGAGGAGAAGAAATATGACTTTAGAATCATGAGGAGATGGGTAGATAAGCTACGGGAGATCAGGACTAGGTGGATCAAACTATTGGAGGAAATAACAAGTCCTGCGGGAGGTTAATGACAAAATCTCCACTCTTAAATGCTTGATGGGCCGCGATTGAGATTATAGGTCGAATAAGAGGTCCACTCCCAGGTTTCTAAAGGGTTGTGTACCATTTTATGTGCCATATTTGATTGAATTAAACAGACAACTTAGGTCCTAGGCTCAAAATGAATCAAATAATGTGTACAAATTTCAAATGCCCATAACTCTTAAATGATGCATTTGATTGAAATGAAATCTTATGTGGAGATTTGTGATATGATTATCTAGCTATGGTAGAAATGTGGGATTAAAATTTGAATGCTCATCATATTAATTGACTAGGTACTTCAATATACATGATTTATCCTAATGTTAATTTAGGGTTTGCATTAATTTGAAATTTGTGGTTGAGGGTATTTGGGCAATCGAATTTGAGTGATTATTAATATCATTAAATTTCTAAGAGAGAGAAAATAAATAATGTAAAAACTCACTTTATCACATTCTCCCTTGCTTTTTAAGAATTTGTTCCTTAAAAATCAATCATCCTGGAAGAGATGTGGGTACTTGTGCTTGACCTTGGACTTGATTTCCTAGGTGGAGTCAGTCTGATTATGGTGGCTTTAGAGAACTTTCACCATATCTATGTGCTAAATTCTACGAAGCTCCTTTGTGTTAGAATTAAGGACTTTGACTGTGGATTCATCATAAGATAGATCGTCTTTCAACTCTAGAGGCTCATGATTTAGAATGTGACTAGGATCTTTGACATAAGGATTTAGATTAGATACATGAAAAAAATTGTGCATTTCACTGTATTGAGGTATAAGAGAAAGACAATATGCACATTCAACCACCCTTTCTAAGATTTCAAAGGGTCCCACGTAATGAGGACTGAGCTTCTATTTGTTCTTGGAAAAAGCTCGAATAGCCCTAATCTTTAGTAAGACATGGTCACCCTCTTTGAATTGACGTTCTTATCGGTGATAATTTGCATAAGACTTTTTCTCATCTTGTTCCCACTTCATTCTCTACAATATAAATGCAACCTTATCTATGTAAAGTTGCATCTCCTCAGATCATAAAGGTGTGCTCCTCGAAGTCATCCCAGTGTAGCAGAGTTCTTCATGGTCTACCATAGAGAGATTCTTATGGAGGCATCCCAATACTCACCTAATAGCTACCATTATATGTGAACTCAGGCAATTGCAATTAATGGTCCCATAAGACTTCCCAGTTGACAATACAAGACCTCAAAAGATCCTCTAGAATTTGTGTCATACGCTCAGACTGTCCATCACTCTGTTGGGGGTATTCTATGTTGAAGTTCATTTTTGTACCCAGTTCCTCTTGAACATGTTTCCACATCTTGGAAGTGAACTTTGGATCCCTGTCTAAAACAATGGACTCTAAAACTCCATGTAAACATACTATCTCCTGTATATAGAGGTTTATGAGCACAAAATTTTGATGGAATCTTCACAGGAAGGAAGTGAGCTAATTTTGTGAAATGATCCACTATAACCCATGCAACATTGTTTCCTTTTCTGGTCCTAGGTAGACCCACCATGAAATCCATGGTGATGTGTTTCCATTTCCATTTTGAGATTTCAAGGGGTTGTAGTATACTACCTAGTCTCTGGTTCTCTGTGTTGATTTGTTGGCATGTAAGACATCTAGACATGAATTTATAAATATCACACTTCATGCCCCTCCACCAAAAAAGTCATTGCAAGTCTTTGTACATTTTAGTTGTGTTGGTATGAACTATGTACTTTGACCCTTGTGCCTTGCTAAAAATCATTATCTTCACAATAGATTGCTCAGGAACCCACATACGGTTCTTATATCAAAGACCACCATAAAGACCCACAGACAAGTACATTTGAGGTTTAGTCATGCGAGAAGAGAGCTCTTCAAGATCATAACTAGCCTTTTCTACCTCAAGAATTTCAGACCAGAGACTAGGAATGACAGAAATATTGTTGAAATGGACAAGATCATGTAGAGAACTTCTAATCTAAAAGATCTTCAATCTTCCACTCCGAGATAGGCAAAGATGCACATATGACCCTTTTTCAGCTAAGGGCACCAACAACTACATTTGCCTTACCAGGATGTTTGGCAATGGTGAAATCATTGTTTTTTAAATACTCAATCCATCGATGTTGACGCAAGTTTAGGTTTTTATGGGTCAAGATATAATTCAAGCTTTTGTGATTGGTGAAGATATTGAATGTTTCCCCATATATGTAGTGCCTCTAGATTTTGAGAGCATGTATTATTGCAGCCAATTCAAAATCATAGGTGGGATAATTGAGTTCATTGGGTTTCAGTTGTCTGGATGTAAAATCCACTACCTTCCCATATTGATATAGGATAAACCTAAACCATTCCTCAAAGCATTAGTGAAGATCACAAATCCTTCATTTCCACAAGGTAAAACCAGAACAGGTGATGATGTCAATTTTTGCTTTAGCTCCTAGAAGCTGGACTCACAATTAGCTAAAAATATAAAATGCTCATTGTTTAGAGTATTCTTAGTAAGAGGAAGTGCTAATTTAGAGAACTTAGGGATGAAGTGACAATAATATCCGACAAGTCCTAAGAAACTCTTGATTTCAGAAGGATTTTGGGGAGGTTACCATTCGAGAATAGCTAACACTTTTGTGGGATCAATAGATATACTAACCCCAAAAATGACATGGTCAAGGAACGTAACTTTATCAATCTAAAATTCACATTTAAAAAGTTTCCCATTGAACTTTTGAGATTGAATGACCTCAAGAACTACCTTCAAGTGCTCAAAGTGTTTCTCCATAGAATCAGAATAGATTAGAATATCATCAAGGAAAATGACTAAAAACTCATCAAGATAGGGTTGGAAGACCATGTTCTTAAGTTTCATGAATACAATATGTTCATTCGTTAACAACAATGGAACCCCTAGAAACTTTGATTTCCCATAATGAGTTCAAAAAGAAGTTTTAGAAATATCACTATTTTTTATTTTGAGCTAATGATAGACAATATGAAGGTCAATTTTGGAGAAAACTTTAGTAGTGTGAAGTTGATCAAAGAGGTCATCAATGTGGGGAAGAGGGTACTTGTTTATAATGGTAGCTTGTTTCAACATGCAGTATTCAATACACATGCACAGAGAACCATCTTTCTTCTTTATGAAGAGAACGAGCGCACCCCAAGGGGAAACACTAGGATGAATGAAACCTTTAGCAAGAAGTTGTTGTAATTGTTTCTTCATATCCAAAATCTTAGCAAGAGCCATTTGATACGGGGACCTAGAAATTGGAGTGGTTTCAGGAAAAAGATCTATAGAGAAGTCAATGTCTTGGTCTGGGGCAGCCCAGGAAGATCCTCTAGGAATATATCAAGAAAATCATGTACCACCTCCAGTCTTTCAATGGGTATCGTACTAGGACTGGGCTCTGAGACTAATGTAAGGAATACTTTACAACCTTTAGAAATAATCTTTTTAGATTAAAGAGAGGAGATTATAATATTATTACATAATCAACTGCCCCAAAGAATCACCACATGATTAGAATGAGGTGGGGAGATGACTACCACCTTCTCCCTACAACCAATATGTGCATAATACTTGTATATCCAATCCATACCAAGTATAATATCCAAGTCTTCCATAGACAAGAGGATAAACTCAAATGACATGCCATGATTTTTGAATTTTATAGGCAAGACATCAATTTTCTGTAATATAGTGAATATTTTTCCACTAGGAGTGGATACATCAAGAATATATCCCAGATATTTTATATGCAGATGTAACATAGATTCCATATTTTGTGATATGAAGGTATATGTAGATATAGAATCAAACAAGGATTTAAAAGGGTTATCACTAAGAAATAAAATGCCTACACAAAATGATTTTTCATAAATATTGAAAGGTATTGGACAAAATCAATAGATAAATGAAAGAATAATTAAGGTTGCCTTCAATTAGCTGGATTGGATATTCCTTAGCCTCTTTTGAAGTCACTGCAAGCACTCTAGAATTGTGGTTCCCCTAAGAAGGTGGAGCACCCACTGGAGGGTTGTCAAAGATAGACGGAGTAGGGAACTTGGCAATGAAATGGCCGTCCTTGTAGTTGTAGCAAATAGACTTGGCATTGAGACAAGGCCCATCATGTTCTCATCCACAAGTCTTACATTTCTTTGGTAAATATTCAGCTGATTCTGGTTGTTTCTTTAGCCTCCTTTATCTGAACCTCCTTTTCCTCATCCCTTGTTACGACCACGGTGAAACTTCATAGACTTGTTGTCATGATTGGTGGTCAACCCTAGGTATCCATGTGTGAAGGTTTATACATACCTTGATCCTTTTCCAGCTTAAGGGCCATATCTCGAGCTTCATCAAAGTTCTTGGGATGCAAAGTGATGATTAAGGTTCTCAAGTTGGAATCTAGGCAATCAATATAGTTCTCTAAGAGGCATTCATTGGTTTTAATGGGTGCATATCACTCTAGAAGCCTAAACTTCCAAGTTTAGTCAGCCATCGAGAGATTGCCTTGCTAATTCTTAGTGTACATCCTCTCCTTCCTATTCCTCTTAGCTATGGGCATAAAAAAGTCAGTGAAAAGGGTTTGAAGGAATTCCCACTCCATGGAACTAACCACTTCTTCCTTATTCCTGCTAAAATTTTCCCACCAAACTTTTACTCCTCCCTTAAGTAGGTGTGTGGCAAACTTGACCTTCTTCCCATTGGGTACTTCTAGTGTATGAAAGTCATTATCTACTAATAGGGCCCAGGCATCGTCTCTGTCCATCACCTGAGGTTGGTCTTCCCACCAAAAGGTATCAAGGTTTAGTTTGACAAAGTCAACAACTGTCACCTTCTTCTTAGAAGAGCTAGGTTTAGAAGTTCCATGCAGTCGTTGAGAATTTTTTTCTGTTCTTCCCACCTGCCCTTGGCCATTTCTTAGGATCAGGTTCACTTGAAGTTTTAGGTTCTTTTCTATTTTTAGAGGATGACTCTATAGAGGCCTTAAAGCCATGTGTTTTTGGAGGCATCCTGAAAATTAGATGAAGGAAATAAGATACTTTTGTTTTCATCTTTTTTTGAAATATATTTCACAATTTCTCTTTATTGATTATTCATGATCTTAGTGTTATGATTTGTGGAGGATACCCTAGTAATCCTTAGTCCAAAATTAGTCATCCTTAGGACTCTAAATAGAGTAACTCATCTCTATCCTGTATAGAAGAGAGAGAGATGAGAGGGAGTGTCTATAGAATAGAGAGAGAAGAGAGGAAATCTATAGATGAGAATGGTCCATAATTAAGGTATGCCCAAGAGTAGGGGACACTTTTGGTTTTGTCCAGTTAGACTTATACTTCCATAAAGGTAGCCTCGTGTTTTAAGCAAAGTGGCTTGGAGACTTTTGCCAGACCCATGGCAGATGCTATCCTTGACACCTCCACCTCTTACATCCCTAACTAAAGGGCTACCCTAGACTCATAATAGGGTGAATTAGGTCTCGTATAGCTATGATGTGTTAACTCTGGCCTTGATATCAATAGTAACAACCCCAATTCATGTATACTTTCCATGATGACATTTTATTGATATGCACACACTCATATGAATAAGATGTCAAGAGGAAAAATTCAAAGAATTGTGGTTATCATCTAAAATATACAAAAGTCTAATCATGTCAACAACTTCAAAATATTTCCACACAAAACATCATCCATAAAAGAGATAAATTGTAATGTTTACACTTATTGCATGGAAGTAGAAGAAAAGACTAACTATGAGAAAATGAAAGTACATAGGACATGGTGCATCCTATACATCAAATAAGGAATGAAATGGAAAAGTGAAACTAGCTATAATAAATGGAAAGGAACATTCATCTACTCTACTATCCTCCAAGGAGCTTTATTACATGCTTTCTTGTACTTTTATTGCAATCATTGGTTCCTTACGCCTAGAAAATATGTGAAATAGTCAAATCAACATAAACTTTTGTGTATGTGGGTGATGATACATACATATTAACTTGCATATTTTAAATATTTGAGGAGAGAAGAAAATAAAAGGAAAACATTAATTAGAGCGAGAATCAGGTAAACCATTTCTTTCAAGTATTTCTTTGATGTGGTTGTACTACTAAGTGTGTCAGCACCTATAATACTTTTATATTGGGCCCTACCCACCCCTTGGTATATGAGGATTCCCACCCCTTGGGCTATGGGGATGTGCTGACCTTAGTGTTAGAAGAGGGAGAAACCCATACCTCACTCAATAGCTACAACCCATCTCTTTATTTATGTTCTTGATGTTATGGTGAGGGAATAATACAATAATATGCATCCAAGGACTATATACAAATAAAGCATCCAATATTTCATACTCTATCCACATCGGAAAAGTAGTCTGACACTTATAACTGCATGTACCTATTGCTATCATATCTTTGATTCCATGTTGATTAGTGGAGATGGGAATATGTCACCCTGAAATTAATTAAAGACCTAGTTTCATTATGTGTCTTTAACACTTCATCTTAGGGTTTTGACTCACTTAGGATTATCATCTACTAACTTAGGATCATATCAGTGTACGTAGAGGGAGGAATCCCATTTTAGGGTTTTGAGAGTATATTAGATATTTTGGATGATTACTTTACCTTAATAACCATTATTAATAGAGAGAGAGATGGGTCATTCATGTGGTGTTTAGAGAGTTTAGGTCCATAATTGACCATCGTAAAGGGTTTTATCCCATCCAAGGTTGTTACTATCATCTTGCAAATCAATCAAGGATTATTGATTGAGAATAGATTGTTATTAGAATAAGTGGTTAGGGTATTTAAAGGTCCATTATTTAGCTCTATAGTATACAGAGAGAACTAGCATTTACAAGATTCTAGACTATCATGGATCCCATAATTATAGTTTCAAGTTGGAATAAAGAAGGGGTTTTACTAGGCGTTGAAGATTACTGATATCATGCCATGAACAACACTTTCCATAACTCAATTTAAGAAAAGTTGATTAATAAATAAAATAATAATTTACACCATCATTTATGGAAGATGTATCGGATTTAGGACATGATGGTACTTTTATCATGTTCCTCTTATTTTTTTGATGAAAATGGTATATTTATATGTTATCGTCAGATATTCCTATATTTATTATGATTTTCCTAAATTAAATTGGTTTCCAATATTAATTAAATAAATTGGATTGAGGATACCTTGATCAACATCCCAATCTGACTGAATCAACGAATCAGGTTGATCCCAACTTTACAAGCCCACATTCCACTTGCTGAGTGGTAATCGATGATTAGTCAACCACAAATATGAGTGGTGACCTCTTTCCTTTCTCTCTCCTTTGTTGACTCACAATCCTTGTTGAGATGGTGACTCTCGAGATTGGACCAACTAGGTCCAAGTTGGCACATTGTTGGTCTTCTCCTCCTTCGTTGGCTACAAATTTGAGAGTCTAGAGTGGCCTATGGCAAGCACCATTTGGGATAGGGTCCCGATCCCCGCGAGGCAAGGGCATGTTCCGCTTGGGGAAGTTGCCTTGCCCTAGGGTGGTGTAGTCTAAGCTCATGCCCCCCCAAGCTCTGTGCCACCAAGGTGAGAAGAGAGGTCACTCGAAAAAGGAGGTTTGACAGGAGGAGGTTCAAAGGAATAGGATGGAGTTTCCACTGAGCCTTGTGGAGATTCCACGAAGGTTATGGCAAGGCGAAATTGAGGTGGTGATGTACATGGATGCATGACTGAGGTGGTATAGATGGCCGAAGGTGGAGGTGAGGTAGAGAGTTGTTAGGGCTGGCTCAAAAGCAATTTGCAAAGAGAAATGAGTAAAGGACGTTGGCCAGAGCATTCGGTGGCTTTAAATAGCCATGAAGTTGTGTGCGAGGAAGCCCTAAAATGGGCTCGCTACTGAGTGAGAGGTGCGAGAGATTGGGAGTTGGTTCTCCCTAATCCAAGGATGAGGGAGGACATGTAGAGGGTTTTTGGGCTCAGTTTTGCGAGAGGAGAAGAAATATCCCACTAGAATCATGAGCAGAAGGGTAGATAAGTTGTGGGAGATCAGGACTAGGTGGCCCGGGCTGTTGGAGCAAATATCGAGTCTTGTGTGAGGTTAGAAACAAAATCTCCAACCTTAAATGCTTGATGGGATGTGAATGACCTGATTGAGCGGTTGAGATTAGTGGATGAATAATTGGTTCGTGCCCATGCTTCTCAAGGGCCACATGACATTTTATGTGTCATATTTGATTGAATTAAATGACTAACTTAGGTCCTAGTGTCAAAGTGAATCAAATAATGTGTACAATTTCAAATACTTATTACTCTTAAATGATGCATCCAATTGAAAATAAATTTTTGGTGGATCTTTGTATATTATTATCTAATTGTGGTACAAATTTGGGATCGAAATTCAAATGTTTATTGTATTAATTGACTAGGTATTTTCATACACATGATTTGCCCTAATGTTCATTTAGGGTTTGCATTAATTTCAAATTTTTGTATCTATATGGTAAAAAATAGTAGAGGGAGGTGGTCGAGGGTATTGAGAAATTAAGTTTGAGTGATTATCAATATCATTAAATATGTAAGAGAGAGAAAAAATATAATGTAAAAACTCACTTTATCACATCTTAATAGGTTCCTGTTTTAGAGCATAGGTTTTTTTTGGTTTGACTTGAATATTGAGTTACATTGATGGTGAACGAGAAATCAAAATGAAAAACATTAAAGCATTTGCTTAGCCTACACAATTAATACTATCTAACTAGGAAAGGAAGAGCCATTAACTAAAACAAGAAACCAAAGGCTAGCAACTAGTCACTACACTAACAAGAGAAATGATAATTAGAAATCATGGGAACAACTAACTAAACAAGGCAAGAGAAAGAACTATTCATACTAGACTATATATCGCACCAACAAAGGAAGAAAAGAACTAAACTAGCAAATTCTAACATAAGTCAGTATCCACCAGCATTAACTACTTAATTAAAGGTTGACTAACATGAAAACTCAATTACCTAAATAAGCAAGGAGCTAGCTAGTTAACAATAACTAAGGAAATCAACAATTAGGGTTTCATGAAACTAATTTGGGAATTGGGTTATTTGGGGGTAAATGCGACTATCAACCTAGTTAGGGTCATATGAACACATTCAATAAAAACATTTTATACAACTAAACAACATAATAAGATTATGGTGATTTATCCTATACTTCTAGTGGACCATTTGAGGTGAGGCATGTAAATATATGGACTAGTCTCTATTACCCCCATCCAACCTTATGACGTTCAATTGACTAGGGTATATGTATAATTCAATTAGAACAACACTATTCTAGGTTTGTAGGAGTCATTCTCCTAATGTACATAGTGGGCCAAGATGGCATGGAGTGTAGGAGAAGGGTATTTTATCTCCTCTTACACTTCATCCAACCTATACACATGCTCTTTGCTAAGCATATTAAATGATGCACTACTAGCTACTTTGATCTCACACTTCGGGATAGAAGAATAGATGGGTATGTAGGAAGAGGGGTTTCTAGGCATGGATCCACTAGCTAGAGTTAGGAGTTTTTCCCCAAATATCCATATACACCACATTCTTCTATACTTAGTGATTCAAGCATAAATCTCCATATAAAGAGATGTAAAATGAGATAGAAACTTAAGATAACATTTCCAAACAAAATTATTGTGTTTACAATTATATTTCCCCAAAATGGTGTCAAGGTCATATTTATTTTCTCAAACAATCTGCTAATGGGGCTTAAGCTATTCATGTCATTCACAATGCAAAAATGGAGAAAAAAAGTTAGAAGAAGTCATGGTTCTCAAAGTAGTGTTATGAACCCCATTCTCCACCAGCTGCAAGCTTGAGAATTTCTCTCCTCCATGTTGGAATGACATGTAAATTGAATGGGTAGTGGACAAAATCTTGAAAGTCTGGGTGTAGGGGTGAAATGTGATGAAATAGGAGTGAAGTGAGGTAGGTAGGTGACAGGGGTGAAACGAATGCCTAAGGGAGATAATCTTTCACTCCTAGCCACCTTCAAGGCTTTTATAGGGGTGTAGGGTGTTTGAGATTAAGTGTGGCAGGAAGTAGGGAGATCAATGAATAAAAGTAGGTAAGGTTGAGGGTACCACAACTGTGGTGGTCACCACTTATTTTTTGTCATCAAAACTCTTTTCCCTAAAAAAGTAGTAAAGGTTGAGGGTACCACAACTGTGATGGTCACCACTTAATCATGTCCATTTATATAAAAGGACCATTTTGGAAAACTTGATCATTTTTGAAAGCTTTTTGAATGGTCAACAATTGGGGCATGTGTAACACAGTCATTTTGATTTCTTTCTCTTGTACTTGAGACTTGAACTTGTTCATCTATGAAGGTTTTTGCTTCAATGAATTCTTTAATCACTTACGGGTAGATTGGGAGTAATTTTGGTCTTGTTTTGGACACCTCCAAGCCTATAAAAATCCCTAGATTCATCCTTCTAGTCTCCCTTCCATTAATTAGTGGTTGAAGTATTATCAAATATGAAGAAAAAACATTTGTAAGTGAATTTTATAATAATAGAATATATTGAGGAAATATAACACATGATGAAACCTCTAGATGTAAATAAAGGTCAAAAAGATAGAAGTAAATAAAGGTCAAAAAGATAGAAGATGGATACCCAATACATGGCTCCATCATTGCCAACTTAATATCTTATAAAATGTATAATTAAAACTATTTTCTTCTATTATTACCTTTTGTGTTTTAAACACACTTGTAACAAATAAATTGGATCATTTTCCCATGTGAAACATTTCTTATGGTATTTTGCATTTGGATTATTTCTACTACTCAATTGAGAAAGGATTGGATCCCTTCTTGAGTCTCACTCCTTATAGGAAATTGGGTCAAATTCTTTAGAATTTGGGCCCATTTAGGGGCTAATGACTTGAGTCAGTGAGTCATGAACCAAGTTGTGATGCAAGTGTTATAGATGATGAGCTAGGGTATAATGGGTTCAATTCAACCAAATTCAGACTCCTTTCATGATTTGACGTTAGCTGGAGAAAAGAAAAAAGAGATAGTGGAGGAGAAGTTGAACATAGACCATGTTCATGCTACTTCAAGTTTGAGGAATTTGAGCTAGAGTTCATGATGTTGTGTAGGAAAGAGGAAAGACTTTTTACCCTATATGTATTTGGGCTAACGTAGCTAAAGGAGTTGAGGTCAAGTTCCAAGATTTGCTCAACGATTGTTTGTTGTGTCATTTTTACTTTGTTTATAGGGTATTGATATGAGATTCTTTGTAGAAAATCGCCTTAGATCTCTTTTGTTAGTATGGTTAAGTGGTGGTGTTGGATAAGTATTTTTGACATGATATATATATATATATATATCTAGGGACCCCCTCCAACCTTTGTGTTATAACATTTATTTCTTTATTGTGGTGTTTGAGCTCAAATAGATTTGAATAAGCGATCAAAGGTCCCAATCCTTAGAGAAAGTCAATCCAAGGTGAATCCTAGTGAAAAACCTTCATTTGAGATAGGATCTTCTATTTTCCTTTTGTTATTTCTCTCCTTTTCTCCTCTAGACTATGGAAGTTTGTTCTTAGATGGATCTAGTAGATCTCGAGATTCCTTCTTCTTCTACCCTTCTTGTTAGGTTCTTTGTCAAGGACCAATATAGAAAATGATTCCTTGGTGGTTTTTGGTATCCGTGTGAGCTTGGTTTGGCTACAAGAAGGCCAATTGGCTGATGTCTGGAGCCTAAGAAATGGAGGTGACTGATCTACAGTTGAGCTTGATGATTGGAGCTTTGTAGACTTGTTTTTCTTCATATAGAATTTGTTTAGCTACCTAAAGATGACTAGTTACTTCTTTAGCACCATATACATGTATAATCTAGATGGAAAATAGGGTATGCATCTATGATGCTAGAATGTACAGTCTTAGGGTTGCATACATGTTTTATTAGGCTTTTTCTCATTGTTTATCATGTTCTTTTCTTGAGATATGAAACTGCATCCCTATTATTGCCTCCATGATGATGATTAAGTATTCGTTAAGCTACTTCTATGCTTAAATTATGAGTTTTTATGCCAAATCTATATGTAAAATTTTATATAATGTGAAATGATAGCCTTATTCCTCTTATATGTGCTATTGTTGTTCATACGAATCATTTACTTGGTTCTTTATTGCATGTTGTATGCTTGGCCTATGCTAATTAATGAGGATTTAATAATGGAGCTAAATGTAGGGTTCCAAGATATTTATATGTTTACTTCTTGGTTGGTTGATTTATAGTTTTGGCTTCACAATTTAAATTACCCACATCATGATTATGGCTTCACCATTCCAATCATTTATGTCTAAGACTTCTTGTAAGATCATTTCAGATTGATAACACAATTCAACCACTCAAATTCAAAAATCATATTTTTGAAGAAATTCAAGTCACACATGCTCACAGTTCAAAGTTAAAAAAAATATATTTATATATTTATCTTTGATGTAGATCATATGTAACAATCTTTTCACTTGTAATCAAGCTCAACATATAATAAATTATAGTAAATTAGAATTGCATGTAGTTTAATTATGTTTTGCATTCAGAAATCTATTCATTAACTAGGTTTTCTTACAGGAAACTAAGCCAAAGACACTATGTTAAAAATCCTAATTACCTACATCGATCAAGTTTGTCGTAAAAAAACTCAATAAAAAAAGGCCAATGAGGGCCACCGGCCAAGATTTCAAGGAAGAAACTCAACAAACTTGCCTCTCGATGCTTTGGATGCTAATGTGCCACTGGTTATTAATTGTTTTCAAAAGATATGGTGATTCAACAGTAGCTATCACTTTTTGTAAATTAGAAAAGTAGATGTTAGAGGATATAAGATGTGCACATATATATGTTAGGCATCCTCAACCCCCTAGAAATGACTAAATTTCATCCTAACCAAGTCTACTGGCTAGTAGGAATCCTTTGTCAGACCCCATGCCTCGTAATCTCTCTTACACCACATGATTAGAGTTTGAGGTATTTAAGTTGGCTAACACAAACATGTATATACCTTTTATTTTCTTACTATGCATACAAGGTATGACATGGAGATAAAATCCTTCCATATTAATATACATCTCATGATCAAAATGCAAGAACTTTTCTTATCATTACTTGATAGTTAAACATATTGGACTACATGGTACATATATTTACAACTATTTTACAAGGAAAGAAATTACATTGCTTATTCACTTGTCTAATAAAAAATCTTTTTTCTCACTATAGGACCTAGAGTGGGCAGGGACCGATATTATTTAAATCTACCTCAAAACAATGATTGTGTAAGGGATCTTCTAAATATGTAACTATATCCATACTCAACAAGGTTCACTAGAATTGTTGAGTAGAGTGTGAGATACCAGCTCAATTAATGAAAATTTATAAAGTTGACAAAATAATATTGATATTCAATATTAAGTAAATTGCAACATAAGATACACGAAAAAGGTATAAAATACAAAACTAAATGAGTAATAAAGTTAAGTTTGTCAAGATAATAATCATTGAGAATAATTGAATAATACATTTTTCTAGTTTGATATATAAATTATGTATAACTAAATAATAAATTCATAATTCAGTCATATTAAATCTTTTAATCACTTTATTAGTTCCCTGGACCGACACGAGGCTTACCACAACATGAGGAAGTATGACGTCAAGCTATGATCTTACCTTAGAAAACTTAGAGTTGACCCAGGAATCTAAGTCTGCTAACTAGCTACCAGATATGAAATGGGACTCATGAAGACTAGCCTTGGTGGCAATATGAACTGGTCAGATAAATTGGACTCCTCTGAACATGGGTACTAAGGCAGAGAGTCAAAGCACTCTGGCTTAATCTGCATACAACAATGGTTTCACAAGGGTTGACTCCCTGAGTAGTAACTAAATTAAGTGCCATCATAATATATGGTTAATATTGGGGACTTATCTCTAATGATATTGAATCTGGATACCACCAGGATCTCCAATTGTTGTTGGATACCATAGGATATCACTGGAATATCTAAGTTAATGTTGGATACCCCTTCTATTATATAAGAGGTTGTCCACACTAAGGTTAACCCCACATGACCTGCCAGCATGATCCAACTTCCTCTTCTAAATTCTACCCATGGGTTGGTCATTTCCTCCATACATACCTATAGAACAAATTTACGGTATTCAGGGCATCTAACTATCTAATGGTTCTTTAGTTTCACTTTCTAATGAACTACTAAACTTTTCTTTGATTATCTAGTAATTAAATCATTCCATTTTCTTTTCCAAAATTCTACACTGCTTCAGTACCACTAAAATATCCTACTAAATTAAAATGTTGTATTTCTAATACTTTGAAAACGCGTTTAACTAAATTGCTAACTTTCAATACAATATTTTACTTGAATTGAATTATCTGAGATCATCTAAACAATTTGTGTTAAAACAATATTCTTAGTCTTTCATATATAATACCATTTATTTTGATCAAGCTGTTACGTACTGAACTAAACTAGTAACTTTCAATATTATATTTCACTTGTTGATCATTATTTATCTCTTGCACTTGATCACTTGAGCACAATTAAATATACTAGAATGATCTATGCTATAACAATGCCCTATAACTTGCATACTAAATACTACTCATTCTATTCTAATTTATCTATACTAAAAAACTAATATTTAGAACTTTAAATGACTTGAAATAGCTCAACCAAACTACAAAAAAAAATAATAGAAGGGATTATACACTTTATCATCTCAGATTCATATTTGGAATGAAATAAGATTGTGTAGTATCACTTCCTAGCATGCATTTCATACCGAAGATGTAGGGAAAAACCCAGATACAATGGTGCCTCTAAATTTTGCTTTATTTGAAACTCATAAAATTCATATATGTGCAATTTAGAACTAAACACGTTCAACATCCATAAATTTTCTAGAAATATCAATCATTCATAAGTTCAAAGTTTAGATTAATGCATAAAAAATAAAGAATAGTAAATAGTAAAAAACCCAAAAGAAATTTTCATTTGAGTTTTTTGTGAAAATATTGGCTAAGAGATCAATTTCTTCTCACCTTGAGTTTTATCCTAGCTATTAATCTTGAATCTAAATTTTGTATGCCCACATTATGGTCTATTCATCTTATTCTAGATCTAAAATCTCTAAAACCACCATCAAACAGTCTAACATTAGGTGTGCAACACCAAATAGTGCATACTGGAGGAAGATGAAGAAGGAAAGAGGAAAAAAACTCTACAAGTTGTTCCCTAAAGTATCCCTAGGAATCACCTTTGTGTGCTTCTTTTTCATGGTTTATGGAACTAATCATTTAGAGGACAGAAACACAAATCTAAAGAAACAAATTTCATCAAATTTTGATAAGTATATCAAAACTTATGCCAATTTTTGTAATTGATTGAGATGGGTGGTGATGCACACTAAACTGTTTGTAAGGACCCTGACCCAGATTTTGGGGTAACCAATTTTATTTAGCTTGATCTTGTTCTTAGGACCTTTCTTAAAACTTTTGATATGTGATTAGAGATTGTGGAGAGTTTAAATTTCCAGTTTGAGCTGGTTTGGATGATGGTTGTGCTTTCTATGCTAGTTTTGGTGCAAATTGCAATTTATCTAATATAGGGGGTTGAGGTGAAATTTTCCACCTCTAGAGTGTTCCTTCTCTCTCTTGGTTTCAGAAGAGATAGTGTGGTTCTTTTGGGTTCTTTGGTTGACCCTTGGCTGAGTGGTGTCCCCTTTAGTGGTGATTATGGTTTTCTAGGGTTGGTGTGTTGTGACCTTGTGACCTTTGTTGGTTTGTCTCGACCTAGGTCACGACCAAGAGTTTGTTTGGGGGGGGTGTCACGGTTGAGACACTTAACTTTGGTATGGTGGTCACGACCAAGGTTGTCTTGGGTCGAGACAAAGGCTTGGAGAGGTATGTTTCGACCTAGGTTGCTTGTGGTGGTCTTGGTGTCATGGCCTTGTAGTGTTGTTAGGGGTGTGTCACGACCATGAAGCCCCTAGGTGGGTCACAGTTGTGACATAGAGGGTGGAGTTTCTTAGGTGGTCGAGACACTACCTATAGTGTATCACTATGTCTTGCATATCATGCTTAAGTTTTCGCATGTTGGCCTTTTTTAGAGGACAAGTGTCTCTTTGGAACCCTATCTTGTTGACACCTCATCCTTTGTCTTACCTCCCTCCTCCTTTGCTATATGAACTTATTCTCTCCATGCATGGGGTTCTTTTCAGTCATCTTCTTCTTCCTTTCTCTTGTGCTCATCCTTGGATCTTTGTGGAGAAAGAAGGAGTGTTCTTGGTTCCTTGGAGGTGGTTCATCCCTTGCATGTGGTGCTTATGGTGATCCTCGGTCATCTCTGATCACTGTGAGTATTTATCTTCTTTCTATGGTGTTTCCTTCAGATATTCTACCCCATGTTCTTCCTCTCTCTTGTCCTTACATTGTGTTTTGACATGGTGGTCGTTCTTGAGAGTAATCTCATCATCACAAGGGCAATAGGCCATGTTTTGGCAAGGTGACACCCAAGTGAGAGGGCGTTTCTTCTCTCTTTTAATCCTTCTTTCTTTTGGTTTAGTTTTGAGGTTTTGCTCTCTTTCAAGATCTACCCTTTGTCCTTGGTGTTTCCCCTTTCTTGAGGTGCTCTTGATGCCGAGTGTGGAGCTTTTAGTGGACCTTTTCCAACCCTTAGACCGTGTGCTTGGAGCTTTGGTGGTTATCTTCTTAAGGTAGGTTATATAACTATTTTCCCTCTCCATTAATTGCACTCTCTTATACATACAAGTTACTATTTTTTTTTCTTTAAATCATTCCCCTAACATGATATTATATGACTCTAGTCTCTAGAACTTTTTTTGTGGTAGTTATCTTGCTTGGTTTTGAAGAAATTTGAAACCCTACTTTCAAATATCTGATATTGATGATTGTGGTATTATGATGATATTCCTCTATCCTATTAACCTTAGTTTTTCTTACGTCAATGATTTTCAAGTACTTAGATATTAAGGGAAAATTAGGTTCTACTTTTTGGTACCTTATTCATGGTTTCTTCTCTCTTAGATTAGATCCTTCCATGTGGTATCATGATGAATGACCTAGGGTTTATGGTGATCGTTTTGCATGAACCTTTTCCTTCATGTTGATCATGGTTTTCCCTTAGTATTATTTCTATTTTGAGACCTTGAAATCATCCCTTGGGGTGGTCAAGATACCTAACCCATTTTGGTTGTAATCATAGTTCATCTTGGGAAAGATTGCTTCCCTTTTGATGTGTTGTACCTAGTGTTGATGGAGGTCACGACACTTGGGGATTGACAGCCTTATTGACTCATGTTTTAGTAAGGTGGTTGCCCCAGTTTTGGGACTTGACCCTGCCTTAGTTTTGTTCATAACACCCCCCCTCAGAGATGTCATGATAGGGTGTTTGGTCGTGATATGCTACTACTTGAGGGTCGAGACATCTGCTAGATAAGACACCCTTTGGTTGAGATATTTGTGGGTGTTAGAAACCCTAATGTCGTTGGTTCGACATGGAGGAGATGATCTACCACATGGTGATGGTGTTGAGGTTCAATAAACCCATGGTGGATGTCACGTTCGCAACATATCATGGAGGGTGGATGCGACCCATGTGTCTATGTGGTTACATGATGATGGTAGGTGGTTGATAGGTATGTATGGGCACATGATAATATACTTGTATGAGTAATAGATAAGCTACATGATGTGTTATTTGGATAACATCTAATCTACCCTAATCATGTTGTTTAACCCTAGGGATGTTCCAAGATAATGGGAAATGGTGAACCTTGGATTGGTGGTTGAATTTAGCTTTTAAAACCCTAATCGTCTATGGAGGGGAAAACCATAATCCCAATGGTGTGTAATGTGACATGTTTTCTTCTCTTTCTTGGAATGGCTAGTATGTTATGGTGTTATCTCTCTTGTCTTTGAAACCCAAACCTTATAGGTTGAATGCATGCCACTTCTTGGGTATGCTGTGGTAATGATTATGAATAGTAGAAGCATGAGGAGATAGTGATGTCTTACATGGATTTAGATGTTATCTCTTTCTCATTTATCAATTTCTAACCATGCAGGTGATGAACTTGTATATCACAGCCAGTGCATGTTGTGATGAGTATGATGTGAAACTGGTCAAATGAGCATTTATGAGGCATGTTGAAATATTTGTAAAACAAGAATGATGTAAATAGGTCCTATGACCTGGTGATGGCCTAATGCCTATTATGAAGTGGTACCCTCTAGTGCTATGATTAAGGGATTGATATCCCTAGTGGTTTGGCATTGGTGATAGCCTTGAGAGGATGTGTAATAGTGGTGATGGTATGTGAGTGGCAATGACACAAGTATTATGTGGTGATAGTGTAACAAACTCACACCCTATGTATTTACATCTATTGAAAGTGTTCTATGCCCTTATGTTATGTTTTTGTACGTTGTAACTTGATTGATGATAAAAGTCACCCAATTGGATAACTAATAAAGTGGAACCTTAATAACATAGGTGTCCAGTGCCATAGATCCTTTCCAGTGTCATCCTTAAACACTGAATAGGTGAAATGAGTTTTACTCGGAGCACATATTTTTTAATATGCGGGTTGCAAGTCGAGTATCCCCTTGCATCCATTATTTCAGTTTTGTGAAATAGTCATGTGTGAGCCTATCTCGTTGTGATATGGATGGCCATGTGGGAGCCACCCCTTCTTGTTAGAATGGCCATGCGTAAGCCTATTCTTCTAGAATTGTTGCCTATACCAAGGCGGGCTAGGTGTTCATATATGTGGATGGCCATGCATGAGATGATCCTTCTGTTGACCATGAGTCACTTGTGCAGGTGACTAGTATGTTGTACTTGTGTACTGACCACAAGGTTTTGTGAGCTCATGAATTCTGGCTCTTCCATTGATCTTGTATGGAACCAATTTTAACTTAGTAGTAGTCAGTTGAATTTGGGTGGTATGAATCGAATCCTCAAAGTATAATAAAACATGTAACGAGCCGTGTACTATACATGCTTAGGATCAAATACAAAAATATTGGATGAGTCCTTGCTTTCTTTTATATAATATAGTTGGTAGTGGATATAAATATTCTTCATATTCCTTTATTGATGATAAGATGTTCTACGATCCAATTGCAATTGCTTACGATAATTAGGAATGATTATCTACTCTGTTATAGCTACCAGATCTGCTTAGATGATAATAACTACCCTACTTACATTAGTAATTGAATCTACTTATCGTAGATGTAGCTTTTCTCCAGATCTTTATATATCTTTATTTGATCTTTAATAGCATTGGTGAAAAAGTTATATCTCTAGCTGGGACATTTGGTCTCATCTTGTGGGTTTCCACATCTTGTAGGTGGTTGTGCACAATGTTGTGGTGATTGTGTAGTTGAGGAGGAGCACCAGCAAGATCAATAGCTGATAAGGTTGAGTGTGCAGCTTGTTGGTCTTTTGGGTTAGAGTCCTAGTATCATGCTTGTACACTCAGGTCTTGGGGATAGTTCAATATGTGTTGTGGTTGTACTTTGAATATGAGTCTTGGCTTGTGTGCTCTTTTTGTTGTACATAGTTGGCAGATGTACATGTATATCTAAAAGAACCAGACATCACACATGACAAGGTAGCCTTTTTTGGACATGTTGTAATCATGACATTTTATGAATTATATGATAAAGATGGTAGGTTATGGATCTTTATGTAACAAGTCATCTGATGTTGGTGCCTTGTGCAATTAGTTTTAATTTTTGGTGTTTTTCATTAATCCACTTATTTAGTTTTTTTTTCATTCTTAGTTTTGAAATAACTCATTTTGTGTGGCAAAGGGTGTCACACTGGTTGGTATCAGAGATTTAGGTTCACTGAGTCTACAAAAACCTAAGACTAGGTTTGTGTCTGTTCTAGTGTCCTCCAGTCTGTCTTATAGTGACTTCAGTTTGTGTAGAATAACAAGAAGAAAAAGAGTTGAAAAGATGACTGGAGAACACGAAGAATGTGTTGTTTAGAGTGGTGTTGCTGCTCTAGGTGGAGGTACAAGGAGGTAGGATGTTGAGGAGAGAGCACCAGAGATGCCCCAGATAGAACCTGCAGTTGGAGCCAATCCCACTTTTTAGTCCATGTTTTGACTGTTTATGGCCATAATTACACATATGGCAGATAGAATGTCCTTTCCTCAAGCAAGAGCAGTAGTCCCCAATGTGGAATTTTTGGTCTTGCGGAAGATGTTTGAGCGGTTGAGGTGAGTTAGAGAGGTGGAATACATTGGTATGATGTATCTAGAAGACATAGATCTCTAGCTAACAGAGAGAGAAAGCTTTCAAGATCCTTAGTGTCACAGAACCATTCTTACCCCAATCCCAATCCCACTACCTAGACAGTGGTAAAAGGATTGAAGTGCCCCTCCCTGAGTGGTCCAATAGGATCTCACACACTGGAATTTACAATATGAAACAATAACTCATAAATAGGGGATTCAAAGAACAAACTAACCCAAAATTGGAGATATTGTAGATCTATCTTTGTCATCAGAGGCCATCGATTGTGATAGTGATCTAGTTAGTGTCCCATTTGTTTACCTAAAATAAAGAAAATGGAGACACAATCATGAAATTACATGGTACGCTATCAAAATCATGCAAAAGGGTATACTTGGGTAGACTTATATTCAAGAAAAGTATAACAAGCAATTTTCCAAATCCAACATTTATTCAAACAAATGGTTATATTAAACAATTCAATTTTTTTTATTAAAAGTTCCCGTTATACTATAATCAAGAAGCATGCTTATATATTTTGTGACTCCATTGCCCCAATGTGATGGCAGAGATCACCAGGCTCCTTCTCTCCATATGAGGTAGGAGGCCAATGTACAAGTTTCACCTTTGAATGAGGAGGCTGCTTGCACTCAATATCAACATCATCATCGTCATCAATATATGGGTAGTCATAATGGGAAATATCATTTATGTTCCCATATTTTTCTCAAAATATAATATAGGAAAAATAGAAGTCTAATAAATAGGGAATAGTAGCTCAAACAAGTATACAATCAAAAGATACATAAAAGATATCTTCAATACAACCAAGGAGGAGGTATAATACTGTACCTTTCATCAAAGATTTAGAGTATATATCTCAACAAGTCAACCCCTTGAGTCAGATCCTAAATCACAATATTTGGATCAAGAGTCAAGATCATGTTTCAATATTTGAGATTATGGTTACACTTTTCTATGTCAACCGTAGGGTTAGGTCATCCACTTATAATCACAATATTTGAATATTTCCAACATTATTCAAGTGTCAATAATATTTCAAGTGTGAATGACCTACTTATATTTTCTAGGATCATATGTGTTAACCCTAACTTTATAATCATTATCCAAGTCATCATCAATTTGTATATCATCATCAAGGAAGAATTTCAAGGGTCTGGATTAGGTATTTCACAAGATTTAGCACAATCATAATTACCAAGTCATAAATCTAGGGTTGGGACCCATCATCAAGCATATCTTTTAAAGATAAATGATTCAACTTCAAGATTAGTTGAGTCAACTAGATTAGATCTAGGTTAGTATTTCAAGATAATCATTAGAGTCCAAATCTAGGGTTTTCAAAAATTTAACATCATTATTGAGTCATTTAACAATTTAAATAAGCAAGAGATCAAGATCTAGGGTATTAGTGAAAAAAACTTTTGAAATTAGGCTTCAGAACCATTTTTAAATGATTCACTAGATTTTTATGATGAAGATTGACATTTATTTGTAATTTTTGGAGCTAGGAATTAGGAGATACAATTTTTGCAAGTTTTGGTCAATTTATTGATTTTCTAAGTAGAAAGGAGGTAGAATACCTTAAATTGGGAAAAAGAGGACCATCAGATTGCATAATTGGATGTTTAGGATTATTCCATGTAAGTGATGCGACATGCTAGCCCAGAGATCCAGTTCAAGCTATGACTCGTTGGTTTGGCACTTGATTGAGTGGTTCAATCATTGATTTAAATTGGGTCTCAGCCGGTTCGATCAGTGGTTTAGCTGGGTCTATTGGACTAGCTCAAAGGTCTTTGGACCTGACTGGTTCTTCTAGACCGGAGGTCTAGGGTTTCTTCCTTCCCCTTCTTTTTGTGCTCCTCACAAGCCCAGAACAACATAGAGGGCTTGCCGACATGGGGATGCTTTGGGAGCCGGAGACACCGAAGAAGGCAGCGAGGATGTCATTGGGGTTCGTCGAAGGCTCATGAGTAGGATGGATGACATAGGTTGGGGAGAGGATACATGGATGAGGAACTCCCAATCTGGGATGTGTAGTGGCACTGCACAAAGAAGTAGATGATTGGAAGGAAATTGGGGTGCTTGAGGGTAGTGAAAAGCCAAGGGCAAGGGGCTAACATGGTGGTTGAAGGTTTCGATCTCGAGGGTCCTTTTTATAGGGTCGGGAGGTAGGTTTTAGGGCAAACTGAGCCTTGATTGTAGTCATGGCCGCTAGAGTGAGAAGGCTAGGAAAAGAAGTTATTTTGGAGGCACAAAAAAGAGTGAAACCTGGTCAAAATAGGGGTGGGTGAGTGCGAAATCACGAGGTGCACATTCCCTCCTGGTTAGAATTTTGAATCGATGTTGTTTTTGGCTGATTGCGCCTTTGAGGGCACAATTACTCCTCCCCAAAGTCAGCAGGAGGTTGAAGATAACTCCTAGGCTATTAGATCAGGCCTTGGTCCATGAGAGGGCACATCCAAGGGCTGAGATCGCCCCCAAATCCTTACCTTTGATCAATGACATGGAAAAGTGAATAAAAGGGCAATTAAAAGGAAATTAAAATGGTTTTTCAACACAATAACTTCAAGAATTCATAGAAAATTGTAGGAATGTCCAATTGTGATGAAATTTGGACCATAGGCTCAAATTAAAGTGTATAATATTTTTAAAATGTTTGAGAACAAAATGGTGAAGACTGATTGACCAATTTATTTCTTTGATTAAAGTAACAAATTAATCAAAATTTTGGTGTTATAATGTGTATAAAATTCATATTAATCACCATATTTTGGATTTGAGTCTCAACATTGATTTTGGAGCCAAGAAAAATAATTTGAGTTCATGAGTGAACATACATAGGGCAATAGAGTAACTAATTCATTTTCATGCTAAAATCCACTTTGTGACATTTAGTATCCCAGAGGTTGATAAGGTGAAACATGTAGTATACCTTTTGATGGGGAGTGTTGGTCATTGGTGGGCCATAGAGGAGGAAAAGAGACCAGGTGTTGTGATTGGTTGGGAGGAATTCTAACATGAGTTCGTTAGTTGGTACTTTCCTTGGATGTACCTTGATGAGAAGATCAGCCAATTTGAGAGGATCCTATAGGGATCCTTGATGATCAATGAGTATGAATCAAGGTTTATGGAGTTGTTGATGTTTCGTCCTCATATGGCAGCAATAGAATAAGAGAGGATCAAACATTTCAAGAAAGGGATGAGTGCGGATTTGACGATGTTGGCAATAGCCCTAGAGAGTAGAGAGTTCTTTGCTATGTTTGTGGAGTTGGTCCAAAGGATAGAGAGGTCTATGGTTGAGAAGAAAGAAAAAATTGGCAAGAAGAGGCTTGCTGAGTACCAGGGACAATCGTCGGGTAGCTTTAAGAAGCCTAGATTGTCAGCACCATCAACACAACTGAGGCCTAGTGCACCGACACAATGGTCACCAAGTAAGAGTAGGAGTCATAGTTTTTCATCTTTAGGAGCCTAGAGTGCTGCTCAGTGTTTGTAATAGGGCCACCTAGGCCTTGGTATGAGAGCACAACATGCTATAAGTGTGGATAGGTTGGGCAAACCAGACCATTTTGTCATGTGAAAGATGATCAGGTGACCCAATAGTCGACGTAGAGCCAAGAGGGCTTGTAGAGACAATAGTTCAATAATGGTGGGAAACAAGGATGTGTACATGCATCGTAGGTTGGTTCCTCTTGATAGGAAGTGGGGGACAAGGATGAAAATAGGTGACATATTGAATTTATGCCTTAAGTCAACCAGAGGGAGAGGTCAACCCTCGATTTGAGATAAGTCAGATGAAGTTGTTTCATTTTGATATGTCTACATCTGTTTTATATTTATTTTGGTTTAACCTTAGTAGGGGATTGAGATAGATATGTGGAAGTAGTACCTGTCTCTTTCCACTTTGGATTTTGGGGGTGAAATCCTTTGTTAGGAGTTTATGGCTTGTAAGGACCCTGGCCCAGATTTTGGGATAACCCTATTTTCTTTGGCTTGATTTTATGCTTAGGACCTTGCTTTAATCTTTTGAGATGTGATTACACCTTGTGGAGAGTGTAAGCTTCCAGTGTGAGTTGGTTTAGATGATGCTTGTACTTTCTGTGCTAGTTTTGGTGCAAATTGCAATTTACCCAATATAGGGGGTTGATGTGCATTTCACAACCTCTAGAGTGTTCCTTCTCTCTCTTGGATTCATGAGAGAGAGTATGGTGCTTTAGGGAACTTTGTTTGACCCTTGGTAGTGTGGTGTCACCCTTAGTGGTGATTTGGGTTTTCTAGGGTTGGTGTGCTTTGACCTTGTGACCTTTGTTGGTTGATCTCGACCAAGGTTGTGACCTAGGGTTTGTTGGAGGGGTTGTCACAATCGAGACACTTCACCTTGGTATGGAATTCATGACCAGGGTTGGATTGGGTCGATAAAAAGGCTTGGAGATGTGTTTTTCAACCTAGGTTGCTTGTGGTGGTCTTGGTGTCGTGACCGACTAGTGTTGGTAGGGTGTGTTGCAACATAGAGGGTGGATTTGTTTAAGTGGTTGAGACACTACCTAGAGTGTATCACCTTGTCTTGCATGTCATGCTTAATTGGTTGCATGGGTTGCATATTGGCCCTTTTTAGTGGACAAGTGTCTCTTTGTAACCCTATCTTGTTGACACCTCATCCTTTATCTTACCTCCCTCTTACGTTTCTATATGAACCCTCTTCTCTCCATACAAGTGGTTCTTTTCATTCATCTTCTTCCTCCTTTCTCTTGTGCTCGTCCATGGATCTTGGTGAAGCAAGAAGGAGTGTTCTTGGTGCCTTGGAGGTCGTTCATCCCTTGCATGTAGTGCTTGTGGTGATGCTTTGTCATCTCCGATCTTTGTGAGTGTTTATCTTCTTTCTTTGGTGTTTCCTTTAGATCTTCTACCCCATCTTCTTCCTTTTTCTCACTCTTAGAGTGTGTTTTGACATGGTGGTCATTCTTGAGGGTAAGCTCCTCATCACAAGGGTAATAGGCCATGTTTTAAGAAAGTGACACCCAAGTGAGAGGGAGTTTCTTCTAACTTTTACCCCTTCTTTCTTTTAGTTTAGTTTTGAGGTTTTGTTCTCTTTCTTGAGCTACCCTCTGACCTTTGTGTTTCCCCCTTCTTGAGGTACTATTGAGGTTGAGTTTGGAGCTTTTGGTGGAGCTTTTCCAACCCTTAGATCATGTGCTTGGAGCTTTGGTGGTGATCTTCTTAAGACAAGTTATATAACTCTTTGTCGTCTCTATTAATTATAATCTCTTATACATGAATTAACTATTTTCTCTCTTTAAAACATTTCGTTAACATGATATTATATGATACTAATCTCTAGAACTTTTTTGGTGGTAGTTATCTTGCTTGATTTTGAGGAAATATGAAACCCTAATTTTCAAATACCTGGTATTGATGATTGTGGTGTTGTGGTGATATTTCTCTATCCTTTTAGCCTTAGTTTTTCTCACATGCTTGATGTTCTTGTACTTAGATATTAAGGGAAGATTAGGTTCTACTTTTGGGTACCTTATTCATGGTTTCCTCTCTCTTAGATGAGAACCTTCCATGTGGTATCATGATGTATGACCTAGGGTTTATGGTGATCATTTTGCATCAACCTTTTCCTTCATGTTGATCATGGTTTTCCCTTAGTATTATTTCTATTTTGAGAGCTTGACGTCATCCCTTGGGGTGGTCAATACACCTACCCCATGTTGGTTGTGACCATAGTTCATCTTGGGCAACATTACTTCCCATTTGATGTGTTGTGCCTAGTGTTGATGGAGGTCACGACACTTGAGGATTGAGGGCCATGTTGACACCAATTTTGGTAAGATAGTTTCCCTAGTTTGGGGACTTGACCCTACCTTACTATTGGTCATAACATGTACACCCCTTGAAAGAGGTCGTGATAGGGTGTTTGGTCACGATAAGCTGCTAGTTGGGGGTCGAGACATCTGCTGAATGAGACACTCTTTGGTCGAGACATTTGTGGGTGTTGGAAACCCTAATAGCACGAGTGCGACATTCATGAGATGGGTCATGACATATTGATGGCATTGAAAGTCAATACACCCATGGTGGATGTCGAAGTCGTGACATATCATGGAGGGTGGCCATATCCTAGGTGTCTACGTGGTTACATGATGATGGTAGGTGGTTGAGATGCATGAATGGGCACATGATAATATCCTTGTATGAGTGATACATAAGTCACATGACATGTTGTTTAGATAGCATCCAAACTATCCTAATAATGTTCTTTAACTGTAGGGATGCTCCAAGTTGATGGGCAATGGTGAACCTTGGATTGGTGGTTGAATTTAGCTTCCAAAACCCTAATCGGCTATGGAGGGGAAAACCCTAATCCCAATGATGAGTAATGTGACATGTTTGCTTCTCTTTCTTGTAATGGCTAGTATGTTATGATATTATATATCTTGTCTTTGAACCCCTAACCTTGCAGGTTGAATGCATGCCGCTGCTTGGGTATGCTATGGTAATGATTATGAATAGTAGAGGCACGAGGAGATAGTGATGTGTTAACCATGGGGGTGATGTGAACTTGGATATCATAGCTAGTGCATGCTATGATGAGTATGATGTTAGATTGGTCAAATGAGCATTAATGAGGCATGTTGAAATACTTGTAAAATAGGAATGATGTAAATGGATCCTATGACCTGGTGATGGCATGATGCCTATTATGAAGTGGTACTCTCTAGTTCTATGATTATGGGATTGATATACCATAGTCATGTGACATTGGTGGTAGCCTTGAAAGGATGTGTAATAGTGGTGATGGTACTGTGAGTGGAAATGATACAAGTATTATGTGGTGATAGTGTGACAAACACACACCCTATGTGTTTACATCTGTTGAAAGTGTGTTATGCCCTTATCTTGTAGAGTTGGTTATGGTTTTATACATTGTAACTTGATTGATGCTAAAAGTCACCCAATTGGCTAACTAATCAAGTGGAACCTTAATCACATAGGTGCCCTGTGCCATAGATCCTTTCCAATGTCAGCCTTGACTACTGGATAGAAGCAATGATTTTTACACAAAGCACATATTTTTGTATATGCGGGGTGCAAGTCGAGTATCCCTTTGCTTCCTTAATTCTCAGTTGTGTGAGATAGACATGCATGAGCTGATCTCATTGTGATATGGATTGCCATGCATGAACCACTCCTTCTTGTTAGAAAGGTCATGTGTGAGTCTATTTTTCTAGCTTCGTTACATGTACCAAGGTGGGCAAGGTGTTGATATATGTGCATGACCATGTGTGAGATGATCCTTCTGTTGAGCATGAGTCACTTATGCAGTTGACTGGTATGTATTTGCTATGCAATCATGTACTAACCATGAGTTTTGGTGTGGTCATGGATTTTGGCTCTTCCATTGACCTTGTATGGTACTGATTTCAACTTAGTGGTGGTTGATTTGATTTGGGTGGTACGACTCAAATCCTAGGGGCATAATAAAACATGTAACCTGATGTGTAGTGCACATTCTTAAGATCAAATATGAAAATATTGGATGAGGCCTTTCTTACTTTTGTATAATATAGTTGGTAGTGAATATACATGTTCTTCATATTCCTTTATTGATGATATGATGAGCTATAATCCAATTGCAATATTCGGAATGATTATCTACTCTGTTATAGCAATCAGATCTGCTTAGATGAAAATAACTGCCCTACTTACATTTGTAATTGAATCTTCTTATCATAGATGTAGCTTTACTCTGGATCTTTATATATCCTTATTTGTGCTTTAATAGCATTGGCTAAGAGTTATATCTCTTGCTGGGACATTTGGTTTAACCCCATGGGTTTCCACATCTTTTAGGCGGTCATGCACGACATGGTGGTGATCGTGCAGCTGAGGAGGAGCAGCAGCAAGATCAAAAGTTGATAAGGTTGAGTGTGCTTCTTGTTGGTCTTTTGGGTTAGAGTCCTAGAGTCGTCCTTGTACACTCAGTTCTTGGAGATAGTTCAATATGTGTAGTGGTTGTGCTATCGATACGAGTTTTGGCTTCTGTGCCCTTTTTGTTGTACATTTTTGGCAGATGTATATGTATATGTAAAAGAACCAAATATCACGTGACAAGTAGCCCTTTTTGGACATGTTGTAATCATGATGTTTTATGATTTATATGATAAAGATGGCACGTTATGGAACTATATGTAACAAGTTTTTTGATGTTGGTGCCTTGTGTAATCAGTTTTCATTTGTAGTGTTTTTTGTTAATCCACTTGTTTAGTGTTGTTTTCATAGTTTGTTTTGAAATAATCTCATTTTGTGTGGCAAAGGGTGTCACACTATCAGTTTTTGAAATCCATCGATTTTTAAAACCAACATTTTGCAAAAGGCATTAGTTTGTCAACCAATGGCAGTTCTATTTGGAAATTAAAAGTACCATAACTCTCAGTTTAACTCATATCTGGTTCATTTTTTTATAATTGATATTTTTACAATTTTACAGTAAAAGTTTGATAAAATACTTAAATGATAATATCTTAATAATCAAATATTTTAATATTCTTAAATTTCTTTCTAGCAACATATGTGGGTTATTACTATATCAACTATCGTCCAAAACTTAATTTTTTCATGATACATGTGTTTTGACTTGATAAGGTACAAGTGCATCCTTTAATTGAATGATAATCAACTAGAATTTCATGCAAGGTGCTAGTGATGGTAAAATCACTAATGAAGTTATAATTAGCACTAGACTTATCCTTAACCTGTAGATTATTGAATAAGAAATATAAGAGTTCCTCAACTTTAAATAGGACGTATATGGGAGGTTTTGAAGGTTACTACCTATGCTCATATTCTATAATAAAAAGAATGTGCTTCTAGAGCCCCTAATCACTCGTCGAGCTTGATCACTTTAAACTAGCATTAAAATGAAGTTGTCACTTTTAAGAGAGCTAGAACTGTTGGCTAAATTGGACATTATTATAATCCCTTTGTTTTGATGATGACAAACATTTCTTTCTTGTGGTTTTAACTTGCTAAATGAGTGTTTCAGGGACAAGCATATAATGTGGTGGATAGCGAAGACTTGGAAGATCAATTTGCTAAAATTGCTTTATTTTCATGATTGTAATCAATGTAAAAACTTGTACAAGTTTATGATGTACAAGTACTTAGATATCATGTAAATCAAGCGTTTAGATCTTCCCTATCCACTCACAACACTTAGATAGGTCATTCCCCAAAATAGTGTCACAACTGCACACTCATACACACACTTAGTATTCATCTAGAACCACCAAAATAGAGACATTCTCGGTCGAACTATTTGTCGACCGAGACACACTCAGTCAAACAACTTCTAGACCGAGATTCTCCAGGGTTAATCCTTCTAAAAGGTTCTATAGCCGTTAGACCTAGCAGACAAGGTGGTTGGGAGTTGGAATTGAATGTTATATACACTTTCTCTAGACCGTCCCTCGGTCGATGAAGTTCTCGACCGACTGACTCTCAGTCGACAAACTTCTCGACTGAGAAGACCTTTGTCTGCACTTTTCAGAATTAATAAACTAGCCATTGCTAAAGCAATTAGTGGATACCTAACGACTAGTTGAGCACTTAGAACCCCCTAAAAATTGTCTAGAACGTCCTTAAGCATTCATAGTCCATTCCTATAAATAGGACATGCCTTAGGACACCCAACACACACTTGTGCAACACTTGAGCATACAGACTTGCAATTGAAAATCCATTCTTGTGAGCAATTGAGCAACTCCAACATTTGCTATTCATTTCCATTGCTCAAATTTCATGTCCTATAGGCTAGCATCTCCTACCCATTGTACTTACACTTTCATACACATTGGTTAGGAGATCAAAATGCTTGATATAGGAAATCAAGCCTTGTGCTACAACGGTAATTGTAATTTCATTTTCCCTTCTTGTTCTTTTTATTACTTGTACTCTCCTTGCTACTCCTAGGGTTGCAGGTTGCGGATTGGATAGGGTGCTATCTTCTCAGGTGTAGAAGGGTCTTCTCGGAGGAGAAGGTGGACTTTGGACTACTTCTAGAAGGTCTCAACGGGAAGCTACTTCAAGGAGGAAGGCTACTTTAAGGGGGAACTTGAAGTTACTTCAAGTGAAGGCTGCTTCAAAGTTGGTGAGATGACTTCAGGGTGAAGGATGTCCAAAGGGTTTGGGAAGGTAGTTGTATTTTATGTAACATCCTTGCGAGGTAATAAAATACAAGTTCTTTCAAAATCTCAATTGGAAACAATTGGGTAGTGGACTGACTCCCTTAGTATTTTCTAAGGGTGGAACCACTCTAAACCATATGTCTCTTTCTTCTTATCTCAATTGTGGTTGCTTGAGTTGAATTATTGTTAAAATATTTATAAAACCACATTCACCCCCACCCCCCCTCTAATGGATTTTTCATTTGGTATCAGAGAAGGCTTCAAGGAGCTCTAATTGAGTCTTGAAGATGGAGGGTGGTGGTGCCTACAACCGCAAGCAAATGAGAAACTTGGACCAATCTTCAACAAGCTATAATTGGTGCTTAGGAACAAGACACGCAACACCTAGCTGCCGATGGAGGTTAAAGAAGGAAGAGGTGCGTAATGAGTGTTTTATTGCTACAACTAATGAAGAGGAAGGAGAGGTAAGCCTTTTTTATTTATCAAAAGAAGAGTTAATTGCTAGCATTGAGGAATTACATGATAAATATATTGATTGTAAAAAGAAACTAAAAAGAGTTATTAAAACTAATGAGGATTTAAATGCTCAATTAAATGATCTTAATTCTGAAAAGGAAAGTATTGTTGGTGAAAATTCTACCTTGGAATTATCTCTCAATGATTGTAATATTAAGTTGCTTACTCTAGAAACAAATCATGATATTCTTTCTCAAGAAAAGGTTGAACTACTTGCAAAATTGAATGATGTTCAAACTCAACCTATCTTGTGTACTCATTTAGATTATGATGATGTTATTAAAGAAAGAGATAGTTTGTTGTCTAACCTAGAGCAAGCAAATTTGAATGTTAAAAAGAGAATGGATGAGATTGTTAAGTTACAAAAGGAAATTAGTAGCTTGAGAAACAATGATGTTTTGGATGAGATTCTGAAAAATTCTTCTATTTATAATGGAAGGAGAGGACTAGGTTACAAGCCTAAAGGAAAATCCTATCAAAAACCTAGTGGGGGAAGGACACAAGTGCCAAAAACTCAATCTATGTATGTAAGGCAACTATACATATGTACCCAAGAACAATCTAGATCAAACTCATAAAAAGAGAAATGAGATTGATTCTATATGTTGTCATTATTGTTTGCATCTTGGACATTATTCCATCTCATGTCCTTACAAGAAAAAAGGATGTTGAGTTGGTATGGGTTCCAAAACACCCAAAATAAATAAATTAAATTAAGTTGAGATATGACCAAAGACTCTAAATTGTATATCTTTATGTCTATCTCAACTTAACATAATGAGATAACAAATTGATTCAAGTAATTAAAATTTCTAACTTGAAAATACACATTTTTAAATAAACCTGCAGAGACACAACTTTAATAACTTGTTTTAGTTTGGGTTCCTAAAACCTAGAGAATTGAATATGATTAGTTGAGATTTGACTTAAATGTTACTTTGATACTTAATGTTTTATCTCAACTAAACTGAGTTTTAAAATTGCATAATTGAATTGAAAGTGATCTATGTTTTATTTGGAAATAACTACTGAAAACAGTACAGAAACAATCTCCGGTCGACAAAATCTTTGACCAAGACAATGTCGGTCGAGAATTTGGTCGACCAATAGGGTTTCTGCCATAAATCTATTTTTTTGGAGAAATAGTAACATTTTCGGTCGAGAAAGTTGTCGACCGAGACAATGTCAGTTGAGAACTTTGTCGACCGAGTGAAACTCTGACATAACTGTTTAATAAAAATAAGACACTTAGACTGCAATCAAATTATGTATGTAATGAACTTTACATATTCTTGTGCTTTAAGATTTGAATGATCCTAATCAAAAGGAATAATATATGAGCATTAAAACTTAATATTTTTTTGAAATTGTATCTATCAAATATACAAGAGAAAAAGATTGGTTTTTCTAAAATTGCTACAAAAACGTTGCTTGCAAAGAAAAATGATGTTGATCTATACTCTTACTACAAGTAGACATGGTCTATTGCAAAAATAAGTCATATATCTTGGAAACAAATCTCAAATCACATATTGATAATTGGCATCTGAATGATATCTTTATCATGCTATAAATTTACTAATTATATGATCAAAACTATATGCAAATAGAAATTGGAAATGCTCTCTTAAAATCAATGCACACATTGTAAAGCCCTAAATTGTTGTTGAAATGATTAAGCATGTTCATGGCTTGTCTTAAATTTAAAAAATTATGAACCATGTTGATTTAATCAAGGAAATTTCTATTTTATCACAATCCACATGGTTTGTCCTAAGTACTCCTTGGTCTATCTATATAAAAACAATGTGTCTTGAAATTTGCTTTTAAAATGATCATAATCATTGTATTTCATGAAATTATGGATATGATTCTATTGTCCTATCATGATCATTGGATATGCCTTTACTGTTTTATCATGATCATTGTGTTCCATCTTTTACTTGGTTTGCCTAAAATAATATTTTCTCATATTCGATACAGACTTTATGTGTAACTCAATGAAAGTGCTTAAACTGTAAATCAACAGAAAATGCCTCTCGGTCGAAATAAAGTTCGACCGAGGGGTGCCCTAGTCGAAGTCAAGGTCGACCTAAAATAAGCTTGACCAAATGCTTATTTGTAAATCATTTTTTCTTGCAATCAATCTTAGTATATTGAAAACAAGACTTTAGTAAAAGGTTAATTTATTATGATCTAATTCTTATTATGACCTTAGAATCATTAAATTATCTTGATTATAAGATTAAGGGGGAGTTCACAAAAACTTTGTAAATATCTTAAAGAAAATTTGAAACAAGTTATGACCTTAGTATTTTTAAGGTAATCTTGCCTATCAAAATAAAGGAGCCTACTATATTTATGAATGTGATATATATCTGGTTCTTAATGGAGTTCTCTAAACCAATTTGGGCTTAACATCTCATGTATTTGGTTAGAGATACATTCATTGATTCTACTATAAGCTTAAAATAATATCATATCATTTCAGGGCTTAACATCTCTTGTAAATGGTTGAGAAACTATTAAATATACTCATGAGCTTAAAGGATTCTCATGTCATTTTTAGGGCTTAACATCCCTTGTAAAATGTATGAGAAATCAAAACACGTATGCCATGAATCTAAAAGGATCTCATGTCATTTCAAGGCTTCACATCCTTTGCAAATGATTGAGAAATAAATTGTGGCTAAATTTGGCATAAGTGGTTTTCTTTGAGTATCAAATTATGAAATTAAGGGGGAGTAATAAAAGTCATACTTAATTATTATCATGGTTATCCTTTTGAAATGACAAAGGGGTAGAAATAATATAAAATCAAAAATATAAAATAAAATGAGTTTCATAATCACTCGGACAGCACACACTTGCAAACAAGAGAATGGCTACAAAAGGTAAACTTTAGGTATGAAACTCATATGATTTATATTTCCTTATTTTATATTTTGGAAATGTTTGTCATCTTCAAAAAGGGGGAGATTGTTGGATAAATTGGACATTATTATAATCCCTTTGTTTTGATGATGACAAACATTTCTTTCTTGTGGTTTTAACTTGCTAATTGAGTGTTTTAGGGACAAGCATATAAGGTCGTGGATAGGGAAGACTTGGAAGATCAATTTGCTAAAATTGCTTTATTTTCATGATTGTAATCAATGTAAAAACTTTTACATGTTTATGATGTACAAGTACTTAGATATCATGTAAATCAAGTGTTTAGATCTTCCCTATCCACTCACAACACTTAGATAGGTCATTCCCCAAAATAGTGTCACAACTGCACACTCATACACACACTTAGTATTCATCTAGAACCACCAAAATAGAGACATTCTTGGTCAAACTATTTGTCGACTGAGACACACTCGGTCAAACAACTTCTCGATTGAGAGTCTCCCGGGTTAATCCTTCTAAAAGGTTCTATAGCCATTATACCTAGCAGACAAGGTGGTTGGGAGTTGGAATCGAACGTTATATACACTTTCTCCAGACCGTCCCTCAGTCAACGAAGTCCTAGACCATCTGACTCTCGATCGACAAACTTCTCGACTGAGAAGACCTCTATCTGCACTTTTCAGAATTAATAAACTAGTCATTGCTAAATCAATTACTGGATACCTAACGGCTAGTTGAGCACTTAGAACCCCCTAGAAAGTTTCTAGAACGTCCTTATGCATTCATAGGACATTCCTATAAATAGGGCATGCCTTAGAACACCCAACACATACTTGTGCAACACTTCAGCATACACACTTACAATTGAAAATCCATTCTTGTGAGCAATTGAGCAACTCCAACATTTGCTATTCATTTCCATTACTCAAATTTCATGTCCTATTGGCTAGAATCTCCTACCCACTGCACTTACACTTTCATACACATTGGTTAGGAGATCAAAATGCTTGATATAGGAAATCAAGCCTTATGCTACAATGGTAATTGTAATTTCCATTTTCCCTTCTTGTTCTTTTTATTACTTGTACTCTCCTTGCTACTCCTAGGGTTGGAGGTTGTAGATTGGAGAGGGTGCTATCTTATCAGGTGGAGAAGGGTCTTCTCAGAGGAGAAGGTGGACTTTGGACTACTTCTAGAAGGTCTCAACGGGAAGCTACTTCAAGGAGGAAGGCTACTTCAAGGGGGAGCTTGAAGCTACTTCAAGTGAAGGCTGCTTCAAAGTTGGTGAGACAACTTCGGGGTGAAGGATGTACAAAGGGTTTGGGAAGGTAGTTGTATTTTATGTAACATCCTTGTGAGGTAATAAAATACAGTGCTTTCAAAATCTCAATTGGAAACAATTGGGTAGTGGACTGACTCCCTTAGTATTTGCAAAGGGTGGAACCACTCTAAACCCTGTGTCTCTTTCTTCTTATCTCAATTGTGGTTGCTTGAGTTGAATTATTGTTAAAATATTTATAAAACCCTATTCACCCCCTCTAGTGGTTTTTTCATTTGGTATCAGAGAAGGCTTCAAGGAGCTCTAATTGGGTCTTGAAGATGGAGGGTGGTGGTGCCTGATTCAGCCCTATTTTAGGGCTTAATATTGTGTCTTTTTGCTCTTCAATCACATCTATACCTATTAGATTACATGTTATTTCCCCTAATATGCATATTTGTGTAAAATGCACTTATGGACATTATTTGCATGTTTTTCAGGTACTTGGACCACACTTGGATGGACGAGAGAGATGGAGGGGCCCAAAGAAGGCCCCAGAGCTCCCCCAACATACCCCTAGTGGCCAAGAGTCAAGCTTTAGCAAAGAAGTCCATGGATAACAAAGTTTGAAGCTCAAAGTGCAAGAAAAGCCCCCAGGACGGCCGTGGTAACATAGAACGGTCATGCTGCAAATGAAGAAATCACATGAAAAATCTCAGTTTTGAAAGTAGCTACAGAGCATACTCTACCACGGCCGTGCTACGCAGCACGGTTGTGCTGCGACCACCCACCACGGCCGTGCCACGCAACACGGCCGTGCTACCAGATCCCACCACGGTCGTGCTACGCAGCACGACCATTCTACCAACTCCCACCACGGCCGTGCTATGCAGCACGGCCGTGCTACCAACACCCACCACGGCCGTGCTATGCAGCACGGCCATGATACCCTCAACCCACCACGGTAATGGTGACCACCACGGTCGTGGCCTTTTCTTCCCATATTGACCACCAACCTGACATTTAGCCATTTTAATTCCCACGACCGTGCCCATACACCACGACCGTGGCCTACCCTACCCACCACGACCGTGGTGACCCACCACGGCCGTGCTACTCACAAAACTCACCTAGTTTTCACTGGTTTGCCCATTTTGCCCCTACTTGACCTAGTGCTTCCTCCCCACACCTATATATACCTAGGTGGCGGCTGGAGCACGAGGTTAGCTACCTTCCACCACCTCCTAGCTCCCCAAATCGCCATCTACTCCATTCCACTCCAAATCCACCTCAAATCCACTCCATTTCACCATTTCCACCGCATAACCCCCCATATCTAAGCCTTCCATCCACTTCCCTCCATCATTCCACACCATTTCATCAGGAGAAGAAGGAGGACGTCCCTGCAGCTGTTGGAGAGGAGGACTTCTTCATCTACATCGAGCTCCATGGCTTCTTCTACCTCTTTCTCTTCTCTTTTTGTATTTTGCTTTGTTATGAGTAGCTAGGCCCCCTTAGGTGGGCTGTTTGGGGTCAAATATGTTACTTTGATACCATGTTGGGGGAAAATGACATGTAAACTTTGTAATTCCAATTGTTAATGATTATGTTCTATTTGCATCTCATTCTCCATGGATTGCTTGTTGGTTTGTGTGTGAAATCACTTAGGAATTTAGGCAAATTGCTTATATGTGTGAATTTTGGGATTTGCCCCTAGGTCCAATTCTTGGATCCCTAGGCTGCCTCCCATCATCCTACATCTTAATAAATCTCCCTAAGCCTAAGTGAGAGATCTAAGTAGCTAGATTGGATAATTCTAGTGCAATTAGCATGGAGCCTTCTCAAGGCTAGAATGTGGGGGAATTGGGGCCCAAAACCCTAATTTCACCCCCCATTACTACCCTCGGCCCCTAATTGCCCTAGGAATGTCTAATCTAGAAACCTAGACTTGATTAGACTCTAATTGGATTAAACCTAACCCCTAACCCAATTGAGCCTCGTAAGGGTAGTAGGGGGTGTTAGGGACTAGTTCCCCTATACACAACCTAGCATATCCATGGCCAGTTAGCAGCTTATGTTAATCCATTAGACTCTAACTTGTTGTTTGGTTTGGATAATCTAAATGGAATCATAATGTTCTTATGTCACCCCCCAACTTAAGTGATAAGTTCATACCCCTAAACAGCCCGCACATCTCTTTACTGCTCAAAACCCTAATTCTGTTCTTGCTTAGCTTAGTTAGTTCTTTTCTTGTTTAGTTATCTTCTTGCCTTGCTCTTTCCTTGTTTATGCTAGTTTAGTTCTTTAATTGTTATTGTGCTTCTGTATTGCTTTCCTTAGTGTAAATTTCCTTTTCCTACCTAGCTTAATCTTTCCTTGCTTGCGTAGTCTTAATTCAGTCTAGGGTTAACATAGATTTCATTCTTGCCTTTAAATTGCTTGTTTATCCTTAGTTAACAATCCAAATCAACCTTCAAACCCTTAACCCTAGTCTCTGTAGTAGGAACCTAGCTAAACTAACCTAGCTCTAGCGCCCCCTCTTTACCCTGTGGATCGACCCTTTACTTCCCACCTTCCTATACTACAACACGACCCCGTGCACTTGCGGGTGTAGTGTTTTAGTAGACGTAGGTAGCTAGTTTAGGTTTTATAAATTTTGAAAGCACAATCCCATATCCCGTGCGCTATGACCTCGTGGGGTGTAAAAGCACCACTAGCGGGGACGCACCACTTCCTACATCTGCAAGCAAAGGAGAAGCTTGGACCAATCTTCGACAAGCTATAACTGGTGCTTAAGAACAAGACACACAACACCTAGCTGCCCATGGAGGTTAAAGAAGGAAGAGGTGCATAAAGAGTGTTTTATTGCTACAACTAATGAAGAGGAAGAAGAGGTAAGCCTTTTTTATTTATCTAAAGAAGAATTAATTGCTAGCATTGAGGAATTACGTGATAAATATATTGATTGTAAAAAGAAACTAAAAAGAGTTATTAAAACTAATGAGGATTTATATTCTCAATTAAATGATCTTACTTCTGAAAAGGAAAGTATTTCTCATGAAAATTCTACCTTGAAATTATCTCTCAATGATTTCAATATTAAGTTGCTTACTCTAGAAACAAATCATGATATTCTTTCTCAAGAAAAGGTATAGAATGTGATGTAACTCTTGTTTTATATTGTTGCTTTGATTGGAGATCAATAGAAATGCCTTTATATATGAATTCAAATTATCATTTTGTCGAATATATATTGTTCTTTTAGATTGTTGTATATCATGAAGTTGATTCAATTATTGTTTATATTCTTTGTATCAAGTAAACCAGAACTTATGTTTAAATGAGTTTGTCATAAGTGGATATTCTTTCCACATGTTTGAGATGAATAGGATTTGGTTAATCCTGAGTAGTTCTTATCTCCAGGACTGTAGGTTTGACCTGGTCTGGCTGGCAGGATGCATAATTGGGATCTAATGAATCTTAATAATTAATCTAATAAGAGTAGTTAAACTATAGGGAGGCAAACTCAGAATGTAATGAGTATGTACATACACTAGAGATTGAAACATATGGGAAAGATTGGAATAACTAAGAATCAGTTGGAATTGAAATCTGAGATCCAACTTTGGGGCCTCATATGAGAAACCTTTGATTGGGAATAAAGGAACACGACATAAGATTCAGATTAATTAAGTTTAATAATTAGTATTATATTGTAACATCCATGACATGGGTTATGCCTTAACCCTAGGTGTTTTGTTTAAGAATGATAATTATATGCTTGATATTATCTTTTTAAAAGTAATTAAGGCTCAAGAGGAAATTATGTTTCAATTTTAGTCCTTTTGGAACAATGTTGAAATAATGCTTTGTCTATTTTGGATTAAAGTGAAAATTACCCAAGTTAAGGGGTTAAAGTGCAAATGTTACATGATAAGATGTTCCTCATATGTTGAAGCATCATGAGAGTGAAGATGATGCAGAGGTATGGATTGTGGTAGCCTGAGTACCAAGAAACAACTGATAAAGCAATGTTTGTGCATTAAAACCTAGTTTTGGTGTAATGTGCAAATTACCCAAAACCCAAGGTTCAATATGAAAATTACCACTTCAAGAGTGTCCCTCATGTTTCTTGGCATCATTTAGAGAAACTTGCAAAATTGAATGATGTTCAAACTCAACCTATCTTGTGTTCTCATTTAGATTATGATGATGTTATTAAAGAAAGAGATAATTTGTTGTCTAACCTAGAGAAAGCAAATTTGAATGTTAAAAAGAGAATGGATGAGATTGTTAAGTTACAAAAGGAAAGTAGTAGCTTGAAAAACAATGATGTTCTTGATGAGATTCTAAAAAATTCTTCTAGTTATAATGGAAGGAGAGGACTAGGTTACAAGCCTAAAGGAAAATTCTATCAAAAACCTAGTGGGGGAAGGACACAATTGCCAAAAACTCAATCTATGTATGTACCTAAAGGCAAGTATACATATGTACCCAAGAACAATCTAGATCAAACTCATAAAAATAGAAATGAGATTGATTCTATATGTTTACAATATTGTTTACGTCTTGGACATTATTCCTTCTCATGTCCTTACAAGAAAAAGGATGTTGGGTTGGTATGTGTTCCAAAACCCCCAAACTAAATAAATTAAATTAAGTTGATATATGACCAAAGACTCTAAATTATATATCTTAATGTCTATCTGAAATTAACATAATGAGATAACAAATTGATTCAACTAATTAAAATTTCTAACTTGAAAATAAACATTTTTAAATAAACCTGCAGAGACACATCTTTAATAACTTATTTCAGTTTGGGTTCCTAAAACCTAGAGAATTGAAGATGATTAGTTGAGATTTGACTTAAATGTTACTTTGATACTTAAATGTTTTATCTCAACGAAATTGAGTTTTAAAATTGCATAATTGAATTGGAAGTGATCTATGTTTTACTTGGAAACAACTACTGAAAACAGTATAGAAACAATCTCTGGTCGACAAAATCTTCGACCAAGACAATGTCAATCGAGAAATAGGTCAACCGATAGGGTTTATGACTTAAATCTATTTTTTCCTGGAGAAACAATAACATTGTTAGTCGAGAAAGTTGTCGACTGAGACAATGTCGGTCGAGAACTTTGTCGACTGAGTGAAACTCTGACAAAACTGTTTAATAAAAACAAGACACTTCAATTGCATTCAACTTATTTACATAATCAACTTTACATATTGTTGTGCTTTAATATTTGAATGATCCTAATCAAAAGGAAGAATATATGAGCCTCAAAACTTAATATTTTTTTTTAAATTGTATCTATCAAATATACAAGAGAAAAATATTGATTTTACTAAAATTGCTGCAAAAGTGTTGCTTGGAAAGAAAAATGATGTTGATTTATACTCTTACTACAAGTAGACATGCTCTATTGCAAAAATAAGTCATATATCTTGGAAACAAATCTCAAATCACATATTGATAATTGGCATCTATATGATATCTTTATCATTCTATAAATTTACTAATTATATGATCAAAACTATATGCAAATAGAAAACGGAAATGCTCTCTTAAAATTAATGTACATATTGTAAAGACCTAAATTGCTTCTGAAATGATTAAGCGTGTTCATAGCTTGTCTTAAATTAAAAAAATTATGAACCATGTTGGTTTAATCAAGGAAATTTCTGTTTTATCATAATCCACATGGTTTGTCCTAATTACTCCTTGGCCTATCTACATAAAAACGATGTGTCTTGAAATTTGCTTTTAAAATGATCATAATCATTGTATTTCATAAAATCATGGATATTATTCTATTGTTCTATCATGATCATTGGATATGCCTTTACTATTTTATAATGATAATTGTGTTCCATCTTTTACTTGGTTTTCCTAAAATAATAGTTGATGATATTCGATAAAGACTTTATGTGTAACTCAATGAAAGTGCTTAAACTGTAAATCTGCAGAAAATGACTCTCGGTCGAAATAAAGTCCGACCGAGGGGCGCCCTGGACGAAGTCAAGGTCGACCTAAAATAAGCTTGAACAAATGCTTATTTGTAAATGATTTTCTTGCAATCAATCTTAGTATATTGAAAACAAGACTTTAGTAAAAGGTTAATTTATTATGATCTAATGCTTATTATGACCTTAGAATCCTTAAATTATCTTGATTATAAGATTAAGGGGGAGTTCAAAAAAACTTTGTAAACATCTTAAAGAAAATTTGAAACAAGTTTTGACCTTAGTATTTTTAAGGTAATCTTGCCTATGAAAATAAAGGAGCCTACTATATTCATGAATGTGATATATATCATGTTCTTAATGGAGTTCTCTAAACCAATTTGGGCTTAACATCTCGTGTATTTGGTTAGAGATACATTCATTGATTCTACTATAAGCTTAAAAGAATCTCATATCATTTCAGGGCTTAACATCCCCTTGTAAATGGTTGAGAAACTATTAAATATACTCATGAGCTTAAAGGATTCTCATGTTATTTTCAAGTCTTAACATCTCTTATAAAATGGATGAGAAATCAAAACACATATTCCATGAATCTAAAAGGATCTCATGTCATTTCAAGGCTTCACATCCTTTGCAAATGATTGAGAAGTAAATTGTGGCTAAATTTGACATAAGTGGTTTGCTTTGAGTATCAAATTATCAAATTAAGGGGGAGTAATAAAAGTCATACTTAATGATTATCTTGGTTATCTTTTAAAAATGACAAAGGGGGAGAAATAATTTAAAATAAAAAATATAAAATAAAATGAGTTTCATAATCACTCGGCCAGCATACACTTGCAAACAAGAGAATGGCTACAAAAGGTAAACTTCAGGTCTGAAACCCATATGATTTATATTTCCTTATTTTATATTTTGGAAATGTTTGTCATCTTCAAAAAGGGGGAGATTGTTGGCTAAATTTGACATTATTATAATCCCTTTGTTTTGATGATGACAAACATTTCTTTCTTGTGGTTTTAAATTGCTAATTGAGTGTTTCAGGGAAAAGCATATAAGGTGGTGGATAGAGAAGACTTGGAAGATCAACTTGCTAAAATTGCTTTATTTTCATGATTGTAATCAATGTAAAAACTTGTACAAGTTTTTAATGTACAAGTACTTAGATATCATGTAAATCAAGCATTTAGATCTTCCCTATCCACTCACAACACTTAGATAGGTCATTCTCCAAAATAGTGTCACAACTGCACACTCATACACACATTTAGTATTCATCTAGAACCACCAAAATACAGACATTCTCAGTCGAATTATTTGTCGACCGAGACACACTCTGTCGAACAACTTCTCGACCGAGAGTCTCCCAGGTTAATCCTTCTAAAAGGTTCTATAGATATTAGACCTAGCAGACAAGGTGGTTGGGAGTTGGAATCAAACGTTATATACACTTGCTCCAGACCGTCCCTCATTCGACGAAGTCCTTGACCGATTGACTCTAGGTTGACAAACTTCTCGACCGAGAAGACCTCTGTATGCACTTTTTAGAATTAATAAACTATTTGTTGCTAAAGCAATTAGTGGATACCTAACAACTAGTTGAGCACTTAGAACCCCTTAGAAAGTGTTTAGAACATCCTTAAGCATTCATAGGCCATTCCTATAAATAGGACATGCCTTAGGACACCCAAGACACACTTGTGCAACACTTGAACATACACACTTGCAATTGAAAATCCATTCTTGTGAGCAATTGAGCAACTCCAACATTTTCTATTCATTTCCATTACTAAAATTTCATGTCCTATAGGCTAGCATCTCCTATCCACTGCATTTACACATTCATACACATTGGTTAGGAGATCAAAACACTTCATATAGGAAATCAAGCCTTGTGCTACAACGATAATTTTAATTTCCATTTTCCCTTCTTGTTCTTTTTATTAGTTGTACTCTCCTTGCTACTCCTAGGGTTGGAGGTTGCGGATTGGAGAGGGTTCTATCTTCTCAGGTGGAGAAGGGCCTTCTCAGAGGAGAAGGTGGACTTTGGACTACTTCTAGAAGGTCTCAACGGGAAGCTACTTCAAGGAGGAGGGCTACTTCAAGGGGGATCTTGAAGTTACTTCAAGTGAAGGCTGCTTCAAAGTTGGTGAGACAACTTGGGGGTGAAGCATGTCTAAAGGGTTTGGGAAGGTAGTTGTATTTTATGTAACATTCTTGTGGGGTAATAAAATACATGTGCTTTCAAAATCCCAATTGGAAACAATTGGGTAGTGGACTGACTCCCTTAGTATTTTCTAAGGATGGAACCACTCTACACCCCATGTCTCTTTCTTCTTATCTCAATTGTGGTTGCTTGAGTTGAATTATTGTTAAAATATTTATAAAACCCTATTCACCCCCCCTCTAGTGGTTTTTTCAAGAAAAACTTGTTATTTGTAAATTTATCCTCCTTACACTCTCTCTATTATAAAACAAAATGATTGCAAGACCTTCCTTATTTAAGGAAGGTGAAGGGTAGATGGTCCTTGGTAAGAGAACATAAATCCCTTACAAGATTATTGGAACCCTTATTTTAGAAAAGGAATATAGTTTACCTTGATTTGTAATGGGACCTCACTAGTTGTATGGTCTCACGAGTTGAATATAATGTGGTACTTGAAGAATAGAAATCCTAGAGGTTGACATATCTAGGAAGTGGAGCTATGGACTTAAGAGCATATATCACTCTAAATAATTTGACTTCATCTTGTTGATTGTTCAATCTCTCTCTCTTGCTCCCATTGTTGCATTACTTATTTGGTTATATAATTTTCAGTTCTTACAAATCTGATTTAATTTTCATAGCTCCTCTTGAGTTTGTATATCCTACAATAAATTTGATCATTTCTTATGTAATCACATATGATTTAGTAGATCTGGATTAGTAACCCTAGAATTTTTGTTAAATAAATCAATCTCACCTCCTGTATGCATTATTGATTATTTTCTTATTTACATCCTTGTATAATTTTCCTAGTTTATGGATAACATATTCTTGTTATTTGGACATGTGAAAATGATAGATAATCCTATTGTTATAAGAATCATGTCAAATTAATGATGAACACAAATCCTTAAATAAGAAGATACTATGATGATGATGATGATGGGGATTGTGGCATACAACTCATAAAAACATAATTAACTAATGCGGAAGCGTTCTCTAAGCAGCAGATTACCGAAAATCACTAAAAATTAAAACCTTTTTACCTAGAGGTCCATCAAATGAAAACTTTCTCACATAGAACAAAAGTAACACATTTACATTCTGTTTTCAAAAGTACATATCTTGTATCATCTCTTTCTGTGAATTACAAGCATCAGCTGCCCTGTTAAACTAAGCACAGGCAGTATGAAAATCTCGAGGCATTGAGCTAGAATCTCGAAAGCACTACTACTACTTCGAGGACCTGAGAGTACAGAGATGACACATAGGACTCTATCTACATCTATACAAGACATAACATCTAATGTCTCCACCTGAGACTTCACTATTGTCCCTGTTGCTGCTACTGCTGTCTTTCACCTACTGAAGGATTCCTTCCTCTTCATCCGCGTGCACCTAAAAATGTAGTTCCCTTGGGGGTGAGATAATTTTAAAATTGCCCCAGTGAGATTTATAACTCTCCTCTAGAAACATTATTATTGTAGTTTAATAAGAATAAACTGAAAAGAGGAATCATAATTGTTTGACAGTAGTTAATTCAATGTCTAACAGATTAGAACATTATTCTTATTAAAAGCATTGCAGATATAACTTGATAGAGAAATATGTCACTTATCCATTAAGGAATATGAAGAACATGTATAACATTCATTCACTATAGATTCATTTCCACATCATTAACTCTCTTCAGGCTTAGATCATATATCTAAGGCCTGGCATTGTAATTATGGAGTCATGGCATGTAGACATACTCTTTTCACAAAGAATTGGGATCTTAATCCCACAACTTATCAAGTACACTTCCATTTCCTAACAAGTTCATCATCATGATTACAGTATATGGGTATTTGAACCCTTAAGTATTCATGGAACACCTATTACCACTTATTAGGTAATGTCATAACTTCAGGTCATCTGACCAAGGTCATTATGAATCTTGCTACGTAAAGTCTTTCACATAGAACATAAAGTTCAATGATTCTTGTTACACAAAGCATTGCACATAGTGCACAAAGCTCATATCACCTCTTATTACCCCCTCAAAGAAATAAGGCACATTATGGCTTATAAAACTCAATAACAAGCTCAATAATTAAAACATAATATGACACATAGGGCTCATAAATTTTTAGATTACTTCTCACTAAGCAATCAAAACATATGAAGACTTATAACGCCTATAAAACATTCTCAAAATACAGAGTATTATAGACCATACCTGGCTATACTCCTCATCTCATCATTCCTACATGATTAGTATTCATGATAGCAATTATAATGATTTCATATCAGCACCATACAACACTAAGTAATACCACTATTCCCTTTTTAGGGTTCATGGTTTCTCTTTCATATCAGCACCCTCCATTAGGGTTTTCCCCATAAATGACCACTTAGGTTCTTAAGATCATATTATTAATGATCAGCCTTATTTCATTGCTTCTCATAGCAAGAAGCCAATATTGATAACATAAGTATTCAATCATACTTATTTATTCTCATCATTCATCATTAAATGTATTATCAACACCAATTATGAGTTTCTCTCCCATCTTAATCAGAATATGATTACATCAAAGTTTATAGGTTTGGATTAACCTTTTCATAGGGCATGTTAGCCTACATTCAACAAGGTCCATAACATCTTGATACCATCTCAATGTAACAATGACATGACACATCTCATGTGTCACTCATCCAATTATGTTGTACTTAAAGCACATCAAGTATATCAGTATTGGGGTATTGAATGTGATATCTATCATATCTTGATGTATCATTTCCCTCAACACCTTTACCTTACATGAATTCATCCACTTAGCTTGTATTAGGGTATTCCCCATCCTAATACTATATACATCAGTTCATCACATTTATCATGTAATGTATTGGTCATTAGTCACTCACTTAGAATATACAACCATTGCCAATAATATAGACTCATCCTTGAGTTAGGAACTATTGGTATAAGGATATCCATTATCAACCCATCTAGGTATTACATTTGTCCATCCATTAATCACTATTCCATTGTTAGGAATAGGATTCTCCATATTTATAATTTGATGATTCACATAGCATTTTCCATATATTATATGGAGTTCACATAGTATTTCTCTTCAATAGACTTTACATAGCATTAGTGGCACTACCCTATATTAGGGTTTCATATACCTTTACCCCATTTTAGGGATTAAGGTTTACTATTCACATCCAAGTAAGGTTTCTCATACCCCATACCCAAATTAGGATTAGGATGTACAATTCCCATTAAATTAGGGTTTCCTTCATTGTTACACTAAGTTAGGGTTACAACATCACTCTAGATTATGGTTTCACTGAGCTTTGCCCTAGATTAGGGTTTCACTTAGCCTTGCCCTAAATTAGGGTTAGGATTCATTAACCTTCACAATTAGGGTTTCATGATCTTACTATCAAGGATCATACCCTAATTTGACATTCATCCATGTTGAAAGTGTTGAGACTTAACTACTACATGATTATCATTCATGTAGGAAGTCCTCTCTCTCTTATCGTCTATAAGATGATGTTTACTTCAGTCTTGATTAGACTAAGTCACTTAACTTGAATGAGAATTGACATATTGTATTATGTCGTTACCTTAATAATCAATAGAGATTAATTGTTCAAGAGGTACTAATCACCCTATCTCATTAAGGGTACAATTATTATAATCACCCTTGGTTTACATCATGTAATTGTTCAATTAAACAATTGACCTTTAACCACTTTAAGTATTCATACAATTTGGTAAATTATCTTCCAAATGATCTTGGTTACTTAGACCCCAAACAATCTTGAACAATCATACCTCAAACAGTCTTGTTTGAAATACCTCCAAACGGTTTAAGACCGTTTAGACCTTCAAACGGTCTTGAATATACCATTGAAACTATTTGGTAAAGTTAGTCTTTGAAACCGTTTGACAAAGTAATGCTTGAAACTGATTGCCAAAGTTAGAGTTTGAAACCGTTCAAGCCTCAACCGGTTTGGGATCGTTTGGTCCCAAACGGTCTTGAGACCGTTTGGTCCAAACCTCCTCAAAACTGAATGGACCAAATATGGTCTCCACCAATCATATTGATTAGGGTTTCCAATGTTGATTCCTTGATCGATTGAATTCATATAACCACTCATCAATTGAGCCTAACACCATACTTCAAATGAGCTTAATAAATCATCCTTCAACTGATTAAACCCTCATTTGATCATCAATTAGGGTTTTGAATCAATTGGATTAGGGTTTGGAATTGATGAACCTTCAATGTTAATCATTGTGAAACAAATTACTTTGAAACCATTGGACCACCATCCAAATTGGACATGACCTGACCTAAAACAGTCTTGAGGTCGTTTGGATGATCTCCAAATGGTCTTTAGACCATTTGCCCATCTCAACATCCAAATCCAAGACATCCAATTAGGGTTTGGATCATTGGATTGATCGTCAAATCAGCATTTGATTGCAAATCAGTTTGGTATCTTTAAATCTTTAAATACCCAACCATACTCAACCCTAGACCTCCAAACGGTCTTGGGTGACCCTGAAACGGTCTTGAGACCGTTTGGGTGATCCCCAAATGGTTTTGAAACCGTTTGGGTCAATCAACCCAAAGTTCTAACTCAATCAATTTAGAAATCAACACTTAACCCGATTAGGGTTTGGTAATTGATTGTCCTTCAACTCATGAACCAATTGAAACTAATCAATTATAATTAGTGGATCATTAACCATCAATATTATCAACAATTTTCCAAACAATAAACCCTGGTCAACACCTCCAACCAGTTTGAAATCGTTTGCTCTCATTCAGTTTGGGAAACCATTTGAGCAACTTAATTGAAACCGTTTGGCCCATCATTTTCTTGGGAAATGTGTCAATATGATGTTATCATCATCTTCCTTCGTGCATCCAAGAACAAAAGCCATTTTTCAGGGGAATTTCAGTAATGAATCAAAAGAGTACCAAATAGAAGAAAATATTCATCAATTATTGAAGAATGGATTGCAATATCAATGTTTAGGGTTTGAGTTATAAAACCCACCTCAAAATCTGATCTCCAAGCTCCAAGATCCATGTATATAATGGTGGATGAAGTTCCAGCAACTGCCCAAGGTCCGTTCTTGAGCTTTTACATGAAGAAGTTGACTAGGATTGGAAATCGAGTGAAGAAGACAAAGAATCAAGCATTGATTTTGAGTTTCACCATGAATCCAAGGTGGAAGATGATCAAAAGCTTACAAACAGGTTAGAGTCGTCCTTCTCCTGCTTTTGAGCTCTCCCGTGGTCGGCCAAGGCAAAGTGAGAAAAGGAATTCCAAGAAAAGTCCTTAAGTGGGTTGGAAATGGGATATGTATAAGGAATTTCCAAGGAAAGAGAAAATGGAATTAATTCCTTTAATTCCCAAAATTATTTCAACCACTCCCCCCTCACTTATTGGCCACGAAGTCATCTTCATCCTCTTGCAAAACCTTTTCATTATCCAAGGATTAAAGGAAAAGAAATTAAGCACCTTAACCCTTATAATAGTAATATCTATTTTTGAGTGGAAATTCTTTTTCTTATAATAAGGTGAGTTGAATTCTCACCTCCTTAGGATATTTTGTTGTCCTTGAAAAGCTGAAGGATGTAAACACACATCTGAATCCAACCATTTTAACTTTGGTTGAAGGCCCTTCAATTATTTTATTTATTTTTGCACTAAATTGAATTACGGTTTCAATTAGGATTAAATCTTGATTATTTTAATATCAAGATTCTCTGTCTTCCAACTTAATTCAAGTAAGGTGCCCCTTTCATTTTCTTTTCTCTACATGATGCCAAGAAACTTTAGGGACCTTATTGAAGTGGTAATTTGCATATTGAACCCTAGGTTTTGGGTTAATGTGCACATTACATCAAAATTAGGTTTTAATGCACAAACATTGCTTTATCAGCTCTTTCTTGGTACTTAGGCTACCACAAGCCATACCTCTGCATCATCTTCATTCTCATGATGCTTCAATACATAAAGAACATATTATCATGTACAATTTGCAATTTAACCCCTCAACTTGGGTAATTTGCACTTTAGTCCAAATCAAGTAAAACATTATTCAAAAAGGACTAAAATTGAAATAAAAGTTCCTCTTGAGCCTTAATTACTTTTCACAAGATAAGATTAAGCATCTACTCAACCTTATTAGGCAAATCATCTAGGGTTAAGCATAACCCAGGTTAGGGGTGTTACAAATTATAAACCCCTAACAAGGATTTCGTCCCTGAAATCCCAGGAAAAAGGAGGGACTGATTTATTTATTATCATACCCTCAAGTCTCTACATAATATATTAATATCATGGAGATATCATGAATCTATAATCTACACATAGTTCCTTTCATTAATTCAACCTTATCAATGTTTATGTTTATGCAGAGCATAAACCCCTAACATATGATGTCCATATTATTGAAAGGAAGAAGCATAAAAGAACATACTTCTATCATCATCCGAGAATAAAAAGAGAAACATATATATCTAACACAGATAATTCATTCAGCAATCCTTTATTTGTTTGGGAAAGTTCACTGAGAAAGTTATTTGGAAAAATTCACTAAGAAAGTTCACTAAGAATGTTCACTAAGTAATTTATTTTAGAAAAATTCACTAGAAAGTTCGCTGAGAATGTTCACTAAGTAATTTGTTTTGGCAAAAATTCACTGAGAAAGTTCACTGAGAATGTTCACTAAGTAATTTGTTTTTGAAAAATTCACTGAGAAAGTTCACTGAGAATGTTCACCAAGTAATTTGTTTTGGAAAAATTCACTGAGAAAGTTCACTGAGAATGTTCACTAAATAATTTGTTTTGGAAAAATTCACTGAGAAAGTTCACTGAGAATGTTCACTAAGTAATTTGTTTTGGAAAAATTCATTGAGAAAGTTCACATAGAATGTTCACTAAGCAGTTTATTTGGAAAAATTCACTTAGCTCTTCCTATTTAATTTCATTATACTCTCTAGATTGTTTCAGAATGACTACTTGATCAGAGTAATAAAAAAGATAACAATCTAAGAGTTTCATACTTGCCTTATCTACAATAATCATATACCTGGCCAGGGTATACAAGTATTGAGATTAGGTAGTATGCACTTTATTTGCTATCATATTCCTCACTTTTCATATCATTATACACATAGGATTTTTCATTCTTGAATTTTCTTTAGGCATCACTTCTATATCTCATCTTTAATCACACAGATAAGGGAGATTATAAAGCATTTAAGGAACATTGAGTAAGATTTAAGTTCTCATCTCCCTTGTGTCCTTATAGGACTGGCCAAAGGAAGCTAAAAAACAACTACTTTCTTATTTTTAACACATAGAATCATGATATGAGATATCAAAACAAAACTATTTCATCTGACATGTCTGGGACGTCTATCGACGTCCTCTATTGTTACTAGAAAATTGCCTCCTTTGTGAGCCTTGTTGACTCTGCCCCTGAGGTTGAGTCATCATCGAATTCCTTTCTGGACAATCCCTTTCCAGATGTCCCAGTTGTCTACATTGGTAATAGATCATGGGTGCAAAATGTCTGTGAGATCCAGTCACCGATGTTGATTCTATGTCGGAGGCTCTACTTGGGACATTACTATGATCCCTACCCCTACTTGACGTCCATTGCATCTGGGCATGGAATCTCGATGATGATGCCGATGCAGAAAATCTCAGTTTCTTAAAACTTTCGGGCCTTTGTCCTAGAAACTGGGTGTACACCTTCTTGCCACTAGTTTGTCATTTCTCAATTTCAGACCTCTTTATCCTCTTTACCGACTCCACAAAGGTGGCAAACCTCTCCCTATTATCTAAAGCAGACATAGGAGTGGTCAGTTCAGCGTTCAACCCTTTCTCAAAATGTTGAATTCTTTCCTCATCACTAACTGCCGTTTGCGGACAAAACAACAACAACTCCATGAACTTAGCTTCGTATTCACTAACGTTCATATGTCCTTGTTTGATCCTCTCAAATTGAGAGATCTTCTCATCTAGATACATCTTAAGGAAGTATCTATTGACAAATTCTCGTCGGAATACCTCCCATCCAATTTCTTCACCTGGTCTCTTATCTTCCTCTATCATCCACCAATGACCAGCACTTCCTTTTAGGAGGTACACAACATGTCTTACATTTTCAACTTTCGGAATATCAAGGATCTTGAAAGCCTTTTCCAGCTCTGTTAGCCACAAATCAACATTTGTTGGATCAGATGTACCAGCATAATCTATGGCTCCAACTCAATGAAGTCACTCAAAGGTCTTGCCAGCTCGATAACCCTCATGGTGGGTTGATGTCGTAGGTGCAGGTGGTGGCATCCTGTCTGCCATATGTGTCATGGCTGTCAAGAATTTCTCAAATAGAGCATGGAGGGATGGGTTTTCTATCACAACTGGGTCAACCTGGGGTTGTTCAGGTACAGGACCTTCCCTATTCTGGTCTCTTATGCCTCCTCCTAGTGCAGTAGTGCTGCCCTCAGCAACATGTTCTTCATGTGGTCCAGACATCTTCAAGTTCTTCTTCTCCTATGTGAGCAGAAGATACTATCAGATAAACTAGAAGACACTTAGAATAGGCTCTACAACCTTAGTCCTATGTCTTTGTAGACTCAGAGAACCTAGAGCTCTGATACCACTTAATTGTGGCATACAACTCATAAAAACATAATTAACTAATGCGGAAGCATTATCTAAGAAGTGCATTACTAAAAATCACTAAAAATTAAAACCTTTTTACCAAGAGGTCCATCAAATGAAAATTTTCTCACATAGAACAAAAGTAACACATTTACATTCTGTTTTTAAAAGTACATATCTTGTATCATCTCTTTCTGTGAATTACAAGCATCAGCTGCCCTGTTAAACTAAGAACAGGCAGTATGAAAATCTCGAGGCATTGAGCCAAAATCTCAAAAGAACTATTACTACTCCGAGGACCTGAGAGTACAGAGACAACACATAGGACTCTATCTACATCTATACAAGGCATAACAGCCAGTGTCTCCACTTGAGACTTCACTGCTGTCCCTGCTGTTCTTGCTGCTGTCTTTCACCTACTCAAGGATTCCTGCGTCCACGCCCACCTAAAATGTAGTTCCCACGGGGGTGAGCCAATTGTAAAATTGCCCCAGCGAGAGTTATAACTCTCTTTGAGAAACATTATTATTGCATTTTAATAAGAATAAACTGAACATTGGAATCATAATTGTTTGACGGTAGTTAATTCAATGTCTAACAGATTAGAACATTATTCTTATTAAAAGCATTGCAGCTATAACTTGATAGAGCAATATGTCACTTATCCATTAAGGAATATCAAGAACATGTATAACATTCATTCACTATAGATTCATTTCCACAACATTAACTCTCTCCAGGCATAGATCATATATCTAATGCCTGGCATTGTCATTATGGAGTCATGGCCTGTAGCCATACTCTTTTCACAAAGAATTGGGATCTTAATCCCTCAACTTATCAAGTACACTTCCATTTCCTAACAAGTTCATCATCATGATTATAGGATATGGGTATTTGAACCCTTAAGTATTCATGGAACACTTGTTACCACTTATTAGGTAACTTCATACCTTCAGGTCATCTGACCAAGGACATTATGAATCATGCTACATAAAGTCTTTCACATAGAACACAAAGTTCAATGATTCTTTTTACACAAAGCATTGCACATAGTGCACAAAGCTCATATCACCTCTTATTACCCCCTCAAAGCAATAAGGGACATTATGGCTTATAAAACTCAATAACAAGCTCAATAATTAAAACATAATATGACACACAGGGCTCAAAAAAATTTAGATTACTTCTCACTAAGCAATCAAAACATATGAAGACTTATAAAGCCTATAAAACATTCTCAAAATATAGAGTATTATAGCCCATACCTGGCTATACTCCTCATCTCATCATTCCTGCATGATTAGTATTCATGATAGCAATTATAATGCTTTCATATCAGCACCATACAACACTAAGTAATACCACTATTCCCTTTTTAGGGTTCATGGTTTCTCTTTCATATCAACACCCTCCATTAGAGTTTTCCTCATAAATGACCACTTAGGTTCTTAAGATCATATTATTAATGATCAGCCTTATTTCATTGCTTCTCACAGCTAGAAGCCAATATTGATAACATAAGTATTCAATCATACTTATTTATTCTCATCATTCATCATTGAATGTATTATCAACACCAAGTATGAGTTTCTCTCTCATCTTAATTGGAATATGATTACATCATATTTTATAGGTTTGGATTAACCTTTTCATAGGGCATGTTAGCCTACATTCAACAAGGTCCATAACATCTTGATACCATCTCAATGTAACAATGACATGACACATCTCATGTGTCACTCATCCAATTATGTTGGACTTAAAGCACATCAAGTATATCAGTATTTGGGTGTTGAACGTCATATCTATCATATCTTTATGTATCATTTCCCTCAACACCTTTACCTTACATGAATTCATCCACTTAGCTTGTATTAGGGTATTCCCCATCCTAATACCATATACATTAGTTCATCACATCTATCATGTAATGTATTGGTCATTAGTCACTTACTTATAATATACAACCATTGCCAATAATATAGACTCATCCTTGAGTTAGGAACTATTGGTATAAGGATATCCATTATCAACCCATCTAGGTATTACATTTGTGCATACATTAATCACTATTCCATTATTAGGAATAGGATTATCCATATTTATAATTTGAGGATTCACATAGCATTTTCCATATATTATATGGAGTTCACATAGTATTTCTCTTCAATCGAGTTTACATAGCATTAATGGCACTACCCTATATTAGGGTTTCATATACCTTTACCCCATTTTAGGGATTAAGGTTTACTATTCACATCCAAGTAAGGTTTCTCATACCTCATACCCAAATTAGGATTAGGATGTACAATTCCCATTAAATTAGGGTTTCCTTCATTGTTACACTAAGTTAGGGTAACAACATCACTCTAGATTATGGTTTCATTGAGCTTTGCCCTAGATTAGGGTTTCACTTAGTGTTGCCCTAAATTAGGGTTAGGATTCATTAACCTTCATAATTAGGGTTTCATGATCTTACTATCAAGGATCATACCCTAATTAGACATTCATCCATGTTGAAAGTGTTGAGACTTAACTACTACATGATTATCATTCATGTAGGAAGTCCTCTCTCTCTTATCTTCTATATGATGATGTTTACTTCAGTCTTGTTTAGACTAAGTCACTCAACTTGAATGAGAATTGACATATTGTATTATGGCATTACCTTCATAATCATTAGAGATTAATTATTGAAAAGGTACTAATCACCCTATCTCATTAAGGGTACAATTATTATAATCACCCTTTGTTTACATCATGTAATTGTTCAATTAAATAATTGACCTTTAACCACTTTAAGTATTCATATGATTTGATTAATTATCTTACAAATGATCTAGGTCACTTAGACCCCAAATGGTCTTGACCAATCATACCTCAAACGGTCTTTCTTGAAATACCTCCAAATAGTTTAAGACGGTTTATACCTTCAAACGGTCTTGAACATACCATTGAAATCGTTTGGTAAAGTTAGTCTTTGAAACTGTTTGACAAAGTAATGCTTGAAATCGATTGCCAAAGTTAGAGTTTGAAACCGTTCAAGCCTCAACCGGTTTGGGATCGTTTGATTCCAAATGATTTTGAGACCGTTTGGTCCCAAACGGTCGTCTTGAGACCGTTTGGTCCAAACCTCCTCAAAACTGAATGGACCAAATATGGTCTCCACCAATCATATTGATTAGGGTTTCCAATGTTGGTTCCTTGATCGATTGAATTCATATTACCACTCATTAATTGATCCTAACACCATACTTCAAATGAGATTAATAAATCATCCTTAAACTGATTTAACCCTCATTTTATCATCAATTAGGGTTTTGAATCAATTGGAATAGGGTTTGGAATCGATGAACCTTCAATGTTAATCATTGTGAAACTAATTACTTTGAAACCATTGGACCACCATCCAAATTGGGCATGACCTGAACTCAAATGGTCTTGAGGTTGTTTGTATGATCTCCAAATGGTCTTGAGACCGTTTTTCCATCTCAACATCTAAATCCAAGACATCCAACTAGGGTTTGGATCATTGGATTGATCATCAAATCACCATTTGATTGCAAATCAGTTTGGTATCTTTAAATCTTTAAATACCCAACCATACTCAACCCTAGACCTACAAACGGTCTTGGGTGACTCTCAGACGGTCTTGAGAGCATTTGGGTGATCCCCAAATGGTTTTGAAACCGTTTGGGTCAATCAACCCAAAGTTCTAACTCAATCAATTTAGAAATCAGCACTTAACCCGATTAGGGTTTGGTGATTGATTATCCTTCAACTCATGAACCAATTGAAACTAATAAATTATAATTAGTGGATCATTAAACATAAATATTATCAACAATTTTCCAAATGGTCAACCCTGGTCAACACCTCCAAACGGTTTAAAACTGTTTTCTCTCATTCGGTTTGATGAAACTGTTTGCTCTCATTCGGTTTGGGAAACTATTTTAGCAACTTAATGGAAACCATTTGGCCCATCATTTTCTTGGGAAATGTGTCAAGATGATGACATCATCATCTTCCTTCATGCATCCAAGAACAACAGCCATTTTTCATGGGAATTTCAGCAATGAATCAAAAGAGTACCAAATAGAAGAAAATATTCATCAATTATTGAAGAATGGATTGCAATATCAATGTTTAGGGTTTGAGTTATAAAACCCACCTCAAAATCTGATCTCCAAGCTCCAAGATCCACGGATCTAATGGTGGATGAAGTTCCAGCAACTGCCCAAGGTCCTTTCTTGAGCTTTTAGATGAAGAAGTTGGCTAGGATTGGAAATCGAGTGAAGAAGACAAAGTATCAAGCATTGATTTTGAGTTTTCACCATGAATCCAAGGTGGAAGATGATAAAAATCTTACCAACAGGTTAGAGTCGTCCTTCTCCTTCTCTTGAGCTCTCCCATGGTCAGCCAAGTCAATGTGAGAAAAGGAATTCCAAGAAAAGTCCTTAAGTGGGTTGGAAATGCGATATGTATAAGGAATTTCCAAGGAAAGAGAAAATGGAATTAATTCCTTTAATTCCCAAAATTATTTCCACCACTCCCCCCTCACTTCTTGGCCACGAAGCCATCTTCATCCTCTTGAAAAACCTATTCATTATCCAAGGATTAAAGGAAAAGAAATTAAGCACCTTAACCCTTATAATAGTAATATCCATTTTTGAGTGGAAATTCTTTTTCTGGTAATAAGGTGAGTGGATTGCAAGATTCAACCAAGTTGTATAACATGCAAGATATAACAGAAAGTAAATATTATTATATTATTATTATTTGAAATGACATCAACCAGATCCATCTCAAGGACCCAACATCACATGTTACCACTCGGCCTCTTGCCCATTATCCAGATCCATCTCAAGGATCATCACATACCATGGGATCTCAATCCCCCATCATGTACTGTCACTGCCTCTTCAAGGCTCACATCAACATCATGGGACCAACACATCATACATACCACCTCATAGAATAATTATCAAAGTGATGTTACTCATCACATATATCTCATAGCCTTTTCATGGCTAATCATCACCTGCATGGTTAGGGTACACAATAATCATACTTTCAACATAAAGACTATATTTACCATCACAAGATGATATTCAAGATACCGTACTTGTCATTTGCACTAATTGGTGATCAAGTGTATTAAGCACATCATTAACAAACCATATTCATGCTTACCCATATCTCAAGATTATACAAACAACCAAGGTATTCACTTTATATAGAAATCATGTTGAGTATACAGAGCAATCATAATTGTCACCATCCATTACTATTATCATTTAAGCCACCACCAGTGTAACTACCATTTAACATTGTTATTCACAAATAAGCATAAGACTTACCTCATGCATATCATTACTACCCTTATTGCCATCACTACTATTATCACCATTATTACTATCATCATCCACTATTATCGTTATTATCATTATGCAAGCTACTAGTATAACTACCACCATTCTCATTATCATTAATAAAATAATTATAAGGATCACTACATGCATGTCATTACCACTACCTTCCTCATCATCATCATATACTGCTATTAGCATCATTACTGCCATTAATATCATTACTACTATTATCATTAGCACTGTTATTGTTACAAGGCATCACTATCATTGTTGTTATTACTAACATTACTATCATTTATTGGTGTATAAACATTCACTTCCATAACACATGAAACCATCACTATAGGATCACATAACCCTCAATATAACTCCTCACAACCCTCACCTAAACACTACTCTCAACGGCTATAGCAAGGAGTGCAACAACATTGCGTTGCTACCTAGCACCCAACACCGCGACACAACGTCACAATGCTATCGCGTGTCAGGGTGCAACGGTGTGTCAGGCATTCTTGTGTGTCGGACAACTCCCTTCACACTTCCCTGCCACGACATCCGTCACACGCTAACCATGATGCCCGATCTACTTGCTAGACATAACGGCCAGATCACTACCCTTTCTAACCACTAGGAGAGAGAGAAAGAAAGAAGGGATCACTCCTCCAAGCGTGCAACCACCCATCAAGGTCTATCGGGCGATATACACCAAAGCAAAGGGCGTGACGCCCGTCATAGCCCAGACCCTGTCGCCCATCACACAACAAAAGGGTATCGCCCGTCAGGGCTATCGGCCACCAACAACCACCATGCTCATCAAGGCCTATCAGCGAACACCTCAAACAAAGCCTATCGTTCAACACAAGGAAGCAACCCACACATGGCCCTATCGTCCAAAACCAAGAACACCATGCCATAGTCTATCATCCTTCATAAAAACAAAGGTGTTGCTCATCACAAGAAGACCATCATGTCGTCCATAACCACCACATCGGCCAACCCTAATCTATCTCAACCTATCGTCCAACACAAGGGCAAGGATATCGCCCAACACCAAGGACACTCACCATGTCGGCCATCACAAGGCACTCATGTCATCCATCATACCAAAACAAGAGAGGATATCGCTCAACCTAAGTCATCTTCAACCTCCAACCCAAGGGAGCATAAACCCCAGATCACAAGGAAACCCTAAACCCTAAGGAGGATCGGCCACCAAAGGTACATAAGAAAAGGAACTAATCTAAGCTACTAGCATAAGAACAAGATTATAATAAGAGGTAAAGGAGTTAGGGTTAGAAGCTATGCAACCCGCCTTAAGGTCCAAGCTCCAAGGAAGAAGAAGCACTCTAAGGTCCAAGGGGTATCGTCCACCAAAGCTCCTCCAAGGGGGTGTATCGGCCACCACTGCTACTCTAGGAGAGTGTATCGGCCAACACAAGCAAGGAAGGAGAGGAGTGTCGTGCACTCAAGGTGGAGGAGAGACCAAAAGAGCAAAGGAAGCTAAGGCAAGGGAAAGATCTACCTATATAGAAAGAAGGGGATGAGAAACCAAGGTAGATCCATGCTAAGTGTCATCCACCCAAGGGACACTTGTCCTAGGGTTCAAGCCCACACTCTAGCAAGCCATGAGACACTTGTCAAAGATGTGCACCAAGTGTCCACCAACCAAGACCAAGCAACATGGGCGACACACCACCATGCTGGGAGACACAAGCTTCACCTTGGACGACACAAACAAATCTTGGCCGACACAAGGCTCAAGCAAGCCCAAACAAGGCACCTCAAGGCCCGAACAAGCTCAACTCAGGCCCAAAGAACTCAAACAACAAGCCCAAGCCTTCCTCTCAACCCTAGAGGAAGCAAAGAGAGGGAAACATCTCACAAGATGGCAAACTTGCACACCAGACCATAATCTTGGGTTATTTGCTAGTTGCCCCTCGAACTCTCAACAAAGCACAACCAAACCCTAATCACCACTTAGAGGTGATTAGCAAGCACCAAAGCACCAAGGTTAAGCAAAACAAATAGGGTAAACCCTAAACGTAGGTCAGGGTCCTTACAAGCTAACCCCCTTTAAGGGATTTCGTCCCCAAAATCCGAAGAGAAAAGCGAAGGATACTTCCTCCTCATCTCTTCCTCAAGCTCCCATGTGGCTTCCTCAATGCCACGACACTGCCAAAGAACCTTCACAAGAGCCAGGTCCTTCCTCTTTAGCTTCTTGATTCTTCTGTCAAGGATCGCCACAGGACCTTACTCGTAGGTCACATCTGCATTAAGCTCAACCTCAACTGGTTGTATCACTGTACCTGAATCCGGATGACTTTTCTTCAACATACTGACATGAAACACTGGATGCAACCTGTGCATCTCTGGAGGCAACTCTAACTCGTAAGCTACCTTTCCAACACGTGCTCTGATTGAGTAAGGCCCCATATACTTGGGTGCCAACTTACCCTTCCGTCCAAACCTTAGCACACCTTTCCACGGCGAGACTTTGAGATACACTTTGTCTCCTACCTAGAAATCCAAAGGTCGTCGGCGATTGTCTACATAAGACTTCTTCCTGTCCTGTGCCACTTTCAACTGTTGCTGTATCACCTTGATCTTATCTTTCGTCTGCTGAACTAACTCAGGACCCAAAAGTTGATACTCATTGTAACGACCCCGCCTCCCAGTAACACCCAATTAAGGGAGACCGAAAGGTCGGTGCCGTTATCCAATTAACAGGATCAAAGGTTCGACAAATAATCAATAACAATTATGAAATTCTACTAACTAACTGAAATTTTGTATAAAATTACAACTTTACTTACATTTGAAAACCTTGGGAATCTATCTATCCAAGCTTGAATCCACTCTGACTAATCCTCCTTGCACTTTATGTTTTACTTTCACAATGTGTCACTTTACTGTTTGTTCTTTCAATTATTGTTCCTAAAACGCTGACAAACAAAATGTCGGTCAGTATATCGAAATATATTGGTATGTGGGAACAACCAAAATCTTTCAAATATGGCTAACAATTTAATAATCATAATCAAATTAATTAACAAGCCAATTTACACTTTTCAGTATGACATTCTCCACCGCTTTTGCCCTAACCTTGGCATACCCACCTTAGGGTGCCCTTTGCCAATGACTTATGGCCACCTTCTCAATCCCGATCTTGGTGCCTGGGGGTCACCACTCATGGTGCCCACTAGTCATGCAATATCATAGGCCACCTTCTTGGTGCCTGAGGGTCACCACTCAAGGTGTCCATTTGTAACATCCCTGACCTGGGTTATAAGTTAACCCTAGGTGTTTTACTTAAATCATGTAATTAAGATACTTGTGATTAACTTCTGGCATGTAATTAAGTTCCTAAGGAACATACATTTTCATTTCTGTCCTTTTAAAAACAATGATTGTAGTATTATTTTGTTATGCAGGGACCTATGTGCAAATTACCCAATTAGAAAGGTTAACTTGCAAATTACATAGGTTAAGATGTTCCTCTAATAAAGAGACATCATATGATGGAATATGATGAGGTATGATGGATTTACCATGTTTGGGCACCAAGGTGCAGCTTGTGGAGCAATCCTTGTGCTTAAAACCCTAATTTTGGTGTAAAGTGCAATTTACCCAAAATGTGGGGTGTAACTTGTGATATACACTTTCTAGAATATCTTTTATGACTTTTGACATCATTTAAAGTTATAATAATTAAGTAGGCACTTCATTTGAATAATCATATAATAAGAAACACCTTTGTAATTAAACCACCAAAGTTGTAAGTAAAGGAGACCCTTATATGTATATGTGCACCATAGTGACAAGTTGACCTTCCTTGCCTTTAGTCCTTGGTCTTAGAAGAAGTTTTACTTTATATATGAAGAGGAGGGATGTGCCTAAAAGAAAGGAAGGACCTAGTTGTGAAAAGGAGGAGTAAGTTGTCCTTATGATGAAAATAACCTCAAAGTATATATGATCCTTTCCTTTGCAACCAAAGGCAACGTTTCCTTTCTTCCCTTGTTATTCCCTTGCTTAGACTGACTTAGGACAGAGCTCAGGAGTAGAGGAAGACGACCAAGTTCATCTAGGTAAGCTTTTATCATCATCTTTCTCGAATTCATGGAGGAAACCAGGTTACAAGGTTGGTTTCATGGTTATCTTACTTAGCTTTCCCTTCCTAGCTGATCCTTCCCAACTTTTCCTTGAAGAAACAACCTTGGATGACCTATGGAGCTCAAGCCACCATTAAAGTTTCGAATCTTGGAAGCTTGGAGTTCTAGGAACAACGTTTGAGGCAGGTTTTATAACTCTAAACCTTGCTTTGTTATGCATACTTTTATTCTTGCAAATAATAGTTAGTTCTTCTTCTTCCCCATCTTTCTTTGCACTCTTGCAAGCTTTTTCGTGAAGAACAGACCTTGGTTTCAAGGTTGAAGACGAAGGTCATTAATACCTATGTTGGTCCTTATCCAACTTTATGAAATGATCTTGGACCAATAGGTCTAAATGGTTTGCAACCGTTTAAAATTAAAAAGGGGCTCAACCCGTTTGATCTCAAACGATCTTGCAAGATCATTTAGTTTTAAACGGTCTTCAAGACCGTTTGATAGGGTTGACCAAGGGAAGACTATTTAAGGAACTGTTGTAAACATATTGAATTTAATTCCTACAAAGAATCATAACCCAATTCCAAACCAATCACAAGTTAAAGGCACTTCAACTCCTTAAACCATAATCGGGTTGAAATGAGTTTTTCAATGATAGATTTTGGTGAATTTTTGGGTTGAAGGACCCAAACGGTCTCAAGACCATTTGGGGGTTCACTCAAATGGTCTTAAGACCGTTTGGTGACAACCCAAGACCGTTTGGAGGTCTAGGGTTAAGGAAATTTGATGGTTCGAGGGTCCAATTTCAATAAGTTGATGAATTGATAAAAATGTTGATTTTGGACCTAGTTAGGGTTCAATCCTTATCAAATTGATCTGGTTTTTGATAAAACTTTGGGAAAACGGTCTCAAGACCATTTGGAGGATATCCAAGCGATCCCAAGACCGTTTGGGCCAATTTTGGGCCCAATTGGAGCTCAATTGATGGGTTCAACTACAATCTGTTTCACATTGTTGAAAATTGATGATTAGCCGATTGAAAACCCTAATTGAGTGGGATTTAACCCCAATTAGCTTTCAATTGAGAATCAATTTGGTGTCCAATTGATTAATGCTAATCCTAATTGACTCAATTTGTAAATGGTTAACAAGGGCATGGCCAATTGAAGGCTTCAACATAGGAAATCCTATTCAAACATAACCTTTGTTTCACCTTTTATGTCCATGCGGTTTGAACCCATTTGGATCCAAACGACCTCAAGGTAATTTAAGATCAAATGGGTTCACATTCGTTTAAGCTCAAGTGGGTTCACACTCATTTAAGCTCAAGTGGGTTCACACTCGTTTAAGCTCAAGTGGGTTCACACTCGTTTAAGCTCAAATGGGTTCACACTCGTTTAAAGCTCAAATGGGTCCACACTCATTTAAGCTCAAATGGGTTCACACTCGTTTAAGCTCAAGTGGGTTCTGTTATGACCTGACCTCCTGATAACCCCCAATTAAGGGAGACCAAGAGGTTGAAGTCGCACCCATTAATCCCGGATCAAAGGTTCGACATATAACCATAAACAATTATTAAATTCTAACAGACTATACTGAAAATGGTAATAAATTTTTTTACTTTACATACCTTTTGAAAACTTGGATCTCTAAACTTCTATCCACACCGATACTAATCTATCTAATCCTCCTTTGCATTTTAATTCTCTTTTAGTATCACATGTGCCACTTTACTGTTTGTTCTTTTCATTGTACCTAAAATGCTGACAAACAAAATGTCGTTCGGCCGTAGCTGGTATGTGGGGGAAACCAATAATCATTCAATTATCTATAACAATGTATCGCAATCAGTTATCATTTAACAAACAAGTTTACGTTTTAAGTATAACTACGCGATCCATGTGTACCCTATCCCCTGCGATGTCCCTGCAGTAGACCTGGATACTACCTCCCATGTGGTAGATTCCCGTTTTACCCCTCATGACTTCACCTAATAGGTGAATCAATTTCTAGGGCTGAGTCACATGGAACTACCCGTAGGTAGCCCACTCCTTAACTCATGGTATGCTAAGAGTCTCATGGCACTACTCATGTGTAGCCCAGTTTCTAACTCATGATACCCTAGACCTTGCTCTAGGTTATCCTTAGCCTTTGCATAGCCACAGGGGTGGACTCGGATCTAGCTAGTTATACATGTATACTCATAGTGATAGCCATAGTCACTTTATAGTTGCATGAATTAAATAAACATCCAACAGTTTATTTAAAGCAATCGGTAAAACATTCAGAAATCACCGTGAAACTAGTATGGTTATTCATAAGCGTAACCACATACCTGTCAAGATGATTTTGAGACTGAATAATCCATGCAAGAAAGAAATCCAAGCAAGCACATATATCAAGATCCTGAAATAATTACTCATTTCATCAAGACTTATTAAATCTAGCTTGCTTCCTAGGGTTTCTAATCCAATTTTTAGGGTTTCTATTGCAATTAGGGTTTCCCTTCATATTTTACTATTTAAACTCTATATTTATGCCATTACTCACAAACCCTAATTATCTCATCTATTATTCAATATTAAGGTTATCTTAACCAAAATATCATCCTATTTTCATATTATAGGCACATTAATCATCAATTAAGCTTATTTAGGGTCTAATTAACATATGAACTCATTTGTCATAACTCTTACCTTTTATTCATGAGAAAACCCTAATTACTACATTTTGGGTTTTATCCATAATTAGGAACTTTTATATTCAAACTGGATAACTCTATCCTATTCATGGATTTTCACAATTAAAACCATTAAAAGGCATATTTTCCCAAATTAGGGTTTTCAAGCTCATTAATGCATAATCATGCACAAAACCCTAACTTAAGCCAATTATATAAAAAGATCATCTTTTTAGATCATTTTTCCTCGTTTATCAACAACATGTTAATATTGGCTTAAATTATCCATTAAACAACATTAAAACCATCTATCATCAAATCTAAGGGTTTTTCATTTATTAAATCATTAAAGATGGTAGCTTTATCATATTTATGTACATAGTCTTCAAATTAAACTAATTACGTACAAAGATCATCCTTTTCGATCTTAATGTTCCTTTTTACATTTAACAGATTAATATCAACTCTAAAGATCCATTAAACCCTATTCAACACATTAATCATATCAAAAATAGGGTTTCTTAATCTTTAATTCATTAAAGATGGTAATTTGCACTATATTTCGAACTATGATCAGATTCAGGCTATAAAACTATCTTTAATGGATTCCTTGTATTCTTCTGATCAAAATTCATATATTACATGTCTTAATCGGAGTTACCAATCTTTATTTATGAATTTTGCAATAAAACACTTACTTGGCCAATCCGGGAGCACCACGTCAGCCCGCCCCATGCAACGTCGCTGCAGATGGAAACTTTTCGAAAAGACCACGTTGCCCCTGGTTAAGTGAATTGGTTGTTTAGAACGTGGAGGGAAGAACCGTCCAACGGATCTTCCCTTTCTTCTTCCTCCAGCAGCCTGACGGCTGCCGCCCTAGCCGCCGCGTGCAGGGCTTCCTGATCTCACCTCCTCCACTCTAGGGCCCAAGAACCTCCGCCGATGGCCGCCCAAGCTTCCTTGGCCCTAGGCGCACCTAAAGCACCACATAGATCACAATATAACAGGCTAGAGCACGAGCGAGGGCCCTTCCAAGGATGACCGCCGTTGCAGCCTTGTCGCTGCAGCTGCGTGAAGCCGGGGGTCGATGGGTGGTTCCTAAACAACCCTAGGTGACCGTGGAGGCCTCCTGCCTCAAGCAATACTATGAAGAACTCCCACATTGCTCCATGGTCGGGTTCATACCCTTGTTTAGGGTTTATACACAAGGAAGAAGGAAAAGAACGTGGGATCTTCCTCCCTCTCTCTCGGACTCGAACTAGGGCTTTACCCCCTTTATATAGGGTGGGGTACGAAGCCCTAAAGCGTGCCTCATGAGGACATAAGTCCCATCTTGAGAGGATTTCACTTTCCTTGGTTTGGAAGCAAACCCCCTCTCTCTACTAACTTTTATTTCCTTATAACCTTTTTTGCATGTATATTAAAAAAAATACGAAATCTCTCTCTCTCTTATTCTCTTTATTCATGCCTTTCAATATATATATTAGCCACGAAAACATGTCTTTCCTTTTTTAATAGAAAATACTTTCCTTTTTCACAAAATTCATTAATAAAGCAACACATTACCCTCTTATTTTGTCTTTTTAGTATTTTCTCTCTCTTTCCTCATTATTGGGACTCCTTGGATCCCAAGTTACTCCATTATTTCGAAATCCTCTTTATTGGATACTCTTTACCTTTCTTGATGCATCTAAATGCATGACTTCACATTATCTTGCTTATTTCTCTTTTAAATATTCCTTTTTGAGAATTTCTTTTTATTTCTCTTCTATTTTCCTCATTGACATTCCTTTTATTATTAGGAATCCTTGGAACACGAAGTTCCATAATGGATCACCTAATTATACCTTTTCCCACTTATTTCCAACATTTTCACATTATTTTCAACGTTTTCAATTTCTTTCTTCATAAAGAAATACATAGAACAATCTTTTCTTTTTCTTATTGCTTTTCTTTGCAACTCTAGACTCCTTGGAACCCAAGGAATCCAAGAGGCACGAAATCCTCTTTGGATTTGCCTTCTAGAGGTTTCCATTATTTCTTTTCTCAAATATTCAATTATCCATTTACTAATTGAATTTCCTTTGTTATTTTCCTTTTTATTGGGCCCAATAGCCAATAAAGCCCACAAATCAAATAACAAGGCTATTTTAAACGAAATCCAATTATTCAAAACAAATCACATCATTATTTGTTCAATTATCCTTAATATGAGAAATTGCATTTCTCATCAATTGAACCCAAAAATTGGGGTTATAACAGGTTCACACTCGTTTAAGCTTAAATGGGTTCAATTAAAGGATACCTTGTTTTAATCAAACCCTAATCACATGATAGTGATGTGTTGGCTTGTGTTGGTCAATGAGGACTTAACCCAACCTAATCTAGAGTGATGTAATCATCATCTAGAAGTAAGGGGAGAGAGAGGGCTCCTAATATAATCAAGCAACATATCTTCAATGCATAAGAATGAACAGGTTTAGGGTATGATCCATCAAGGTGAGATCAAGGAAACCCTACCTACGATGATTGATGAATCTTAACCTAGATAGAGGGCATCAATGATGATGTTCCTCATACATGATGATAATATGAGCTCAATTCACTATGAGGTGAATAGTAAACCCTAATTCTAGGGTAATAACATGTAATGCGAATAGTAAACCCTAATTTGGGGTGAGGTTGTAAAAAGAAGTAACTCTAGGTTATACCTATGAGTGTGAAACCCTAATTACAAGTTGTAGCATGAGGAATCTATTTACCTTGTAAACTAAAGAGATTCAATAACCCCATGATAAGGAGGAATGCATCCAAACCCTAAAATCAGTAGAGGTATACTGATTCATAGCACGCCCGTGCTATGGAGCACGGCCGTGGTAACCTTCCTTTGCACGAATGTGCAAGGAAACATGGCTGTGGTACTTTATGAAACAAATTGAAAAGTCTTGGTATTTGTAAGGATGTTGTTAAACATGCATAATCTCAGTTATACTAATCATGCAGGTCGTTAGCAAGATGTAATCATAGCCAGGGTAACTGTTATGACATTATTTTCATTGAAAGCATGTCAATAGCTTATGAACAGAAATAACTATGTTGCGTAGATGCAAATGGCATCATATGAAACTGATATGCCTTAAGGGCCATGAATGACATCAAGGTCATGCTAATAGATGACTTGATGCTGACATGTCACTTGATAGAAAGTGTTATGATGATATAAGGGTGTGAGCACCCATGTTCCTGAATCATAGTGATAAGATGATTAAGAATTGATATCCATCAGATAACTGATATGAGTAATACATGTTACATTTAGTATTCTTCTGTTATAGCCATGTTTAGTACTTGAATGTTTGGAAACATGTATGATGCTAAAAGAATACTGAAATGTACCTAATAACCAAGTATAATCATATCATGTAGAGCCCTGATCATAGATCCATCATTGTCAGAGTTCAAATGATGGTGAAACAGGTTTTCCTAAGGGAACTCCTGGATCACATACTTTAGAGTATGTGGGGGAATATGGACGTGTATATCCTTACATCCTAGTGTAGGAGTTGATGTGGATATATCTTAATCCATCAACCCTTCACTATATGTTTATACCGGGATAATGTAACACTATTCTCCCAAAGGAATCTTTTATACCGCATCGATGAGAGATAAACATGAAATCTTTCGATAGCGAAGAGAGTGCAGAATGCCACTGTGACTCTAATAGTGAAGTACCAGAATACCCTGGTGAGCTATAATAGCAGAGATAATAGATGTCCTGCATGTTTATCCTCATTCTGACTAAGGTAGTTGAAGGTCATGAGAATCCAGCTCTTTCGATGACCTAGTATGATACCGATGCGACTTACTAGTGATCGGTTGGAGCATGAGCGGTATACCTCATCTCCGCAGGGCATAATGATGTTTGTAAAACATAATCAACCGCGTAGCATAACTGCTTAGGTTGAACTACGAAGAACATTGATAGATATTACATTGCTTGCATTTAATATCATGTTCAAGTATTAGTATACATGTTCTTCATTTTTCTTAATAAAGGTGAGTAATTGTTATCAAGCCTGCTGATAATAATCTAAGTTACCTGCTCATGATATTCCTTTGATTGCTTTTAACAAAGTTTCTGGCGGAGAGTTATAACTCTCGCTGGGACAATTATTTGAAATTGTCTCACCCCGTAGATTTCTACCTTTAGGTGGACATCGAGGTCGAAGGAACCGATCTGCAGGTGAGCAGCAGCAGTAGCAAAACCAGGAGCAGCAGTGATTTTAGGTGGAAACATTGTGTTGTCTAGTCTTGTAGTTAGAATAGTCTTATGTCGTCTTTGTACACTCAGGTCCTAGGAGTTTCTTGATCTGAGAATTTTGAAGTCTTGAGATTTTGTATCATGATGTATATAATCACTCGAGAAGTGATTTATCAGAGATGTAAACAGTTCATCTTACTTTTATAAAAGGAGTTTCAGGTTTTTTTTGAGATCTCATTTTCGAAAAGTTTTAATTTATCGTGATTTTTCGTATTCCGCTGTTAATCGAACCGCTTCCGCTACGTTTATCTTGTGTTTTAGAGATCAGAGCCCACACCATTAGTCTACCCATCTGGGCCTGACCTTTGGCATCATCCATCAGGGTGGCATGTAGGTGCGAGAATACATATTTCTATTTTTAATGTGATAATAATAGTGACTTTATGATTTGAAAATATGAGCATCCAACAGATAATTTGCATTCAATACAATTAACCATCCGGAAATGCTTGGGAAACTAAGGCGGTTATCCATAATTAACCACATACCTGATCCAGAGCAACTTGATTGTCCAAGCAATAAGGATAAAGAACAAGCAACAAGCAATCAACAATATCTTGAAATTAATGCATGGGATCCAAGTGTTATAGTTTATCCAGAACATTCTAAAGCTAGACTTGTATTCCACGTTAGGCTTTCTAGACCATATTAGGGTTTTATTAGGGTTTTTGCCTCCATAAAGCTTTTATTATATTAAATGATCCCTTAGTTCATAAACCCTAATTTCAACATCATAAGCCCAATTAGAGTCGATTATTTCTCTTTGATACCAAAACTACCTTCTTTATCCTTTTAAGTTATTTCAAGGTCATTATATACATTTATCATCAATTCATAGTCCATTATGATCCAAAACACATAAGAACTTGATTTGCCATTAATTCCACCTTTTATTCATGTAAAAACCCTAATTTCTATATTAAGGTTATTTATCCACAAATTAGGGACTTTAATGCTCGAAATAACATATTCCTACTTTAATCATGAAATTAATCAACTAAAGCCATTAATAATCGAATTAATCAACATTAGGGTTTCAAGGCCCATTGAAGTATATTCATGCATATGAAACTCCAAATTAACTAATTATATGCAAAGTTCATCCTTTCTCTTTCTAAAGTTCCTTTTTATCATTAACATGCTAAGATCCACTTTAATCAGATATTAAACCTTACTAATCACTTTAATCATATCAAAATAGGGTTCTTTGAACATTATTACATCTAAAGTTAATAACCTCCATTACTTTTCGAATTCAAATCAGAATAAGGCTCTAAAAATATTTTATTTAGATTCCTCTCGATTTTCTGAGCAATTTTCATATTTTGTATGATCTCATCTGAGCTACCAATTTTTAGTTATGAAATTTGTAAGAAATACCTTTTTGAACCAATCGCGGAGCGCACATCATCCCCTCCATGCAACGCGGCTTGCCTTATTGGAAATATAATGAAATGACATTCATGCCCCCGGTAAGTGGATTGGCACTACAACCCATAGAGGGGCAAACTCGTCTAGTGCACAACCAACGTCTTCTACCTTCGATCCGCTACAGTAGCCCGCCGGCGGCAGTCCTTTGCAGGGCTCCCCTCTCACCCCTGGGCCATGGAACTGGAGTCCAATGCCCCCTGGCTGTGCCGCACCCTGGCGCTCCCGAAGAAAGCCTCGGACGTGGCCAAAATGGCTGTTCCTCACGTGAGAACCCTCTATGGTTGCTTCATCGTTGCTTCTTTATTGCAGATCTCCGGCAAGGGTTACACATAGTTGAAGGCGCGAAAGGGGTAGCTGGCCCTTCGGGGTTTGTCGTCGTAGGTCCCTACTTCTAACAGAACCATAACAACACCCCTTGTTGCCCTAGAATCGTGATATACCCTCTTGGATAGGGTTTAGGTGGAAATAAGAAGAAACAAAGAGGAAGATGCGCAAGATCTCCTAGGCTCGAGGCTCTGGATCCAACCCTTATATAGGGAAGGATGGAAACATCCCATTATACTTAACCACAGGGAAAACAAGTCCCCTTAGCCTACTTTCCTTATTTAGGTGCAACTCTCTTCTTAAATCTATTCCTTCTTTATTAGTATCCCTTGATTATTAAGGAAACTATTCATTTAAAGGGAAATCCGAAAATTACACGTTTTAATCTTCTTGTGCTTGACTTTTAATCCATAGGAACAAAATCCTATTTTCCTTTAATAGCAATTTCTTTCTTTCTAGCAAAACTACATAATCCATTAATAATGTATTACATTATTCTCTTATTTTCTTTTATAGGTATTTTCTCTTTCCTCTTTATTCATTGGGACTCCTTGGATCCCAAGAAACTCTAATAATTTGAAATCATTTTATTGGATACTCATTATCCTTCTAGATGCATCTAAATGCATTATTCTTCATTATTTCTCATTATCTTGTTTATTTCTTATTAAAATAGTTCTTTTTGAGGATTTCTCTTTATTTCCCTTTTATTTTCCTCATTGGTATTCCTTTTATCATAAGCAATCCTTGGGATACGAAATTCCACCAAGGATCACTTAATTATACCTCTTTTTACTTATTTTCCACATTTCATCAATATTTTCAATTTCTCTCTTAATAAAGAAATACTTAATTGATCTCTTCTTTTCTTATTGCTCTCTTTATGCAACTTTGGACTCCTTGGTACCCAAGGAACCCAAGAGGCATGAAATCCCTCCTTGGATTTTCCTTCTAGAGGTTTCTACCTCTTTCTTTTCTCAAATATTCAATTATTCATTCACTAATTGAATTTCCTTGTCATTGGGCCCAATAGCCAATAAAGCCCACAAATCAAACAACAAGGCTATTTTAAACGAAATCTATTTATTCACAACAAATTATATTATTTGTCCAAATATCTTTAATATGATAAATTACATTTCTCACCAAATGAACCCAAAATTTGGGGTTGTAACATCATTCCCCTCTTATGAGAATTTTGCCCTGAAAATTCCATCAAGCAAGCAAACAAACAGGATAAGTCTTCTTATGTCCATCAGGGCTCCCATGTGGCTTCACCCTTTCCATGGTGTTTCCCAAGAACCTTCATTATTTCATTTTCTTCCATCTGAGTTCTTTCTTACCTTGGTATATCGTACCCTCATAGGTGACTCAAGACTTTTCATTCTTTCAAAAGATGAATAGGTTCAGGGCACAACACCTAGCTTGGGTACCTCACATAGTGCTCTAGATCGGACTCATGCAACACATCATTTTATCCTGAGGGGTAAGGTTAACACAACCATCTCCATCAATCCATCTCAGATGGACCCATATATCGGGGACTCAACTTTCTCAGTTGTTGCTTAGGGGGGTCGGATTTTCACCACATATTCTCCCACAGTAAACTGCATATCAGTCTTCTTTGCATCAGCTCGTGACTCATGTCACCACTGGTCTTTCTCTTAGCCATTGCACGATCAAAGCGACTTCATCTGCACACACTTGTGGTTCTTTTCTGACCTTCGTGAGGCCTCCTTCACCAACATCATCATAATGAAGTGGTGACCGACACAACCTCCCTACAGAACTTCTTGCATCCTGATAAAGGCTATGGTGGTTAACATCACATCTTAAGAACTGTCTCTATGTATCACCCTAAATGAGCACACATGCTCTCATCAGACCCTCTAGTCCAGATCATACTGTCCATTAGTATGGGGTGATAAACTATACAAACACTGAGCTCTTCATGTATCTACTTCCACCTCATGGAAGTGAACCTTTAGGTCACATCAAGAACCTTTGAATTCGCATCATGGTGTAGTTGAACCATCTCTTTTCATATATAGTTCAACCAGATCTGTCCCTTGACTAAACTCTTCCTTTCTCATGTCATCTAGGTAAGGCGATCTACCATAACCCATATTGTATCTTGACCTTCTTGGTCCAGGAGAAACTCACAACCTCCATAATGATGAACTCCCATTCCCTCTCTGGAACTCTTTATACTTTATATCCATGCACTGGGTTAATGGTGTTCGTCCTTCACCTCCTGGATTGCATGGCCACATGCTACATGCGACTTTGTTTTAAGAATCCAGAATGCTACCATCACTTACTATCTTTGTAGTACCAAGGTATATCATGACCTCCTGTATTGTTATGATTCCTCAAGCTTGATACCTCGGAAACCCTAAACCACTCTCAAAGGGTTTTATTACCTTCCTATCCAAAGAAGTGTATCTAAGATTCTATCACCATCCTTTCACTACATCAAGGACTAAACTGGAAAACCAAACAACCATTAACTTGTTCGACATATCTTATTACATCCGAGTGTTAGCCAAAACACATCTTCTTTCCAAACATAGGGTTAGTCGAACAACATCAACTTCTTCTAGCTTCCAGCTAAACTAGGTAGCTATATCTCAACCAGAGCATTCATTACCACTCCTTATCCTTAGGTGTTAGTTAATGTCTAAGACATACTCCTCCATGCATTATACTTATCATCTCATCTCAAACTCTAAGGTTGTCTTCATCAAGGAACTCTGAGCTCATCCTCATGGTGACCAAACTCAACCTTGTGATTCCTTGTAACACTTGCAAAAATCCACTTAGTTCAAGATAAAACATCCTCACAAGATGATCTCCTTAATACTCTTAGTGTTTGTAAACCATCCATGTATTATTCTCTCCACAAAGGTATGTTATCATCTCTATCCTCATACCTTGTAGCAACGTTCCAACTTACATCATCTTTATCCTTGGTGTAAGGCATGCGTACTATCCTATCACTCACTCCCATAACAAGAAGAAATAAGTATTTGGCTGCAGTCCAAATACAGAGTTCTTCCTGTTCCAAGAGTAGAGATGGTACATCCCACCTTGCCCGTACACTTTCAAATCCAAGTTGAAACGTGCAGCTTATGTCTCTATATCACAAACATCATGATATCCATACTATTTCCAAGGAAAATTGGTCTCGGACTTACTTGGTCCAAGCATAATCCTAGGTCATCTCCTCTAGGTCTATAGGGTGCCGACACTTTTGGGGTCATCCCTCTTCCCTTATGCATCCAGAGAGTGCCATACTCATCTGCCCTTTGGGTCCCATGAGTTCATGAAGGTGATCAATCTCCTAACCCATGGCCCTCAGACAATGATAGCTATTACCTCCTGATCCTATGGTCATGTGCAACTAGGGAATTAGGCAACTCCTTCTTCCATCGGTCTTATCCCTACCTGACCCTTGGATAGACTTAGGATTCTAACATAGTACATATTCAACTTAGAACCTTACCCAATCCTTCATCATCTCTCTCTACATTCATGACTGACTTTCATCCTTTCTCAGGGATTATGGCGACCTGCCCACCTTGGTCAGGCCCCATACCGGCTACCTTCATGGTAACACATCCATATGCACTTAGAGATGGTTAACTATGGGTCTATAGGTTCAATCTCATGCCATGTACTTTTCACTTAGCTTTCTCAGGATCCTATAAAACCTCTTTAGGTTATCTTAACTCCAACAAAACCGGTATACACCCAACTAAAGGGTCCCTCTCCCAGGATGGGAGGAAACAACAACTCTTGACAACAAGGTCACAAGCATCCTTAGGGTTTACATCCATATGAGCATGCCTAACCTAGCAGCTACTAGTGCACAAGTAGACCACCTGTTAAACCATGCTAGGTCATACTTGTTCTCTTTCCTCAATATCATATCAACTTAATCGGGAAGGGTTCATCAAACATACCCTTAACTTAAGGGGTTTCTTTTACCTTTACACATGAGGAGTACCATTCTCGAAACTATAGAGACTCAAATCTCATCAGGAGCATTGGGTACACTGCTTCCCCTCTTCGGCTAGGAACCCTAGGTTCACTTTTGGATATCCAACTACATGCTCAACCACTTAACCACGAATCAAGCATGCCCAAGGTATGCCATGTACTCCCATGATCCTTTTATATGAGCAACACCTCAGAGTTGAGTCCTCCTCAAGGACAACCAACTAGGTATAAAGCCCCACAACTGGTTACTTGAACCTCCTCAGGGTCTAAGGCACTCTTTGTCTCATCTCAGCAGGTAAACTCCTATACCATAGGCACATAGGTTCCAAAAGCATCATACTCTCTCTAAGGTTTGGTTCCTCTAAAGGCAACCAAGATATCATCAGTCTTCACAGGGAAACCACTATCATCCACTTAGGTCACATCATCCTCTACTATCCACTGTTCCTAAAGTCTCGGAACCTAAGCTTCCAACTTTCCTGCTGGGTTCTTGCTTTCTCTCTCTAGAGCTAACTCCACATCCAACCATACTACTAGAGGTCCCCTCTCCATGAAGGCTCATGCTCACAAGCAAATCCTTATGTGGTTGAACCCTATGCTCAACTCATGTTTGGCTCAAGATTATTCATATCTCTTTATGCTTATCTCATAAGCCATCCATCCTGCCCTTCTGGCCAGGGTTTCAACCTACTACCATACCACTGACGTACTCTGGGGGCATGTTATCCCTTACTTGCATAAGCCATAGGGTTTCTATAGATCCTTCACTAACTTCATCCATGAAGGAGCTACCCTTTGCTTTGACATGCACGACCCTTTCCCAGGTTGCCAAAGGTGCTAGGTCACCCAACCTCACATGGCTCATATGGCAAACCAAACATCTGGTCAACCATGACATCTAACTCATCATGTCATTTCTCTAATCTTCACTTAGGGTTAGGGTTAACATCATCCTCAAAGGATGTGCGAGGTCTCTACCTTCAATGGAGGTCTCTACCTCCAAGACTGACTCTCTTTACTCATCTTCCTGACAAGGAGGTCTATCCTCAGGTCTCTCCTGAGGGCTATGACAACTCGTGTCATACGACCTAGGCATGCATCTATTCTTTAGTTTGCACTTAATCTATTAAGCTTATGTCCATGACATCTTATTTACATGCTTTTCATTAGTTTGGTGGAGGATTCCTTAGACCTTATTAACTTTTCCCATACCTCAAGAGGGTGAGGAGAAGAGAGAAAACCCTAATCCTTAAGGTCCTTAACAGAATTTGAGTTGAGAAGGGATGAACAAGATGAGAGAGTCCTAAAGGTATCTTATTTCGAATCATACCCTAAGACTTTGGCCAGGCAGTCACACAGATCCAGGAGTCCTCGTATTTTGACTAGCGGTGCAGAGGAAAATATTGCCAGCCCCCGGTCGTGATCCTTTTCTAGACACCTCTGCCTTTCGGATAATCCTCTAATAACTCCCTTGGGTTCTACAGAATTTGTAAAATTTAATAATTATTAAAGATTACTTGAGGAACCTATGCTCTGATACCAATTGTAACGACCCCGCCTCCCAGTAACCACCAATTAAGGGAGACTGAAAGGTCGGTGCCGTTATCCAATTAACAGGATCAAAGGTTCGACAAATAATCAATAACAATTATGAAATTCTACTAACTAACTGAAATTTGGTATACAATTACAACTTTACTTACCTTTGAAAACCTTGGGAATCTATCTATCCAAGCTTGAATCCACTCTGACTAATCCTCCTTGCACTTTATGTTTTACTTTCACAATGTGTCACTGTACTGTTTGTTCTTTCAATTATTGTTCCTAAAACGCCGACAAACAAAACGTCAGTCAGTATATCGAAATATACTGGTATGTGGGAACAACCAAAATCTTGCAAATATGGCTAACAATTTAATAATCACAATCAAATTAATTAACAAGCCAATTCACACTTTTCAGTATGACATTCTCCACCACTTTTGCCCTAACCCTGGCATACCCACCTTAGGGTGCCCTTTGCCAATGACTTATGGCCACCTTCTCAATCCCGAGCTTGGTGCATGGGGGTCACCACTCATGGTGCCCACTAGTCATGCAATATCATAGGCCACCTTCTTGGTGCCTGAGGGTCACCACTCAAGGTGTCCATTGGTCTACCCATCTGGGCCTGACCTTTGGCATCATCCATCAGGGTGGCATGTAGGTGTGAGAATACATATTTCTATTTTTAATGTGATAATCATAGTGACTTTATGATTTGCAAATATGAGCATCCAACAGATAATTTACATTCAATGTGATTAACCATCCGAAAATCCTCGGGAAACTATGGCGGTTATCCATAATTAACCACATACCTGATCCAGAGCAACTTGATTGTCCAAGCAATAAGGATAAAGAACAAGCAACAAGCAATCAACAATATCCTGAAATTAATGCATGGGATCCAAGTGTTATAGTTTATCCAAAACATTCTAAAGCTAGACTTGGATTTCACGTTAGGCTTTCTAGACCACATTAGGGTTTTATTAGGGTTTTTGCCTCCATAACGCTTTTATTATATTAAATGCTCCCTTAGTTCATAAACCCTAATTTCAACATCATAAACCCAATTAGAGTCGATTATTTCTCTTTGATACCAAAACTACCTTCTTTCTCCTTTTAAGTTATTTCAAGGTCATTATACACATTTATCATCAATCCATAGTCCATTATGATCAAAAACACATAAGAACTTGATTTGCCATTAATTCCACCTTTTATTCATGTAAAAACCCTAATTTCTATATTAAGGTTATTTATCCACAAATTAGGGACTTTAATGCTCGAAATATCATATTCCTACTTTAATCATGAAATTAATCAACTAAAGCCATTAATAGTCGAATTAATCAACATTAGGGTTTCAAGGCCCATTAAAGTATATTCATGCATATGAAACTCCAAATTAACTAATTATATACAAAGTTCATCCTTTTTCTTTCTAAAGTTCCTTTTTATCATTAACAGGCTAAGATCCACTTTAATCAGCTATTAAACCTTACTAATCACTTTAATCATATCAAAATAGGGTTCTTTGAACATTATTACATCTAAAGCTAATAACCTCCATTACTTTTCGAATTCAAATCAGAATTAGGCTCTAAACATATTTTATTTAGATTCCTCTCGATTTTCTGAGCAATTTTCATATGTTGTATGATCTCATCTGAGCTACCAATTTTTAGTTATGAAATTTGTAAGAAATACCTTTTTGAACCAATCGTGGAGCGCCACATCATCCCCTCCTTGCAACGCGGCTTGCCTTATTGGAAATATAACGAAATGACGTTCATGCCCCCGGTAAGTGGATTGGCGCTACAGCCCATAGAGGGGAAAACTCGTCCAGTGCACAACCAGCGTCTTCTACCTTCGATCTGCTATAGTAGCCCGCCGGCGGCAGTCCTTTGCAAGGCTCCCCTCTCACCCCTGGGCCATGGAACTGGAGTCCAACAGCCCCCCTGGCTGCGCTGCACCCTGGCGCTCCCGAAGAAAGCCTCGGACGTTGCCAAGATGGTCGTTCCTCACGCGAGAACCCTCTGTGGTTGCTTCATCGCTGCTGCTGTATTGCAGATCTCCGGCAAGGGTACACGTAGTTGAAGGTGCGAAAGGGGTAGCTGGCCCTTCGGGGTTTGTCGTCGTAGGTCCTTACTTCTAACAGAACCATAACAACACCCCTTGTTGCCCTAGAATCGTGATATACCCTCTTGGTTAGGGTTTAGGTGGAAAGAAGAAGAAATGAAGAGGAAGATGCACGAGATCTCCTAGGCTCGAGGCTCTGGATCCAACCCTTATATAGGGAAGGATGGAAACGTCCCATTATACTTAACCACAGGGAAAACAAGTCCCCTTAGCCTACTTTCCTTATTTAGGTGAAACTCTCTTCTTAAATCTATTCCTTCTTTATTAGTATCCCTTGATTATTAAGGAAACTATTCATTTAAAGGGAAATCCGAAAATTACACATTTTGATCTTCTTGTGCTTGACTTTTAATCCATAGGAACGAAATCCTATTTTCCTTTAATAGCAATTTCTTTCTTTCTAGCAAAACTACATAATCCATTAATAATGTATTACATTATTCTCTTATTTTCTTTTATAGGTATTTTCTCTTTCCTCTTTATTCATTGGGACTCCTTGGATCCCAAGAAACTCTAATAATTCGAAATCCTTTTATTGGATACTCATTATCCTTCAAGATGCATCTAAATGCATTACTCTTCATTATTTCTCATTATCTTGTTTATTTCTTATTAAAATAGTTCTTTTTGAGGATTTCTCTTTATTTCCATTTTATTTTCCTCATTGGTATTCCTTTTATCATAAGCAATCCTTGGGATACGAAATTCCACCAAGGATCACTTAATTATACCTCTTTTTACTTATTTTCCACATTTCATCAATATTTTCAATTTCTTTCTTAATAAAGAAATACTTAATTGATCTCTTCTTTTGTTATTGCTCTCTTTATGCAACTTTGGACTCCTTGGTACCCAAGGAACCCAACAGGTATGAAATCCCTCCTTGGATTTTCCTTCTAGAGGTTTCTACCTCTTTCTTTTCTCAAATATTCAATTATTCATTCACTAATTGAATTTCCTTGTCACTGGGCCCAATAGCCAATAAAGCCCACAAATCAAATAACAAGGCTATTTTAAACGAAATCTATTTATTCACAACAAATTATATTATTTGTCCAAATATCTTTAATATGAGAAATTACATTTCTCACCAAATGAACCCAAAATTTGGGGTTGTAACACTCACCAGACTCATACCAACACAAAGGAGATCTGCACTTCCCTCCATACAAAGCCTCATAAAGAGCCATGTCATTGCTCTGTTGATAACTGTTTTTGTAGGAAAACTCTATCAAACTCAGATGTACATCCTAGTTGCCTAGAAACTGCAAAACACAAGCTCAAAGAAGATCTTCCAAAATTTGAATAGTCCTCTCAGATTGTCCATCTGTCTGCGGGTGAAAAGCTGTACTGAACCTCAACTGCGTTCCCAAAGCTCTGTGCAGCTGTTCCCAAAAACGACTCGTAAACTAAGGACCTCTATCAGAAACTATCGTTGCTGGTACTCCATGCAAATGTACTATCTCATCCACATATACTCGAGAAAGTTTCTCAGTTGTATACGTCGTCTTCACTGGTAGAAAATGGGCAGACTTAGTCAATCTGTCCACTATCACCCAAATGGAATCATGATTCCTAGTTGTCTGGGGTAGACCAACTACAAAATCCATGGTTATATGATCCCATTTCCACTGCGGTATCGGCAAAGGTTGCAATGTACCTTCCAGCTTCTGATGTTCAGCCTTCACTTGCTGACACACCGCACATCTTGCCACGAACTCGACTACATCTCTTTTCAAACCGGGCCACCAATACAAGTCCTTCAGACTATGATACATCTTGGTGACACCTGGATGCATAGCATACATCGACGTATGTGCTTCCTCAAGAACCAACTTCCTCAGATTATCAGCATCTGGAACCACCATCCTATCACGATAGCAAACTAGTCCATCCTCGGACTCATGAAACCCATCACGCTTGTCGCTGCCGAACTCTGATCTGATCAACTGTACCACATCATCTGTCTATTGTGCATCCTTGATCTGCTATCTCAATGTAGGCTTAACTTGCATCTGTGCGAAAAGACCAGACAACAAAGAAACTTCCATCTGTACATTCATTTTTTGAAGAGAAACAAACATATCTCGCTTATGGCATACCAGAGAACTCAACTGTGCCTTCTTTGAAGAAAGAGAAGAAGACTTTCTACTAAGTGCATCGGCTACCACGTTCGCCTTACCAGGATGATACTCGATCGTGCAGTCGTAATCATTGATCAACTCCATCCATCGTCGTTGTCGCATGTTCAACTCTTGCTGCACAAAGATGTACTTTAGATTCTTATGATCCGTAAAGATCCGACACACTTCCCATACAGATAGTGTCTCCAAATCTTTAACGCATGAACCACTGCTGCCAACTCCAAATCATGAGTCGGATAGTTCTCCTCATGCTTCTTGAGCTGCCGCGAAGCAAAAAAAACCACATGATCTTCCTGCATCAACACGCAACCTAAACCTTTCTTAGAAGCATCATAGAAAACAACATAGCCTTTCCCAGTCTCTGGCAAGATCAACACTGGAGCACTGGTCATCTTCTCCTTCAAACTCTAGAAAGCTCGCTAACATCGTTCATCCCAAACAAAAGGTACATCCTTCCTGGTCAACTTCGTCATCGGCAATGCGATCACACTGAAGTCCTTGATAAACCTTCGGTAGTATCCTGCCAAACCAAGGAAACTAAGAACTTCTGTCGGTGTCTTCAGTTGTTCCCAATCCGCAATGGATTCCACCTTCTTCAGATCTACTTTGACTCCTTCAGCGGATATCACATGACCCAAGAAAGTCACTTCCTCCAACCAGAACTCACACTTACTGAACTTGGCATACAACTGATGTTGACGAAGAAGAGTCAACGCTTGACGAAGATGTTGCTCATGCGCTAGCCTATCCCGACTATAGATCAAGATGTCATCTATAAAGACTACAACAAACTGATCTAAAAATGGACGGAACACTCTGTTCATCAGATCCATAAAAGCTGTAGGTGCATTGGTTAACCCAAACGGCATAACCACGAACTCAAAATGACCATACCTCATCCTGAAAGCTGACTTTGGTATGTCATCTGCCTTTATCCTCAACTGATGATATCCAGACCATAGATTGATCTTTCGAAAACATTGTAGCACCATGCAACTGATCAAACATATCATCTATCCTCGACAACGGGTACTTATTCTTGATCGTGACCTTGTTCAACTGCCGGTAATCTATACACAACCGCATCAAACCATTCTTCTTGTTAACGAACAACACGGCAGCACCCCACGGCGATGTACTCAGTCGGATAAACCTTTCTCCAACAACTCTTGCAACTGCTTCTTCAACTCTGCCATCTCTACTGGAGCCATACTATATGCTGATTGTGCAACAGGCTGTGTTCCAGGAACCAGATTGATCTCGAAATCAATCTCTCGGGGTGGGGGAACACCAGGAAACTCCTCAGGAAACACGTCTACAAACTCTCGAACAACTGACACCTCCTCAAGACTAGGACCTTTTGCCTTGGTAACCACAATGGTATCCACTACGTGAGCTAAGAACACCTCACATCCTTGTCGTAACAACTTATCTGCCACCATAGCTGACACCAAACACGTCGGAAGACTTCCTATCTCCTTGGAAGATCCACTTCTCCCCAGCAACATCAAACACTGCCTGCTTGGAACCACAGTCCAAGACAACCTTATACCTCTCCAAGGTATCCATCCCTAGGATAACATAGAAACCATGCATATCAAGTGGTATAAGATCCACTTGAATACGATGTCCCGAGAAAGACAAGACACAAGATGGACACTCTTCTCGAACCAAGGAGGAACCATCAAGAGGGGTTTCTAACAACAAGCTATCCTTTTTAAAACTAACAGATAAATGACAGTTTTCAAGCATACTATAGGCGATAAAAGAGTGTGTAGCACCAGGGTCAACCAGAACAGATATAAAGCAAGAAGAAGACATATCAGAATAAAATAACTCCATCTGACCTGTCACCACTCGCAGGTTGACTATCGCCTCTGGCTGACTCATGGCATAGAATCGAGCTGTTGCTTGTTGTCCACGACCTCTGCTTCCCTGAGCAGACAATCCAGCTTGAGACGCTAGACCACGTCCTCGACCTCTGCTACCACTGGCCTGCGGTCTCTCTGACCTCTGAAAACTCTGTCTCGGTGTTGTGTCACTTCGACATCTCTATTCGGGCAATTAAGCCTGAAATGCCCGACTTGTCCACAAAGATGACATGACTTGTCCTCAAACCGTGGCCTAGTTGGCCCTGTCACTGCCACAGAAGCTGAACTGTGCGCCTTAGATGGCGAAGAAACATAACCTCTCCCCTTACTCAGAGACCACTGAGAGGGTACATCGGAACTTCTCACCGCTGACGGTGATGAAAACCTAGGCTTCTTAAAGCCATCAAACCTTCGTCCCTAAAACTGAGAAGGTCTTTTAAGAGACATAGACTCTCTTTTCTCCTGTACTGTCCTTTCGATCCTTTGAACAGATTCCACGAACGTAGCAAACTGCTCTCGGTTCTCCAACGCAGATACCGGGGTCTTCAACTCAGCACTCAAACCCTTCTCAAAACGTCTGATCCGTTCCTCATCTGTTGCCGCCATGTGAGGACAGAACCTCAAAAGATCCATAAACTTGGCTTCATACTCAGTGATGTTCATCGTTCCTTGTCTCAGGTTCTTGAACTGACTAACCTTCTCATCCAGGTACATTTTCGGAAAGTATCTGGTGACGAACTCATGTCAGAACACTTCCCAATAGATCACCTCACCAGGCCGCTTCTCTTCCTCGATAGTCCACCAGTGACCAGCACTACCTTTCAGAAGGTATATAACATGCTTTACCTTGTCTGCTTTGCGGATGTCAAGGATCCGGAAAGCCTTCTCGAGACTTGTCAGCCACAGATCTGCATCCGCTGGATCAGCCGTTCCAGCATATTCTGAAGCTCCAACTCGACGAAGCCCCTCGAAGGTCTTCCCAATACCCGATGCTTCTCTGTGGGGAACCTATGCTCACAGAGGAGGCACTGGTAATCGCTCAACCATGAGATTCATCGTAGACATTAACTGCCCCATAAGTTGTTGGTAAGCAGGATGTTCAAGTATGGCTGGGTTAAATTGGGGAACCTCAGGCACCCGATCTTCATGTGCATGTCTATCTGCTCCATCAACCGATGCAGCATCACTATACTCAGCAGAGTGTTCTTCATGGTTTCCAGACATCTTGACTTTTCTTCCGCTGAGGGCAGAAGATATTGTAAGAAAACCTGGAAAACTCATAAGAACAGACTTAACCTAGTCCTAAATCCCTGTAGACTCAGCGAACCTAGCGCTCTAATACCAAAACTTGTGGCAATACATCCCATTATCACACAGATAATGAGGTGTTACGCGAAAACGTGCGGAAATCACCATAATCACAGATTATGAAAACACGGATTAATTAAAACCGATTTCAGGAAACTGATAAACTATGAAACTATTACTTTCCAGTCCTCATCCTACAGAGAAACGTGTCATATATATACATACACGAGATCTGATATGTGTCTACAGCTTACAGAAACAGTTGTTCATCCATCACATGAGTTCACCACCTGTTCATATACATAAAGGTCCACATCCGGCCAACAACAGGATATACAAACATGATCGATCATTCACGTGAAAAAAACGTCAAAACACTGCCAAGGACCTGAGAGTACAGGGATGACTCTAGACTCTACTACAAAACATCCAAAACAGTAGCATATCCATTGCTTGCCTTCTACTGCTCCTCAAGCTGCTCGGCCGCAACACCACGACCACGACCACGTCTACCTCGACCACCTAAAAAGGGTATAAACCAGCGGGGTGAGACAATTGAACAATTGTTCCAGCGGTAAATATAACTCCCCACCGCAACTACAGAACCTCATCAAGATAGACTATGACAGCAGATAACTAATAACAAGTATAACAAGAGCAGTCTATATAAAGCAAAGCTATTCTTACCGACAATCTTACCAGCTGTACAAAAGCATATAACCAAATATCTTTCAATGAAACATGATTGACAAGATAACATATATCACTATGTAACATGATTATCAGAATAAGATATATTGCCACATAACCTGATTACCAAGATACAACATATCACTACATACCTGATGTATATAGAAGTAACTGCAAAATGTAATAGAAATATTACACAAACGAGTCCTCAACCAATGTTTCGTGTTTATCTTAAGCAGCAAATACTAAACGGCTGTATTGCATATTATTATGCCCTGAGGAATTGAATTGTACCATTCAAATCCAACCTTCGGTTACGAAACCCAAGTTGGTGCCATATAAGGTCAATGGAAGAGTCAGACTCCACGACCTCCCACCTCGTGGTCAGTACACAAGTACAACACAAGTAGGACCACAGTCACATGTTGAAGTGGTCTAAGCCACAGGGTCAGCTCCATAGGCTACCCTCACTCTAGCCCGCCTTGGTACAGGTCTCGGCGCTAGTAAAACTAAGCCACGGGCCTGTTCACCGTGCTCTCAGCCATGAACGTATTCATGCTCCTCACATCACATATCCTGAGCCATGGGCATGTTCACCATGCTCTATATACGTATCTGATTCTGCAACCGAAGTTACACTCTTACCTCCTCATTTTCAGGCTAGGAGCAACCTACACATATTCAACAATATGCACTTCCAGGTTAACCCGTAGGAGAACCCGTTTCATCATCACCAAGTCTTGACGATGATGGATCTATGGCCAGGGCAACTACATGATATGATTCCATTGTAATTAATTAGTATATTTTAGATGGATTGCAAAATTCAACCAAGTTGTATAACATGCAAGATATAACAGAAAGTAAATATTATTATATTATTATTATTTGAAATCACATCAACCAGATCCATCTCAAGGACCCAACATCACATGTTACCACTTGGCCTCTTGCCCATCATCCAGATCCATCTCAAGGATCATCACATACCATGGGATCTCAATCCCCCATCATGTACTGTCACTACCTATTCAAGGCTCACATCAACATCATGAAAACCTCTAGAGGGGGGGTGAATAGAGTTTTATGATAATTTAAAACAATTTAAACTCAAACAACCAAAGTAAAAGATAAGAAGAGAGACACAGGTGTTTAGAGTGGTTCCACCTTAGCAAATACTAAGGAGTCAGTCCACTACCCGGTTGCTTACCCAACCGGGATTTTGAAAGTATTGAATTTTATTACCTTTCAAGGATGTTACATAAAATTACAACACTCTCTAAACACCCTTTGGACAGCCTTCACCTAGAAGTAATCTTGCCAACCTTGAAGCAGCCTTCCTTGGAGTAACTTCAAGCTCCCCCTTGAAGTAGCCTCCCTCCCGAAGTAGCTTCCCGTCAAGATAGCCTTCTGAAGTAGTCCAAAGTCCTCCTCTTCACACGAAGAGCTTCACCCTCTTCCTATATGCAGCCTCCTCCCTGGAGTAGCAACGAAGAGTACAAATATTACAAGGAACAAGAAAGAAAATAGGAAAGTACAACTTATCCTTTTAAGCTCAAGGCTTGAATTGCCTATATCAAGCGTATGGATTTTCCTAGCCAAGGTAATAGACTTGTGGATGCTAGGGTTAGGAAAATCTAGCCTATAGGACGAGCTTGAGCTAGATGGAATATGGCCAAGTGATCACAGTGCTCAATTGCTTGTAAAAGATTGCTCAAGAGTGCTTAGAAAGAATTCTCAAGTGTAGCAAGGTGAATTCTAGTGTCCTATAGCTTGTCCTATTTATAGGGATAGCCTAAGTATGCTTAAGGACCTTCTAGATAGTTTCTAGGGGGTTCCAAGTGCTCAATTAGCCGTTAGGAATAGATTGGTCGTTTTTACAACGGCTAATTGCTTTAACTCTGCAGATTCTGTCAGAGACCGTCTCGGTCGACAGATGGTCGACCGAGACACCTACTCGGTCGAGCTTTTCTCGACCGACAGGCTCTCTGAGTGCAACGTTCACTTCCAACTGCCAACTAACTCTTTTGCTAAGTCTAACGGCTACTTTAGGTCAATCTCGGTCGATAAGGTTGTCGACCGAGAGTGTCTCGGTCGAGGAGTGTGTCGACCGAGATTGACTCTGTTTCAATCTATCAATTAAGATACTAAGTGTGTGCATGAGTGTGCATAATGTGATCCTATTGGAAGGGATGACTTGTCTAACTATGGTGTGTAGCTAGGGAAGATCCAATGCTTGATTTACATGCAATCTAGGTACTTGTACATTATATAATTGTACAAGTTTTTACAATAGTGATTACATTGCATGAAAATAAAACTATAAGCTTATGATCTCCCTAGTTGCTTCGTCATCCACCATAATCCTGCACACTCAAGTAGCTCGTTAGATAAATAAGAATGAAATGTTTGTCATAATCAAAACAAAGGGATTTTATAGATGTCCATTTAGCCAACAATCTCCCCCTTTTTGAAGATGACAAACATTTCCAAAATATGAATAAAGGAAATATAAAACATATAAATGCCATACCTTTAGATTGCCGTTTGGAACTTTTCCTCTTATTTATAAAATGTGTGCTTAGTATCCCCAGTGAATTATGGAACATGAAATCCAGTTCATTTGGGAATATAGCAACTTTCAATGTAAGCCAAGAGTATATTTATGAAACTCATTGATTGAGTTTGTCATAAGTATTATAGTTTTATATATCTCTCCCCCTTTGTCATCTCAAAAAGATAACCGTTTTATTTTAAAAACTCCCCCTTCATTAGATATCCCATCAAAAATGAACGAAAAAGATGTCCATTGAATAGCCAAAATGTAAAGCAATGAGGTGTCTAGCTAAGAGGCAACAAATTGCAAATTACCAATTGAAACGCTCATATCAATATTGATACAAACCATAAAAGCATAAGTAGTTGTTTTTAAGAGCCGCAGATATCAAAGAAAACATCCTCCAACGGAGTGATAAGTAATTGCTTCCTAATGTTGTTGAATTGATCTAATGGAAGCGGTTTTGTAAAGATATCAGCTAATTGATTTTCTGTATCAACATGATGAAGGGAAACATGATTCTTTGAGATGTGATCCCTTAAGAAGTGATGACGGATTTCAATATGTTTGGCCCGGCTGTGTAGAATAGGATTGTGTGCTAAGTTTATGGCGCTTGTGTTGTCACAAAAAATAGGTGTAGATGAAAGATGAAAACCATAATCGCTTAAAACCTGTTGCATATAAAGCACCTGAGCACAGCAAGACCCAGCTGCCATATATTCAGCTTCGGTGGTAGATAGGGCAACCGTGTTTTGTTTCTTGCTAAACCAAGATACTAAGGCTCTACCTAATAAGAAACATCCACCACTAGTACTTTTGCGATCAAGTCGACAACCGGCGTAATCTGCATCAGTATATGCTTTAAAATCCAATGATTGTCCTTTTGGATACCATAAACCAAAACAAGTAGTGCCGGCTAGATATCGAAGGATTCGTTTAACCGCAAGAAAATGAGAATGCATAGGCTGGGATTGAAATCGAGCACAAAGACCAACGGAAAACATAATGTCCAGTCGGGAAGCGGTTAAATATAGCAAACTACCAATCATGGCTCTATATAAGGAATCATCAATAGGTTCCCCATTTTCATCCTTATCAATTTTAATAGACGTAGCCATAGGAGTAGTAGCATGTTTGCATTGATCCATCCCAAAGCGTTTTAACAGTTCTTTAGTGTATTTTTCTTGGCTTAAAAAAATTCCGGCAGGTGTTTGCTTAATTTGAAAACCAAGAAAGAATGTTAGTTCACCCATAAGGCTCATTTCAAATTCTTTTTGCATAATGTCACTAAATTGTGTGCATAATGATTCATTTGAGGCACCAAAAATAATGTCATCAACATATATTTGTACAACTAAGAAATCAGATGCATATGTTTTGAAAAATAGAGTAGAATCTGAATTTCCAATAGAGAAACCATTATCAAAAAGATATGTCTTGAGCCGTTCATACCAAGTCCTAGGGGCTTGTTTTAGACCATAAAGTGCCTTTTTAAGTTTATAAACATGATCGTCCTTTTCTGGGATTTCGAAGCCAGGTGGTTGAGCAACATAAACTTCTTCTTGTATGAAGCCATTTAGAAATGCACTTTTGACATCCATTTGATATAACTGAATGTTTTTATGGGCAGCAATAGCTAATAACATCCTAATAGCTTCAAGTCGAGCTACGGGTGCATATGTTTCATCAAAGTCAATTCCCTCTTGTTGACTATATCCTTGTGCAACTAACCGTGCTTTATTCCGTATGACTTCTCCTGCCTCATTAAGTTTGTTCCTAAAAACCCATTTAGTGCCTATGATAGTTTTATCTTGTGGTTTAGGAACTAAATCCCATACATCATTTTTAGTGAATTGATTTAATTCCTCTTGCATGGCTATTATCCAGTAATCATCCTTAAGAGCTTCGGATATTTTCTTAGGTTCAATGATAGAAACAAAAGCCATGTTTGCAACATCTTGGAAAGAGGACCTAGTTTTGACTTTATCATTTGGATCTCCAATAATTAGCTCTTGGGGATGATCCTTGATCAGCCTAGGTGTAGGTTGTGGTTCGACCGGAGGATCGGATGTGGGAGTTTTCTCATTATCATTTGGAATGGTTATAGTTTCAAATTGATTTGTGAGATCAATGATATCTAAATTTGTAGATTTTGATTCCTCATGAAAAGAAACATGAATGGATTCCTCAACTTTTCTAGAGATAGTGTTATATACCCTAAACGCTTTGCTAGAAGTAGAATATCCCAAGAAAAATGCTTTTTGTGATTTAGAATCAAACTTGTCTTTATCATCCTTGGTGTTTAAAATATAACATGTAGAGCCAAAAGTATGAAAGTAGTCAACTCTAGGTTTCTTAGAGTGTATTATTTCATATGGAGTTTTCTTCAAGTGAGAGTGAACCGTGACTCTATTTAGCACATAACAAGCTGTGTTTACAGCTTCAGCCCAAAAGGTTTTAGGTGTGTTGTGTTCAAGCATCATGGTCCTAGCCATTTCTTGTAGAGATCTATTTTTCCGTTCCACAATACCATTTTGTTGTGGGGTACGTGGAGCAGAGAAATTGTGAGTATATCCCTGAGATGTACAAAAAGCTTCAAAAGTATGATTTTCAAATTCGCCACCGTGATCACTTCTAATGGTACATATTTTATGTTGTAAAAGATTTTCAATTTTAGAACAAAATTGCATAAAGACATGAATAGTGTCATCTTTTGTTGCAATAAAATGTACCCATGTGAATCTACTATAATCATCAACAATAACAAAACAGTATCGTTTACCACCAATAGATTGTGTTCTCATTGGTCCAAATAAATCCATATGAATTAATTCTAAGGATCTACTGGTACTAAGTACGTGTTTTGATTTAAAAGATGTTTTGGTTTGCTTTCCCATTGTACAAGGTTCACAATTTGCAACTTGATCAAAAGACAAAACAGGTAATCCACGAACAAGATCATATTTTACTAACTTTTTAATAGCATGTGAACTAGCATGACCAAGCTTTTTATGCCATAGTTGTAAGGTGTTTTCATTTGCAAGTAAGCATTTACCTACTACTGATTTCATAGAGTTTGGTTTAAGGATATAAAGATTTCCAACTCTATTTCCTTCATAAACAACAGTTGTAGTATTTTCTATCAATAACTTGCAGCAGGTTTTGTTAAATAACACATCATAACCGCTATCACATAGTTGACTTACACTTATTAAGTTATGATGCAATCCATCAACTAGTAGAACATTTTTGATTTCAAGATTTGTGCCAACATTACCTATTCCAACGATTTTGCCCTTACCATTGTCTCCAAAAGTGACCGTCCCACTTTTCTTTTCTTCAAAAGTTGAAAATGCATCCTTGTTTCCGGTCATATGTTTGGAGCAACCACTGTCAACGACCCATTCCTGCATTAGAATATAGATTTTGGTACCCATGTGATGGTCCGATAAGGTTAGAAACTTTTTAATTTGCTGATGTGTAAAAAGTTCTGATACAGGAAGCCAGTCGGTCGACGATTGCTCGACCGATATAATTCTCGGTCGACAATTTATCGATCGAGGAGGTTACTGTATCACAATCAAAAAGGAGCAGAAAATTTTTCGGTTGACCAGTGTTCGACCGAAATGAGTACTGGAAGATTTTCGATTTATTAAAGATATCCAGTCGGTCGACCCTACTTCGACCGACCCAGAGCTCGGTCGACAGTACTTCGACCGACGAAGTTTCTGTTTTTGTACAGCAATGCAGAAAAATAATACCAATAAGCATAGCATCGTTTGTTGAGATAGGACAATATAAATTGCACAAATTAAGTATTTTGTCATATCTCAACTACATTCCATTCTTCTAAGTTTGAGGTCTTGGGGTCCAAACTAAGTTGGACTTCTTAGTCTTGTAGGGGCATGAAAAACAGTAATGACCAAGACGTAAACAGAAATGACAAGTAATAGAATCAACTTCGTTTCTTTTTCTAGTCATTGTGTTTTTGGGTACAAACATAGTTTGGGTCTTTTTGGTTTGGTTTCTCTTTGGAACATATCCCAAACCTTTTCTTCCATTGAAGGTAGTACCACTTCTTAATATGTTATCAAGAATATCTTTTCTTCTTAACTCATGAAGTTCTTGTTGCAACTGAGCAATGTTATTCATTTTCTTATGTATATCTTTTCTTGCCTGGTCTAAATCAGAAAGCAATGAATCCTTTTCTTTTACAATAATGTCATAGTCCGAATGATTGCACAAGATAGGTTGAGTTTGAAAAGCTTGTAGTTTAGCTAACAAATCAGTCTTTTCTTTTGATAGAAGATCAACATTAGTTTCCAAAGTAAGTAGCTTTCTAGTGCAATCATCTAAAGATGTTTTTAAAGATACATTTTCAAGTTCAATGTTATTCTTTTCGGAAGAAAGTTCATCTATTTTGGCAATGAGCTCATTGTTTGATTTTATAGTCCTTTTTAGTTTCTTCTTGGCATCAACATATTTATCATGAGTTTCTTGTAAGCTAGCTACTAACTCTTCTTTAGGAAGATCAACTAGGCTTACCTCTTGAGATTCTTCATCTTCTCTTGCCATTAGACATTCTATCTTGTCTTCTCCGCTTTCACTTTCACTCGTTTCATCCCATGCTGCTTTATAAGCTTTTTCTTTCTTCTTATGTGAGCTTTTCTTTCCCTTCTTAGCTTTGGGACATTCATTTTTGAAATGTCCTTTCTTTCCACACTCGAAGCACCTGGGAGTGGAGGAAGAACTAGAAATTTTATTAGATTTAAACCTTCTATATTTCTTACCATTGACGATCAATGCTTCTTCTCCTTCTTCTTCACTAGATTCCTCACTCTCTTGTGAGAGAGCTTTTGATGCTTTGAGAGCCACGTCTTTCTTTGGTCCACGTTGATGTTCATGTTCTCTTCTCTCTTCCTCTTCTAGGTCTGCCTCATGAGCTTCTAAGTTTCCGATGAGTTGTTCCATTTTGAGGCGAGTGAGGTCGTTTGCTTCTGCAATAGCTGTCACCTTTGGTTTGTACTTTGGAGGAAGAGATCGAAGTATTTTTGATACCTGATCTTCCTCAAGAACGGGTTTCCCTAAAGCATTCAAACCATTGACAATAGTAGAAAATTTTGAATACATTTCACTAATAGTTTCGTTTGGATCCATACGAAAATGTTCAAATTTCGTTTTAAGCAAACTAACTTTAGAGTTTTTAACTTGAACCGTACCCTCATATGTTATAGATAATCTATGCCAAATGTCATATGCGGTATCACAGTTTGATACTCTATTAAATTCACCTACTGAAATGGAACAATATAAAATGCTTACTGCCTTTGCATTCATTTGTGCCATTTTTACCGTATTAGCGTCCCATACTTCGAACTCGTCTTGTGGAAGTGTGTATGGTGTAGATACCATTCTCCAAAGATCCCAATTGATTCCTTGGAAGTAAAATTGCATTCTTCTCTTCCAGTATTGATAGTTTGTCCCGTCAAATGCTGGAGGTCGAGCAACGAACGTTCCTTCAATGTTGAGGTTGTTGAGCACTCCATCCCCCATCTTTTCTTCAAGACTTTGTTAGGGCTCCTTGAAGCCTGCTCTGATACCAATTGAAAACCTCTAGAGGGGGGGTGAATAGAGTTTTATGATAATTTAAAACAATTTAAACTCAAACAACCAAAGTAAAAGATAAGAAGAGAGACACAGGTGTTTAGAGTGGTTCCACCTTAGCAAATACTAAGGAGTCAGTCCACTACCCGGTTGCTTACCCAACCGGGATTTTGAAAGTATTGAATTTTATTACCTTTCAAGGATGTTACATAAAATTACAACACTCTCTAAACACCCTTTGGACAGCCTTCACCTAGAAGTAATCTTGCCAACCTTGAAGCAGCCTTCCTTGGAGTAACTTCAAGCTCCCCCTTGAAGTAGCCTCCCTCCCGAAGTAGCTTCCCGTCAAGATAGCCTTCTGAAGTAGTCCAAAGTCCTCCTCTTCACACGAAGAGCTTCACCCTCTTCCTATATGCAGCCTCCTCCCTGGAGTAGCAACAAAGAGTACAAATATTACAAGGAACAAGAAAGAAAATAGGAAAGTACAACTTATCCTTTTAAGCTCAAGGCTTGAATTGCCTATATCAAGCGTATGGATTTTCCTAGCCAAGGTAATAGACTTGTGGATGCTAGGGTTAGGAAAATCTAGCCTATAGGACGAGCTTGAGCTAGATGGAATATGGCCAAGTGATCACAGTGCTCAATTGCTTGTAAAAGATTGCTCAAGAGTGCTTAGAAAGAATTCTCAAGTGTAGCAAGGTGAATTCTAGTGTCCTATAGCTTGTCCTATTTATAGGGATAGCCTAAGTATGCTTAAGGACCTTCTAGATAGTTTCTAGGGGGTTCCAAGTGCTCAATTAGCCGTTAGGAATAGATTGGTCGTTTTTACAACGGCTAATTGCTTTAACTCTGCAGATTCTGTCAGAGACCGTCTCGGTCGACAGATGGTCGACCGAGACACCTACTCGGTCGAGCTTTTCTCGACCGACAGGCTCTCTGAGTGCAACGTTCACTTCCAACTGCCAACTAACTCTTTTGCTAAGTCTAACGGCTACTTTAGGTCAATCTCGGTCGATAAGGTTGTCGACCGAGAGTGTCTCGGTCGAGGAGTGTGTCGACCGAGATTGACTCTGTTTCAATCTATCAATTAAGATACTAAGTGTGTGCATGAGTGTGCATAATGTGATCCTATTGGAAGGGATGACTTGTCTAACTATGGTGTGTAGCTAGGGAAGATCCAATGCTTGATTTACATGCAATCTAGGTACTTGTACATTATATAATTGTACAAGTTTTTACAATAGTGATTACATTGCATGAAAATAAAACTATAAGCTTATGATCTCCCTAGTTGCTTCGTCATCCACCATAATCCTGCACACTCAAGTAGCTCGTTAGATAAATAAGAATGAAATGTTTGTCATAATCAAAACAAAGGGATTTTATAGATGTCCATTTAGCCAACAATCTCCCCCTTTTTGAAGATGACAAACATTTCCAAAATATGAATAAAGGAAATATAAAACATATAAATGCCATACCTTTAGATTGCCGTTTGGAACTTTTCCTCTTATTTATAAAATGTGTGCTTAGTATCCCCAGTGAATTATGGAACATGAAATCCAGTTCATTTGGGAATATAGCAACTTTCAATGTAAGCCAAGAGTATATTTATGAAACTCATTGATTGAGTTTGTCATAAGTATTATAGTTTTATATATCTCTCCCCCTTTGTCATCTCAAAAAGATAACCGTTTTATTTTAAAAACTCCCCCTTCATTAGATATCCCATCAAAAATGAACGAAAAAGATGTCCATTGAATAGCCAAAATGTAAAGCAATGAGGTGTCTAGCTAAGAGGCAACAAATTGCAAATTACCAATTGAAACGCTCATATCAATATTGATACAAACCATAAAAGCATAAGTAGTTGTTTTTAAGAGCCGCAGATATCAAAGAAAACATCCTCCAACGGAGTGATAAGTAATTGCTTCCTAATGTTGTTGAATTGATCTAATGGAAGCGGTTTTGTAAAGATATCAGCTAATTGATTTTCTGTATCAACATGATGAAGGGAAACATGATTCTTTGAGATGTGATCCCTTAAGAAGTGATGACGGATTTCAATATGTTTGGCCCGGCTGTGTAGAATAGGATTGTGTGCTAAGTTTATGGCGCTTGTGTTGTCACAAAAAATAGGTGTAGATGAAAGATGAAAACCATAATCGCTTAAAACCTGTTGCATATAAAGCACCTGAGCACAGCAAGACCCAGCTGCCATATATTCAGCTTCGGTGGTAGATAGGGCAACCGTGTTTTGTTTCTTGCTAAACCAAGATACTAAGGCTCTACCTAATAAGAAACATCCACCACTAGTACTTTTGCGATCAAGTCGACAACCGGCGTAATCTGCATCAGTATATGCTTTAAAATCCAATGATTGTCCTTTTGGATACCATAAACCAAAACAAGTAGTGCCGGCTAGATATCGAAGGATTCGTTTAACCGCAAGAAAATGAGAATGCATAGGCTGGGATTGAAATCGAGCACAAAGACCAACGGAAAACATAATGTCCAGTCGGGAAGCGGTTAAATATAGCAAACTACCAATCATGGCTCTATATAAGGAATCATCAATAGGTTCCCCATTTTCATCCTTATCAATTTTAATAGACGTAGCCATAGGAGTAGTAGCATGTTTGCATTGATCCATCCCAAAGCGTTTTAACAGTTCTTTAGTGTATTTTTCTTGGCTTAAAAAAATTCCGGCAGGTGTTTGCTTAATTTGAAAACCAAGAAAGAATGTTAGTTCACCCATAAGGCTCATTTCAAATTCTTTTTGCATAATGTCACTAAATTGTGTGCATAATGATTCATTTGAGGCACCAAAAATAATGTCATCAACATATATTTGTACAACTAAGAAATCAGATGCATATGTTTTGAAAAATAGAGTAGAATCTGAATTTCCAATAGAGAAACCATTATCAAAAAGATATGTCTTGAGCCGTTCATACCAAGTCCTAGGGGCTTGTTTTAGACCATAAAGTGCCTTTTTAAGTTTATAAACATGATCGTCCTTTTCTGGGATTTCGAAGCCAGGTGGTTGAGCAACATAAACTTCTTCTTGTATGAAGCCATTTAGAAATGCACTTTTGACATCCATTTGATATAACTGAATGTTTTTATGGGCAGCAATAGCTAATAACATCCTAATAGCTTCAAGTCGAGCTACGGGTGCATATGTTTCATCAAAGTCAATTCCCTCTTGTTGACTATATCCTTGTGCAACTAACCGTGCTTTATTCCGTATGACTTCTCCTGCCTCATTAAGTTTGTTCCTAAAAACCCATTTAGTGCCTATGATAGTTTTATCTTGTGGTTTAGGAACTAAATCCCATACATCATTTTTAGTGAATTGATTTAATTCCTCTTGCATGGCTATTATCCAGTAATCATCCTTAAGAGCTTCGGATATTTTCTTAGGTTCAATGATAGAAACAAAAGCCATGTTTGCAACATCTTGGAAAGAGGACCTAGTTTTGACTTTATCATTTGGATCTCCAATAATTAGCTCTTGGGGATGATCCTTGATCAGCCTAGGTGTAGGTTGTGGTTCGACCGGAGGATCGGATGTGGGAGTTTTCTCATTATCATTTGGAATGGTTATAGTTTCAAATTGATTTGTGAGATCAATGATATCTAAATTTGTAGATTTTGATTCCTCATGAAAAGAAACATGAATGGATTCCTCAACTTTTCTAGAGATAGTGTTATATACCCTAAACGCTTTGCTAGAAGTAGAATATCCCAAGAAAAATGCTTTTTGTGATTTAGAATCAAACTTGTCTTTATCATCCTTGGTGTTTAAAATATAACATGTAGAGCCAAAAGTATGAAAGTAGTCAACTCTAGGTTTCTTAGAGTGTATTATTTCATATGGAGTTTTCTTCAAGTGAGAGTGAACCGTGACTCTATTTAGCACATAACAAGCTGTGTTTACAGCTTCAGCCCAAAAGGTTTTAGGTGTGTTGTGTTCAAGCATCATGGTCCTAGCCATTTCTTGTAGAGATCTATTTTTCCGTTCCACAATACCATTTTGTTGTGGGGTACGTGGAGCAGAGAAATTGTGAGTATATCCCTGAGATGTACAAAAAGCTTCAAAAGTATGATTTTCAAATTCGCCACCGTGATCACTTCTAATGGTACATATTTTATGTTGTAAAAGATTTTCAATTTTAGAACAAAATTGCATAAAGACATGAATAGTGTCATCTTTTGTTGCAATAAAATGTACCCATGTGAATCTACTATAATCATCAACAATAACAAAATAGTATCGTTTACCACCAATAGATTGTGTTCTCATTGGTCCAAATAAATCCATATGAATTAATTCTAAGGATCTACTGGTACTAAGTACGTGTTTTGATTTAAAAGATGTTTTGGTTTGCTTTCCCATTGTACAAGGTTCACAATTTGCAACTTGATCAAAAGACAAAACAGGTAATCCACGAACAAGATCATATTTTACTAACTTTTTAATAGCATGTGAACTAGCATGACCAAGCTTTTTATGCCATAGTTGTAAGGTGTTTTCATTTGCAAGTAAGCATTTACCTACTACTGATTTCATAGAGTTTGGTTTAAGGATATAAAGATTTCCAACTCTATTTCCTTCATAAACAACAGTTGTAGTATTTTCTATCAATAACTTGCAGCAGGTTTTGTTAAATAACACATCATAACCGCTATCACATAGTTGACTTACACTTATTAAGTTATGATGCAATCCATCAACTAGTAGAACATTTTTGATTTCAAGATTTGTGCCAACATTACCTATTCCAACGATTTTGCCCTTACCATTGTCTCCAAAAGTGACCGTCCCACTTTTCTTTTCTTCAAAAGTTGAAAATGCATCCTTGTTTCCGGTCATATGTTTGGAGCAACCACTGTCAACGACCCATTCCTGCATTAGAATATAGATTTTGGTACCCATGTGATGGTCCGATAAGGTTAGAAACTTTTTAATTTGCTGATGTGTAAAAAGTTCTGATACAGGAAGCCAGTCGGTCGACGATTGCTCGACCGATATAATTCTCGGTCGACAATTTATCGATCGAGGAGGTTACTGTATCACAATCAAAAAGGAGCAGAAAATTTTTCGGTTGACCAGTGTTCGACCGAAATGAGTACTGGAAGATTTTCGATTTATTAAAGATATCCAGTCGGTCGACCCTACTTCGACCGACCCAGAGCTCGGTCGACAGTACTTCGACCGACGAAGTTTCTGTTTTTGTACAGCAATGCAGAAAAATAATACCAATAAGCATAGCATCGTTTGTTGAGATAGGACAATATAAATTGCACAAATTAAGTATTTTGTCATATCTCAACTACATTCCATTCTTCTAAGTTTGAGGTCTTGGGGTCCAAACTAAGTTGGACTTCTTAGTCTTGTAGGGGCATGAAAAACAGTAATGACCAAGACGTAAACAGAAATGACAAGTAATAGAATCAACTTCGTTTCTTTTTCTAGTCATTGTGTTTTTGGGTACAAACATAGTTTGGGTCTTTTTGGTTTGGTTTCTCTTTGGAACATATCCCAAACCTTTTCTTCCATTGAAGGTAGTACCACTTCTTAATATGTTATCAAGAATATCTTTTCTTCTTAACTCATGAAGTTCTTGTTGCAACTGAGCAATGTTATTCATTTTCTTATGTATATCTTTTCTTGCCTGGTCTAAATCAGAAAGCAATGAATCCTTTTCTTTTACAATAATGTCATAGTCCGAATGATTGCACAAGATAGGTTGAGTTTGAAAAGCTTGTAGTTTAGCTAACAAATCAGTCTTTTCTTTTGATAGAAGATCAACATTAGTTTCCAAAGTAAGTAGCTTTCTAGTGCAATCATCTAAAGATGTTTTTAAAGATACATTTTCAAGTTCAATGTTATTCTTTTCGGAAGAAAGTTCATCTATTTTGGCAATGAGCTCATTGTTTGATTTTATAGTCCTTTTTAGTTTCTTCTTGGCATCAACATATTTATCATGAGTTTCTTGTAAGCTAGCTACTAACTCTTCTTTAGGAAGATCAACTAGGCTTACCTCTTGAGATTCTTCATCTTCTCTTGCCATTAGACATTCTATCTTGTCTTCTCCGCTTTCACTTTCACTCGTTTCATCCCATGCTGCTTTATAAGCTTTTTCTTTCTTCTTATGTGAGCTTTTCTTTCCCTTCTTAGCTTTGGGACATTCATTTTTGAAATGTCCTTTCTTTCCACACTCGAAGCACCTGGGAGTGGAGGAAGAACTAGAAATTTTATTAGATTTAAACCTTCTATATTTCTTACCATTGACGATCAATGCTTCTTCTCCTTCTTCTTCACTAGATTCCTCACTCTCTTGTGAGAGAGCTTTTGATGCTTTGAGAGCCACGTCTTTCTTTGGTCCACGTTGATGTTCATGTTCTCTTCTCTCTTCCTCTTCTAGGTCTGCCTCATGAGCTTCTAAGTTTCCGATGAGTTGTTCCATTTTGAGGCGAGTGAGGTCGTTTGCTTCTGCAATAGCTGTCACCTTTGGTTTGTACTTTGGAGGAAGAGATCGAAGTATTTTTGATACCTGATCTTCCTCAAGAACGGGTTTCCCTAAAGCATTCAAACCATTGACAATAGTAGAAAATTTTGAATACATTTCACTAATAGTTTCGTTTGGATCCATACGAAAATGTTCAAATTTCGTTTTAAGCAAACTAACTTTAGAGTTTTTAACTTGAACCGTACCCTCATATGTTATAGATAATCTATGCCAAATGTCATATGCGGTATCACAGTTTGATACTCTATTAAATTCACCTACTGAAATGGAACAATATAAAATGCTTACTGCCTTTGCATTCATTTGTGCCATTTTTACCGTATTAGCGTCCCATACTTCGAACTCGTCTTGTGGAAGTGTGTATGGTGTAGATACCATTCTCCAAAGATCCCAATTGATTCCTTGGAAGTAAAATTGCATTCTTCTCTTCCAGTATTGATAGTTTGTCCCGTCAAATGCTGGAGGTCGAGCAACGAACGTTCCTTCAATGTTGAGGTTGTTGAGCACTCCATCCCCCATCTTTTCTTCAAGACTTTGTTAGGGCTCCTTGAAGCCTGCTCTGATACCAATTGAAAACCTCTAGAGGGGGGGTGAATAGAGTTTTATGATAATTTAAAACAATTTAAACTCAAACAACCAAAGTAAAAGATAAGAAGAGAGACACAGGTGTTTAGAGTGGTTCCACCTTAGCAAATACTAAGGAGTCAGTCCACTACCCGGTTGCTTACCCAACCGGGATTTTGAAAGTATTGAATTTTATTACCTTTCAAGGATGTTACATAAAATTACAACACTCTCTAAACACCCTTTGGACAGCCTTCACCTAGAAGTAATCTTGCCAACCTTGAAGCAGCCTTCCTTGGAGTAACTTCAAGCTCCCCCTTGAAGTAGCCTCCCTCCCGAAGTAGCTTCCCGTCAAGATAGCCTTCTGAAGTAGTCCAAAGTCCTCCTCTTCACACGAAGAGCTTCACCCTCTTCCTATATGCAGCCTCCTCCCTGGAGTAGCAACGAAGAGTACAAATATTACAAGGAACAAGAAAGAAAATAGGAAAGTACAACTTATCCTTTTAAGCTCAAGGCTTGAATTGCCTATATCAAGCGTATGGATTTTCCTAGCCAAGGTAATAGACTTGTGGATGCTAGGGTTAGGAAAATCTAGCCTATAGGACGAGCTTGAGCTAGATGGAATATGGCCAAGTGATCACAGTGCTCAATTGCTTGTAAAAGATTGCTCAAGAGTGCTTAGAAAGAATTCTCAAGTGTAGCAAGGTGAATTCTAGTGTCCTATAGCTTGTCCTATTTATAGGGATAGCCTAAGTATGCTTAAGGACCTTCTAGATAGTTTCTAGGGGGTTCCAAGTGCTCAATTAGCCGTTAGGAATAGATTGGTCGTTTTTACAACGGCTAATTGCTTTAACTCTGCAGATTCTGTCAGAGACCGTCTCGGTCGACAGATGGTCGACCGAGACACCTACTCGGTCGAGCTTTTCTCGACCGACAGGCTCTCTGAGTGCAACGTTCACTTCCAACTGCCAACTAACTCTTTTGCTAAGTCTAACGGCTACTTTAGGTCAATCTCGGTCGATAAGGTTGTCGACCGAGAGTGTCTCGGTCGAGGAGTGTGTCGACCGAGATTGACTCTGTTTCAATCTATCAATTAAGATACTAAGTGTGTGCATGAGTGTGCATAATGTGATCCTATTGGAAGGGATGACTTGTCTAACTATGGTGTGTAGCTAGGGAAGATCCAATGCTTGATTTACATGCAATCTAGGTACTTGTACATTATATAATTGTACAAGTTTTTACAATAGTGATTACATTGCATGAAAATAAAACTATAAGCTTATGATCTCCCTAGTTGCTTCGTCATCCACCATAATCCTGCACACTCAAGTAGCTCGTTAGATAAATAAGAATGAAATGTTTGTCATAATCAAAACAAAGGGATTTTATAGATGTCCATTTAGCCAACACATCATGGGACCAAAACATCATACATACCACCTCATAGAATAATTATCAAAGTGATGTTACTCATCACATATATCGCATAGACTTTTCATGGCTAATCATCACCTGCATGGTTAGGGTACACAATAATCATACTTTCAACATAAAGACTATATTTAACATCACAAGATGATATTCAAGATACTGTACTTATCATTTGCACTAATTGGTGATCAAGTGTATTAAGCACATCATTAACAAACCATATTCATTCTTACCCATATCTAAAGATTATACAAACAACCAAGGTATTCACTTTATATAGAAATCATGTTGAGTATACAGAGCAATCATAATTGTCACCATCCATTACTATTATCATTGAAGCCACCACTAGTGTAACTACCATTTAACATTGTTATTCACAAATAAGCATAAGACTTACCTCATGCATATCATTACTACCCTTATTACCTTCACTACTATTATCATCATTATTACTATCATCATCCACTATTATCATTATTATCATTATGCAAGCTACTAGTATAACTACCACCATTCTCATTATCATTAATAAAATAATTATAAGGATCACTACATGCATGTCATTACCACTACCTTCCTCATCATCATCATATACTTCTATTAGAATCATTACTGCCATTATTATCATTACTACTATTATCATTAGCACTGTTATTGTTACAAGGCATCACTATCATTGTTGTTATTACTAACATTACTATCGTTTATTGGTGCATAAACATTCACTTCCATAACACATGAAACCGTCACTATAGGATCACATAACCCTCACTATAACTCCTCACAACCCTCACCTAAACACTGCTCTCAACGGCTATAGAAAGGAGTGCAGCAATGCTGCGTTGCTACCCAGCACCCAACACCGCGACACAGCGTCACAATGCTATCGCGCGTCAGGGTGCAACGCTGTGTCGGGCATCCTTGTGTGTCAGACAACGCCCGTCACACTTCCCTGCCACGACGTCCGTCACAAGCTAACCATGATGCCTGATCTACTTGCTAGACATAATGGCCAGTTCACTACTCTTTCTAACCACCAGGAGAGAAAGAAAGAAAGAAGGGATCACTCCTCCAAGAGTGCAACCACCCATCAAGGTCTATTAGGCGATATACACCAAAGCAAAGGGTGTGACGCCCGTCACAGCCCAGACCCTGTCACCCGTCACACAACAAAAGGGTATCGCCCGTCAGGGCTATCGGCCACCAACAACCACCATGCTCATCAAGGCCTATCGGCCAACACCTCAAACAAAGCCTATCGTTCAACACAAGGAAGCAACCCACACATGGCCCTGTCATCCAAAACCAAGAACACCATGCCATAGTCTATCATCCTTCATAAAAACAAAGGTGTTGCTCATCACAAGAAGACCATCATGCCGTCCATCACCACCACATCGGCCAACCCTAATCTAGCTCAACCTATCGTCCAACACAAGGGCAAGGATATCGCCCAACACCAAGGACACTCACCATGTCGGCCATCACATGGCACTCATGTCATCCATCATACCAAAACAAGAGAGGATATCGCTCAACCTAAGTCATCTTCAACCTCCAACCCAAGGGAGCACAAACCCTAGATCACAAGGAAATCCTAAACCCTAAGGAGGATCGGCCACCAAAGGTACATAAGAAAAGGAACTAATCTAAGCTACTAGCATAAGAACAAGATTATAACAAGAGGTAAACGAGTTAGGGTTAGAAGCTATGCAACCCGCCTTAAGCTCCAAGCTCCAAGGAAGAAGAAGCACTCCAAGGTCCAAGGGGTATCGTCCACCAAAGCTCCTCCAAGGGGGTGTATCGGCCACCACTGCTACTCCACGAGAGTGTATCGGCCAATACAAGCAAGGAAGGAGAGGAGTGTCGTGCACTCAAGGTGGAGGAGAGACCAAAAGAGCAAAGGGAGCTAAGGCAAGGGAAAGAGCTACCTATATAGAAAGAAGGGGAGGAGAAACCAAGGTAGATCCATGATAAGTGTCGTCCACCCAAGGGACACTTGTCCTAGGGTTCAAGCCAACACTCTAGCAAGCCATGAGACACTTGTCAAAGATGTGCACCAAGTGTCCACCAACCAAGACCAAGCAACATGGGCGACACATGCATCAGCTCTCCTGGGCGACACACCACCATGTTGGGCGACACAAGCTTCACCTTGGATGAGACAAACAAATCTTGGCCGACACAAGGCTCAAGCAAGCCCAAACAAGGCACCTCAAGGCCCGAACAAGCTCAACTCAGGCCCAAAGAACTCAAACAACAATCCCAAGCCTTCCTCTCAACCCTAGAGGAAGCAAAGTGAGGGAAACATCTCACAAGATGACAAACTTGCACACCAGACCATAATCTTGGGTTATTTGCAAGTTGCCCCTCGAACTCTCAACAAAGCACAACCAAACCCTAATCACCACTTAGAGGTGATTAACAAGCACCAAAGCACCAAGGTTAAGAAAAACAAAAGGGTAAACCCTAAATGCAGGTCAGGGTCCTTACAATGTGACTAGGTTAGTGACATGCATTTCTTAACACACCAATCACTAAGATTGTTAATCCTAGAGTTTAATCCTTTTAACTCTCTGGTTAAGGCTAGTATAGAAGGGTCGAATCCCAAAGGACAACTTTTGAAGATTGTTTCTTAAAAACCCAATTATTTGAAGAACTTATTTTATTTGTTTTTGTTATTTTCATATTTAAAATTGAAAGTAAAAGTTGAAATGGGTGTTTGGTTGATTACACTAAAACAAGAAAGAAAATGCTAAAATTGAAATCGCACTTACATGAAATATTATTTGCCCTGTAAAAGGTAAATAAAATTATTGTTAGCGCAAAAAGCAATTATGAATTAAAAGACTAAAAAATAGAGTAAATAAGTAAATCGACGGTTGAAATCAAAGGGGAAGAATTGAGGCTTTAGGGGTTTTCACCACCTTAGCCATGGTAAAAATACAAATTAATTATTAATTGATAAATAGACGACGACATGTGAATCACAAAAGATGAACTCCACATGAGCCCATTCGTCCTGGTGATCATGTTTCCTAGTTCTTCATCTGAAAAAGAGATAAATCTATGGTCACATCAAAATCTCTATGTGAATTGGTCTATCGTTCTAAATCCAGATTTCCATAGTCATATCCATCCGGATTAACAAAACATCTAAGCGAGTAATTAATTCACTAGATTATCAAATTAATAAACCAATCGTCGTCTAAAGGAATCGACTAAAATTAATCCGATAAAACTATGGCTAAGTGGCTATTCTCCTTGCCTCGATAAAGAACTACTCACTCATAGTTGAGGAGAAGGGGGAGACGGAGGAAGAAAGTAGTGAAGCCATAGTCTAGCCCAAAATTAGGAGGTTAATCCTTATGCTAGAGACGATAAAATGGACAAGTTCTTAATTCCTTGCTCTAGAACTAAAGAATGGAGAAAAGAAGATCTAGAACTGAAAGCGGAATAAAGAGACAATAACAATATAAGAAATAATAATGTTTGAAGAAAAATCTACTTTATTGCAGAACTAGAGATGAACACAAGAATAGAAATGCTTCAGAATGCCCATACAAAGTGAAATCCCAGATGCCCAAATGAGGAGGAAGTGCCCCTCCTTTTATAGGAGAAGTAGGGGGTATACATTAGGTTTAAGGTAAAAGTAATGGTCAGTGGCAGCTGCTAACTTTCTGGATTTAATCTATAGAGGAAACAATTGCTTGTTTTACATTTTTTCTGCAGTAATTTCCCATAACAGCGATTTCGAGCATATTTTTGGGCCAGTAAAAAATTCGTAAGCAGTCTGAAAATATATGTTTCCTGTAGATAATGTAATTATCTTTCCAAATCATACTTGCACAATGAATTCCTCCTTGGGACGTGGGAGTTATACCAATTTTGGTGAAAGGTATATACTGAAATCAGACTCAGTGGGAAAATATAAGACTACTTTCACTGGTTAATTGCACAGCCAAATAACACCAAAATTGCCATAAAATATGTATTTTTTGTAGCCAATAAAATTCTATTTTCATTCCATACTTTATCTTGAAATTCCTCTTTTAGACGCAAAAGATATGGCTATTTTTGTGACGAGTATCTCAAGCACTGCGGGAATATTTGAAAAGCCTCATATCTTCATCTTTTATTTTCTCGATTTAATTACTTAGATAATTCCTGAAAATTAAGAAAAATATCATAATAATTCAGGAAAAATATATCAAGAAGATGAAAGTTCTATTTATTTTTGAATTAGCTAAAATTAACAAAAAAGTCCTAATTAATGATTCTAAATGAAGCAAAATAAGAGATGAATATGCATTCATCAAAATACCCCAAACTTAAACTTTGCTCGTCCTGAGTAACATTAAAATCAAGAAATACTTTCAAGACATACTCTCAACCTATCATCCTCACTCTCCTAACAACCACTTGATTCCTTCCACCAAAATATGGTCAAGCGACCCTGACTTCCTGAATTCACGAAAAGTGACTTTTATATTTCCTACTTCACAAACTTGCATTTATTCAAGACCTGCAATAAAACAGATTTTCATTTCACCTTTGCATTTGGTACTTCAATTTTTTTTTAAGTTTTACACAAGAACATGGCTGATTTTGGATGGTTGGGGTTTTTGTAGTTTTCCCCTGGGTAGAAAATTGGAGCGAAGGAGGTATGGAAGAAGGACAGTCTCTCCTCTATTCGACTCGAGACCTTTTTATTTAGTGGACATGAAGTTACATTGACCGCATTTTTTTCTTTGATTTTTGGTGATACACCCAATTGTGTGGGTATGGAAGAAGCGGAAGAGGGGGAAGGGGTGTCACCCCAAACTTAGCGTTTTGGGCACTATTGTTTTTTTTTCTTTTTGAAGAATGAAAAGATTTGGAAGTGGTGGAAGAAGAGTCGAAGAGGTTGTTCTTGTGCAACTTTTTTTTTCCATCTCTTTTTTTTAGAGTACCATGTATTGGTTCAACTATTACCGAATCATGCGAAAAGTCAAGAAAATTTATACAAGTTGTACATGATAAGAAAGCATCACTCTTGAATCCTATCAGTCCTCTATGGCTTGCCATCTTTTCCAAGGAGTGATTATTATTTGAGGTCTTAAGTGACAGGAGGATTTCTAGTCATGAAAGTTTCAAAATTTTAGTTGCAAGGCAGTTACATCATTAAGGGGAGTATTTTGACAAATGATCATATCAAGGTCGACTAGATATGGGCCAAACTAAAAAATTTGAAAATTTGTGATTTTTTAAGGAAATTAAAACTAAATTATATAACATAATAAAATTTTTTAGAAAAATAAGATAGTGTAGGTGGAAGGAGTACGTACCACCTACCTCCACCTTGTACTTTAAATTTTGCTTGACCCGAGCAAAATGCAAATCCAGCATGGAGGGAAGAAAATCACTGGGATCACCGGGAGGTCTTATAGCTCAAAAAATGTCCAGCTGAAGGGGTGTTGATGATGGTTGTAGCTTTGAACAAAGGAGCTTCACGGTACACCCAACTGATGGGTAATCATAGAGGCTGAAAGAGGATTTCATAATGTCTTTTGCCTCGCACTCCTTCCAAAATGATCCACACATCTTCCTTTAGTAGTAAAGAAAATGTCATAAATGTGAGTGGCTTGAGGGGGATTGGCGGGTGTTTAGTGGGTGGAACATATGGTGTCAAATCTGCAACATCGGATGGGGGATCAAGCTTTAGTTTCCCTCTTTCATATTGATCTACATATAGTAAAATTGGTGGTAATATGAAAGGGACACACGAATTTAAATCAGCATCATACATATGTTGGCTCTCCTTAAAATTCATGCAATCAACCTTGGGATAGATGGATTTCATGGTTGATATTGCAGGTAACTGTAGTTCCTCTATGCAAGGATTTCCCAAGGGTTCTTGAAGGATAAAAATGGGGATATATTCCTTACAGCCAGCAGAATGGGGTATATGGATTTCTTCTAAGGATTTCTCCCCGTCAATATCATCCTTATGTAGAATGGGAATTGGTTGTGGAAGAATGGGAGGAATCGTTTCATCAATGGAGGTTGGCTGCGCATCCAGAATAGATCCTACCAGAGGGGATTGGTCATCGAAAACGATTGGACTTTTGCAAATGATGGGAAAGCTTGTTGGGTCTTTAGGATAACTTTCTGAGATTGACTTTTCATACTCAAGTAATAAAGTCTCCAAGGGAAGGGTAGGAATGCCAACGTCCTCATCGCACAAGAAATACGACCCCATGGTATGTATTGTTTCTTTAGAATCCGACGTATATGACATAGAAATTAGATCATCATCATCATATTCGGGAAAAACCATCTTAGGTTGCTCTAAGTCCTCCACATATTTTTGTGCTTGGGCGTCTAGTAAGGTAGCTAAAAGGGCTTGGCAAGTTTCTAGTTTTTTCTGTCCTTCTACTACCATTTTTTCTAAAGCCCCAAGTTTCTCTTTTAGTTGATTTTCATTGTTAGATTCATACAACCCAAAAAAATTACCATCCTCACTATTCCCCCCATAAGGATCTTGGTCATGGTATCCAGTATGTTGGTTGTGGTGTTGCTCCTCATAATAATCTTCAGAAGATGGTGGATTGTAATTTCCATTGCTCTCATCGTGGTGGGAAGATACAATATTACAAGGTGTCACCGAGTCATCGGGGAACATATTTGGAACATTTGGGTTTTGGGATTGGGCTTTCAGTAAGGTGGCTAATAAGGCTTGGTTAGTTATGAGTTTTTCTACCATCTTTTCTAGGGACTTAAGTTTCTCTTCTTGTTGAGGATTATATTGGGTATCATATATAGGTCCATCTCCCCCAAAGTTTTATTGGTCATACCCTCTCTCAGAATATGGATAACAAGGTTCCCCATATTGGTTCTCAGAAAAATAAGGATTTACATTGTACCCACCAGGATTAAAGGGCTCATAGAGAGAGGTTCTATGGGATAAAGTTGGATAGGCAAGAGATGCATGGTGGCAATGATCACAATAATAACATTGTGGGGGATATTGCAACACCCACTCCATTTGAAAAGGTTTTTTTTTTACAATTCAAAAAAGAACTAAAGATTTGTACAAAACCATAAATTAAAAGGAAAAGCTAAGGGATTATGACACAAGGTTTAAAATGACAAAACTAACAATTTTTTATAACCAGTGTATTTGCATAAAAAAATAGACTGCCGGAATGAAAACTTGGCAGAAGGAGGAGTAGCACTTCCGGAATGTTACTCGAAAAGCATAAAAAATTAAAAAAAAGTTTTTCAAAAGATTTTTGGTGGTTCGAGAAAACAATCAGTTGTCTCAAGCAACATCGCCAAATTGATATACGTCGTTTAACACACCAATCACTAAGATTGTTAATCATAGAGTTTAATCCTTTTAACTCTCCGGTTAAGGCTAGTATAGAAGGGTCGAATCCCAAAGGACAACTTTTGAAGATTATTTCTTAAAAACCCAATTATTTGAATAATTTATTTTTTTTTTTTTTGGTATTTTTAGATTTAAAATAGAAAGTAAAAGTTGGAATGGGTGTTTGGTTGATTACACTAAAACAAGAAAGAAAATGCTAAAATTGAAATTGCACTTAAATGAAATATTATTTGCCCTGTAAAAGGTAAAAAAAATTATTGTTAGCACAAAAAGCAATTATGAATTAAAAGACTAAAAACTAGAGTAAACAAGAAAATCGATGTTTGAAATCAAAGGGGAAGAATCGAGGCTTTAGGGGTTTTCACCATCTTAGCCATGGTAAAAACACGAATTAATTATTAATCGATAAATAGACGACGTCATGTGAATCACAAAAGAAACACAAAAGATGAACTCCACATGATTCCATTGGTCCTGGTGCTCATGTTTCCTAGTTCTTCATCTGAAAAAGAGATAAATCTGCGGTCACATCAAAATCTCTATGCGAATTGATTTATCGTTATAAACTCAGATTTCTATGGTCATATCCATCCAGATTAACAAAACATCTAAGTTTGTAATTAATTCGCTAGATTATCAAATTAATAAACCAATCTCCGTCTAAAAGAATCGACTAAAATTAATCCGATCAAACCATGGCTAAGGGCCTATTCCCCTTGCCTCGATAAAGAACTACTCACTCATAGTAGAGGAGAAGGGGGAGATGGAGGAAGAAATTACTGAAGTCATAGTCTAGCCAAAAATTAGGAGGTTAATCGTTATGCTAGAGACGATAAAATGGCCAAGTTCTTAATTCCTTACTCCAGAACTAAAGAACGAAGAAAAGAAGATCTAGAACTGAAAGCGGAATGAAGAGACAAGAACAATATAAGAAAGAATAATGTTTGAAGAAAAATCTACTTTATTGCAGAACTAGAGATGAACACAAGAATATAAATGATTTAGAATGCCCATACAAAGTGAAATCCCAGATGCCCCAATGAGGAGGAAGTGCCCCTCCTTTTATAGGAGAAGGAGGGGGGGGTATACATTAGGTTTAGGATAAAAGAAATAGCCGGCGGCCAGTGCTAACTTTTTGGATCTAATCAATAGAGGAAACAATTGCTTGCTTTACATTCTTTCTGCAGTAATTTCCCGTAACAGTAATTTCGGGCATATTTTTGGGTCAGTCATAAATTTAGAAGTGGTCCGAAAATATATTTTTCCTGTAGATAATTGAATTATCTTCCCAACGCATACTTGCACAATAAATTCTGCCTTGGGATGTGGGAGTTATACCAATTTTGGTGAAAAGTATATACTGAAATCAGACTCTACGAGAAAACGTAAGGATACTTTCACTGGTTAATTGTGCAGCCAAATAAATGCCAAAATTTCCGCAAAATATATAATTTTTTGTATCCAATAAAATTCTCTTTTCATTCCATACTTTATCTTGAAATTCCTCCTTTAGACGCAAAAGATATAGCTATTTTGGTGATGAGTATCTCAGGCACTGCGGGAATATTTGAAAAGCCTCATATGTTCATCTTTTATTTTCTCGATTTAATTACTTAGATAATCCCTAAAAATTAAGAAAAATATCACAAGAATTCAGGAAAAGTATATCAAGAAGATCAAAGTTCTATTTATTTTTGAATTAGCTAAAATTAACAAAAAAGTCCTAATTAATTATTCTAAATTAAGCAAAAATAAGAGATGTATATGCATTCATCAGATAGCGGAAGTTTTACTAGGAAGGGAGTGAGAACCCAATCTTTGTAGATGTGCATATGTTTGAGGAAGTTCCACATATATGGAAGTGTGATGTCAACTCTAAGGATTAAGGTAAGTCACACTAGTATGGGAGAGGCACCAATTCCTTAAGAATTAGGGGAAGTCATATAGGGATGAAATAGAGACCCTAATTTTGTGTTATGTGAGATGATTGGAAGATACCATAGAGTAATAGTTTAGGTAGATATATTGAAATCTTAATGTAGAAAAAATGTAAAGATGAAAGGTTCTTAAAAGATGAGATGGTGATTAATGACGAACATGACTAGATGTATGTGTATTTATGCCTTGGACAATATTTTATTGATCTAGTTCGATATTTATCCTTCTATGATTATGTACGTGCTCAGTAATCCATGTAATAATAACACATCCCCTAGGTATGCTTGTTTGTAAGGTGGGAAGTACCCACACATTGAGATGAAATTAACTTATCGAATGTTATGCCATTGTAATTATGGTGATCACATCACACAACAAAAGTGTGGTGGTTGGTAATGGAGCCTCGATGGCAGTTGTGGTAAGTGGTGCTAGATAGATAGAGTCCATACACACTTTTCCTGGTTTGGGATATGTTGCATCACATGTTTGTTGTATGTTTCGATTGTTATGTATTTCGTTGCAGTTTCCATGCATTACAACCATGTTGTAATAATGCAACATGCTTATGATATTTTATTCTATGATGAACATGTTCTACTGTTATATTAGAAACATGCTAGTTGTTCTACCCTATATACGTCAACTTTTCTCTTGTGCTATGAGGGCCTACTTGATTAAGCATAATTTATGCTTGTGATCAGCTTTTAAATTCAATGAGATAGATTGTGTTTATTTTTAGTTGAGCTATATCAGACCATGTATTTGTGTTTTCGCTGATATTTATCGATCTCATCAAGTATAATGAGCTATGTTTGGTTCGATGACATGATTTTGGGTTAGTTACTGACTATCTCTTCCTTTCGGGTTAATCAGGTTAATATGAGAGGTGGGGTATAGTTGAAGTAATGAGTATGGCAATATTTTAAATGATATTAGAGATTGATGAGGAGGATTTCATGGACATTGATTGTAATGGGTGTTAAGACGAAGGTAAGAGGGAAGGGAAGCAAAAGAGAGGTAAAGTCTTGGGTTCCTACATAGGAAGGTGTTCCTCTTTGCTTTCACTTACACCCATGTATAATCACACATGAATCTATTCAATGATCCAATATGCCTTATTTATTCTCTTTCTTCCAGCTGTGAAAAATCCAATAAAACAAATTTCATGTTTTCCATTTTCTAAGGCAACTCGTTTCTTTCTAGTTTTTGTATCACCACTAATACTCATGACTAACTCTAGAAAAATAGTATAGGTTATGTTTATCTTTATACATCCCTAGATGATATTATTTTAAACTCCCAAAGGAATTTAAGTTCGTTCTCTAAAAACCTTTCGTAAAATGTCCACTTGATAAGGTGTTGAAAATATGCCTCTAAGTAAATATGATTACGCATAAACCTAGTTTAATATATGCTATTTAGGAATATCATATAGATTTGGATATTACATTAATTAAATTAACTTCTTATCATTGTTTCAAAGTCCTAAATCTTAGGATTTTTTCATTGACTAGGATGTTTTTAGTTGTATGCTAATGATTATTATCTTAATCAGTGTTGATAATCTTTTCTCTTGAAACTATATCAAAATACCACTATGGTAATGATTCTTCCTTGCTGCGAGGACGTCATGCTTTTATAGCTTCAGAACTAACATGTTCTGCTCTATAACTTTTATGGCTCCTTAACTCATGTGTGCTTCACTATATCATTAAATAATGTCTAAGTTTCTTTCTCGCTCGCGCCGTGTAATATGCAATTGCGGAAATGTTAATTAAAAAGTTGATGTCCAGCACATCTAACCTCTACGACATTCGTACAATTATGGGAATAATAGAATTATCTTTGTTACGCCCAACCTTTGGTCCAAGTGAAATATCGTGTCCTCTCCCAAAGGGAGATCAATATAGAGCTATATACCATATGCCATGTTCTTCCTGCTCATCTTGGGACCAATGGGTCTGAATTGTGCCAATAAAAACTCAGCACTAACATGAGAAACTTATCTCCTCGTTATTTTGTTTCGTTGTTATGATCAGTACACTGGTGACTATTGATTACCCATAGTAGAGCTGGCTTCAAGGCATACACCACACCCTAAAACCAATAATTGGGACAATGGCATTTCATCAAAAAAATAATTGGACAATGGGAGGAGAACGAGGTGCTTGGATCTGGGTGGAGGAGAAGGCCACAAATTTGCAGCAACTACTTGGCCTAGTGATACTTATAGTAATCGATTTTGGAGCAAGTCCTGTCCGTTTAATCGAAACACACTTGCAAAAGAACGTGAGTATCTACATTTTTCAATACCCAAATATAATTTATATAATGGCAAGCTTTCAAAAGTCTCATCATAGACTACAATCAACCGTCCAGCCAAGCCGCCTAACCGGGCATTAAACTGGAACTAATACTCTAATAACCTCAACTGCATAATATACCATTGTTTAAAGAGTTCTGCCTGAAATGGCTTGTTGTGATAATATTTTGAGATACGCTGCACATCCCCTCCCGGGATGATGGGATGTGTGGTCAATGTTGATTTGGAGAGAGAAAAATGGTTAGTACGTAACTCTTAAACCGTAAGAAGTTTTAGGTTGAAATAAACAGTATTAGGTTCATTATAAAATATAATTTCTATCAAAAATAATGTTGACATACTTTGAAAAAAATAATAATAGAAGTATATTAAGAGAGGAGAGAAGTATACAAAAGTATAGTACGTTATTAGGTACTGCACTCAGATTGACCATTTAGGTACAATATTTATTACTTTTTTATTTCTTCATATACCATATTATGCCATAAATTCATAAGTTGTATATATTTTATCATTTATATTAATTTTTGCATACAAAATGTAGCATTTGCCAAAAATTATATACAAGGATATCCACACAATCTACAAGAAGTACAATATTAACAACCAAATTTTGTAATAAAAAATTACACTACTAGAAGTACAGTACTAACAACTACATTCTATTTTTTTTTAAGTATTGATATTCATAATATGTACAGACATACAGTACTAATTGCCTCCTTTTTTTCACACTCAATATTTTGTCACAAATCCGTAAGTACTATACTTTTACCATTTATATTAATTTTTACATACATTTAGAATGTAATGTTTGACAAAAATTGTATATAAGGATACATACACATTTGACAAGAAATACAGTACTAACAACCACATTGTGTAATACAAAATATAGTATTAGACGTACAGTACGAGACATAACAACAATACATGATTTGATAATTTTGTTAGTGCAGTAAAAGGCATGCCATGTATAAAGGAATGTCGATAACCACATATCATACATATGTAAACTAATTTACATTTCACTAAAAACATACACACTTTACTAAAGTATAGTGCTATTGCTTAAGAACAACTAATCCTTGATCCATTTCATTCAAAAGTACAATACTAAACTCATTACTACTGTTAGCTCAATCGAATTCATAGACAAAAAGGTGATGTACTGTACTCACGAGTAATATACGTATGTACCCGGAACATGTGTATGGTATCCTAAAATACAAATATTATATTTCTCGCGTATTATCATTATTACAAAGTATGTCATCACTAGTCTTGTTGGAAAGTATTTTTTACAAGTATTCTAATACAATTTATTTCATCAAAAAATACACTCCGGATTGAAAGTTATGGACAAAAATATTTTCTCTCTATTCTACTTCCATCATCCTTTATTGCTTTAATTGCTGCGGATAGCATGACATCTGGTATTAGTTTTCATTCCCCAAAATCTGGTGGGCGAGCATGTGGAAAGCTGACTATGTCTAGAATAGAATTTTTCTGATATCTTTTACGATCCACAGACGTAGTTCCATTGTTCACAGCAGTGCAAAGTTGACTACTTAACTGCCATGGGTGATTGATGAGGCCCATGTTCAGCCAATAAAGCAATCGCGTGATTTAGAGATCTACAAGTACGGACTCACGTGCAACTATAACCAAAAAGCTCTATTTTGTCTGTATTCGGTTGAGGTCACGTGTGACGCTGGTTTTAGGTTTTGGAATACAAGCAGCTAAATAACTATGATACTCGCAATTATGCTTAAGCAAACCCTATTAAAGGCCAACCGCAAGTGAAACAGGTAAACAAGCGTAAAATGTACTTAGACCCACTGCCGTGGATATATCTGAAATTTTTATATTTGCTTTAATGATAGAATATGGAAAAAACTTTAAGATTGAATGAGAAGGCAAGGAGGTTCTAATTAGACCAATGATTCAAGCTATCCAAAGGTACTTCGTGAGCATCTTCAAATTACCTAATGACTTGGTGGAGGAAATTAACAACATAGTTGTCCGCTTTTAGTGGGGATCCAAAGAGGGGGAGAGGAAAATCTACTAGATTAGATAGGGTGCCATGTATGGGATGAAAGGAAAAGGAGAGATGGCTTTCAAGGACCCACATGCCTTCAATCAGGCGCTTCTAGTGAAGCAAGGGTGGAGGTTGGCTACTGATGAATGCAAATTCATCTTAGTTTTACTCATCATTTTTGGCCCAGTTTTGCACTGACAGCTCTCATATACCCCTGAATCTGCTAATATACAACGTTCCTCAATTTCAGATGATTATTCAAAATTTTGATAAAATCGATTCGCCTCCATTACAGGATTAAGTGTTGCACTACGTGCACCAGCGTAGGAGACGGTGGTCCCGCGGGGGTGAGTTTGATCCATAATGTCACGACCGTGACTGTGGCCAAGAAGAACATAGCCACAACCACAAACAAAGAAGTGATCACCGAGGCCGAAAAGACCACGCGTCGTGGTCGCGACCACAGAATCCCACCGCGATCACGACCAAGCGAACCGCACCGCGACTGCAACCAAGCAAACCCCACTGCGGCCGCGGTACACATGCCTCAACCGTGGCAATCAGCTCAACCAAGATGATCACCTCGGCCGCGGTGTGCCCACGCGACCCCGACCGTGACCTCCCACACGACCTCGACTGAGGCACGCCAGCTACTCGACTGTGGCACATCTCCTCAACCGCGGGACTAAGTCGGGGCACACCTTAACCGTGGCACTAAGTCAGTCATTTGCACCTATAAATAGACGACCTCCCCATCCCTTTGAGGCATCTCTTCCGCTCCACGATGTCGAGAGGTTGTTTCTCTTTGCCTAGCCTCAGGAAGACGATCTCTTCCGCCAAAGACTACCTCTGTGGTGTTCTTGTTGCTCCGTCATCTCCGCTCCATCCAGATCTATCTTCTAGCCATGAAAGTGGTGAGATTTCATATATGTAGCACCCTCCTCCATCAGCCATCCACTGCTCCTTCTCTTGCAATCAAGAGAATGAGAAGAGAAGGAAGTAGGAGAGAGAAGATCAACATCATATGCCCTGATGTTCTTCTCCTCCTTGTCAAGATCTGCCCCGACATCATGTAGAAGACTGCTTCTCCACCGAGCAACGAACATCTTCTTCACCATGACCACAACGGAATCTTCCCTCTCCCTTCTTCTTTTTGTTTCTATCATGAGGAGCAAGTAGTCCTTTTCGCTGAGGTGCGGAGTCTAGCCCCGCTACCCGTGCTTACATGTTCATCTTATAACAATTCATGGCTTGTATATAACTTTTCATTTCATTGTTAGTCGATTAATGCATCCTTTGTGGATTGATCACCTGCCTTGCATGATCTATTATATTACTTTATTGTGAGAACCTCAATACTTAGAATTTGAATATCGAGTAACATGGTTGATGCTCGGACGAGAACTTCAGAAGGGATATCTCTGGAGTAGTAAGTGTGTGACCCGTGGGTAATGAGACATCGAGCATGTGGATGGAACGATCCCACCTCCCGGTAACCCCCAATTAAGGGAGACCCGAAGGTCAGAGCCGTTATTCAATTAACAGGATCAAAGGTTCGACAAATAATCAATAATAATTATGAAATTTTACTAACTAACTGGAATTTGGTATAAAATTAAAACTTTACTTACCTTTGAAAACTTTAGAAATCTATCTATCCAGAGCTTGAATTAGTCTATCTAATCCTCCTTACACTTTATTCCTTATTTCCACAATGTGTTACTTTACCGTTTGTTCTTTCAAACATTGTTCCTAAAACATCGACAAACAAAACGTCGATCAATATATCGAAATATATTGGTACGTGGGAACAACCAAAAATCTTGCAAATATGGCTAACAATTTAATAATCACAATCAAATTAATTAACAAGCCAATTTACACTTTTTAGTATGACATTCTCCACTGCTTTTGCCCTAACCCTGGCATACCCACCTTAGGGTGCCCTTTGCCAATGACTTAAGGCCACCTTATCAATCCCGAGCTTGGTGCCTGGGGGTCACCACTCATGGTGCCCACTAGTCATGCAATATCATAGGCCACCTTGTTGGTGCCTGGGGTCACCACTCAAGGTGTCCATTGGTCTACCCATCTGGGTCTGACCTTTGGCATCATTCATCAGGATGGCATGTAGGTGCGAGAATCCATACTTCTATTTTTAATGTGATAATCATAGTGACTTTATGATTTGCAAGTATGAACATCCAACAGATAATTTGCATTCAATGCGATTAACCATTCGGAAAATCATCGGGAAACTAAGGCGGTTATTCATAATTAATCACATACCTGATCCAGAGCAACTTGATTGTCCAAGCAATAAGGGTAAAGAATCAATCAACAAGCAATCAACAATATCCTGAAATTATTGCATATGATCCAAGTGTTAAAGTCCATCGAGAACATTCTAAAGCTAGACTTGGATTCAACCTTAGTCTTTCTAGACCACATTAGGGTTTTATTAGGGTTTTTGCCTCCATAACGCTTTTATCATATTAAATGATGTCTTAGTTCATAAACCCTAATTTGAACATCATAAGCCCAATTAAAGTCGATTATTTCTCTTTTATACCAAAACTACCTTCTTTATCCTTTTAAGTTATTTCAAGGTCATTAGACTCAATTATCACCTTTAGTTTCTTTCAGATTAACAACTCATAATTCATGATGATCTAATTCACCTATGAACTCCATTTATCATTAATTCTAACTTTATCCTTTTGAAAACCCAAATCGTCATATTAAGGGTATCTATCCATGATTAGGAACTTTTATATTTAAAATATATTAGAACCATCATTTAACAACATATTATCATATTTTTCAAATTAAATATGACCTTATCCTCTTTTACCCTAAATTAGGGTTTCTAAGCGCTTAATCATTCATAAGTGGTGTAAAAACCCTAAATCATGTAATAAATCATCTAGATCAGGTTCAAGTTCCATCATTACTATTTCAACATGTTACCATTACTTAATCTCACCAATTAAGCATTGTGAACTTAACCATTAATTTCAATTAGGGTTTCTAACATAATTTCAAAAAACTTTCATTAACTTAGCACACTTTTGCAAATATGAACCAAATCAAGCTTTAAAAGTATTTTAATTGGATTCTACGCATTCTCCTGATTAATTTTCATGTATACATTTTTCTCATCCGAGCTTTCTAGATCAAGATATGATTTTTATAAAGAAAACCTTTTTGTTGATTTATTAGCAAATTCTAGAAAACATGGATCGTTAGATTGATGATCCGTTGGTCCACTCAGGATCCAACGATCAGAGTCACACACGCTATCTTTTATTTTAATTGTGAAGGACCAAAACTACCCTTACCTCTGCAGAAGGAGATGAGGGGCATTCTAGTAAAACGACGGGGTCCCTTCTTCAACCTTGCGACATGCCATCCTCTGTTCTGATGGTTGGTCAACCGCTTAGTTGACTTCGAGATCCTTGGCGCCTGCTAGTGCGGGTATGGTCCAGGAAGTTCCACCTTTCTCTGACGAATCTGACAAGATGCTCAATCGCCCAAATGTACTCGTCCTTCACCCTAAATCCCTCGCCAGAAGTCCGCCATGATTTACTGGTTGTAGAGGGGGGGTAGGTCAGATCAAAACTGACGATTGAAAACGTCTCTCGACTCGTCGTCGAGCTCTGCGGTGATGGGGGTAATTTTTAGGGATGCTGACACCTTCGAGTGCCCTCCCTTATATAGGCTTAATACCTGGGAGTCCTACAGTTTGGGGGTTTCTCCCCTTGTCGATGATAGCTCTCAAAGTTAGGGTCTAACTTATTCAGAAAGATCTCCCAAAACTGATGGTCTTGTTAGTTCATCGAATCATTGCTTCCAAACTGAGAAAAACAAATTTCAAATTCGTCTCCCAGTCCCACTGGACTTGGGGTAGATGACGCACAGATGCCCTCGAGTTCGTAGTCCTCTGGACCACGAGATCATCCAACGGCCAGCGTTGCTCCCCTCTATAGCAAAAAAAACTAAAAACGAGTTAAAAAGGGTAATTTAGCATGTTAACTTGGAAAATTCATTTCTCTTTCCTCGTTTAACATTTTCTTCCCAAATTTTAGGGAAAACTTCATCTTGGCATTATCTAGCCGTTCATTAAATTTGGAGGTTAAATTCCAACAGTTGAGAGTGTTTCCTTCTCATCCAAGTTATTCATCGATTAATCCAAAATTGAACTAGTATTCCTTTTCCCTTTACCATTATCTTGTTATTTTGGGTCCCTTGGACCTCAAGAAAACCTAGAGGCACGAATTCCCATATTGGGGAATATCTTCTTGCCTTTATCTTCTTATCTATTTCTATTTCTCATATTGACCCTTTTTATTATGCATTTTCCCTTTTTCTTAAAATATCTTTTGAGGATTTCTCTCTTTATCTCTTTTAATTTTCCTCAGTTGTATTCCTTTTATTATTAGGAATCCTTGGAATACGAAATTCCACCAAGGATTATTCCATTATACCTCTTTCCACTTATTTTCCATATTTCATCAATGTTTTTAATTTCTTTATTAACAAAGAATACTTTATTGGTCTTTTCTTTTCTTGTTGCTTTATCTTTGCAACTTTGGACTCCTTGGAACCCAAGGAACCCAAGAGGCATGAAATTCATTCTTGGATTACATTTCTTTTCCTTCTAGAAGTTTCTACCTCATCTCTCTTTTCTCAACAACTCAATTATTCATTAATTAATTGAATTTCCTCGTTATTGGGCTCAATAGCCAATAAAGCCCACAAATCAAACAACGAGGCTATTTTATAAGAAATCCATTTATTCACAACAAATTATATCATTATTTATCCAAATATCTTTAATATGAGAAATTACATTTCTCACCAAAGGAACCCAAATTTGGGGTTGTAACATCCTTCCCCTCTTATGAAAATTTTTCCCTCAAAATTCCATCAAGCAAGCAAACAAATAGGATAAGTCTTCTTATGTCCATCAGGGCTCCCATGTGGCTTCACCCTTTCCATGGTGTTTCCCAAGAACCTTCATTATCTTGTTTTCTTCCATCTGAGTTCTTTCTTACCTTGGTATATCGTACCCTCATACGTGACTCAGGACTTTTCAGCCTTTGAAAAGCTACATAGGTTTAGGGCGCGACACCTGGCTTGGGTACCTCACATAGTGCTCTAGATTGAAAACATGCAATACATCATTTTATCCTGAGGGGTAAGGTTAAACACAACCATCTTCACCAATCCATCTCAAATGGACCCATATACCGGGGACTCAGCTTTCTTAGTTGTAGCTTAGAGGGGTCGGATTTTCACATCACATATTCTCCCACAATGAACTGCATGGCAGTCTGCTTTGCATCATCTCATGACTCATGTCACCACTGGGCTCTCTCTCAGCCATTACACGATCAAATCGACTTCATCTGCACACACTTGTGGTTCTTTTCTGACCTTCATGAGGCCTCCTTCACCAACATCATCATAATGAAGTGGTGACCGACACAACCTCCCTATAGAACTTCTTGCATCCCTATAAAGGTTATGGTGGGTAACGTCACATCTTAAGAACTATCTCTTTGTTTCCCTCTGAACAAGCACACTTGCTCTCATCAGACCCTCTAGTCTGGATCATACTAACCATTAGTTAGGGGTGATAAACCATACTATCATCGAGTTTTCCATGTATATACTTCCACCTCATGGAAGTGAACCTTTAGGTCATATGTAAGAACTTTTGAACTTGTATCAGGGTGTGGTTGAACCATCTTTCTCTCTTAAGTAGTTCAACTGAATCTGTCCCTTGACAGTACTCCTTTCTTTCTCATGTCATCTAGGTAAGGCGATCTACCATAACCCATATTACCTCTTGATCTTTCTTGTTCAAGGGAGACTTACCACAACACCCATAGTGGTGAACTCCCATTCCCTCTCGGGTACTCTTTATCCTCTATGTCAAAGCACTGGGTTACTGGTGTTCGTCCTTCACCTCCTGGCTTGCATGGCCACATGCTACATGCAACTTTGTTATAAGAATTCAGAGTGCTACCATTACTTACTATCTTTGTGGTACCAAGGTATATCACAACCTCCTATATTGTTATAATTCCTAAAGCTTGGTACCTCAGAAACCCTAAACCACTCTCAAAAGGGTTTTATTACCTTCCTATCCAAGAAGTGTATATGAGGTTCTATTACCATCCTTTTACTACATCAAGGACTATACTGGCTAACCAGAAAACCATTAACTTGCTCAACTTATCTTGTTACATCTGTGTGTTAGCCCAAAACACACCCTCTTTCCAAACATAGGGTTAGTCGAACAGCCTCAACTTCTTCTGGCTTCCAGCTAACTAGGCAGCTATATCTCAACCAGAGCATTCATTGCCACTACTTATCCTTAGGTGTTAGGTAATGTCAAAGACATACCCTCCAAGCATTATACTTATCCTTATAAGATGACTACCTTATCTCTCTTAGTGTTTGTAAACCATCCATGTATTATTCCTTCCATAAAGGTATGTTATCATCTCTATCCTCATACCTTGCAGCAATGTTCCAACTTACATCATCTTTATCCTTAGTGTATGACATGCGTACTGTCCTATCTCTCACTCCCATAACAAGAAGAAATCAGCATTTGGCGGCCGTCCAAATACAGAGTTCTTCCCATTCCAGTAGTAGAGAAGGTACATCCCACCTTGCCAGTACACCTTTAAAAGTAAGTTGAAACGTGCAACTTATGTCTCTACTTCTCAGACATCTTGATATCAAAGTTAGTTTCATGGAAAACTGGTCTAGAACCTACTTGGGTCACCACACAATCCTTGGTCATCTCCTCTACATCTGTAGGGTGCCAGCACTTTCGGGGTCATTCCTTTTCCCTTATGCATCCAGAGAGTGCCCTACTCATCTGCCCTTTGGGTCCCATGAGTCCATGAAGGTGATCAATCTCCTAACCCATGGCCCTCAGACAATGATAGTTGTTACCTCCCGGCCCTATGGTCATGTGCAACTAGGGAATTAGGCAACTCCTTCTTCCATCGATCTTATCCCTACCTGAACCTTGGATAGACTTAGGATTATAACATAGTACATGTTCATCTTAGAACCTTACCCAATCCTTCATCATCTCTCTCTACATTCATGACTGACTTTCATCCCTTCATTGGGGTCATGGCAATCTGTCTACCTTGGTCAGGCCCCATATCGGTTACCTCCATGGTAACACATTCACATGCACTTAGAGATTGTTAACTATGGGTCTACAGGTTCATTCTCATACCATGTACTTTTCACTTAGCTTCTCAAGATCCTATGAAACCTCTTTAGGTTACCTCAAAACCAAAAAAATTGGTACACCCTCTATAAGAGGGTCCCTCTCCCAGAATGGGAGGAAACTACCACTCTTGACAACAAGGTCACAACCATCCCTAGGGTTTAACTTCACATGAGCTTGCCTAACCCATCAACTACTAAGCATAAGCAGATCACCTATTAAACCATGCTAGGTCGTTCTCTTTCCTCAACATTGGATCAACTTAGTTGTGAGGGGTTCATAAAACATACCCTTAACTTAAGGGGTTTCCTTTACCTATAGACATGAGGAGTATCATGCTCGAAACTATAGAGACTCAAATATCATCATGGGCATCAGATACCCTACTTCCCCTCTTAGGCCTAGGAACCCTAGGTTCACCTTCAGGTGTCCAACTGCATGCTGAATCTCTTAACCACAAATCAAGCATGTCCAAGATATGTCATGTACTTCCATGATTCTTTTATTTAAGCAGCACCTCAGAGTTGCATAAGGCCTCACATCCTGCTACTAAACCTCTCCAAGACTAAGAAACTCTTCTCCCTATCTCAGTTGGTAAACACCTATACCATAGGCACAAAGGTACCAACAGACTCATCCTCTCTCTAGGGTTTGGTTTCTCTCATGGCATCCAAGACATCATCAGCCTCCAAGGGTCAAGCATACGACAACCACCATCATCCACCTTGGTCGCATCATCCTCAACTCCCATTGTTCCTCAAATTTCGTGGTTTTAGGCTTCCCACCTTCTTGCATGGGGTCTGCTGTCTCTCTAGAGCTAATCCTACAACCAACCTCTCTATAAGAGGTCCTTTCTTCATGAAGGATCAAGCTCATGAGCATGCCCCTTATCTTTACTCAAGATTATCCATAACCCATTATTCTTATCTCATAATCCATCCATTATGATTCCTTTTCTAGGGTTTCATCCTACTGTCAGCACTACTGACGTACTCTGGGTGCAAGCTATACCCTACTTGCACAAGCCCATAGGGTTGTATAGGTTCTTCTCTAACTTCTTCCATGAATGAGCTATCCCTCGCTTAAACATGCACGACCCTTCGCAGGGTTGGGTTGCCAAAGGTGCTAGGTCATCCAACCTCTCATGGCTCTTATGGCAATCCAAAGGCATGTCCACCCAGTCTACCATGACATCTAACTCATCATGTCATCTCTAACCTTCACTTAGGGTTAGGGTTAACATCATCCTCAAAGGATGTGCTAGGTATCTACCTTCAATGGAGGTCTTTACCTCCAAGACTAACTCTCTCTACTCATCCTCCTGACAAGGAGGTCTATCCTCAGGTCTCTCCTGAGGGAAATGACAACTTTTGTCATACGACCTAAGCATGTATCTATTCTTTAGTTTGTGCTTAATATATTAAGCTTATGTCCATTACATCTTATTTACATGTTTTTCATTAATTTGGTGGAGGATTCCTTAGACCTTATTAACCTTACCCATACCTCAAGAGGGTGAGGAGAAGAGAGAAAACCCTAATCCTTAAGGTCCTTAATAGAATTTGAGTGGAGAAGGGATGAACAAGATGAGAGAGTCCTAAAGGTATCTTATTTCAAGTCATATCCTAAGACATCGGCCAGGCAGTCACACAATTTGGGAGTCCTCGTATTCCGACTAGCGGTGTGGAGGAAAATATTGCTACCCCCAGACGTGATCCTTTTCTAGACACCTCAATATTTCAGACAATCCTCTAATAACTCCGTCGGTTCAATGGAATTTGTAAAATTTAATAATTATTAACGATTAAATGAGGAACCTATGCTCTGATACCAATTGTAACGACCTCGCCTCCCGGTAACCCCCAATTAAGGGAGACCTGAAGGTCAGAGCCGTTATTCAATTAACAGGATCAAAGGTTCAACAAATAATCAATAATAATTATGAAATTCTACTAACTAACTAGAATTTGGTATAAAATTAAAACTTTACTTACCTTTGAAAACTTTGGAAATCTATCTATCCAGAGCTTGAATTAGTCCATCTAATCCTCCTTTCAGTTTATTCCTTATTTCCACAATGTGTCACTTTACTGTTTGTTCTTTCAAACATTATTCCTAAAACGCCGACAAACAAAACGTTGGTCAGTATATCGAAATATACTGGTATGTGGGAACAACCAAAAATCTTGCAAATATGGCTAACAATTTAATAATCACAATCAAATTAATTAACAAGCCAATTTACACTTTTTAGTATGACATTCTGCACCGCTTTTTCCCTAACCCTGGCATACCCACCTTAGGGTGCCCTTTGCCAATGACTTAAGGTCACGTTCTCAATCCCGAGCTTGGTGCCTGGGGGTCACCACTCATTGTGCCCACTAGTCATGCAATATCATAGGCCACCTTCTTGGTGCCTGGGGTCACCACTCAAGGTGTCCATTGGTCTACCCATCTGGGCCTGACCTTTGGCATCATTCATCAGGATGGCATGTAGGTGCGAGAATCCATACTTCTATTTTTAATGTGATAATCATAGTGATTTTATGATTTGCAAGTATGAACATCCAACAGATAATTTGCATTCAATGCGATTAACCATCCGGAAAATCATCGGGAAACTAAGGCAGTTATTCATAATTAACCACATACCTGATCCAGAGAAACTTTATTGTCCAAGAAATAAGGATAAAGAATCAATCAACAAGCAATCAACAATATCCTGAAATTAATGCATACGATCCAAGTGTTAAAGTTCATCCAGAACATTCTAAAGCTAGACTTGGATTCCACCTTAGGCTTTCTAGACCACATTAGGGTTTTATTAGGGTTTTTGCCTCCATAACGCTTTTATCATATTAAATGTTGTCTTAGTTCATAAACCCTAATTTGAACATCATAAGCCCAATTAAAGTCAATTATTTCTCTTTTATACCAAAACTACCTTCTTTATCCTTTTAAGTTATTTCAAGGTCATTAGACTCAATTATCATCTTTAGTTTCTTTCGGATTAACAACTCATAATTCATGATGATCTAATTCACCTATGAACTCCATTTATCATTAATTCTAACTTTATCCTTTTGAAAACCCTAATCGTCATATTAAGGGTATCTATCCATGATTAGGAACTTTTATATTTAAAATATCTTAGAACCATCATTTAACAACATATTATCATATTTTTCAAATTAAATATGACCTTATCCTCTTTTACCCTAAATTAGGATTTCTAAGTGCTTAATCATTCATAATTGGTGTAAAAACCCTAAATCAGGTAATAAATCATCTAGATTAGGTTCAAGTTCATCATTACTATTTCAAGAGGTTACCATTACTTAATCTCACCAATTAAGCATTGTGAACTTAACCATTAATTTCAATTAGGGTTTCTAACATAATTTCAAAGCACTTTCATTAACTTAGCACACTTTTGCAAATATGAACCAAATCAAGCTTTAAAAGTATTTTTATTAGATTCTACGTATTCTCTTGATCAATTTTGATGTATACATTTTTCTCATCTGAGCTTTCTAGATCAAGATATGATTTTTATAAAGAAAACCCTTTTTGTTGATTTATTAGCAAATTCTAGAAATCATGGGTCGTTAGATTGATGATCCGTTGGTCCACTCAGGATCCAACGATCAGAGTCACGCACGCTATCTTTTATTTTAATTGCGAAGGACCAAAACTACCCTTAGCTCTGCAGAAGGAGACGAGGGGCATTCTAGTAAAACAGCGAGGTCCCTTCTTCAACCTTGTGACGCGCCATCCTCTGTTTCGATGGTTGGTCAACCGCTTAGTTGACTTCGAGATCCTTGGAGCCTACTGGTGTGGGTTGGTCTAGGAAGTTCCACCTTGCTCCGATGAATCTGATGAGATGCTCAATCGCCCAAACGGACTCGTACTTCACCCTGAACCCCTCGCCGGAAGTCAGCCGTGATTTACTGGTTGTAGACGGGGGTAGGTCTGATCAAAATTGACGATTGAAAACGTCTGTCGACTCGTTGTCGAGCTCTGCGGCGATGGGGGTAATTTTTAGGGATGTTGGCACCTTCGAGTGCCCTCCCTTATATAGGACTAATACCTGGGAGTCCTGCGGTTTGTGGGTTTCTCCCCTTGTCGATGATAGCTCTCAAAGTTAGGGTCTAAGTTATTCAGAAAGATCTCCCAAAACTGATGGTCTTGTTAGTTCATCGAATCATTGCTTCCAAACCAAGAAAAATGAATTTCAAATTCATCTCCCAGTCCCACTGGACTCGGGGTAGATTCCACACAGATGCCCTCGAGTTCATAGTCATTTGGACCACGAGATCATCCAACGGCCAGCGTTGCTCCCCTCTATAGCAAAAAAAACTAAAAACGAGTTAAAAAGGGTAATTTAGCATGTTAACTTGGAAAATTCATTTCTCTTTCCTCGTTTAACATTTTCTTCTCAAATTTTAGGGAAAACTTCATCTTGGCATTATCTAGCCGTTCATTAACTTTGGAGGTTAAATTCCAACAGTTGAGAGTGTTTCCTTCTCATCCAAGTTATTCATCGATTAATCCAAAATTCAAGTAGTATTCCTTTTCCCTTTACCATTATCTTGTTATTTTGGGTCCCTTGGACCTCAAGAAAACCTAGAGGCACGAATTCCCATATTGGGGAATATCTTCTTGCCTTTATCTTCTTATCTATTTCTATTTCTCATATTGACCCTTTTTATTCTGCATTTCCCCTTTTTCTTAAAATATCTTTTGAGGATTTCTCTCTTTATCTCTTTTTATTTTCCTCAGTTGTATTCCTTTTATTATTAGGAATCCTTAGAATACGAAATTCCACCAAGGATTATTCCATTATACCTCTTTCCACTTATTTTCCATATTTCATCAATGTTTTTAATTTCTTTATTAACAAAGAATACTTTATTGGTCTTTTCTTTTCTTGTTGCTTTAACTTTGCAACTTTGGACTCCTTTGAACCCAAGGAACCCATGAGGCACGAAATTCATTCTTGGATTACATTCCTTTGCCTTCTAGAGGTTTCTACCTCATCTCTCTTTTCTCAACAACTCAATTATTCATTAATTAATTGAATTTCCTCGTTATTGGGATCAATAGACAATAAAGCCCACAAATCAAACAACAAGGCTATTTTAAACGAAATCCATTTATTCACAACAAATTATATCATTATTTGTCCAAATATCTTTAATATGATAAATTACATTTCTCACCAAAGGTACCCAAATTTGGGGTTGTAATAGTGGAGGTGCTTACGCAAACTCTATTTCCTAACGGATGGTTTGCTACTCCATTTGAATAGTTGTATCTTGCCTGGATGTGTTTTGGATGTGTTTGCATGTGTAGTGGTGGTGAAACCCGATTTCATCCTAGTGATTTCCATCATTAATCTAAACTATGTTTTAATCCAACTCTTTTACTTTCTTTGCAATTAGTAAAACTAAACCCAAATCAACTCTTGTTATAAATATTAGTCTTAGTTGATCTAGATTCGACTAGCAAGATTCATAAAAATGTTGTCCCTTGGGATTTGATCATTAACTATTTTGCAATAAGATTCGTCCACTTGCGGGTGGTACTATTATACAAAGTTTTGGTAAAAACTTAGGAATTTCAGCCCTAAGTGAGTTTGATAGTGTAGTAAAAACCACGTCAAATTCTACCATTGTTTCCGGGGACAACAAAATCATCTATCCTATATCTGACTCGCCATGGGTGAGTCATGTAAATGTTGTCCCAAAGAAAGGTGGAACTACTGTGATACGGAACAAAAATAACTAAGTCATCCCCACTCAAACAACCACTGGTTGGAGGATGTGTATCAATTATAGGAAATTGAACAAGGCCACACATAAAGATCATTTCCTGATGCCTTTCTTAAACCAAGTCTTAGAGTAGTTGGCTCACCAAGAATATTTTTGCTATCTCGATGGTTACTCTGGATTCTATCAAATTCTCATACATCCAGACGACCAAGAGAAAACAACATTCACTTGCCCCTTTGGAACATACACCTTTAGAAGGATGCCTTTTGGGCTTTGTAATGTGCCTGCCACTTTTCATCTTGCATGGCAGCCGTATTCACTAGACTCACTGAAACTATTATGGAAGTTTTCATGGATGATTTCTTCGTATACGCGGATTCATATGACTCATGCCTAAAGCTCCTCTCCATGGTCCTCAAATGATGCGAAGAAGCACATATAGTGCTAAATTGGGAGAATTGTCATTTCATGGTAAAAGAAGGCATTGTCCTCAGCCATAGGATCAGCAAACGAGGGATCAAAGTAGACAAGGAAAAGATCAAAGTGATTTCTATAATCGATCTCCCAAATAATGTAAGAGAGGTATGTGCATTTCTTAGTCATGCATGCTTTTATAGAAGGTTTACAAAGGATTTCTCCAAGATAACCAAGCCTATGACGAACTTATTATTGAAGGATGTTGATTTCCACTTTGATGAAGAATGCATCAAAAGTTTCAACAATCTTAAGCATTCCCTTACATCAACCCGTATCGTCAGAACTTTAGATTGGGAGCACCCATTTGGAATAATGTGTGACGCCAGTGATTACGTAGTGGGTGCTTTTTGGGCCAATATATAGAAAAGAAAGATCATGTCATCTACTATGCATCTAAGACCCTTGACGAAGATCAAAGGAACTATGCAACCATTGAGAAGGAACTTTTAACAGTTGTGTATGCCTTTGACAAGTTTAGATCCTACCTAATTGGTTCGAAGGTCATCATCTACACTGATCATGCTGCAATTTGTTACCTCCTAGAAAAGAAAGATGCAAAACCCATGCTAATCATATGGATTCTCCTCTTGCAAGAATTTGATCTTGAGATAAGAGATAAGAAATGAATGGAGAATGTTGTGGCAGACCACTTGAGTTGTATCCACACCCAGGAAACTGAAAAGATCCCAATTAATGACTCTCTTCCAGATGACCAACTCATGAAAGCTTCAAAAGCTATCCCTTGGTATGTGGACTACGTGAACTACCTTGTGGTTGATGTCATCCACCATGAATGTACTGGAATTGCACTGAAGAAAGTCATGCATGACATGAAGCAATATCACTGGGATGAGCCATAACTCTTTAAGATCTGTGTTGATGGTCTCTACAGATGTTGTATCACTAAGGAAGAATCTCATCTTGTTCTAAAGAAATGCCACTCAGGTCCTGCTAGATGCCATATGAGTTCCAAGAAGACTTCTTTGAAAGTTCTACAATGTGGCTTCTTTTTGCCGATAATATCAAAGGATGCCTACAACTTTGTCTTGTCATGTGTCAAGTGCCAGAGGGTGGGTAACATTACAAAAAGAGATGAGATGCCCCTTAATCTATAGCAAGAAGTCGAGATTTTTGACATTTGGGGAGTGGTCTATATGGGACCATTCCCATCCTTGTATGGATTTCTCTACATTCTAGTTGCGGTGGATTATGTCTCTAAATGGGTAGAGGTCATACCAACTGTCACTAGCGATTCAAAACCAGTCATCAAAATGTTTAGAGATATCATTTTTCCCCATTTTGGAGTTCCACACACTGTGATATCTGACGGAGGTTCTCATATTCTCGAAAGAAGTTTTGAAGCACTATTGATAAAATATGGTGTGACTCACAAGGTAGCTTCCCCCTAGAACCCACAAATGAGTAGACAGGTAGAGGTATCAAACCATTAACTCAAGGCTATACTGGAAAAGATAGTAGGTCACAACCTAAAGGATTGGTTAGTAAAAATCAACGACGCCTTGTAGGCCGACAAAACTACTTTCAAGACTTCTCTTACAACAACACCCTTTAGATTAATCTATGGAAAAACATGCCACCTGCCCATAGAACTTGAACACAAAGCTTGGTGGGCAATCAAACAACTGAATTTCGACATGACGAAAGCTAGCCAAGCCAGGGTTCTACAACTTCAAGAGGTGGAACAACTTCGGATGACATCCTACGAGAATGCAAGAATCTACAAAGAATGCACAAAATTATGGCATGATGGTCATCTGAAGAGGAAAGACATATAAGTGGGAGACCAAGTTCTACTTTTTAACTCAAGACTGAGATTGTTCCCAGGAAAACTCTGTTCTCACTGGTCTGGACCATACACTGTCAAGAGCATCTACCCACATGGTGCCTTCATTTTATGGAGTGAAAAGTCAGGAGAGTTTGTGGCTAATGGCCAATGCTTGAAGAGAAATTTCACCACAACTGACATGAGCATTGAAGCATCACTGAATCTTTCTGAACCAGCATATCAACCAGAAAATTGAAAGAAGCATGTCGAGCCAATGACATAAAACAAAGGCACTTTTCGGGAGGCAACCCGATCCTTACCTTAGCTTTTACTTTCAGTTTTGGATTAGAAAATTTTGAACCCAATAGATAATGCATCGCAAGATGCAATCTTAATTTCTGATAGCTTTCATTTTTGAGATTTTAGATGGAGGACACGTTGTTGAAAGGAAAACAACCACATCTGGTGGACCAACTAGCACGAGTTTTCCCCTCCATCTCGAATTTAGAGTTTTCTCGAGATGAGCACATTTCTAAGTTCAGGGTGGAGGGTGGGTGGTACGTACTTTACTTTCCACCCACACCTATCTGTCTCAGACTTAAGATTCCATCATTGCAATTTTGAAGAAAATTTGAGCAAAATTTTCAAAAAAAAATAGTTTTCAAAGTAGCTTTGTATAGAGACTCAATGAAGTTTTGATGCTTTTATTTCAATCAAAGCCTTTACCTAGCTGGCTAGTTCTTTTTACATGCAATTTTGAATCATTATACCCTCCTTATTAGAAGAAAAGCCTCAAGGGGGACAATTTTAAAAACTAGGCAATGGTTAGAAATCACCTTGTGAAGCTTATGAATCCTAACACCATGATTCTTCAGTAAATATGGCAAGTATATATCAAACTGAGAGGGATCAAACACATTGTTCTTCCTAACTGACTAGTGGAACAATAGCATGGAATCTCCTTTGGATCCCCATTACGCCATTATTTGAGCATAGAATGATAAGGAGAACAACTTGGTACACTGAATTGTAAATCAAGTTGCATTATGATCTGAACTCTCTTCTACGCTTCTTCTACCATCTTCATACCCCTCCATCCATAAAAAAGAAACAAAAATCCATAAAAACTGTGCCAAACCCTATGTTCGGGGTGGCACACCACTCCTCTCTTTATCTGCTTCTTCCATAGCCCTCTCTATGTAATAGGGGAGTATCACCAAAATGAAAAAGAAAAGATGCCAATGTGCACATAAAAAAATGCAATCTTGAGTCGAATAGAGGAGAGATTCACATACAAAAAAAAGAAGTTGCAATCAATGAAATTGCAACCATATAAGAAAAATCTCGAGTCAAATAGAGGAGAGATTTACTACTTCCTTCCATGCCCCCCTTCACTCCCTTTTCCACCTACAGGCACAATGAATGCCTCATTTTTGCCCCTCTTTTATAAAACACCTGTGTCAGATTATATGCACACTTGTTGTTCTACAGGTATCAGTGGACTCTTACAAAGATCTTAGACATGCTTGATGTTGGAAAAAGTGGGGACGAAGTGATTTTGGTAAACGAACCTAGGAAGGAAGATATTGTAAGATGTGTTCAGTGATCTGAGGAAGTTGAGATGCTCAGTCATTCATAAAAACAAAGAAACAAACGTGATGTGAAGATGAGGCAATCACAATAGTGGAAAGTATTCGATTGATGACTATTTAAGATTTTGTGTTACTCGAGGACAAGCAAAGTTTAAGTTCGGGGTTTTTTTATGAATGCATATTCATCTTAGTTTTACTTGTCATTTTTTCCCAATTTTGCAATGAAAGCTCTCATATACCCCCTGAATCTACTCATATACAACCTTCCTCAATTTCAGATGATTATTCAGAGTTTTAATCAAATCCATTTGTCTCCATTATAGGACTAAGCATTGCACTATGTGCACCAGTGTAGAAGATAGTTGTCTCCATTACAGGATTAAGCGTCGCACTATGATTATTCAAAGTTTTGATCAAATCCATTCATCTCCATTCGTCCCCAAGAAACTTTCGATAAATTGGACCCTATTTTTGATGGACAGTTCCTTCGTCAAAAAGCATCCTTATCAGTCAGAGGATTAATTGATGTAGGCCCATCGACCCATAGCAATAGCATCCCCTCCGGTTGATCCATAATGTTGCGACCGCGACCATGGCCAACAAGACCATAGCCGCGACCACAGACAAAGAAGTGATTACTGTGGCCAAGAAGACCACATGTCGCTACTGCGACCACAAAACCCCACCACGACCACACCGAAGTGAGCCCCACCTCGACTGTGACAAAGTAAACGCCACTGTGGTCACGGTACACATGCCTCGACCGCGGCAATCATCTCAAACAAGATTATCACCTCAATCGTAGTGTGCCAACGCGACCGCAACCGTGATCATGACCTCCCACATGACCTCAACTGAGGCATGCCAACTACTCGACCATGACACATCTCCTCAATTGTGGGACTATGTCGGTGCACACCTCGATCGTGGCACAAAGTCAGTCATCTACACCTATAAAGAGATGACCTCGCCATCCATTTGAGACATCTCTTCCACTCCACGACGTTGAGAGGCTACTTCTCTATGCCTAGCCTTAGGAAGATGATCTATGCCACCAAAGACTGCCTATGTGGTGTTCTTGCTACTCCGTCATCTCTTCTCCATCTAGATCTATCTTCTAGCCACGAAAGTGGTGGGATTTTAGATCTATAGCACCCTCTGCCATCAGCCATTCACTGCTCCTTCTCCTACAAGTAAGAGTACGAGAAGAGAAGGTATAAGGAGACAGAAGATCAGCCTCGTCTACCTTGGTGTTCTTCTCCTCCTTGTCTAGATCTGCCTTGACATCTTGTAGAAGACCACTTCTCCACAGAGTCGTGAACATATTCTTCACCATGACCACAGCAGAATCTTCCCTCTCCCTTGTTCTTTTTTTTTTCTATCATGAGGAGCGAGTAGTCCTTTTCACTGGGGTGCGGGGACTAGCCCGACTACTCATGCTTGCATGTTCATTTTATAACATTCCATGGCTTGTATATAACTCTACATTTCATTGTTTGTCGTTTAATGCATGCTTTGTGGATTGATCGCCTACCTTGCATGATCTATTATATTCTGTTATTATGAGAACTTTAATACTTAGGATTTGAATATCGAGTAACATGGTTGATTCCCAGATGAGAACTTTCGAAGGGATATCTTTGGAGTAGTAAGTGTGTGACCCGTGGGTCATCAAGCCCACTAAGATGCTTACACAAACTCTATTTCTTAACATATGGTTTGCTACTCCATTTGGATAGTTGTATCTTGCCTGGATGTGTTTTGGATGTGTTTGCATGTGTAGTGGTGGTGAAACCCGATTCCACCGTAGTGAGTCCCATCATTAATCTAAACTAAGTTTTAATCCTACTCTTTTACTTTCGTTGCAATTAGTTAAACTAAACCCAAATCAACTCTTGTTATAAATATTAGTCTTATTTGATCTAGATTTGACTAGCAAGATCCTTAAAAATGTTGTCCCTTGGGATTTTATCCTTAGTTATATTTTGATAAGATCCGTCCGCTTGCGGGTGGTACTATTGCACAAGGGTTTGGTAAAAACTTAGGGATTTTATCCCTAAGTGAGTTTGTTAGTGCAGTAAAAACCACATCCTACTACTCCAAATCCATTGGTAAGCTAAGTTCTCAAGGTCAAGTACTTCAAACACACACATTCCCTAAAAACAAAAGTGGGAGGGGCACCAAGCTACACCTGGAGAAGCATTTGGGGTGATATAAAACAAATAAAGAGAGGTTATGCAAGGAGAGTGGTTCATGGAGTTGAAACCAACATCCATAATAATAGGTCAAAGCCAACATAGATGGGATTGACGACAATGTACATAACGAGGCAAAAGATAATGATGTTCCTACTCTGGTTGACAAACTCATTGATCATGAACCTAATGAGTAAGACCAGCGTATAGTGCAGAACATGTTCATGCTACCAATGGTTGAATGTTTCTGTCTACACCTATATACAAAACTAGCTTGGAGGATGAGTTGTGTTGGAAGTTGGATACATGATTCTTCTTATTTGTAAGGTCTACCTACCTAATGCTAAAGATAAAGGAGAGTGAACTGAGGCATGATGAGAAAGAGAATGGTGGAGGCTATAAAGTATGATATGGCTACCTAAGCTAATACATCCCATTAGGAGGTTGGAAAGTGAAAACCTTTCAACATTGACAAGGCCTCTACAAAAAGAGAGCCACAAAAGACGTTCTATGCCAACAATGAAAATCTTGTTGCAAAAATGCTAAGGAAGCGATCCTTACTTGTATTCACACCCAAAGGATCAGGGCATGCAATGACATTGATGTAGCTGATTTTCAGATGCTCATTAGATATGAATGATGTTACAGAGTGAGGATGAGATCAAGGTCGGGAAATGGGGCATGAAGATAAACATTTTGTAGACAAGAAGAAATGAGACATTCTTTGATGAGAAACCACATTACACTCAAGTGATATTTGCAACCTAAAGAGCATGGCCAAATATTATCATAAGTATCATGTAGGCAGTATGTAAACACATGCATTCAAAGCAAAAGAGATTCCCCGGTCATGGAAACCACATTACACAAACATAAGAAGCTGAATAGAGATGCCAATTTCAAAAGTAATGCCAATTGGTGGGTTTGCAGGAGTTTAATGGATGTAGCAAGTGATTAAGCATAAAGAGAGAGAGAGAAGGTTTTATGATGCACTCAACTATAGACTAGGAACCTCATATAGAGTTTTGCATTGAATGCTCAACCTTGGAATGAAGCCTATGGGATCCTATTTATAGTTGGGGATGCCTCTAAGCCTTTAGGAACACTTATGAAAGAAAATTAGTCATTTTTTTGGTTACAACAGATATAATTTTGATTGTTGCAACTCCACAATGGCTAGAAACACTTTTCTACACTTCTCTGTATAGTGCTACCGGTCGATTTTTTATAAAGATATCTCGACCGTATGCACTATGCGACAAATCTAGTTTGACCAATCAATCGAGTTTGTCCTTGTAGGAATTTGACTGATAAATTAAATCAATTTTATTCCAGTGCAGTGTTCGGTCAAGTTTTGAGCATGGAAAACTCTACTGAACCATGGCATTCTCAAAATCCATCAAAGATTAGTCGATATTGTAACTCGACCACAAAGTGCCTATAATAATTTTGGAAAATGTTATTGAAGTGCTTAAATATTCATTTAAGTGCTCCTGATTTTCTCTAAGCTTAATTACAAGTCATACAATCATTACCAGTGATTTACAACATAAATCTAATGGATATACATTATATTCCAAAAATGTACACTTGTATTGACTTGGATTTGTCTTTTCTCTAAGTTAGAATGCACAATTTAGGATATTTGGAGTGTGTCTATACCTAATATGAAATCACTGAAGTAGAAGCATTAGACACAAATAAGTGGAATGGTTTAGTCATCACCAAAACAAGGGTTTAGTCAATATAGACCTTGAGTCAACATTGACCTAGAGTCAACAGGGATGTGATGATGTTGGTGTGGGAAGGATGCGACCAAGGTGGGATGTGTGTGATGTGATGAAGTTGGCATACATGTTGCAATGACTTGAACGTAGATGCAATGGTGTTGTCATGGGTGTGGCGGTAGCATGACCGTGAATGACATAGCAACAAGAGCATGAGAATGACATGGGTGTAAGTCGTGCAAGAACAGTTATATGGGGTCATCGTTGATAGGGCGACAACTAGCTAAAGATATGGCCACGATGTAATGAAGATCATTATGCGGCAGCGGGCACGACATGGCTTCATCCTGCTGTGATGGCAGAAACAACTTGGGTATCATAGCGGGCATGGTGCTCGTTAGGGTGGGCGTATAAGATTTAGGATGACCAACTATGGAGGCAGTAGCGTCACAGCGGATGTGGTGCTAGTCGTGGTCGGCAGATAGAAATCGACGAGGGTCAACTATGATCGTAGCAGCCTATTCTTGAGATTGTTTGGAATGGGAGAGACCACCAGTAAAAAGAGGAAGAGATTGAGGCATCGGGTGATTTTTATAGCATACGTTGTCTGTTCATCTCCTCACACTGTGCCAATTTTTATCTAGCAAGCATGTCTCCTCAGTACTATGCGCGAGCGACTGGATTTCATGTTTGTCGCAGGTCTCGAGGCAACGATGGAAAGACTAGTATAGATAGTGTGATGTATGTCAATACTCATCCCAAAATAATCAATATTCCATCACTATTAGCCAAAGTGTTTGTAAAGTTGGTGGCTTGGAATAAAATACATAGTCACATATAGCAAGGGGATGATTTCCTGAAATACTACAAAATAACATTTTCAAGATTCTATTGCCTTTGAAACGAGAGATGGGGAATGTTTAAATACATATTTGTATAAGTAGGAGTATGGGGCTACATCAAATTAAGACACAAAATGATCCCTACATGATCACTAAGCTCCATTTAGAGTGTGCAAAAAGCATCGATGATCAAAATTTTAGTAGGTCGGCTTTTTTTTCACTTACCTCAATGTTAGAGCCTAATTATTTTTTAATCTATGGAATGTCTCTATCAGCAATACTATTTGTAGGGACATTTCTTTGATGTTAACATAAATGGTAATCATTAGATAGAATCACTTATCCTCAACCCATTAGTAAACCAAACAACATATCAACAATGATGATTGAGACTGTTAAGGAGAAACATGAGTGATTTTTTTGGTAAAATTTTAAAAAATAAATGTCATATCTGATGAAACTACCACACATCTATGATTAAATGTAGATTTATCATTTCCATTCTGAACGGCTCCCAAAGGAGGATCAGACTTTAAAATTTATAACCTGAAACCTTTAAGGAGCCCTACAACTTTAGTATGGGGTCAAAGTAGATATACATGATCAAACGCAATAGGATGCTTAAGATCTCGCTCTTTAGTCAGTCAATACAATTTGATAGTTTGATAAAAGTATGAAACTAGAACTAGTCTAACAAGATGTCTTGAAATAAAACAAAACTAAGTAAAGAAAACAAAACAGAGCCTTTCATATTCCACTAATCAAAGAGAAGAAGTTCCTAACTATACAACCACAAGTTGGGCGGTCTATGCACTCATTCTCAGGCATAGACAACCGTGGAACACCTCAGCAAGAAACCTACATCCAAACATAATACATATTGTGATATTTCTACCTGTAGGGGTCATCAACGCGCTTTTGAACAGCATGAGTATAACCCATCAATGATATGAAACCTCTCTCAAGGATGACAAATAAACACCTTAGAACATTATAGATACCCTCTCAGGTCTAAGATATTCTGAGATGGTAGAAAAAAATGTGATATGGGTAGAACCTGGTAGTGGGCCCGACCGTGCCAAGGTCTCTAGTTCTGTACAGATCACCTTGAATCATCTTCTTTTCAGATTCCAATCCAAACCACCTTCTCTTATCCATTTCTATAACAAATCTCTCGATGTAGGAAAAAATAGAAGTTCAAGCAAGAAAGAGATCAACCAAACTAGCAATCATAACCATAAAGAGAAGATAGAACACAAAATATATTAGATCTGGAATAAAATTACTTTCTTAAGGTAAAAGTACATAAATATTCTCAAAATGAGCTACATAGCTAAGACGGAGCTCAAATAGTCATGTACAAGTATAGTTAGCACCGAACAAAGATAGAAGAACATCATTCATACATAAACAAAGAAGAACATTAGAAAAAAGGAGAAGAAGAAGAGATTTATCCCGTAGAGGAGAGGTTTCTCTCACTCCTTAGCCTCCGTATGGGTTGGATATCATCTTTGGGTCATCCTCCTTGTTGTCTTGGACTATTTGTCCTCCTTTCTCTTTGCACCCCAAACAACGTCTTGATGGGTGTATGGAAGCGGAAGATGGCAGGGAGTGATAGCAAATGGGTGAATGGTGGTGGAAAATGATGGTAGATGGAAGAAGACCAAAAGGATGGACGTAGGATGAGCACTTCATCCTTTTTGGACCTTGAAACTCTCCCACGGGGCTCTGGGAATAAACAATATATGGAAAACCTCTCCAAGTAGTGAGGGGTAGGTATTTATAGGTGAAGGGAGAGTGTATGTAATAAGTGATCGTGACACATGTCTCAGTCACTACTCATGGTTTCGGCCCAACCATGTCATGCTCGGCACAATTGTGCTGGGTGTAGCGGTCGAGACAAATATCGTTGGAGAAGCAGGTGTAGTGGATGTAGAGTTTGTAGCGGTTGAGACAGATGTCACGGTTTAGATAGTTTTGTTGGCCCTTATCCTCGTGCCGACCGTGCCAAGTGTTATGATCACGATGAGTATAGCGGTCACTACACCTTGTCTTCGGCCCAAATGTGACGGGCTGGGACCAGTCGTGCTGAGTGTAGAGATCACAATGATGGTAGTGGTCGTGACCCTTGTAGCGGCTGAGATGGTGGTAGCGGTCGGGACTTCACTCCTTAGGAATAAACCCACCCCCTAGGGGGTATTCCTGGTGGTCGACGGGCCTGCATCGATGAATGTTCTGAATGATGCATGTGTTTATTGATAAAGGATTGGCCATCAAAAATAGGGCCCAAGATATAACCTGATGGGAACTCCATCTCCTAAGTTGGTGCACATAATGTGACACTTGTGGTGCAGAATCTGGAGAATTAATGTCTTCTTGAGTTTGGTGCCTGCAAGTCTCAAAATTGGCTAGTTGAGCAACTCTATATTTAAAATGATATAAATTACTAAAACAATAGAATCTAGAGTTATTTTGCGCACATTAAGGCTATAATGACACAAAACCAAACATAAATGCTTACCATAAATGTCTGAATTTGGGTATTATCACATTGAAATCGGTAAAACTAAAAAAAATCTTACTGATATAATGTTTAATTTCTATTAGTTTGCATGTAGAAGAATAAACATTAACATAGATTCCACCCATTAAAGAGAGAGTAAATGGACAACTCTACTATAGACTATTATATTGTAAATCTTTTCTATCATGGAGCTTCTACTAGACGAGATTATTTATTAAGACTTGTAAACAAACAATTGAGACTCATAAAGAGTCTTGATGATGAAGAACTCACACTGTGACTAGGTAAACATGTACCAATATTAGCATAAATATATCAAAATTGAAAGAAACTTAGATATATTATTGTACAAGTCTAATTGATAATTCTAACATGAACTATTACTAGGTTATGATAGTACAATAATTAATGTAACGTCCCCGGATTTTCACCTTCTCAAAACCCCATGGAGATGAGAAGACAAAATCCGAAAATGTTAGCAATTATATCATAGAGCGATGCGGAAGCATAATACACATACATGAACATACAACCATAACATTTCTCAACAATAACATGTATATTTACAACATGAATTATTACATCTCGGATTACATTTACATATTGAAAAAAAAATTTACACAGTCTAAACATGTATGCTAAACTAGGATCTACACAATAGGTACAACCTGAACAGTGCTCACTTCACATCTTTTATCCCACGCTATCTCTGAACCTAAAACATACGTGAAACAACGAATCAACACACAAGGTGTTGTGCACGTGGGTAGAAAAATACATACTAATATGCTTGCATAATTGAAATAATCTTGAGAAAGAAAGAGTAAAAGAAAACATTGTTTAACGTGATAATCAGGTAAACACATATTTGTAGATGTTTTGTGATGCATTTGTACTTCTAAGTGGTGTCACACTTCATTTTTCCCCGCCCCTTGGGCTATGAGGGTCGAGTGCCGACCTTATATTTAGAAGGGAGAGAGAGAGATGTCGCACTTCATTTTTCCCCTCCCCTTGGGCTATGGGGACCGAGTGCCGACCTTATATTTAGAAGGGAGAGAGAGATGTCGCACTTCATTTTTCCCCATCCCTTGGGCTATGGGGACCGAGTGTTGACCTTATATTTAGAGGAAAAGAGAGAGGGTTGAGGGAGGGAGAGAGAGAGCATATATCCACTCAGTAGCTACAAACCATCTATATTCTTTTTTATGTTCTTTAATGTTTTGCGGAAAATATACTACTAATACACATCCAAGAATTCATATGCAAACACAAGCATCCAAAGTACATCATATCATTATGCATTCATGAAAACTAGTCTTATACTTAATAAAACCCACGTACCTGAGATCAGAGATTTCTAATTTTTCCTGGACCATCTACATCATTGGTCATCACCTGATTCATAACAATTAAATATCAATAATAGAAGGTTCACCATAATTAATGGTATCTTAGGTCCAAATTAGGGTTTAGGCCAAACCTAGGTTCAACTGTCCCTAAATGAGTTTCCAATATTTTTATACTGATTAGTAAGTCATAATAAGGGTATGGTCCAAATTTCATATTTTTCTGGTGCATTTACTAAAATGAGGTTAAAAGCATCTAATTCCATTCTAATATCAAAAGACCTAGTATTTGTACATTTCATTAATATCAAAGGTTGTATTTAGTATCCAAACGATATTAGTGTTCAAGAGTAATATTTCCAGTTTTATGGCCACTATATGCTAATTATACTTATGCAAATAATCTTAAAAGAAGCATCATCTTGTAAATGGAAAATAAACCATAATACTACTTCAAGGGTCTTATTTAGGGATCTTATAAGGAAGCAGACATTTTTCTAAGTCTGGGGGTATTTTTATGGGATTTATAGGACACTAGAGATATTTATAATGCATTTTCTAAGATCTGTACATATACTGGATTTTCGAGTGAATTATTACCTTTTTGGCCAACTGGATGGTACCATGTGTCCCTAGAGGGCATTGCTGCTCCAGGCCTAAGCCGCTTGGGTTCATGATTGAACCATATGGGGATTTGGTCTGGCCTACTATGAGACTCGACCATCCACAAGTCGTGAGTCCATCCTGCTGCTTTCCTCGCGATCTCGCGTGCGCCCCCAGCCGCAATCTTCTGCAGGTGCCCTTGTGCGTCGCTGCGGCAAGAACTCTGGCGAGCATACAAAGTCTCCACCCCCTCCAACATGTTTGTTGCTATGGCTGTGGTTTCCTGCTCAAGCTCCTTGGTCGAGCTCCATGCTAACCCTGGCTTTCCATATCTTACGCCCAAGGTGGCACAGAGCCACGGTTGGAGCTGTTGTTGCTCAAACAGGTAGGGGCGCTGCCCTATAGATTTTGGTAACCCATGGAGCAAGGAAGGAGAACGAGGGGCAGGTGTTGTAGATTCAGATCTAGGCCTCAAGGCCGGAGTTGTTGGTGCCATACTCATGGTGCTACTTGCCCTGAATCTCCCCCTGGCCGGCAACTTGCTGCAACTGTAGCTTGGGAGGTCAGCGCCCTAGGTCTGGTGTTGCTCCTGAGCCATGATAGTGGAAGGCAGGAAGAAGGAAGAGGAGAGGAAGGAGACATGCGTCTGCGGTGGCCATTTGCCTTCGTTGTGGAGGTTGGGCACCTCAGGGCCGCTTGGTGCTTTCCTGCCGCCGCCAGAGGAACCAAGAAGGGGGAAAGGGTTTCCTCATGTTGAAGCTCGTGGATGTAGAATGTAGGATCCTTGATGGAACTATGTGAAGCTGGATAGCCACTTAGATTAAGGCAAGGAGCCCTGGAATGGCCCTTCCAACCCACCAGCTCCTACTCACAGAGGGGAGTTCAACGGTCAGGGAAAACACCTCCATAGCTGCAACAAGACTTCTTGTAGATTTTACAGGTTTGTACAGGTGGATTTTCCTTACTCCCTAGTGCTCCTCACCCTCTATAGAACCTCTTTCGGTCACACTTATCACTTCTGGGCGTGGTGGAGAGAGTTGAGGGTGTGAGGGCTCATTCTCCCTAGATATTTCCAATGAAACACCTAATCCTTGGGTCGATAGACTACTCATGGCATCACACAGATGGTAGTTGAGCTATTACAGACTCAGTCTTTTCGAGAGTGGTGGATCGAGCAACAACCGTGGGGCAAGCTCAGTTATCCGGAAGGAGCAGAGCTTGAAGACAAAGTCAAGGGTATCTATTTGTATCTAGCGGATATAGAGAGTCCACATTTTCAGGCCAGTGGTCACCCCCAATAGAAATCGTGCCCCTTTTGTTAAGTGGGTTGGTTGCATGACATCAGAGAAAATCAAATCTAGTTTTAAAATCAGTTGAAACCCAAGTCATTTAATCAGAGTTAAAACATCAATACCTCCCAAACGGCTAGCCCGAAAGTCATGAAATTTTAACCATGAGTTCCTCATCACATAAAGCCTCATATTACCAAGTTCGAACTCAAGATTACAACATTTGGTCATATAACTAAATTCCTCAGCTAACCTCATAAATAATTGTACTAACCTCATGTACAAGTCAATTAATAATCAACTCTTGACTAACAAGTTGAACTTATATTATTTGACCACATCACGCCTCAAAGTCCTTTGTTAAATAATAGGTATGCCTCATGATACTATATTGGATATCAAACTCCTAAATTTAGGGTCATCACATTCACCCCATCTTAAAAGGAATTTCGTCCTCGAAATTCAGCTAACATCATACTTAATTTAATATATATATAGGTTTCACTTCATAGAAGTCACCATTTCTAACTTCTAAAGTTCTCATACTTCTAGATGTACCCTAAGCTCTCATCGTAGGGTTTAGAACATCTAGGGCCTCTCTCACCCCACCATAAAAAGGTTGAAGCATCATTTTTTTAGAGGAAATCAAACCATCACTTAACATCACGATCATAACATAACATTCTAGTATTTTAGGGTTTACATCCCTCATTCCCCTAAGAATTATGGTTTGTTCATATTTTTGAAGTGAAAGAGGTATTATTACTAAAGGTTTCATATTTCACCTCACTAAAACATGCAAGGTGATATCAAGTGTGCACCTCATTTGTTTCAAAATCATCCTTAGTGTGGCTTTAAGATCAACATCGTACTTAGATTTGATCATCGTATAAGGGCTTACTTTACATGCTTGAAAAAAAGAGTTTCACCCTACGGTGTGAGAGTTTTCATTAAACTAAGATCATAGATTTAGAAGCATTGAGGTTAGGTATTATACTTTGTGATCATATAATCTAAGATACAATGAAATCTTTATTTCAATTTCATGATTTTAGACTTATATGTTTCATGTATGATATGAAGGGAAAGAGAATATATTAAATCAAGCTTATCATGATTTCAAACTTTGATATCAGATGTATGATATAGAGAGGGAATATAGAACATGTCAAGCTTATATGAGTGGCTCTTCATACATAATTCATCTTTATATTTCAAGTGAGGTTTCTAACATCATATATAAGAAAGAGAAGTGAAAGGAATGATATTTATGAGTATCTTATGCATAAAGCATTTCACTCTCATAACCAGAGTTTCATAGATTACCTCACTTGCAACTAATGATGAGCCTTACAGCTTAAGTCACTCAAGCTAAGACATAACTCAGTCAAAGGATTGACTTTCTCATTATGAGTCGCCTACCCATCATTTTTTTAACCCAATTCTCATATATAGGATCGAATCATGCAAAAAGGACTCAACTCGTCTACTGAGGAGTAACCCAGCTTAGGACACATCATTTCATATATATCTCAGGGTAGGTCCTACGACCCTCTCCTTGTGGGTCTCACTTTCTCTAGAGTTCACCACATATCTTGTCCTAACACTAGAGGTCCTCCTTTGTAAAAGAGCTTGAGGCTCATGCATATTCAACTTTATCTTAAACTTAGATTGCATTAATAAGAAAGGACTATGTCTTTTCTTCATCAAGACTTAGATTAGATTTTCTAAAATTGAACTCATCTCATATGCAACTTAAATCTTTATAGGGAAACTCATACCATCAGAGATCAAACTTAGATAAGATTGCACATGCTTATTTCAACTATCATTCTATCATCTACTCTATGTATCACCTATCTTGATAAGTCTCTAGACATCTAATCTAGACTACTCTCTCTTCTAGACTGATGTCACTCCCTTTCACTTAGGTTGCATGAACACTAACTACTCTATAGTGTGAGGAACACATTTTCATATTTACATATATATAATAAAATATTATATAGTTTTTTTCCTCTGAGAAGACGGACGTCAGAGAAAACTGTCGAGGCTCGAGCTGATGGGAAAACAAAACCAAATCAGCAAAATTGAGTGTCCCACACACAGTAGATAGTCTAGTGCTATGTCACCTAGTGAAATGGTGAGAATAGGGTGTAGATTAGTGTAGCTACCCAATACATATGAGCTCTATATGGAAAGGGTTTCACACACTTATATAAACCTAGTTCTTGAACATCTAGGTTCTAACCTAGAGGCTAAGTCAAACATAGTTCTTATAGAACAACTTGCTATGTTTCTAAGGTTTGAAATGAAAGGTGAAATTTGGTTTTATGTTTCATGGTGAGTAATTGTTAGGTGTATCTATTGTTCATGCTCTGATACCAACTGTAACGTCCCCGAATTTTCACCTTCTCAAAACCCCATGGAGATGAGAAGACAAAATCTGAAAATGTTAGCAATTATATCAGAGAGCGATGCGGAAGCATAATACACATACATGAACATACAACCATAACATTTCTCAACAATAACATGTATATTTACAACATGAATTATTACATCTTGGATTACATTTACATATTGAAAAAAATAGAAAATTACACAGTCTAAACATGTATGCTAAATTAGGATCTACACAATAGGTACAACCTGAACAGTGCTCACTTCACATCTTTTATCCCACGCTATCTCTGAACCTAAAACATACGTGAAACAACGAATCAACACACAAGGTGTTGTGCACGTGGGTAGAAAGATACATACTAATATGCTTGCATAATTGAAATAATCTTGAGAAAGAAAGAGTAAAAGAAAACATTGTTTAACGTGATAATCCGGTAAACACATATTTGTAGATGTCTTTTGATGCATTTGTACTTCGAAGTGGTGTCACACTTCATTTTTCCCCGCCCCTTCGGCTATGAAGGCCGAGTTCCGACCTTATATTTAGAAGGTAGAGCGAGAGATGTCACACTTCATTTTTCCCCGCCCCTTGGGCTATGGGGACCGAGTGTCGACCTTATATTTAGAGGAAAATAGAGAGGATTGAGGGAGGGAGAGAGAGAGCATATATCCACTCAGTAGCTACAAACCATCTATATTCTTTTTTATGTTCTTTAATGTTTTACGGAAAATATACTACTAATACACATCCAAGAATTCATATGCAAACACAAGCATCCAAAGTACATCATATCATTATGCATTCATGAAAACTAGTCTTATACTTAATAAAACCCATGTACCTGAGTTCAGAGATTTATAATTTTTCCTAGACCATCTACATCACTGGTCATCATGTGATTCATAACAATTAAATATCATTAATAGAAGGTTCACCATAATTAATGGTATCTTAGGTCCAAATTAGGGTTTAGGACAAACCTAGGTTCAACTATCCCTAAATGAGTTTCAAATATTTTTATACTGATCAATAAGTCATACTAAGGGTTTGGTCCAAATTTCATATTTTTCTGGTGCATTTACTAATTTCTAGAATTAAAATGAGGTTAAAAGCATATAATTCCATTCTAATATCAAAAGACCTAGTATTTGGACATTTCATTAATATCAAAGGTTGTATTTAGTATCCAAACGATATTAGTGTTCAAGAGTAATATTTCCAGGTTTTATGGCCACTATATGCTAATTATACTTATGCAAATAATCTTAAAAGAAGCATCATCTTGTAAATGGAAAATAAACCATAATACTACTTCAAAGGTCTGATTTAGGGATCTTATAAGGAATTAGACATTTTTCTGAGTCTGGGGGTATTTTTAAGGGATTCATAGGACATTGGAGCTATTTATAATGCATTTTTGAAGATCTGTACATATACTAGATTTTTGAGTGAATTATTACCTTTTTGGCCAACTGGATGATGCCACGTGTCCCCAGAGGGCACTACTGCTCCCGGCCTAAGCCGCTTGGGTTCATGATTGAATCGTATGGGGATTTGGTCTGGCCTACTATGAGACTCGACCATCCACAAGTCGCGACTCTGTCATCCTGCTTTCCTAGCGATCTCGGGTGCACCCCCAGCCGCAATCTTCTACAGGTGCCCTTGTGCATCGCGGCGGCAAGAACTCTGGCAAACATACAAAGTCTCCACCCCCTCCAACATATTTGTTTCTATGGCTGCGGTTTCCTTCTCAATCTCCTTGGTCGAGCTCCATGCTAACCCTGGCTTGCCATTTCTTATGCCCAAGGTGGCACAGAGCCACGGTTGCAGCTATTGCTGCTCAAACAGGTAGGGGCGCCGCCCTACAGATTTTGGGAACCCATGGAGCAAGGAAGTAGAACGAGGGGCAGGTGTTGTGGATTCAGATCTAGGCCTCAAGGCCGGAGTTGCTGGTGCCATACTCATGGTGTTTCTCGCCCTAAATCTCCCCCTGGCCGATGACTTGCTGCAATTGTATCTTGGGCGGCCGACACCCTAGGTCTGGCGTTGCTCCTGGGCCATGATAGAGGAAGGCAGGAAGAAGGAAGAGGAGAGGAAGGAGACATGCGTATGTGGTGGCCATTTGCCTTCGTTGTGGAGGTCGGGCACCTTAGGGCTGCTTGGTGCTTTCCTACCGCCACCAGAGGAACCAAGGAGGGGGAAAGGGTTTCCTCATGTTGAAGCTCGTGGTTGTAGAATGTAGGATCCTTGATGGAACTATGTGAAGCTGGATAGCCACTTAGATTGAGGCAAGGAGCCCTGGAATGGCCCTTCCAACCCACCAGCTCCTGCTCGCAGAGGAGAGTTCAACGGCCAGGGAAAACACCTTCATAGCTGCAACAAGCCTTCTTCTAGATTTTACAGGTTCACACAGGTGGATTTTCCTTACTCCCTAGTGCTCCTCACCCTCCGTAGAACCTCCTTAGGTCACTCTTATCACTTCCAGATGTGGTGGAGAGAGTTGAGGGTGTGAGGGCTTGTTCTCCCTGGATATTTCCAATGAAACGCCAAATCCTTGGGTCGATATACTTCTCATGGAATCACAGAGTTGGTAGTTGAGCTATTACAGGCTACATCTTTCCGAGAGTGGTGGATCGAGCAACAACCGTGGGGCAAGCTCAGTTATCCGCAAGGAGCAGAGCTTGAAGATGAAGTCAAGGGTATCTATTTGTATCTAGTGGATACAGAGAGTCCACATTTTCAGGCCAGTGTCACCCCCAATAGAAATCGTGCCCCTTTTGTTAAGTGGGTTGGTTGCGTGACATCAGAGAAAATCAAATCTAGTTTTAAAATCAGTTGAAACCAGAGTCATTTAATCAGAGTTAAAACATCAATACCTCCCAAACGGCTAGTCCAAAAGTCATGAAATTTTAACCATGAGTTCCTCATCACATAAAGCCTCATATTACCAAGTTCGAACTCAGGATTACAACATTTGTTCATATAACTAAATTCCCCAGCTAACCTCATAAATAATTGTACTGACCTCAAGTACAAGTCAATTAATAATCAACTCTTGACTAACAAGTTCAACTTATATTATTTGACCACATCATGCCTCAAAGTCATTTGTTAAATAATAGGTATGCCTCATGATACTATATTGGATATCAAACTCCGAAATTTAGGGTCATCACAATTAATCACTAAGTTAATTATTTAATTCACATATATATACACACACACACATATATATATATAACTATATATAAAATGATAATACATTTTGGATCAGTGGATTCATTGAATAATCTCATGAGTAGAGTTAAATTAGTATCTAGAGCCATGGTTTCCTTTGGAATGTTTAAAACAAAAGTTTTAGGCATTAAGAAAAACCATAGTGGAAGTCAGTGCATCGAAATATGGTCAAAAACAAGAAACCATCAATCACATCTGTAGACAAACAAGCCATATCCATTTTATGGATGAAGTGACATAATATGGAAATGGAAATTACAACTGGTTGTTGCAAAAATGGGTGTTGTAATGTTGGAAGTGAATAAAGCATAAAAGGTGATATAATTGTAGATAGGACGTACATGAAGCTTATTCTGTCTTGCCTTCTTCCCATATGTGTAAGGGTATGTGTCATTGATTTTTTTGAGAAATCATCCTTATTAATGTATGTGTATTCAACTTTAAACTGGTTGTCAATGAGTGAAGGAACCACACACCTTATTAACCCAAGGATAACTAATGGAGCCTCCACTCGCGTGAAGTTGCATGCACCACTAAAAATCTTAGAGATAGTAAGTCTCTAAGTTTAGCCTTGTGTGTGCTATAATAAGATCTCCACCAACGTATGCTAAGGTATGTGGAAGTCTTATCGTAGTACAATTGAGGGTCGAATCCACGAGACAATGATCTTGTCAAGGATTAACAAGATGGAAAACGTTATAATTCTACTCATCTACTCAAGAGTTGATATCTAGATCGAAGAGTTGATTTGATGATTAAACTAATATGAAAATGTAAATTAAATGGCAGGAAAGTAAACTTAAGGTTGTAGACAATATTGGGAAACCACTAGGATGTGATCGAGTTTCACCACCACTACGCATGGATCATAGCATACATCATAATAGCATGTCTTGCAATAAGAGTCTGAACAGTTAGTATCTTTGTAGATTTAGCTTCCTTTTGGATAACTAACTACGAGAAACATGGGAGTATTGCAATGCCAACCATCCCTAAATGAATGGTCACTTACTTTGCATCACTCCCTTCGCAAAGTGTGTTCCTTAACCTATCAAAGTTGTACTTCCATACGTCAACTGATTCCATTTCACAGTATGAAAGTACAACAATGGAGGTGAGTTTACTCTACTCCTTGAAAAGCATTCCTAGATAGTGAAACAGATATATGGTGACTACATACATCAAGTACCAACATACAATCAATAATCGAATCTAAAAGCACAAACATAAACAATTCACACTAGTAGATAATAGGTAACACATGTTGGTGATCAAGCAACTAGCATTCATTTAAACGATTGATGTTGAACTAAAAAGATAGCATTTTTATTGCAAACTCATGAATTGCAAAGCATGGAATGAAAACATGGGTAGCGGGGCTACTACCCGCACCCTAGTATATGGAACTACTCACTCATGGAAAGAACAAAGAAGGAGATAAGAGAAGAGAAAGATAACCTCATCTCCATGTAAGAGGGAGGAAGGTTAACCCCTTGGAGTAGAGAACAACTATCTTTACACTACGTGGTTGCTTTGGTGATTAATCCTTCACTGCCCACCTTCTATGTCGATGAGAGACAATGTAGGCTTATGGATGGAGTGTGGATCTTAGACCGGCAGCCTTGGGGCAAAGGATGAAGGACAAAATAGTTCTAGAACAAATGAGGCAACCTTTGGGAATCTAAGACTCAATACTGAATGAGGACCCTTTGAGTCCTATTTATAGGCTCCAAGGATCTTTAACGGTATTGAGAACTTTTGGGTCTTCATGATCTTGAGACCGTTAAGCATCCTCACGATCTTGGGGACCAGTTGAGTCCTCGCAGTCTTGAGACCGTTAAGCACCCTCATGGTCTTGGGGGACCGGTTGGATCTTCACGGTCTTGAGACCATGAAGCACCCTCAAAGTCTTGGGGGGACCGGTTGGGTCTTCGCGGTCTTGAGACCATTAAGCACCCTTACAGTCTTAGAGATCGGTTGAGTCTTTGCAATCTTGAGACCATTAAGCATCCTCACGATCTTGGAGACCGATTGGGTCTTCGTGGTCTTGGAACTGGTGGTCTTTTCATAGTCTGGAGACTGATATTATCCTCTTAGTCTTAGGACCGGTTGGACCTTCTCTCGGTCTTGGGACCGATGGATATTCATTCGGTCTTGGGACCATTTGGGTTTTCATTCGGTCTTGGGACCGATTAGTCTTTACTCGGTGTTGGGACCATTTTGGTTGAGACTTTTGTAATTTTTTTTGGGTTTATATGTAAGAAGAAAAGAGAAATATCATTATATTGGTATATTTACATTAAAGCTTGAAAGTTACGTACTTAATCTAATTTATCTAAGAAAGAGTATGAAAAACTAAGAAAAACTATCAAGATAACATCACAAAATGGGAGGTTATCAATAACCCCCAAATTCATTGTTGTGAGTTTATTCTCAACATCCCCCAAACATCTTTACATGTTTCTCATGTGCTTGCATGTGTTTTTTTTTATTTTGATAGGGTGTGGGATTTTCTCGCACTTGTATCGTAGGCCAAATCTATTATCATGTAAAAAGATAAGATGGAAGGCTAATTAGATGTTTCTTCTAGTGAAAAATTTCAACATTATTCTCAACAGTCCTAGTAAAATTGTACTTATTTCCTAAAGTAGTATAATGAAATTATTTCCATCATAGATAGATTTGTGAAGCAATATTTAGAAAGATGCACATGAAAAAACAACTTCAACAACACATTTGTTGTTAAAAACAAACATCCATAGATTTTGAATGATTTTGATGACATCTAATTCTTATTTAAAATATAGACTTTTGCCTTATTATGCATAAGAAATTATTTCTGAACAAATTTTCATTTTTCATTGTATTTAGAAGTGACAACATGACATTTTCTAACACCTACATAAAAGAATAAAGAGAAGAGAAAACATTGCATGGCACATTGTACATATCACTTGGCTATTATGTGTCACACACAAGACAAATATCTAAAGCTGCCATCATTTTAATTTCATCAACAAAAATAAAATCATAGATGAAGGATTTAATGGAGTCTCCATTGTGTTTTATATAGTAAAACCTAGAAAAAAATGGTAAATGACTTGTAATGGATAAATTAGTTATCAATTGATTCTAATCTTATAACGGTGTACTCTTTTATGGAGAGAGAAAGAGTGGCCAAGTTGGTATCTCAATACATCTATAAAAATGGTATTATGGTGGTGGTTTTGATTTGAAAAAAAAGTAGAAAGCCTTTATAGTAGGCTGACATCGTGAATACAATTGAAACTTGAAGAAAATACAAACTACAAGTTATGTAAAACATTTTTCATCCATCTCGACATTATTACTTTTCTCATTTCACCACAAATCCTTCTTCTTGAGAAATAGTGAAGTGGGGAGTTGTTTTGGAAAGGGATTGGAGGTCAGAGGTTGAGGAAAGATCACAAGGGTTTACAAGAAAGGTTCACACATAAAGTTTTTCCAAGCCTTTATCTTTATCTCTATGATTTTCTATCTTAGTTGCTCTATAACAATTCCCTCATCATGTTATTCCCAATTAAGGTGGATCGAGGAGGCAAGGGTTGTTGTCTACTTTCTAAATTTCCAAGTTTAGTAAATAACCAACAATAATCCATTATTTCATTAAATAATATTGGTTTCTAACAAGATGAAAATAACTCTCCTCTAAGGAGTTACATTTTTTATTCAAAAGTAAATGCTACATGAAAAGGAAAATATAATTATCTAACTAAATCCTCTAAAATTCTCTAGTTGTGCATTCTTTTAATTTTTTCCATGTATTCTTTTGGTTACATATTATGGATATCCATATTTGTAGATAATAGATACAACTTGGCCTAAAACTATGACAACCAAAGTAGGTAGTCATTGAATGGCTATATTGTGTACGTGGGTGTATAGAAAATATGTGAATATATGTGTAACAAAATATTAAATACATAAAGAATACTTTAGTAATAAATGTACTTTTTATTTTATATGCAACTTTCTAACCCATAGTTTCCCTATCATTGTGGACAGACTAATCCCTTGATCCCTCAATGTGTTATAGCTTTTGATTCAACATTAGATTCAGGGTGACTGTCCACCAATGTACTTGGTAACAACACATTATTAGTATTAGTCATTGTTAATCCTAACTAGATTATGACCATGTGAATTTGTGCTCTTTTGGATCATGAGGCACAAGGATTTATTTCTCCTTGGGATTGGATTCTCATTACCCACAGATCATGAGCGAACCATCTTGGAAAATCACTTTTGTGATCTCATCCGGGGTTCTAACATCCATTCTATAATCTGATCCTAGATTTCATGATCTCTGTATTTTTAGGATTATATTAAACATGTCAGTTGAGTGATTAATACAATAAACACACAATAAATGAATGTAAAGAAATCTAGAAAAAATATCCAACAACATTAATAACAATCAGAATAAAAGATGGTGACATCTAGTGGTCTTATTCTTCATGGAGTCAACATAAGTATTGAGAAAAGAAGAAAATATCACATCACTAGAGAGACGAAGAAGAACCTCTAGTGGTCTCCAGTAGAACTTCAAGTTCTAGCAACATGATTTGACAATCTTTAAGGTGAGGAAATTGTCTCTCCTCTCTGCTTCATGCACCAAAAATGAGAATTGAATAGAAAGTTGGATCCTATATCGTTAGGTCAACTATTTCTATATTTAGGGTTGCCTCTAGTTACTTCCCAATGGTTCTCCATTTCTTTCTTCCATTGTGGTTGGTCAACTAGGAAGTGTATTGTTTCATTGAACTTGAGTGGGTGTGCACTGAATCTTTGCATCCATTGACCTATCACTTGAGTCAATCAGTTCACAGGTTGACATAAATTATGTTAGAATTTCAATCGATCCACCGATGTAACAAGTTGACTGATCGGGTACCCATCAATACAGTCTGAAAATTGGAAATTATTTGAAGTTGAGCTACTATAGGTGAATCGGGTGACTCATCTCATGGATTAACCAACTAGAAATTCACATTGGAGTCATTTAACTCAAGGAATTTATAGGGGCTTATTCTTCACCTTATTTGACCAACCCCTCAAGTTGATAGATCGACTAACATTGCACTTGATTTCATCTTCAGTTGGCTATCTAATCGGTCGATAGGTAGAATAGGCCACCTAAAAAGCCTTCTATAAAATGTAACATAGTCTTTTAAGCCTATAATTGATTCCAACATTATTGGATGAGTTAGGGATCTTGAGTGGCGTTAGATCTTGATAAATGATTTCCCTACATAAAGGCAAGAAATTCCATTAAAAGCCTAAACTTTAGGAATAAAATTGAGTTTGTTAGAATGAATATAAAATAGGCAAATGAAATGGTGAAAAGTTGACAAATTTATCATGAACCATTCAATCAAATGAGATGAATATGCATTCATAACATAACCTGGAACTTAAATGTAGCTCATCCTAAACTAATACAAAACCACAACTAACTACCAAATAGTACTAATAGCCTATCATCCTCTCTCTCTCTCTAATAATATAATTTGAGTCCCAACCACCTAACACGGCCAAGAAACCCTAATCTCTTTAAATTACATAACACAACATCCCATATTGTTTGTCCCAAATTTTCTTAGCAATCAAGCTTTCGTGTCAAAGAATGTAGTGTAACAGGTGTAATATAATTGATGCCTCAGATAGTTCCACATATTCCTATGAGATTTGGCACATGGACAAGGTTCAGCTGTGGAAGGGGGGTTTGGGGTAGTTTTGAATCCCTTGGGTAGAAAATAGAGTGAAGGGAGGTATGGAAGGAAGAATTTTGAATCTCTCCTCCATTTGGCTTGAGATTTCTTTTGACTATTGCAATTATATTGATTGAACTTTTTTCTTTTAGTTAGCACATTGGCATATTTTCTTATTGGTGGTATGCCCCTATTACATAGAGAGGGTTATGAAAGAAGAGATGAGGGAGTAGGGGTTAGCCACCCCAAACATAGGGTTTGACATATTTTTTTTCTATTTGATATGTTTTATTGTTAGTAAGATTATAAGATAATAGTGCACAAAGTGTAGAGAGGCTCAACATGTGCATATCATATGTTAGGAATTAACACATAGGAACAACCTCAAAACCAATCACTTCCATCATGTAACATTACACAATGAAGACATTTTCACAAGTTTCTATGTTAATCATTAGGTGTCATGTTGCATTTAATTCCCCTGAATCCCTATGGATTGCCGTCATTTCTAGGGAACAACACTAATTGAGTTCGTTGGTGACAAAATAGGTTCTACCATTGGCAATTCAGTATTTAGCATTACAAATATTCTCTTCATTTAGATAGGTTACATTGATAAATGATGCAAATGCAGTGCAAGATAATAAGGTTGACTCTAGATTGACTAGGTAATGATTGATTGCATGTAATTTTAAAATGGATATAGATGGAATAAAAACATGATGCAAAAACTAATCCTAAAATAAGAACAACATAAGATAAAGATAGATTGTGTGGGGTAGAGATTTACCACCCACCCTCCATCCAATACTTAGAATCTTTCTCATCAACGAGAAAACTCTAGGTCCATAATGGAGTGGAGAAGATATATTGGTAATGGCCACCATCCACCATGCTGACCTAATAGTGGTCACTCCTACTAGTACTGAGAGGGGTTTGGTTGGGACCAAAAGGAATTCTAGGATGGTAAGTCTAACCAGTCATTGCTCGTGGCCAGTTGTGGGGCTCCTCATGGGGAGAAGTACTGGTTTATTGATGCCCCCAATACTGAGAAATATTTATGGGATTCCTTTATCCAATACCAAAGTCCTCAAAGTATGTTTGGGTATGCTTGTAGTTTCCCCAGTCCACATGCCATTGCTCATGTGTCTACTACATGAGGTACATGTGGTTTAGTTGGTGGTTGTATCATTGTTTCTCCTGCTCAATGTAGGTTTGAGACCCTTGATGTGATCCAGCTACAACTTGAGGTTGTGGAAGATGTAGGATGAAATCCTCACTGAACATACTGAAGTAGTAGTTGTACTCCTCATTATTGTTGCATCATTTTTGGAAGGTGGAAAGGAACTCGAGTGTGAGCTCCTTGAAGACTGAGAAAACTTTGTAAGGGAAGTGAGAAATGTAGTTTTGATAGAGAACCTTGTCCATAACCTCTTGGACGCTCAAGGCCTTGCACATTTTAGCACATGCCTAACATGGAAGTTTCACACCAAGAAAACCCATCACCTTGTATATCTTCTTTTGATGGATGATGGCAATTTACTAGTACTTGTTGGGCTAGGGATAAATGAAGGGGTTGTAAAAAAGAGAGAAAGCTCATGGTTTTGTCTCTACTAGAGAAGTGTAGCAAGGTAGAGTAGTTGTAGTGTCATTGTGCATGGCAATATTAGAGCATATAGCATCAATGATCAACAATCATTAACTACTACGACATCTATTGCAACATCCTTAGGGTTAGGGTACTCGTACCCCACATTAGTATTATGCATGTGAATGTCATTATCTACCATCCAATCACTAATTTGGATGTCGTCTGTGGCATGGTGCATTGCTTTGGACTGAGAGGGAAGGGTGTTTTAGCTTCTCCTTCTCCTAACCCTTGCCATTCATGGAACTAAAGAAGTTTAGTTTCTTCCCCCAAATACAGCCAAAACTACCAAATGGATGGTTAAAACTACCTCCCTTGGTGTCTTGCACTTTGGAGCCCTGTTGAAGTGCGAACAAACCACTAAATGAGTGGGTCAGTCTGCTAGAAAAAGGAATGAGTGTTGTTGATGGTCAATTTTTTGACTGGATATGGGAGTCAATCAAATTTTAAATGGCAGTGTGTCTACTAAATAAATCAAGATGGTCGATTAGTGGAGCTCATCAGTTGACTCTCATGGTGGTGCATGATGGCGATATGGATTGACTCACATTTGTTGTGTTCTCTGATACAACAGTGTGGAGAAAGAACTATTTGATCTATTGGTGATGTTGGTTTTCTTGATTGGATTGTGGCTATCAATGTTAGTGGAAAGGGATGACTCATGGACATGAGAGGGGGTGAGAAAATGGTTTCTCACTACCTCGTCTAGTGTGCATTTTGATCAAGTAGCTTCTGCACGGGAGAAGGATGACAATGGCGATGAAGCCAGGCAATTTAGTAGTCATTGGGATGTACTCATCAAGCACCCCAACTAGTGGATGTGTTTTATGAATCATGTTGCTGAAGGGAGGAAGCATATCAAGAAGCTCCAATTTCCTCATCACTTGTCTCATATTAGAAGTGGGGCTTAAGAAAGAAGGTCAAGAGTTGACTGATGGTGATAGAGGGAGCAAAATCTTCTAGTTAAGGTAAGGGGATTTTGGATCACAGTGTTGACTCCATTGCCCCTAGCCTTACTATATACACATGGGTTGTTAGTCACTCGACTTAGGGAAGCAAGTCAATTTATTTACCTTGTTTTGGAACATCAATTGGAATGGATTTTTTGACCTACTTTTCATAGGAGTCTATTAGCCAATGGAATGGGCAATGGGTTAGTAACTTTCAGGAGAAAAAATGAATTTTCAGTCGCTCGACTAGAGTAGTGGGTCGATGGACCCAAATTGATTATGATCTCCATCTACAATTGGGTTGGATGACAGGTAATACTAGTCAACTAACACATTAAGCATTGTATTTTAAGAAAACTTCTAAGGTAGGGGAGAGTCCCTATCAGACTTTTGTCGGTGAACTCGATTAGTTGGTTGGTTGACCTCAAATTGACAAACTGCCACTAACCCTTTGTCTAAGAGACCCCTTCAATGGTCGATTGGATATTAATTGAATATTATGTGCTACAAGTAATTCAATCAACTAGTGAGACTCACTTTATAAGAATCCTTGTGTTTCATTCAACCCTCTCAATCACTCGACTAGGTGATCCGGTCGATCGACTGGCGGGTCGACTAACTGGTCTATTGTACATGTCATATAAATCATTCAAGTTAGATTATATTAGACTTATCCAAACTAACAAATAATAAGAACAACAATTTAACATACACTAACCAAATCCAATGGACAAAGCTAAGTTCAAATAATGAAATCTATATAATACAACAATTGGGTTGCCTCCCAACAAGTGTCTTATTTTATGTCATTGGCTAGACACATGTATTCTCATATGGTATTTAGTGTGGAACGGGTTGTAGTGTTACTTATTATGATGCAAGTTCTTATCACTTTAGCCTATGGATGTCAGCATCAATCTTTCCTTTAACCTTGTCCCATAGACTGAACACTCTCTGAGGATCGATGTGCTTCATTAAATATGGACCATACCATTGGGACGTCATCTTCCTTGGATACAACCTCTATCGGGAGTTGTAAAGAAAAACTTGATCTCCCACTTGGTTGTATTTTCTTTTCAAGTGGCCATCATGCCACATCTTGGTCCTCTCCCTATAGATGTGTATGTTCTCATAGGAAGACACATGTATCTCCTCCAACTACTGAAATTGGAGAAATCATCTCTCTAGAGAAACACATATAAAAATTTAGGAATCCCATTGTCCAAACTTATGATCCATATCGACAGGGAGATAGCACTTCCCATATATCATCTTGAATGGTGTAGTGCGCAATGAAATCTTGAATGATGTCATGTGCGTCCAAAGAGCATCAATTAGCTTCAACGCCCAATATTTTTTGGTGTGTCCTATCATCTTTTCAAGGATAACCTAAATTTATATGTTCAAAATATTCACTTAACCGCTTTTTTGTGGATGATATAGAGAGGCTATTTGTTGGTGGATACCCATATTTCTTCAATAGTGACTCAAAAATTTCCTCCAAAAAATGAGAGTTGCCATCAAAATTCACCATGTGTGGCACCTTGAACCTGGGGAAGGTGATGTCCTTGAACATCACCATGATGAGCTTGGAGTTGATGAAGATAGTAGGGACTTCTTCCACTCACTTTTAGGTGTAATCCAATATGACTAGGATGTAGGAATAACCACATGATGGGAGAGATGGACCCATGTAGTCCACACCCATGCAATAAAGATCTCGACCTCTTACTAGGTAACAAAAGGTATTTCATCATTCTTTAATAATGTCCATGTGCTTTGGAATTGATTACAAGATAGGATGAATTCATACATGTCTTTGAATATTATAGCCCAATAGTGTCCACATTTGAGGACTCTTAACGTGATCTTCTTCACACTCATGTGCCTATCCATTGGGCCTGAGTGACATTGCTCAAGAATGGAGTGGCCCTCCTCCTCTGTGACATGCCTTTGATATTGACCATGAGCGCCAGGTCACAATAGGTATAACTAATCCCAACAATAGTTATTGACGTCATGCATGTACTTTTCTTTGAATGGCCCATGTACATTGAGTGTAGGACCCCTACGACAATATAGTTTACAAAATCTACAAACCATGGAATGTCAAATAAAATTTTCATTAGTTGGTCATCTGGAAAAGATTCATCTATTGAATTGCTATCACTATCAGAGAGATGATGAGATGATAAAAAACCACATTCTTGTTCCCTTGATTTCCCATATCTCTATATCAAACTCATGCAATAACAAGATCCAATGCATTATATGGGCTTGGATTCTTTTCTCTTCATAAAGTAGTGTATTCGTACATGGTCGATGTAGATGATCACCCTTCATCCAACTAGGTAAATTTTGAATTTTTTGAAGGCATACACAATGGTGAGAAGCTCCTTCTTATTCATGGAATTATTCTTTATGATTCATCCAATGTCTTCTAGGCATATATCATGTGGTGCCTCTTGTGAATCCACTATCCTGAGATTGTCCCTACTGCATTTTCATTGGTGCCACACATAATATCAAGGGGGTTGAGACCAGTGCAATACTCTAATTACAAGTGTGGTGACAAGATCATCCTTAAGATTGTTTAAATTATCCATACATGTATCATCAGAAGAGAACAAGACACCCTTCAAAAGGAGATTTGCAAGGGGCTTATCAATATTCAACAAATCATTGGTAAAACTTCTACTAAAACATGCATGTCCCAAGAACACTCTAGCTCCTTTCTCTATAGATGTCAGTGTGAGTTTATAATTGACTTTAGTATTTTCCTTGTCTACTTCAATCCCCCTATTATTTACTTTATGGTGAAGAACAATACCCTCCTTCAACGAGAAGTAGCACTTATCCAAATTTAGCACCACATATGCTTCTTAAAAATTTTCCAACACAAGAGAAAGGTGATGTAAGCAAGATTTAAATGTATCTTCATAGATGGAGAGATTGCTCATGAAGCTAACATCATAGTTTCTATCAATCCCAAATAGATAGCTATCTTGCAATGATGGAACATAGTAGGGGTCTGGCATAGCCCAAAAGGGAGTCATTTAGAAAGCATACATGCCAAAAGGGTAGATAAAGGTGGTCTTCAACTGTTTGGGTGGATAGAAATCTAATAGGCAAAAAAATATCTATCTAGATACCTGAAGAATTATCGATGGGCTAGACACTCTAAAACTTGATAAAGGAAATGAAGAGAGAAATGATCCTTTCTCATGAATTTGTTTAGAGTTTTGTAATCAATACACATCCTTTACCCCAAAATTGTGCGAGTGGGATGGAACTCACACTTATCATTCTTCACAATTGTAGTTCCACCATTCTTTCAGACCACCTACACTAGACTCACCCAATTTGAATCTAAAATGGGATAGTTGGTCCTCTCTACAAGAAACTTCACAACTTCTAACTAGACTACGTAATTCTTGTTGGGGTTAAATTTGCATAGTGGGTCTCTAAAAGACTTATAATCCTCCACTATGGGGATCTTGTGCATGCATATAGCCTAGAAGAAACTTGTCAAATTAGTCATCTTGCATCCTTGGGTTGGATTTCATTTCCTGAGTTTGGGCATCAATATGTCTTCTTGGTCTTATGTGAGGTCTGAATTTATAATTAAATGGTAGACTTTCTGCTCGTCAAGGAAGACATACTTTAATACCTCTAGTAGGGTCTTCATCTATGGTGCCTTGGTTGTTTTTGCCTCTCCATAAACAACTAATATCATCTTTAAGATTTCAAACACATCAACTAATTCTTCTTTTTAAGGGTCCAAGCAAAATCAACATTGGTTGACTTGTGTGTCATCAAATTCCAAACTTTTTGGCATGGCCAATTTTGTTGGCAATGGATATTTAAATACTCAGTATAAGTTGAGATAAGTCATCCATGCACTCAAGTAAGAAAATCCCTTTATTAATTATGGTCATTTTCAAAATCTTAAACACCTTAAACTCTAGTATTTCTCTTGATAACCTCAAAAGAATAATTCCCACTTCAACATCAATCAAAGCTTGGGCTGAATATAGAGATGTGCAGCCAAAATTGAGAGGATATTTAAGATCTTCCTTGACATTCATGATAAAAAAGTCATAAGGCACACATGCATCCTTAGTGGTATTGACATGAATGTCCTTCATGATCCCCATGGGATTTGTCATAGAGGAATTTTCTAGCTACATTGTCATGGCAGTCATATTTAGATCTCTAAATCCCAATCTTTGCCAAAGGTTTTATGACATGATTGAAATATTGATACCTTAATCCAGCAACTTTTTATGCATGCATTGTACCTAAGGTAACAACCAATCCCCAAGGAACCATGATCCTTCTTCTTCTTAGGCATCTTGTTTAGGAAAATATTCAAAATTGTTTTGGCTAGCTTCACCTTTTCATACTCCTTAGTAGTGTGTTTTTTGGTCAAGAGAGTCTTCAACTACTTTACTAAGGCTAGTATATCAGAAAGGGCATCCAAACAAGGGATTTCAATATGAAACTTCTTCCTAGATTATTTGAACTCCATGAGCCGAGCATATAGCTTTGCCTACCTTCGACGTGTTTGGTATGAGGATCTTGTGTTATAAACTAGCATATCCTATTTACTAGTGTCAACTTGTGCTTTCTTTGCATCACTTGTCTTCCCTACAATATTATCAACAACGATGTTAGGTACTTGTTCCTTCTCAACCATCATTGTGTCATCACCACTAAAGTTAATAGGAACTCTTCTACCTGTCAAAAGCGATGGTGTTGCACACATGTTACCCTAATGCATGGTGAGAACTTCTAAATGCTAGTAATGCTTTGGATTGTTCTCTAGCTGTCCCACCCAAAAAACCTACATGAAGGCGTAGTGAAGCCAAGAGCTGATCTAATTATGATTCATTTCACTTCTGGTTAGCTTATTGATTTGAGATTGTTTCCTATTGTGATAGTAGAGTCTTCTCTATTATTGAGTACTTATCCTTATAGGTTGAAGGAGCACTCTCTATTTGCATCAGTGGTGCCTATATTGGATTCTAAAATTGTTGACCTTGGTTGTACACACGATTTTGGAATTCCTCCCTAAAGTTGCCTTGGTTCTTGAAACATTGTTGCTGACTATATTGGAACCCAGGAGGATTGCAACCTTAATTGTTCATGGGAGGTGGCCATTATTGTAATGCATTTAAAGCACCTTCTACATTACCATACTGGAAAGTAGGGTGGTTTGTGGTCTGGTTGGAGTTGTACACTACAAAAAATAGAACATTTAGCTACAATTATTTAAGTTACATTTAATTTATTTGTAACAAAAGCTATTGCTACTTACAAAATATATTTATGTAACTTAAATAACTATAGTTAGCTCAATAAATAAGAATTAGCTATAAATTTTCTTTCTTTTTAATTGTAACCAGAATAATTAGGATGGCTTGGAGTGAAAAACTCATAGAGTTTCTCCTCATTATCCCCACACATATCCCTTTGGTTTCCCAAACAGTTTTGCAAACCATCTTCTTTCCCTCATGCACATGTTGTCCCCTGACGACCTAACCCTAAGCATGACACCCCTCCCCCTGCCTTAGGCCCCTCCTCTCCACTGTCGTATCCTTATCCAAACTCCATCCCATCTTGCATGTGACTCTCTAGCCAGATACATGACGCCCAACCGACGCCAGCTGCCCACCTGACGCACGACGCCTAACACCCATTGACGCCCAATCGACACCCAGCGCCAAATGCTCATACACGCCCGACGCCCAGTGGATGCCCAACGTTTGATGCCCGTCGACGCCCACCTAACGCCTGACACCCAATCGATGCATGACACCCCCGACACTTGATGCCTGATGCCCATTGACACCCACCCGACGCATGACGCCTGACACCCATCGACGCCCGACGCCCCTGATGCCCGATGCCCAATGCCCGACACCAAATGCTCGTACAAACCTGATGCCCAATAGATGCGTGTCGATGCCTGATGCCCGACACCTAGATGATGCACAACATCTGACGCCCGTCGACGCCCGACGCCCTCTCTCTCACCTGATGCCCCTCCTATCCATGGTTATATCTGTCTCCTATGTCCATATGAATGGCCACCTTATCAGTCTCTAACAAGGACGACCCACCAATTTTGCGCACCGCAGGATTGTTCGCCTCATCGTCTCTATCTCCGAGAAGGACTCAACTATCGATCACCTATCACCTACTCACGTTCCTCTCTAGGAAGGACATTCCACCCAAACATGTCTCCAAAGAGTCTTGCATGACAGAGTCACTCCATTGTTGGCTAGATCCACAATTATATCAACCATTTTTCTTTTTTACAGAAGTCAGAGGGAATTTTTATTCATCTCACCCCTCTCTTGCAAGCTGGTTCAAAAGAATATTATTACACATTGAACTACTCATAACAGAATTAAACTTGGCAGTACTACTACCATTACACATATCCATGTTGACCAAGTCAACTATGTTGCTAGGAGGACACCTATAGTAGTAGGGGCCCCTCTTGTTTTTAATATGAAATTTAGCAAGCTGGTCAGCGACCCTATTCCCCTCCCGATTGATATGAACACAGGTCCAGTTTGGTCTAAAACCTCTCTTCGTAGCAGAAATCCATCTTTCCAGTCTAGGGAACTCCTTATCATCTCCTATTAGAGCCAACTTAGCATTCCTACAATCAATTTCCACAAAAATTTTATTACAATTCAGAGTTTGTCCGATCTCCACAGCAAACTCAATGGCCCGAGTTTCTACTTCAAGGGCACTATCGGCTCGGAAGGATTTCCCCCAGCTGCCGTGCCAGCGGCCCTGATCGTCTCTGCAAACAACAACTGTAGCATCCCAGTAGGATGTAGGATTGAAAGAGGCATCGATATTCATCTTCAAAGTCCCTGGTTCTGGTTTCTTCCATTTTTCTTATTCTCCTCCTAGCCACCTGTTCCCCTCTTTCAGAATTCTTCCTATTGATCCTTCACCAGTAAAGGGTGTCAGCACCGTCCTCCTCTACTTCACGTTCCAGATTTCAGGTGTTTGGTATGTGGTTTAGATGTTTTTAGAATTCTCATATGCTAATTTGCATCTGTATGAATCCCATGTTTCCTTTTTATACACACTATATAGACATGAAAACGTTGAGGGAAAATTCAAAATTGTATTCTTCTTTAATGCCTCTAATCAATCTATCAATATTCTAAGTCACATAGTCTTAGAATGAAAATTATAATTAGGGGATTATTTTCCTATTAGTGAAAATGTCGTAGAAATGAAGTCACATTCTCATCTGATAGTATATTTTCCTATTAGATGATCTTATAGTTTTATACCTTCACACCTAGTAGAACAGTGACTTTATAGCTAGTCAACACTTTGAATGAATTTTGTAGTAAAAGAGAGTAGTTATAGTTTATTTTTACTAGAAAAGAATAACATATTTCATAATGTTAAAGTGCATCACCATGACCTCATTTGATTTCATAATATTAGCATACTGACCACATGAATATGAGATTATAAAAGTTCCTTTAGATAAAAAACTTATATTTATCTACTTTTTGTATTGTATAGTGATGTGTATTATATACCAACCTCTATATGAAAGTCTTATATAGTCTCATGGTCTGAATATAAATTTTTGTTATATGTAATGGTATTTTTGTGGTGATTATGGCTACAACTCAGTATCTTGGAAGTCACTTTCTATCCAATTTTTCTGGTATCTTGGATGTCACTTGCCACATCCTATTATAAACATGTTCAATTTACTTACTTCATTTCAATTATAATGGATATAGTTAGCCTACAACTTAGAAAGTATTGATTTATGAATAGGTGGATGAAATGCCTCAAAATAATAGAATGTATTTTGTAGATGCATTAGGTTCATGAATCCAAATTTCTAATACACACTTGGAACTTTGCTAAGTTTGTTTACAAATTTGATAGTGACCAAAACTATATGAAGCAACAGCAGAATCCATGGTGATATCCAGACAAAAACAATGTATTTCATTCATTAAGCACTTTACAAGCAAGGTTTGCATCCTCCATTCATCTACAGTAGAAAGCCCCCTTTCACATAACTTTTTTTACTTGTTCTTTTCAAATTCTACTTGAGCTTTATTATTACCAGTACAAGAACATGACAATATCTTGTTTTGTATGAAAATTGTAGGCAAACTCATTCGTTGGTTGTTTATCATACTCATATGGACTTGACCCAACAAGACATATGGCCAAGAATCTAAATCTATGAGTATGAAAAAAGGTACTACTCTATTTATTTTTTCAACCTGATGCTGTTGGAATAGTTCTACAACATGAGATTTATCATTTGCCAATTACTTGGTGAGAAACAATATCACACGCATTGATAACAACTTCAAATTTTACCTTAGAGATATTTCTCTAAAACTTGTTGTGTGCAAGATTGATAGTTGTGACTCTCTCCTTGTATGTTCTATTGGCTAATATCATGTCTTATTATTCTAGGGTACATTCAAGTTCGTCTTTACTTGAATTGCATTTGCAACTGTGCATATCTCCATGTATGTTCTATCAATCATGTCCACTAGTTTAATTATTTCTATTACAAACTTAGACCTCACTTCAATTGGCATGATTAATATCAAACCAAGTACTATATGTGCTCTCGACAATGACCAAGTTAATATTCCTTTTCGTGGGAGTAAACTTACTAAGGTATTGAGAGACTCTTTTATTGGAGACTCTCATACTATGATGATATCTTGTATATCTCCTAGTTTAGATTTTTCTGAGCATACTTTGAACACGTTACGATGTGCTGACAAGTAGATGAATGGATGTCATAATATCTCTATTCAATACATATCTTATATTAGCAAAAGTTTGACGTCAATTTTGAAACCTTAAATGAAGAGTCAAGAGTCTATTTGAAGACAACAACTCAAAAAAGGATCAGTCATCGACTCATCAACAATAAACCTTAGAGAGTCAACTACATTTCCTCTCCCTTCACTTGCTCCGCCTCTTCAAGACCTTATTCCTTATCTGTTGTTGGTGAACCTATTATGTATCTAGAGATAAATACACTTGTCTATGAGATGCATAGATGCTAGATTTCTATAGTCCTTTTCACTAATGCACAGTTCCTTGAAAAGATAAAAATGTTGAAGCCAACCACTCAGGCACATCATCATTTGTTTCTATTCAACTTATGAACATGTTCCAATTTTATTCCCTTCTTTGTCCTAAGCAGGGCAATATTCATTCATGAGTCATGGACCTGTACCTTTCATGATCTGCTAGGACATGGATCTCAACGTCAAATCCCTTTCACAGGACATTTCAGGGAGATGGAGACACTCAATGGGGAATATGGTTGGTTACATGTGAATAACGGTACACGTTTGTGTAGAGGTGAACAAGTTGGAGTAAGATTGATGAGGTTCGTATACAGAATGCATCATATATTCTCTTTGTATTTATCTTTTCTTTGTATTATACATATTGTATACTCATTTTTCCTAATGTTGATTTGTTTGAATCTTGTAGGTGGACTTACTCTATTTTCTTTGGTGTTTTGGGTCATCAAAACTTTTCACCTTCCTATCTTTTGATTGTAAAGATTGATGGATACATGTGCTCTATCTTCCTTTAGATGGCCTAGGATATTTTTTCTCTGTGTTCAAGATGTTTCAGTGTTGCTTTTTGCTTCAGTGGTAATCTAATCTAATGATATGAAATTTGAGCATGATCCTATGGGTCCCAATTCAAATTACAATGCTTGATGATTTTGATTTCAAGCTACTTGAAAAGTTTTTGAGAGATAGGGTACAATATGGGGTGAAACGTTGAAAGTGATGTAAACTTGTATCCTCATGTGGATCATTGTATACATATATCTTCTTTCCATGTCACAAAACTGGGGCAAGGTTTATGTCCTCCCCATGTGTACTCATGTTTCAATGTAAAAAAAAGTATGATAACGACAATTTGATATGAATCAATATTGATTTTAGCTTCTTTCTAAATAATACTTTGTATTGATAATTTAATGGTTGAATACATAATCTAACAACATATGCACGTATGTGTAGTACATGATGTCTCACACTACACACTAACTACAATTACAAGTGTAGCAACTGCTAATTTTTGCTACACATGAACTACATATACAATTGTAGCAAATGTCATTTCCCCCTACATATAGTAGCTAAAAATACAATTGAAGCCATATATTTAACTACAATTACAACTACATTTTAATGTGTAAGGAAAAATTTTACCTACAATTTGGGTTACATATGCATTTGTAGCTAGATGAATATCCAACCACAATTTTGAAAAATGTAGCTAAAACAATTAGCTACACAGGTATTAGCTTCATATTCTAAATGTAAGGATAAATGTAGCTAAAGCTTTTAGCTACAAAATTTGGGTTTTTTGTACAATTTTTTTTGTAGTTAAAGACCATTTTTCGTAGTGGTAGTATCCTTGGCTTGGAATGTTCTGAATGGAATTTACATGTTCAATTTGTTCCCCATGTACTTCCCATCATCCATTGGTCACAACCACTTCATCAATTGTTGACAATTAAGTGCATAGTGGAAAACTTATCGGCATGCATCAAACTACATTGTTACTTCATTAACATAGGACTGAGGTGTGGTTCTCTTTCTTTAAAATACATTGAATGACTTTTCCATGTTGTCCTACTTTATAGCTAGTGCCTTCAGTGAGTCAGCAATGGATTTTAGGTTTGACATGCCCTTTGCAATGGAAACCTTTAGAAATCCACATCTGATTGGCTTGCCCCAATTTGATTGAATTTTTGCTCCTAGAGTCACTACTCTTAATTCATTGACTTAACTTTGTCTCATGCAATTTCCTCTAAATGAGGAATCAAGAAACCTCTTGATGTCATTTTCTACATCCATGTAGAATATTTTAATCAGTTGATTCTCAGAAATCTCATGGTATGGGCATTTGTCGAAAATCTCCTTGTAACATTCCAAAGACTTATCTAATGACTCCTTAGAAGAATGTGTGAATTGAGTCTTATGACCCCATATTACATAGGTCAGAAAGGGAGGGTAAATATTCTCTAGAAAATTTCTCTCTAGCTAACTACATGTAGTGATTGGCTCTGTAGAGTGTGGTTTGTACTAGTTCTTTGCCTTGTCAACTGATGAATACTTGAATTTTTGAAGGCGACTAGTTTCATCATGAATACTAATCCTTGGACCTAGCACATATATCCACGAAATTGAGTAGGTTCCCTTAACAGTATTCACCTATACGACCATGAAAGGCACCATTCTGAAGCAATGTAAGTTTGTGAGTCCCAATCTTGCAAGGTTGTCCTCATAGCTGAAATGGATGGTTGATGTTTGAAGTCTTTGGGACAACTAATTCATTAACTTTGTGTTGCTTTCATCCACACATGCCCCCTCTCATGCATCCTCCATCTTTGTCCACATAGTTGTCTAAGCCTTGGCTATGATATGCTCCCTCTGCTCGACAACTACCGCTGCAACTTGATAGTGTATCTCTTCCTCATCCATCCTTTCTTAATTTTGTGGGTTCAACTTAAGAAGAATCCTCTCTATTTTGGTAAGGAGAGATTGTGGTATTGAGGATAGTTGATCTTCACATACATTGGTGGAGTTGTTGAAATGTGGGAAGTAAGAGTTAGCTAGATGTAGAAGTACAAAAATTCAAGAAGGTATCATTTTAAAATCAATTGAAAAGAAAAACTCCTAATTATTCAAAGAAATCATGTTCGTAGGCCATCCCATTATCCCTATAAATGGTCAAGAATTTGAGTGAGATCTATTACGCAAGAAATTACCTAAGTTAAATTAACCCTAGATTTTATCCTTTTTCTACATGCAATATCACTCACCCACATCCAAATTAATCTGATTTAAGTATATCTCAAAGGTTTGAACCCAAGAAACAACATGATTAATAAACATATCATAGTTGAGAGAGTTTTATTAACTAGATTTAACTAAGTGATTACAATACTATTGAATTGATTAAAAAGAGGATTGTTAACAATATTAAAAGACACTAGGGCAGTTGACTTTCACCAATGTCATCTGCCTAATTCCTCTAATCATTAGGACAGTGTGAATTTGGGTCCTTTCTCAACACAAATTTCATGAGGAATGATTTCCCTATGGGTTCGAGTCTCATTACACCTGAATCCTGAATCAATTGTCATGGAGAACCACTTTTCTGATCTCATATAGGGTTCTACACTTCCATTCAATAATTTAATCCTAAATGTGGTGATATTTACATTTAGCATTATATTAGGCATATCAATTGAGTGATCAATCCAAGAAACATGTAGAAAATGAATGGAAATACATCTATAAACAATATTCAACAAGTTTAATGACAATCAAAACAAAATATTATTGTGGGGCTACTCCTGGTGCCCAAGTGAGAACACTACCTGGTCATGTACATGGAATAAGAAAGTACAAAGAAAATAAGAAGATACCATGTCACTAGAGAGAAATGAATAATGTATAGTGATATCCAATGTAATTCCAAATTCTAACAACAATGATAAAACAACCACTGAGGGGAGGACATCCTTTCTCCTTCTTTCTCTACTCCATGCACCAAAACAAGAATTTGATAAAAAGAGTTTGATCCTTTATTTCTAGGTCAAGTTTTTCTATATGTAGGGTCACCTATGGGTCTACTCCAACTAACTGGAACAACCTAATGATGTTGTATTTGTTTCTTGCTTTGTCGTGTTGGTTGGTCGATGGGTAATCTAATAGGTTGACTGAACTTGAGTGGGCAAATGTTGAATCTTTACGTTGATTGACCTATTGCATGGACCGATTGGTTCAAATCTTGACACTTTCTTATGTTGGAATATCTAGTTGATTAACTGGTTGAATGCATTAGCTAATCTACTACTCATAAGGTTCTTGGAGATACACGGGTCATTCGATCCATCAATCTAGTCAGTTAGAACTAGAAATTTGTTGGAGTTAAACTAGTACAGGTGTGTTGGGTGACTCACCACATAGGTTGACCAACTGGAAATTCATAGAGAGGTCACAGTAACTTAGGAATTTGGAGTGGCTTCTTCTTCAATTGAGTTGTCCGACCCACCAATCTAGTTGATCGATTGACATTTTTTATTTATTTCTTCTTTAGGATGGCTAGATGGTTGACCAACCACTTGAATGACAACTGGCCTTCCAAAAAGGGTGCAAAATTGGCATCTAAGCCTCCAATTGATTCCAAATTCTATGGATGATTACAAATGGAATCTTGGTGGTATTTTTGAACTTGCCAGTTGATTTCCCTAAAGAAAGGTGAGATTTTTAATAACAACATAAATTTTAGGATAAAAGGAGAATTTGACAAATCAAAGATAACATAGGGAAATGAACTGACGCAAAGCTAAAAATTTTAGTCAAAAACATGCAATGAAATGAGATGAATATGCATTCATCATGTAGCATGACTGAATTCAAAAGCAAAGATCATCCCTTTTCCCATGTTTTGTGACATTTATGTGATGTATATTATGGTCAAAGAGGAAAAATTTAGACTATCTTCCTCATGGCTCCCTTGTGCTGCCAACAACCAGGGAGTGGACTGACTCCCACTGGAGGTTGTAGCAACTAGGGTTGAGCATCGGGTCAGGTTGTTACAGGTTTATTAAAGCCCAAAGCCAGACCCAGATTTTACTAGCAGGATACAATCTTGGTCATGACTTAAAAAAGTTCACACTTTAAAGGCCCGAACCTTGTCCATGTTGTATACTTAATTGTGGATGGGTTTCTATACAATCCGTGTTGATAGTGTTTTTATAGAATAAAGATAGCATCATTCTCTTTTTTTTATTTCATCAAAAAAAGTTTATGTTTGAATGTTTAAATCACAAAATATTATACATGTTATTTGTCTATGTTCAAACTTCAAACATTTTTGCAAAGGTTAGAAACTTTTAGTGAATAATAAAATGAATATATTTTTCAATTAATTTAGAATGGCCAATGGACATAACAAAAATTTGAGAGGGAAGTTTCTCATTGAATTGTTGTCTTGTAAATATACTAATAAGGAGTTTTGTATGAGCATCACTTTGTATCTTAACATATTCTTAATATTTTTCAAGTGGCAAAATCCTTTACCCACCATTCAAAAATGAAAGTTCTAATTGAGTTCTATGGTTGAGTAAAAAGGGGGAAAATAAAAAGTTGGAAAGGATAATATCATGAACCTAATTTCAAATTAATGAAAATTGTATAATGAAGAGTCAAAACAATTTATTAGGAAAGCTACCCATTATATTTTTGCCTTCAAAAATGACAATTAATAGTAATGTATATGAGTTTTTTGAAAAATATAAATAAGATAAATGAATATATGGTATACAACATTTGGTAAAATTGATCCCTCTATATAAAAATATAGATTTTATATAAGTATCAGTGTTGATAAAAAAGGAGACAAAAAATAAATTGAGATAAATGATGGGCATGTACATAGTTTGAAATAAATGTAGAACAATTGATGAGTGTGAAATAAATTGATGAGGATCATTGTCCATTTAATTGTGGCCTTGTTAATGTTACAAATATGAGTTATATTTAGAGTTATTTACTTTTCCTTGTAGCAAATAGATATAGCAAACAATTATATAATATTATTTCTGATATATATGAAATTATAAATAAATAAATAAATATATATATATATATATGTATATGTATATATGTGAATATATAAGTGTGTTTGTGTATGTATATGTGAATGTATTCATGTATGTACATATGTATCAAAATATTTGGTAAATATATTCCAATATCTAAAATAGGGTACACAAACATTACAAGTCAAACTCATACATGTGACTTACATCAGAATAAGAAATAATAACAGCCACCCTAGTAGGTATTATTTTACATAAAAGCCCAATTTCTCTTTACTATTCAAGGTACCCTGTCATGGAAGCATTTTTTACCCAAATCCTAACTCCAAAAGGCTATAAAATCAATGGAGATAGGACCTAGGCATATGCCCCTAGCATGGTATTATCAAAGCACGAATCTAAAAGTGTAAAGTTTAGCATACATGAACAAATAACAAGATACAAGCACCAATAATATCTCAACATTACACAAGGTATATTAAGCAACATCATTTTATTACAAGCTTTTAGTTACATATTCAAGAGTATAAACTTACATGTATGTTCATGTATACTAGGGATCTTACAACAATTACACCTGACATAGCTCACCAATCCTGTCTATTTCTAGCCATCTCTAAACGTATAAAATATGTTTAAAAAGGTGGGTCAAGCACATGAGGTGCCAAGTACATGGCTAAAAGATACATATCCATAAGCTTTTCATAATTTGAAAGATTTGTAGAAGTAACGAATAAGAAGAAACAAGTTAATTACTTAGCAAAGTGAGAGCCCATATTCTATGTCATTTTAATCCAATTATACCATCAATATCATGTATTATAAGTTCTTTGATCAACTACCCATCAGAAGGATTTGTAAGGGTGCTTAAGATTAGCTAACCCTTATATATGTGAGGGACATCAATAACCAAAGTCATTGAGAAAAACATTGATTCAACATTTGTATAATGGATTCTATATTATGAGTGCAAGTTATAAAATAATGAGACGAGGCAAGCATCAAGTACATATTAGAATACTACATGGAAATATTTGAGCAAGTAAACAAGCATAAAATGTATCACATTCAATCAGGAAAGCGATAACCATATAATTATTTAAAGCTCATGCCTGATTTAGAGATTCATAACTATGCTTTTTCTTGATCATTTAGACATAAGCAACACTTGATTAACAACAAGATTATATACATGTATTAGATTCTCATCATTAACCCTAACTAGACCCATTTTAGGGTTTTGGCCAAATTAGGTTCTAAGTTGGTTACTTAGGGGTTTGATCATCTTTTGCTAAACTAGAGATCATCAAGAAGGTATTTTTTTAGTTTCATGTTATTTTGAGATTCCATTCATTTTATATGATCATTACATGATTTAAGTCACTTATGTACATGACTAGGTCATAAGGCTCATAATAGTGAAACCAAGGTCAAAGTTCATCAAGACATGAGAACCAATCATGCAAGACGATTTAGGCATCAAGATAACGACAATATTACCATATTTTAAAGAAGGGTGGATGGTCACCTAAGTCTAGCCTCATACAACCCATCATCACATTGAACATCACAGTATACATAGCTTATAGATTCAACATATGACTTAGGGTGAACCATCCACATCAAAATGGTCACAAGAATTATGGAGATCCCTTACTTGAGAAGGATTAGGCATAATATTTAGATTCACATTTAGATTGGGGCACAAGGAAGATATTCAAGCAATATGTATAGCACTAGGTCACCACTAGTGAACCTAAGGTTTCAAACATCATTATAAAGAAAGGGGTTGATCTTAGGCATTAAGATCACTTAACATAACAATATTACTGATATTGATGATCTAAAATTCTTTGATCTACGAAAGGGATCATAGTCATCATTTAATTAAAGTGTAACCATGCATCATCACAAAGTGTCACATTTATACATATTTATTGTAATATGTGATCGCCATAGAAAAGGGGGATTGGGGATTATATTTAGAGTCATGAGGTGTAAAATAGCTTACTGATATTGAAGTCAGACATTTGTAATTTGTGGCTTAATCAGACAACAAGTTGCTTCCAACATAGTTATCGCTAAAAGTAAAATTAGAGAAAAGGAACTGATTGTCTGGGAAATACTTTCAAAAATGCAAAAAGTTCCAATTTGGTTGATCATAGAATATGACCAAATGATTGGTCAAGATTATTACTTAGTTATTAACTAAAGAAAAATTTTGATTAATATATGGAATATGCATATGGAGTTTTCCCTCCTTGATAGTTCTTAGTGTCCTTAATGTTTACCATCTATGTTGATCATGGTTTGCCTCTATTTTGGGGGTGGTTAGGTGCTGCTAAGGTAGCTTGACCTCATTGGTTGCTACACATTTAAGCTTGTTTTGGTCAATACATATTAATCTCGATTGATGGTCGTTATTCTTGGTTTCTATTTTGGTCAAAGTGCATGATCCATGTGTAGCGGTCGCTACACTTGTGCTATGTTGGTTACAATGCTTTTTTGGCTTGGGTTAGTCACTGCATCTTGTGGACTTTGAAGTGGTCGCTACCCTTGAGGATGGGTTTTTGTGACTGCAACAAACCCTAACCCTAGGGAGTGGTCGCTACACATGCTTTCTAGCGGTCACAACATAATGTTTCAGGCATCCAAGTCGCTACACATGCTTTCTAGAGGTCACAACATAATGTTTCAAGCACGCAAGTCGCTGCACCTGAGTGCCTTCAACCTCTACACACAACTTTGAGGTCTCAACGGATGCCAACCTTAAGTAGGTTGCAACACCTATGATCTCTACATACACATACACTCATGTAGGTCACTACATCTATACCTATTGGTCACAACACTATATGCTTAGACACTATTTGATAGTGTGAACATGAATGTTAAATCATAATCATTAATTCTTAACCCTAGTACACTCCACACATGTGGGACATCATAAAACTAGGGTTTGGTGATTGGGTGGTGAAAACTACTAGAGGGGGGGGTGAATAGAGTTTTATAGATAATTTAACAATTATTGAACTCAAACAACCACAATGAAAATATTGGACAAGGAGACACAAGGTTTAGAGTGGTTCCAACTATAGCAAATACTATAGCTGTCAATCCACTACCCGGTTGCTTACCCAACCAGGATTTGAAAAGAAATTTATTTTATTACCTCTCAAGGAATTTACATAAAATACAATCTCTTTTCCTAAACCCTTCAAGCAGCCTTCACCTAGAAGTAATCGCCAATCTTGAAGCAGCCTTCCTTTGAAGTAGATGCACCAACTCCCATTGCACCAGCCTTCTGAAGTAGCTTCCCTTGTGATAGCCTTCTTGAAGTAGCTTGAAGTCCCCTTCTCCACCTGATAAGCCAACCCTCTCCAATCCGCAGCCTCCAACCCTAGGAGTAGCAAGGAGAGTACAAAAGATAAAAAGGAACAAGAAAGAAAAAGGAAATTACAACTTATCCTTTAATCCCGAGGCTTGATATGCCTAGATCAAGCGTAAGATCTCCTAGCCAAGTATGTGAACTTGTGATTGCTGTGGGTAGGAGAATCTAGCCTATAGGACACGAAATTGAGCTAAGGGGAATGTAGACCAATGATCACAGTGCTCAAATTGCTTGCAAAAGATTGCTCAAGTATGCTCAAGTGTATTCTCAAGTGTAACAAGTGAATTCTAGTGTCCTATGGCTTGTCCTATTTATAGGAATGACCTAAGTATGCTTAAGGACGTTCTAGACAACTTCTAGGGGTTTCTAAGTGCTTAACTAGCCGTTAGGTACAAAGTTGTTGCTTTAACAACGGCTAATTAATTTATTCTGCAGTTGCTGTCAGAGACCATCTCGGTCGACAAATGGTCGACCGAGACACCTACTCGGTCGAACTTTTGTTGACTGACAGGCTCTCTGGAACAAGTGATTTGCAACGTCTTTCTTCAACTACCAACTAACTTGTTTGTTGTGTCTAACGGCTACTTTGGATCTTTCTCGGTCGAGAAGATTGTCGACCGAGAGTGTCTCGGTCGAGGAGTTTGTCAACCGAGAATGATCCTGTTTCAAGGTTTCAATTTAAGCACTAATTATATGTGTGAGTGTGCAAAGGTGATTCTATTCAAATGGGATGACATGTCTAACTATGGTGTTTGGCTAGGGAAAATCTAACGCTTGATTTACATGCAAATCTAAGTACTTGTACATTATATATTTGTACAAGTTTTACAACATTTATTACATTGCATGAAAATATAGCTAAGTAAGCTCTTGGATTTTCCCTTGCTACTTTGTCATCCTGCACACTCAAGTAGCTCGTTAGATTAATAAGAATGAAATGTTTGTCATCATCGAAACAAGGGGATTTTTTGATGTCCATTTAGCCAACATGTGGTACTATGGTAACCATAATCGACTATACATGAAACCCTAACCATAATTTTGAAACATATGATGTATTTTCTTATATTGCTTAAAGTGGTGAGCATGATTATGGTATTTCCTCTCTCCTACTTGTATAACTATAACCTTTCAGGTGGAATGAATGTCATAGATATTTGAATTCTATGATGATACTTGTATAATGCATGATGTTGATTATGAGAATTGTTGAGGCATACTATGGTATTGAATGTGTAGAAATTATGTGATTGTCTCTAATGACCTGACAAGTGTCTTGTGCCTAGTTTGAGGTGAAATCCTTGAGAGATGTGATTGAGGGATTGATATCCCATAATGATGTGATATTGATGATTGGTCTTGTATGGCAGTTGTAACATGTGATATTGGTGATGGCCTTGTGAATGGTAGTGAGACAAGTATCATGTGGTGAAGTGTCAAGTTTAATTTCATACCTTTTATATCTTCAAGAATTGTACCTTTACCTCTATTTTTATAGAACTTATTTAGGGTTTGTACGTTGTAACTTGATTGATGCACTAAAGACACTTAATTGGCATGATTAATCAAGTGAACCCTAGTCGTGTAGATTCCATGTGCCATAAATCTACTCCAATATCAGAAATTGTTAGGTGGTGAAATGTGTCATTCCTACGGGAAACTCAGAGTGCACATTTTTTAATATGTGGGGGTGCAATTTGATGATACATCCTTGCATCCACAATTATAGGTTTGGAGGATGACTATGGCCATACCTCGCGGTGATGTGATTTGTGAAAGGCAGTAGTGTAGTTGCACGACTGCCTCTTTTTTAGCGGACATGTGTGATCTTGTTCTCTAGTGTCGTGATCTGTACCAAGGTCAGACTAGTTGTTTCTTATCTACTTGACTATATATCATTGTGGGCAATTGACTGTTATGTCTCTTTGTTGTCTCTCATTGTGATCGAGAATTTTGTGGTGAGATCATGGATTCTGGCTCTTCCATTGATCTTGTATGGAATTGATTTCAACTATATAGTGATCGATTTGATTTGGGGTGGTACAACTCGAATCCTCAGGGCAAATAAAAGATGTAATATAGTCATATAGTATATTTTCCTAGGGTTAAATATGACTCACATTGGAAGCTAATTTCTTGAATTATAATGCGGTAAGATAAATTGGCTAGTTTACATGATCTTCATATTCCTTCTTAAAATATAAGATGTTTTACAGCTCAGTTGTAGATGCATGAATTGCTTAGACAATGGTAATTTCTTTATTCAGATCATTTAGATGAATCTACTCAACTTGATCGCATTGTTATCTTCCTGCTTAGCTTATCTATGCTTATAATAGTTTCTAGTGAAACATGATATCTCTAATTGGGACATTTAGTCTCACCCCATGGGATTCCACATCTTTTAGGTGGTCATGCATGATGAGGTAGAGATCATATAGTTGAGGCTAAGCAACAAGAGGAGCAGTAGCTATTAAAGGTTGGACATGTTGCAAATGCTAAGTAGTAGAGTCCAATGTGTTGTACCTGTACTCTCAGGTCCTTGGGGAGGTTTTCTTTGTTATGTATATCAACGCGTGTTTTAGCAGTAGGCCATGGTTGTACATATATGGTTTTATATATATGTGAACAAGTTACCTCTTGTAAAAGGTTGTGGCAAGTTAGCCAGTGAACAGTGATATGTATCATGTTTTAGCATCATATCTAATGCAGATGATACATGTGCCTTCATGTGGACTCATATGTAATAAGTTTCGGCTTTTGTACTTATGTTAACTTAGTTTAAATTTCATGTGTTTTTTGGTAACCTGGTTGATTAGTATTACTACTGTATTTTAGTTTGAGTAGCCTCATTTTGTATGGAGATGGGCATCCTAGACTATAAGTTCACCTCATGGAATCAACATGATTTAGGCATCCAACTTTACATAACTTCAATCTTGATCTTCCCCATAGATACTTCTAATATTTGCAAGACTTGATTAGATTCTCAACTACATCATCACCAATGCAATAAACAAGGCAACTAGTGATCACATCACTATTCCAATTCTAAATCTTCAGTGGTGTTGGCATGTAATCCTTGCAAGATATAAATGTAGTTAAACTCTACCTCAAGTTATGTAAGGAATTCCATAACACCTAGGCACCATTGTCTATTTGAAGACTTTATCTACTAGTGTTTCATAGATTCTCACTAGAAGAACCTACTTTCCATTTTGGACAAAGTTCCATCACCCATATCCATGCAGTAGAATATTCCCATCAATGTTTAGGTTTTTGCTCCAAGCTAGTATGATACCTCCTACACATCCATTTAGACCACGTGGATTCTCCCAACATATGTCTTTGTATTCTTTTCAAAGTGTGAAACTCTGCCAGATTGTATAATGAATACATGTTAAGTCCACCTTCTCTTTAAGGGAATGCAAGCCTCCTTGAACTAGTTGGATGTATTGGGCTATTGCAAAGAAAATTCTACATCATGATCTCCATCCTTCTAAAAAATAATTTTGGGATTTCACCTTGTGAGATCTAAATTCTGATGAGACCCATAGTTTCACTCTTTAGTAGCACCAATTGACTTGCCATTTCCATTTTAGAGAAATTCCATTTTCTGATCATACCTTTGAGCTGATCCAAGCATTCATGGAAATGCTTTCTCAGTGTGTTACCCCCCCTAACCACATGGTAGGCCAGGTACTTAGTAGGACATTGACATTCCTATAGTCCAATAACTTTCAAGGAGCTCATTCTTCACCTTAGCATAGACAACATTATTTAGTTTCATGCCAGATATCAACCCGAATTCAATTAGCGACTCCTTAAGGTTCAATAAGCTCCTCTTCCTTCCTACCACAAAAATAAGTATATCATCAACAAAAAGTAAGTAGGACCTTAGTCTTATGGATGGATTAAGTTTAAATCATTCTATTCTCTAAAATGTTATCGATCATTTTCATGACACCTTCAACTAGTATTGGTAATAGTTGGGATAATAATGGGTCACCCTTCCTTAATCCATTCGAGCTAGTGAAGTAAACTTCTAAGAAACCACTAATTAACAAGAAAAATGATGCAGTAGTAATACATTGCTAGATCATCCTTATCCATGTATCTCAAAATCCACAACCTTCCAAAAATTTATGTGACTGTGATCAATCAATAGTATCATAGGCCTTAGTAACATTTAACTTGAGACAAGACGAAGGTCAAATTTTATTCACTTTGTAATTCAATGTAAACTTAGAAGCTAACATGGTGCAATCTTCTATATTCCTACCATTGACAAACAAACCCTTTTTGGGTGAAATTATTAGAGGTAGGAGTGATCATAGTTGGATTGTAATAATCTTTGTGATTGTCTTGTATACAAATCAACACGAGATCAAAAGATAATCATCCAGGGTGGAAACTAACTCCTTCTTGAGAATTAGTGTTAGAAAAATATGGTTAATTTGTCTAACCATGTTCACCCCATTGAAGAACCACCTCACAACATCATTCGTGGATTATTTAATAGTGTCCCAGTTATGAAGAAACAAAACCATTGAATCTTTCTAGTCTTGGGCTCTTGTCATGTCTAATGCTCCAAATTGCATTCTTGATTTCATCCTCCTCCAGAATTTATACTACACATTGTTGTCCTCATCTGTAATTAGTTCTGTCCATTCAATATCCTCTTGGGAATGCAACTAATTCCTATTATATAATCCTTTGAAGAACTCAGTAGTTTTCTTAATGATACCCTCTTCATTATCAATATAGTTACCTTTGCTATCATAAAGCTCAGCAATGGTATTCAATACCTCTCTCTTTTTAGTGATGGAGTGATATAATTTTGTATTGCAATCACTATTCACAATTCAATTGGTTCTGCCATGATGGTAGTAGTACTTTTCCTTACTGATATCAAGCAACTTTATTATGTTGAAACTGACCTTTTTAGTATTGATAAGATCCTAATCAAGGGGATTTCTTCTAATGGCTCTTATGATATTGTCCAATTCAATATTCTACTTCTTCGATAGATTATGTAGGTTTACATAATTCCTCGACCATGACTTGAGAGCTATTTTCACATTCTTGAGCCATTTATTGAAATAGAATAAGGGATAACCATGGAACTCCTCCAACTAAATTTATCAATGATCTCACAGGATCCAATCCACTCCTACCAAGAATTAAGAAACTTAAATGATTGATTATTCTTTGTTACTTTGTTTAGGTTATCCTATAATGCAACATGATCTCAAAAATAGTAAGAAAGCAACTTAGTTTTTGAACAAGGGAAACTTTCAAGCCGACCATCATTGACTAAGGCTCTATCTAATTTGCAAGTAAAGTGTTTAGACATCTTCACATTGTTGTACCAAGTGAATGATTCCCTACCAATAAATGGTATTTCAGAAAGATTGGCTTCATCAATGGAAATGTTAGATGAGCTAAGGACAATATTTAAGACTTCTCTTCCCCCATATTCTCCCCCCTTTTTATAATATTGTTGAGATAACCAAAAACAAGCCAAGGATGCTTGATTCTAGTTGTTAATTGCTCAAGTTTGATCCACAAATATATTCTATGGCTCATTAGATTGTTGGCATATACCACATCTACATCCACCATCAAGCCACCTTTGTTCATACATTTAGTAGTTATTTGATGAGCATCCATATCCATAAATACCAAGTCCCACAATTTGGGATTCCGTCCCATGCAGACTCTCCCATTACTAGAGAAATCAAGGCTAGTAAACCACTTCCATCCAATTGGGAACATTTCGCTCACTATATCTTTACTATGAGTTTTGATTTTCATTTAAGGTAACCCAAATATTGATGACTAAATAGATTGAATAACCTACCTCACCTTCCTTCTCTTACTTGTCTTACAAGAGCCATGAAATTAAATATGAAAAAAGTCATTAATGACCTATGATAGTGGACTGAGTTTTAAGTGTCTTGATCACCCTGCCTTTCTCCCACTTTTGTGTAACCTTTCTCTTTACCAGCATCATTTTCATGATTTAGATTCCCCTCCAGAGCATCTGAATTGAGTTTCTCTTATGTATTCTGCATAGGAATCCCTTCTGCCTCTTTCCCTTTATCCCAAACATGAATCTTTTCAAATCCTTCTTCTTATCTTAATAAGATTAGCATTTGTCAACTCATTTTCACTCTTGATTTGGTTTCTCCTAGTTTTGGGCTTCTGGCCTTTCCTTTGCATGTAGAGGGTAATCCTGCTCATCAAGGTCAAACACCTTGCACTTAATACATATATTTAGAATGTGTTGATATTGTATCTCCACTGGAATTGGATCCCTCTTCACCATGTTCACCCATATCTCTTTGGGTGGTTCCTCATCTGCTTCAATCTCCATCAATGCCTTGGTCACTAGGGATTCTTGTTGTATGGATCGTAGATCAACTCTTATAAGCTTTCTTACATTGATTCCACAATTTTGACCACCTTCTCGGACCAATTCCTATCCATACTAGGAATTTTGGCCCACACTGTTATATAAATGAACATGTCTTCTTTAGATCATCACATGTACGATGTTCTTTCACAATGACCAAGCGATCATCAAACCACATATGTACTTATGTATGTATGTATGTATTTATGTATGTATGGGATTAAGAGAGGCATTCTCTTCCCCTCTCCTACACCTGTGGCGGAGGTCGAACACCCAGAAGGGTCGTAAATCAAGGCCGAAATTGGGATTCAAACCTAGGTCCCTTTGTTAGGGGACATTGTGCTTGACTACTAGAGTCACTCCTTGTCATCAAATATGTATGTATGTATGTGTGTGTATGTATGTATATATGGTATTAAGAGAGAAATATCTATCACCCCCCTCCCATGCCTATGGCGGAGGCCGAACGTTTGGGTGGGTGGTAAATCAAGATGACAATTGGGATTCAAACTGGGGTCCCTTTTTTAGGGGACACTGTACTTGACCACTTGAGCCACTCCTTTTCGGCATGTATGTATGTATGTATCAAAATCAGATAAATTTATTCTAACGTCCTCCTAAAATTATAGGAGGACAAAAGTTCATGTAGGTCCAACGCCATACATTCATAATAGAAAAACAACTCACACTTCTATCTAATATGCAATTTACGTCTAACAGATTTACATATTTTAACAACCATCCTCATAACATATGTAGCAGCTCTGTGATGTCTTCTAGCATTCCTTTCTTCCCATATGTGATAGCATACACTAGCAAACATATGTTTCTTCCTATCATCATCCCCGCACCTAGATAACATCCTTTTTGTATCACCAGATAGCTGAATTTGTAATTTGAATTCCTTGCATAAAATCTCCCATATCTCTTTTGTAAACTTGCACTCTCCCACAAGGTGGTTGTGGGATTCCTCCCCCTCATGGCATACCAAGCATAAAGTAGAAACCTCATAGTTTCATCTCTTTCTCCTATCCATAGTTGTAAGAACAGTGTGCATAATTTTATATACACACATACTCCATTTCAGAACATACCTTCCAATCCAGATTTTTTCTCTAAACGGGTCCTTTACACCCCTTGAGCGAGTTACCTCCCAGATGCACATCTTCCGGTTCCTGAGTCTCCATCCACATGTGCCATTTACAACCACAAACAAGTGCTTGACTTGTTGCCAAGTCTCCGTCATGACATTAATGGTACGTGAATATCCCTCCCTTGTTTTTGGTGTGAAATCCAGCCCTCTTGGATATCTATCTCTCATCCACTTTCCCCATGTAGACGTACCTTCTTGGAATGTGATGATTCTCTGCATAGTCCCCCATTTAGCGATATCCCTCAGAGTTTTCAAATTCAGCCCTCCTTCATCCCTTGGAAGCACCAGTCTAGCATGTTTCATAGGATGATGTTCACTTTCCTATAAAAAATATGCCACCTTCATTTCTATATTGTCCAGGATAGAATCGGGGATCTCACCTTATTGTACCCAGAAGATAAGAATTCCTTCTATGGCATCCTTTGTTAGAGCCATACATCCAGCCATGGATGTCTTTTGCGTCGACCATCTATTAATCATTTCTTCCACCTTATCAATGCATTCAGCAAAATCTTTGACGTGTAGATTACCTCTGGCTAAAGGAAAACCCAAGTATTTGGTTAGAAAACTTCCTCTCTCCACACCCATAACATGTACAAGCCTATCCTCCATCTGGTAGCAGTTCTTGGACAAGAATATTTATGTTTTGTTTGCATTTACGCACAACCCCATTTGCTTTCCAAAGTCTTCCAGAAGATTTTTAAGATGTTCTAGATAATTCTATTTGGCTTCTATAAAAATTAGAACATCATCTGTAAAAATCAAATGTATCATTACCTTCGTCCTGTGAACTGTATAATGCTTGATTTCTTTCTGTTCCTCTGCTTGTTGCACTTTCCTTGTAAAGTACTCCATGACTATCACAAAAAGAAGAGGCGAAAGGGGGTCACCATGGCGTAGCCCGTTTCCCCCTTTAAAACAGACCTGCAGATGTGTCATTTACCAGGATAGAGTAGCTAGTTGTCCCAACACATTGTTTTATCCAGCCAATTCATTTTTCATTAAATCTCATCTGCTACATTATCCACCATAGTTACTCCCATCTAATGTTGTCATAAGCATTAGAAACATCCTATTTTAAGTAGGCTTTCCTACTCCCTCTCATGACATTATAGTCCAACAAAAATTCCCCCGCCAGAAGAGCACAATCACTGATGCTTCTACCTGTCACAAAGGCCCCTTGGTTTGCAGAAATAAGATAGGGGAGAACCATATTCAATCTAGCAATCAATAGTTTTGCAATAATTTTATATTGTACCAAGCAGCATGCTATGGGTCTAAAATCAGCAAGAGAGGAGGTGACTTTCTTTTTTGGAATAAGAACAAGGAAATAATGATTGACCTGTCTCACCATATTTCCTCCTTCTAGGAACCAGCTCACATAAGAAACCAAGTCTTCTTTGATAATATCCCAAGTCTTCTTGTAAAACAAAGTATTGAAACTATCTGACCCGAGTGATTTTCTTCTGCCTATGCTCCAAACTTCTCTTTGACCTCTTACTCATTGGTTCTTCTTGTGAGGATGTTGTTATGTGTGCTTGAGAGTTTTAACTTCCATTCCACTTCCCCCTCTTCTTCTATGTCATTGGTGAAAGTCTTGTTATATAGTGATGTATAGAAATTTATGGCTTACTCTTCTAAGTCCTCTTATTTGTTGACCACCCTTCCTTTAGCATCAATCAATTCAGAAATAATATTACCTACCTCTCTCCTTCTCATTGTTGTATGGTAGAGTTTGGTATTCTGGTCCCCATCTTCCATCCACTTCTCCTTGCTTCTTTGCCAGTAGAATTTTTCCCTACCTTTTTCATCTTCTCAAGCGTCTTTTTCAAGACCCTATCTTTCACAATCAAAATAGGACTTAATGGATTAGCCAAAAGACTTTCTCTAACTTATTTACATTCATTCTTCATTTCCTTTAGCAGATTTGGAATGTCCACCTTTTCCTTCACCCACTTTTTAAGGGAAGTCTTGGTGTTCACCAACTTTTTAGCAAAGATATACAATGGATTCCCATTCACCTGAGTACCCCAACTATTCTTTATGACTTCATCAAATCCTCTCCAATCAGCCCAGTAATTTAGGAATCTAAACAGCCTCCTTTTCTATTTCTTTTCTATGTTCTGGACTGAGATAGGTGCATGGTCACTTAGTTCAGAACCACCTACCTTCACTTGAACATTAGGAAGAATTTTCAGCCACTCATCATTCACTAGATCCCTATCCAGTTTGCTTGCTATCCTGTGTTCCGGTCACCTTTCATTATTCCACATGAATAGATTCCTACCCAACATGGGTACTTCATATAAACTTGCTTTATCAATAGCCTGATTAAAAGCATCCACCTCAGTAGTCAAAGGAGCCTTTTCCCCCTTTTTCCGCCTACAGACAAACTGTATTAAAATCTCTTATTACCAACCACAGTAGTTTTACCTGCTTAGATAGGAAAACCAAGTCTCTCCACAAGTCCAATATGTATCTTCCATCATTGTGACCATATGCAGATGTCGTCTATATTTGTATTCCTCCATTATTCCTGCAATCAACCGTGATGTGCTGATCTGACATCTGTATCACTGACACCTTCCGGGCGTTAGGCTTCCATGCCACATAGACTCTAGCAACTCCACCACACGCCACATTAGAGACATGGCACCATCCCTATGGGAAAAGGTATTTAATACTATTGCTATTTTGTACCTTTATGTTTGTTTCTACCAAGGCAACTAAAGAGTGACCACTAGAAGAAATCCACTTGTGAATTTCCTTCTTTTTGTTCCCGTCACACCCACCCTTCATATTCCACAAGAGCATGGATATACCATGGGTGTTTTGTAGACCTAATGCTCCTTCTCATCTCCTTCTTGTTGTCCTTCTTCTTCGGCCCTTTCTCCTTCATAACCTCTCCTGCTTCTTTGTCTGAGTCTGTAAGTGCCTCAAAGTTGTATGTAGTGTCAAGGATTGACCCTACACCTTGTGATTTTGGAATACATGTCCTCCTTGGCCCATTCTTTCGTGACGCTTGAGTAAACTCTCCTTCAGTATTGTGTAGTTCCTTCCTCAGGTTTGCCTCATTCTCAGCCTCTACTTCTTTGGTATATTTGGTGTTAGGGCTCATCACTGGTGTCTTTGATGATGATTCACCATCTCCATGTGCTCCATCATTCTCTAGCATGCTTTGTTCATTTCTATCTTGTGTCATTTCTTTCTCCACCATCTTCTTTTTCCATGCTCTTTTTGGTGCCTCTTCCTTATTAGCCCTTTCCAACTCAGTCTTCAGTTCACACTTCTTTGTACTATGCCCAAAGGCCATACATTTTAAACAGCTAACCGGGATATGATCATAAGCAATCAAAATAGGTATAGGATCCTGCCCATTCACATTGAGCCAGACAGTGGCCGATGTCAATCCTCTTGCTTCAATCACCACCAATATCCTCAACTCCTCACCTTTCAGAGACCTATCATCAATATTGTAACATCCCATGATTTGAGGCCTCGGATAACATGATCTTAAAAGGAATGATTGGACTACCCATATCACCAAGGTGCACCTCCTTTTCCGGGAGACCATCTCTAAAGAACTCTATGGTTAAGCATGCTCAGCCCAGAGTAGTACTAGGATGGGTGACCAGTCGGGAAGTTGATCCTGGCTTGCGCGTCAGTGTGGACAAAGTGCGCAGTTAAGGCTAGTGGTGGTCTGTGGGGCCATTCGTCATTCCTAAAAATCTACTAGAGCCTAGGTCAGTGGGCCCGGGCGTTACAAATGGTATCAGAGCCAATCCCCCTCCAATAGGTGGGGCCCACATGGGCATGGCATGCCAGTCTTGAGTCGTGCGGTCCAGGCAAGTTGGAAAGGGCTATCCGTAGAGACGAGATGGAGCCACCCTTGCGCTGATAGCCATGGACGGGAGCTGGGTGTCCATGGGCCATTGTGGGTCTGCACTGAAATGGGGTCAAATTATGAGGCCATATAGTTGAGCCTTGACGAGGACGTCAAGAGTCTAAGTGGGGGAGATTGTAACATCCCATGATTTGAGGCCTCGGATAACATGATCTTAAAAGGAATGATTGGACTACCCATATCACCAAGGTGCACCTCCTTTTCTGGGAGCCCATCTCTAAAGAACTCTACGGTTAAGCGTGCTCAGCCCAGAGTAGTACTAGGATGGGTGACCAGTCGGGAAGTTGATCCTGGCTTGCGCGTCAGTGTGGACAAAGTGCGCAGTTAAGGCTAGTGGTGGTCTGTGGGGCCAGTCGTCATTCCTAAAACTCTACTAGAGCCTAGGTCAGTGGGCCCGGGCGTTACAAATAGAAGTGTAGAAATCCTAGTTTTTCCAAGGTAAGAAAAGTTTTATTTTATACCAGTTTTCAGTTTAGTTAGTAAAGTTTATTAATTGTTATTGATTATTTGTCGAACCTTTGATCTTGTTAATTGAATAACGGCTATGACCTTCGGGTCTCCCTTAATTGGGGGTTACCGGGAGATGGGGTCGTTACAATTGGTATCAGAGCATAGGTTCCTCAATTAATCTTTAATAATTATTAAATTTTACAAATTCTGTAGAACCCAAGGGAGTTATTAGAGGATTATCCAAAAGACAGAGGTGTCTAGAAAAGGATCACGACTGGGGGCTGGCAAGATTTTCCTCCGCACCGCTAGTCAGAATACGAGGACTCCCGGATCCGTGTGACTGCCTGGCCAAAGTCTTAGGGTATGAATCGAAATAAGATACCTTTTAGGACTCTCTCATCTCGTTCATCCTTTCTCAACTCAAATTCTATTAAGGACCTTAAGGATTAGGGTTTTCTCTCTCTTCCTCACCCTCTTGAGGTATGGGTAAGTTTGATAAGGATTAAGGAATCCTCCACCAAATTAATAAAAAGCCTGTAAATAAGATGTCATGGACATAAGCTTAATAGAGTAAGCGTAAAGGAATAGATACATGCTTAGGTCGTATGACACAAGTTGTCACTACCCTCAGAAGAGACCTGAGAATAGACCTCCTTGGCAGGAGGATGAGTAAAGAGAGTTAGTCTTGGAGGTAAAGACCCCCATCAAAAGTAGATACCTGGCATATCCTTTGAGGATGATGTTAACCCTAACCCTAAGTGAAGGGTAGAGTTAGAGATGACATGATGAGTTAGACCGAGTGTTTGGTTGGACATGCCTTGGGATCGTCATACGAGCCATGAGAGGTTGGATAACCTAGTACCTTTGGCGACCCAACCCTGGAGAGGGTTGTGCATGTTTGAGCGAAGGGTAACTCCTTCATGGATGAGGGTAGAGAAGAACCTATAGGGATGTTGCAAGTAGGATATAACTTGTACCCAAAGTGCGTCAATAGTGGTGGCATTAAACGAAACCCTAGTCAAGGGATCATGATGGATGGCTTATGAGATAAGCATAAGGGGTTATGGATAACCTTGAGTAAACATAAGTTTGAGTATAGGCTTCATTCAGGTAAGGGCATGCTTAGGAGCTTGATCCTTCATAAAGACATGACCTCTTATAGAGAGGTTGGTTGTAGGATTAGCTCTAGAGAGAGGGAGCAGACCTCGGCCAAGAAAGTTGGAACCCTAAAACCCCAAAACTTGAGAGTCGAGAATGATGCGACCTAAGTGGATGATAATGGTTGCCTCATGCATGATCCCTGGAGGTTGATGATGTCTTGGTTCGCTTGAGAGTAACCAAACCCTAGAGGGAGGATGATGCTTCTGGTACCTATGGTATAAGTGATTACCTACTAGATGAGATAGAGAATGCTTTAGACCCTGAGGAGGTTAAGGCACAAGTTGTGAGGCTTTATACCTAGTAGTTGTCCAGGAAGAGGAATCAACTCTGAAGTGTTGCTTGAGTAGAAAGATCATGGGAGTACATGACATATCTTGGACATGCTGGATTCCTAGTTAAGAGAATGAGCATGCAGTTGGACACCCGGAGGCGAACCTAGGGTTCCTAGGCCTAAGAGGGGAAGCGCTGTACCCAATGCTCATGTTGAGATTTGAGTCTCTATAGTTTCGAGCATGGTACTTTTAATGTGTAGAGGTAAAGGAAGACCCCTTCAGGTAAGGGTATGTTTGATGAACCCCTCACAAATAAGTTGATCTGACGAGGAGGAAAGAGAGCGAGTGTGACCTAGCATGGTTTTGTAGGTACGCTTGTGCCTTAGTAGTTGTTGGTTTAAACATGCTCATACGGATGTAAACCCTAAGGATGGTTGTGACCTTGCTGTCACGGGTGGTAGTTTCCTCCCATCCTGGGAGAGGACCCTTTGGTGGGGTGTGTACCAGTTCTATCGGTTTTGAGGTGACCTAAAGAGGTCTCATAGGATCTTGAGAAGCTAAGTGAAGAGTACATGGTATGAAAATGAACCTATAGGCCCATAGATAACCATCTCTAAGTGCATGGACGTGTTACCATGGGAGTAACCGGTATGAGGCCTGACCAAGGTTGGCAGGTTGCCATGACCCGATGGAGGGATGAAAGTCAGTCATGAATGCAGAAAGAGATGATGAAGGCTTGGGTAAGGTTCTAAGTCAGACCTGTATTATACGAGAATCCCAAGTTTATCCTAGGGTCAGGTAGCGATAAGACCGATGAAAGATGGAGTTGCCTAATTCCCTAGTTGCACATGACCATAGGGTCGGGAGGTAACATCTATCATTGTCTGAGGGCCATGGGTTAGGAGATTGATCACCTTCATGAACTCATGGGACCTAAAGGGCAGATGAGTAGGGCACTCTCTGGATGCATAAGGGAAGAGGGATGACCCCAAAAGTGTCGGCACCCTATAGATCTAGAGGAGATGACCAAGGATGGTGTGGTGACCCAAGTAGGTTTTGGATCAGTTTTTCGTGGATGTAATTCTGATATCAGGAGGATATGTGGCACGTTTCAACTTAGATTTGAAGGTGTACTGGCAAGGTGGGATGTACCATCTCTGCTCTTGGAATAGGAAGAACTCTGTATTTGGACTGCAGCCAAATGCTTATTTCCTTCTATTATGGGAGTGAGAGATAGGACAATACGCATGCCTTACACCAAGGATAAAAGATGTTGCGAGTTGGAATGTTCCTACGAGGAATGATGAAAGAGATGATAACATAACCTTGTGAAGTGGACTATACATGGATGGTTCGTGAACACTAAGAGAGGTAGTGTAGTCAGCTTATGAGAATGTTTTATCAGGAACTATGTGGAATTTGCAGATTAATCAAGGTCGAGTTCGATCACATTGAGTATGAGCTCAGAGCTTCTTAATAAAATTAGACGTAGAGTTTAAGATGAGATGACAAGTATAATGCATGAAGGTGTATGTTACCTAACACTTAAGGATGAGAGGTGGTAATAAGTACTCTGGTTGAAGTATAGCTACCTAGTTTAGCTGGAAACTAGAAGAAGTGGAGGTTGTTTGGCTAACCCTAAGTTTGTAAAGAAGATGTGTTTTGATATGATTGAACAAGTTAATGGTCGATTGGTTACCCATATTAGTCCTTGATATAGTAAAAGGATGGTAATAAGACCTCAGATACACTTCTTTGGATAGGGAGGTAATAAAACCCTGATGAAAATAGGTTAGGGTTTCTGAGGTATCGATCTCAAGGAATCATGACTTACAGAAGATCATGGTTTTAAAATCATGATACACCTTGATACTACAAAGATAGTAAGTGATGGTAGCATTCTGGATGCTTAAAACAAAGTTGCATGTAGCATGTGGCCATGCAAGCCAGGAGGTGAAGGACGAACACCATTAACCCAGTGCATGGATGTAAGGTATAAAGAGTTCCCGAGAAGGAATGAGAGTTCATCATTATGGATGTTGTGAGTCTCTCCTAGACCAAGAAGGTCAAGATACAATATGGGTTATGGTAGATCGCCTTACCTAGATGACATGAGAAAGGAAGAGTTCTGTCAAGGGACAGATCTGGTTGAACTACATATGAAAAGAGATGGTTCAACTACACCATGATGTGAATTCAAAAGTTTGTGATGTGATCCCAAAGTTCACTTCCATGAGGTGGAAGTAGATACATGAAGAGCTCAGTGTTTGTACAGTTTATCACCCCATACTAATGGACAGTATGATCTGGACCAGAGGGTCTGATGAGAGCATGTGTGCTCATTTAGGGTGATACATAGAGACAATTCTTAAAATGTAATGTTAACCACCATAACCTTTATCGGGATGCAAGAAGTTCTATAGGGAGGTTGTGTCGGTCACCACTTCATTATGATGATGTTGGTGAAGGAGGCCTCGCGAAGGTCAGAAAAGAACCCCAGGTGTGTGCAGATGAAGTCGCTTTGATCGTGCAATGGCTGAGAGAGAGCCCAGTGGTGACATGAGTCACGAGCTGATGCAAAGTAGACTGACATGCAGTTCACTGTGGAGGAATATAATGTGAAAATCCGACCCCTCTAAGCTACAGTTGAGAGAGATGAGTCCCCGATATATGGGTCCATTTGAGATGGATTGGTGGTGATGGTTGTGTTTAACCTTACCCCTCAGGATAAAATGATGTGTTACATGAGTCTGATCTAGAGCACTATGTGAGGTACCCAAGCCATGTGTTGAGCCCTGAACCTTTTCAGCTTTTGAGAGGCTGAAATGTCCTGAGTCACCTATGAGGGTACGATATACCAAGGTAAGAAAGAACTCAGATGGAAGAGTATGAGATGATGAAGGTTCTTGGAAAGCACCATGGGAAGGGTGAAGTCACATGGTAGCCCTGATGGACATAAGAAAGACTTATCCGATTTGTTTGCTTGCTTGATGGAATTTTGAGGACAAAATTCTTATAAGAGGGGAAGGATGTTACAACCCCAATTTCGGGTTCATTTGCTGAGAAATATAATTTCTCATATTAAAGATGTTTGAACGAATAAATGATATAATCTATTTTGAATAAATGTATTTTGTTTACAATAACCTTGATAATTGCTTTGTGGGCTTTATTGGCTATTGGGCCCAATAACAAGGATATTCCATTAATTATTGAATAATTGAGAATTTGAGATAAGAAAGGTGTGGAAACCTCTAGAAGGCAAATCCAAAGAGGATTTCGTGCCTCTTGGATTCCTTGGGTTTCAAGGAGTCCAAAGTTGCAAAGAAAATGAAATAAGAAAAGAAAAGATCAAATAAATATTTTATTATCAAGAAAGAAATTGAAAATAATGAGAAAACATGGGAAATAAGTTATCCTTTGTGGAATTTCGTATCCCAAGGATTCCTAAAGTTAAAAGGAACTCCCATAAAGAAAATAGAAGAGAGATAAAGAGAAATCATTAAAAAGAATAAGGAAATAAGTAAGATAATGAGAAAATAGAAAAAAAAAACAAAAAAGGGGCTAAGGGATATTCCCAAGATGGGATTTCGAGCCATTAAGTTTCCTTGAGGTACAAAGAACTTAGAATAATAATTTAAAGGCAAATGAAAGAGAAAATGGAAGAGAAATATGCATAATTGAGTAATACCTTGCAACTAAAGAAAGGGGACCGAGTCCTTAAGATAATGATACCAAATTTGGCATGATGGTAGATTAAGTAATTAAGAACTTTCCCTCAAAATTTGGGATCAAATGCATAAGCAGTTTGAGAGATAAGATTTTTGGAAGTTTTCCTAATGTGTAAAGGAAAATATTAATGTCACGATATATCAGGGACTAAATCCCGATTTTCGGGTTAAGCGAAACCGTGGATTGGTGATCCTACGGCTGGGGATGAGTCCCATTCTCGCGAGGAACAGGTCACACAGAGCAGATTGGGAAATCTTTGATCAATGATTGTTTGAATTGAGAGCAATAGGTAGATCTGGTGATGAGTCCATCACCTTCGAGAGTCTTTTCCGAAGCCAACCATCCCGGTTTGTTGGCAGTTTCATCCACAAACGGGAAAGTTCCCAAATCGCGGACAGGTAGTTGCCCCTATATATAGGGGGTAAGTATCTGCGGAACCAGCACCCCTAGCGAGTACTTTGGCGTGACTGGACGGAGCCGATGATCGCCTCCGTGCCTCCAATTGAAGCTTAGGCCATGACCTGCACCTCCTCCTAGGAGCAGACGCCGCCGGTGGACCAAGGAGTAGCCCCAGCCGTTGGAAGGGCACCCACGGCCAATCAAGGAGACCATCAAGTTCGTGAGGTCAATACGGAGGGACCAGTGGTTTTGGATCGTGTGCAAGCATTCTGGAGTTCGAAGTCAACTCCTCGGTTGACCCCTGGATCGCGTGAGAAGAAGAAGCTCGCGAGGTTGAAGACAACCTGAGCAATTACGTTTTTGCCCCTTCGCGCCTTCAGACAAAGTAAGGGCATCTTTGTCTTTTGTTTCTTTTGATCACAAGGCGCGCATGATCCCTGATCATTGGATCCTGGGGGACCAGCGGACCACGGATCGGATGGTCGTTATTTTTCTGAAATTGGTAATTAAATCAATGAAAAATGAATTATTTTGTAAAAATCATAACTTCTGCTATGAAGCTCGGATGGGAAAAGTTGATACATGAAAAATGATCAAAAAAATAAAAGGAACGCATTAAAAATAGTTTGGAAACCTAAATCAGTTTATTTTGCAAAAGTATCTAATATGGATAGAAAAGGGTATTAGATTATGAGTATTAACCCTAATTGATGATTGATAAAAGGTTTAATCTTGCAAAGGAGTTAATTCGAGTATTACTAACTGGTTTAATGATTAAGATGGATTGTAACCTATTTTAATGATGTAATTGCAATGATTGGGTTTTTAAACCTAATATGTTGATTAAAACCTGTAAAAACCCTAAGTGAGGGAAAAACGGAAGAAAGGATATAGTAATCTAAAATTTTGGGGTTGTGATCCAAATATGATTTTAAGATATTAATGGAAAATAAAATAAGACAATTAGGGTTTGAGGGAATACTTTGATAAAAATAAAAGTGGTAAACAAGGAAGTGAAACCCTAATTATGGTCAAAACCCTAAAGAGGGCTAGTAACCCTAGGGCACAATTAGGTCTATTAGATTTGTGTACCCTGATCAATGATAGTAAATATTGGATGAATATTTCAGGATTGAATTGTGTACTTGCTTGATTCTGGATTACTTGCTTGTTTGGAATATTCCTGCATCTGAGTCTGCCTGACAGGTATGTGGTTACGCTTATGAATAACCGCATTAGTTTCACAAAGATTTCCGAATGTTTCCTCGTACTGGCTGCAACTAAACAGTTTGAATGTTCATACTTGCAAATCATAATGTCACTATGATTATTACATTAAAACTAGAAGTATGTGTTCTCGCACCTACATGCCACCCTGATGGATGATACCAAAGGTCAGGCCCAGATGGGTAGACCAATGGACACCTTGAGTGGTGACCCCAGGCACCAAGAAGGTGGCCTATGATATTGCATGACTAGTGGGCACCATAAGTGGTGACCCCCAGGCACCAAGCTCGGGATTGAGAAGGTGGCCTTAAGTCATTGGCAAAGGGCACCCTAAGGTGGGTATGCCAGGGTTAGGGCAAAAGTGGTGGAGAATGTCATACTGAAAAGTGTAAATTGGCTTATTAAATAATTTGATTGTGATATTTAAATTGTTAGCCATATGTGCAAACTTTTGGTTGTCCCCACATGCCAGTATATTTCGATATATTGACCGACATTTTTTTTGTCGGCGTTTTAGGTACAAATGAAAAGAACAAACAGTAAAGTGGCATATGTGGAATTAAATGAGAAGTAACGTACACCAGAGGATTAGTTAGAGTAACATCTTCATGGATAGAAGTGTAGAAATCCCAGTTTTTCCAAGGTAAGAAAAGTTTATTTTATACCAGTTTTTAGTTTAGTTAGTAAAGTTTATTAATTGTTATTGATTATTTATCAAACCTTTGATCCTGTTAATTGAATAACGACTCTGACCTTCGGGTCTCCCTTAATTGGGGGTTACCGGGAGACGGGGTCGTTACAAATATGTAGAACTCTTCCTACTCCTGCTTCTATAGTACCTGTGGCTTTCCTAGTCCAGGATCACCCAAAGGATCTCAAGGTGATCCAGGTCAGGATGGCTACAAATGCCTCCTTACGTAGTTCATCACCATGTGAGTAGTGCTTTTCCATCACCAATTGTGGATCAAACCATCTTGGACCCATTGTTAGGACAACTTCTTTGTCTGTTGCATTAGAGAAGTGAACAATGAAGATGTCGTTGTCTCTGGACAACAACTCGAATGAACCTTTCAGTTTCCATGTACTTCTCACCCACGCCAGCAAGATTGGGTAGAAAGGTCTCTTCTCCAACGTGTAGACCATGATAGTGAGTTCCCAGATGTTTGTCATCTTTGTGAACTCTTCCTCCTCCAGGTCCACGTGGATTTTTCCTTCCTTCATCCTTGGCTTCGGGAAGTCTATCTCCTTCTCCTTCTCTACTCACAGTTTCTCTAGGACCTCAATCCAGGCACACCTTCTCACACCAGGCACCTGTCCGCCCATTCTCGTCATTGACCTGCGCTCCTCCTCGATAGCTCTCAGTTGGCTATTAGGGTTAGTGTCTGACGCAGCACACCCATTGTTGTTGAGAAATTGACACGCTTGAGCCATGCGTTAAATGCAAGTGCATGTATCGAAGTAATATAGGCCTTGTGAGGCCATAGTCAAACTCAGGGAAATGTAAATTTCAGTAGACTACTACTAACTGGTCGTGATCAGCTAGACCGATTGGAAAAGTTGATTGTTGGTTTTGAAAAAAAAAATAAAAATAAAACAAAGAAAAAACAAAAGCGAGCGATGATTAAATGTTTAGTTTAATCAAATGGAATGGAAATCCTTAGGGTTACAGTTTCACCATGAGGTCTCGCTGCATGCAATTCTACACAACTAATATAATTTGTGCCTTATCCCTGATTTTGGCTTGTAGTTAAAATTGCTTACTTCTGTAATACAATTCACTACCTAGTTCTAGGTCAGTTCCATGCCAGTAGTACCTTATACCCTAGATCTAAAAGTGCTTTAATAAATTCTCTGGGAATCCACCTTCAACCATACATTACCTTGTCTAAGGAATTTATTGGTTAATGTGTTAATCGTGCCTTTTCAACCACTAATCCTCCATCAAGTGCAATTAACAATATTAGAAATCAACTATGGTGATCAAGCATAGAAAATTGCGATAGAAATATGTTAACATATCATGGAGAATTGAGACAAATTATGATAATTAATGGAAAATTGTTATATAGTGATTCCCCGGGCTACTCCTGATCCTAAGGACAATGGGGATTATCCCCGCATGGTCATCTCAATGATACACATGGAGAACAAAGAGGAAAACATGGGGAAACAAATGAGAATATGATGTAACCCCTGAAACGGAGAAGATTTGGATAATCATTGATGTGAGATGCATGTTCTGTAGCCTTTCGGTAGTAGAATCATCTGTCCGCGGCTCTGGAATTGTCTGGGGTGTAGCTTTGGGCTCCATTCTTCGTTCTCCTCTCGTTTGGGACTCATGCGGTGGAATAGAATGTTCTCCCTCACTTTTGGCCACCTTTTCTTAGGTATAGGTACCACTTACGTCGACCAAAAGATCACAACTATTTGATCGTGGCAATTCTGAACGAAGTCATGATCTGACGACGTCTATACCATCGACGGGGTGTCGATGCTATCAACACCTTAGGGTGCATTTTCTTCACTCCAAAATTGAGATAAACATGGTGACTTCTCGATACTATCAACCAGATCATCGATAGTATCGACGTGCTGACTTTTCTTCTGCTGAGCTAATCTCGAGACCATCGACAGTGTGGTCAATGATATCGACTTGGATGCTTTCCCTCTACCTTGGTTACTATTTCCATGTCGATAGTATCGATGGTCCTGTCGATGATATCGACAGGTTCTGGAATATAAAGTACCTGTAATAGAGAGAAAAACACAAGTCAATCGATGGAATTTAGTAATTCATTCAAAATAGGATAAAATAAGATAAATTTGATGCATACAATGATTATAGGCTAAAGGAAATGGATCATGCCATTATAGTCACCAAGATGATGAATAAACACATAAAACAAGTACAAAATTAGCCTATAAATTCGACTCAAAATCCATGCATCAAACTCCCCTAAGCTTGAATCTTACTCATCCTCGAGCAACAAAACTATAAAATTTGATTGAGAGGGTCAACTAAAGAACGTAATCACATAAATGATATCTCAGTATGATTCCTGCCTGCAAACCACATACTGAGCCATACCAACCATGAAATGATAACTACCCTTTCAGCGACAATAATCGTCCATGAAAGATGTCCACCCCAAGATCAAAGAACATTATCAAATAAAGCAGTTAATATAATAAAATCCTTAGGTTCAGGCTTTGTGCATCTTGTGATCTCATATCTATGTTTCTCATTTTCTCTAACTACCATCTAAATGGAAGCAGCTCTCATGATGTACACGTGTGCGGAGAAAATCATGGGTGGCCTACCACTTAGAGCAATGGGAGGATGGAATGGGTGGCCATGTAAGAAATAGAAGCACAGTACAGTCGATCATGAAAAAACAAAAATGAATGACCTATCATGATGTGAATGCAAATGAAAATGTCCTATTGCTACATTTTTGGTGGAATGGTGCATGCACTATCATTCTGTCTCAAGGTGAGATGGAACATCTAAGAAAGCTACACCATGTGCTTATTCTTCTTAATATGTGGGTGATAATGTGTTCCTTTCTCCCTCTTATTCATACTTACTTTTCAATCTTATTTTTTTTCACTTTTTTTCAAGCCCTCATTTTCATAAATGACAATGGATTATTTTCTAGGCTCCCTTCTTATTACATAACTTGTACATTTGATGCATTCTATTCGAAGGGTATGGAACAAGTTCACCACCTTTAATGCTTTTAGAAGAAAATAAGACACATGATGTGCTATATACTCAAAAGTTGTGAATGCAACTACATAATGACAATTATGCAACTACTATGACATGAACCTAAGGATGAAGTGCATGTATACTACTCTATCTTTTTTTCATTTCATGCAAAAATATGCGAGAAAAAATGTAATGCAATACCTATCTACATGGGATGCAATCAAAGAGTGAAAGATAGTAATGTGCTCCCAGTTCTTATGGTGGAGTGGAAATGAAATTGCGGTGGATCAGATCACAAGACTAATTGACAGAACCTTCAGAAAGAATTATATGAGCCTCCTTACTGACTTTTGTACCAATTAATCAAGGGATTTCTCTCTCTCACTTCAAATTAAAGTCACGTTAACATTTGGTCAGTTTAGGCTCAACATCCATATCAATCCTCTTAACATGAACCATAAGGATATACAATCATGTTCATATGTTTTGAAGTTGACCTACCCAATGAGTTCCATAAGTGATGTCCTCAAGTTCTCATAAGAGAAGCTTACAATTTCTTAAAGATTTTTCATTTAAATTTATTTTCTCACAAACCCCCAAATGAAAACATCGAGATGACATGCAATTACATTAGACTCCATTGATTACACTAGATAGATAGTGGATCCTAGAAAATAGTAAATCTAAAAATTAAGAAAGCCAAGACAACAAAAGATGAAAAATGCAAAAGCAAAATAAAATAAAATAAAATAAAAACTAGATAGATGTTGTTCCAACACCCCCCCAAGCTTGAATTCAACTATGGCCTCATAGTAAAAATCCAAACTTAAGAGGTGGAACAGCGATACCCCTCTACTACTCTAGTGGTGGGTGCCACATGTACTGGTGATCGCTGGGATCCTAAGTAGGATATTGCCCCTGGAACGACATGTCAGATGGGGGCATCGGTGGTGGCTGTGGGTATCCTCCAAAGTAATTCTGGCTCCAATAATGATCGTGAAACAGTTGTTACTGCATCTCCATCTTTGGTAGCCCGAACAGATCCAGGCCAAGGTGCATGGTGATCGGAGTGATAAGGCCCCTAAAGTAGATTGGGTCCTACGAGAAGTGTTCCTCTTCACCTCTATGATGCATGTGAGGAAGAAAGCTCCAAAGTTGATACATTTCCTCTCCAGTAGATTGTAGAGGAAGAAAAAATTTGTTTCTTGAAATTTGCTTTGTGATAGTCTAGATCTTACAAAGAATGAGTTGGATAAAATCCGGTGTAAGACCCTAACAAATGGATGCTCAAAATCAGCTATAGATGCATGGTGATAGCTGATCGAATAACCTTCTAGAATAGTGACTAATGCCAAATACATGGCGTCGTTGTCTGCATTCTGCGGTGGCTGGAGCAGGTTGCTATGTGACCACCCATAAATTGCATTGAACTTGTGAAGAGTCATTGTGTAATCCTTGTTGTAGAGGCAGAAAGAAAGTCGCCCCTCTTTCCATTCCATCCATGCTGGTTGTAGCTCATTGGGAACGACACAGATATCTAGAGACACCATAAACTCTATGACAATCTCCTTGTAAGTTGGTCGCCCACTAAAAAATGGATGACCTTCGGCGTGGTCATGGTATAACATTGGGGACTCACTCAATTGCCCCTGAAGCGCATAGTCCATATTGGCCTCGAATCGCAGGTCCTTGATTAGTTTCCGGTCTCCATATTGGGTAGGCTCGATTGAGCGCTTCCATAGCTCTTCGTCCACCTTCTTGATCTCCAGTGAGGGGTGGACTAGCCTCGGGTGAGGAACTAATCCTTGTTGAGGGGCAAGTATGGCAGGTGGGGCAGCCCTGGATGATGAAGCGTCAGATCTCACCATTGTTGCAAAGGGAAATGGGTGAAAGAGAAAAGGGATGTAGATAAAAGCTCATAGAAGACGGTCAGTGAATCTTGGAGAAGATGGAGATCCTCAGAGTCAATGGAGATGCTCAGAGATGACCATCGATAAAAATCTATGTAGCTTTCGGGTGCTTGGAGACACTAGGGCTCTTTCTTGCTCAGAAGTGGAAGGTAAAACTCTCAGATGTGTGTTTAGGTTTGAAGAAATGATCTGCTTTTGTAAGGGTCGGCCACCGCAGCTATCGGTGTGTTGATACTATCGATGGGATCGTCGATAGTATCGACGGCTACTAGAATCTGTGACTCGCTACTATTGACGACTCTCGATGGCTGGATGGATGGGGTCTGGATCGCTGAAGTGTCGATGGTAGCGACAGGTGGCGATACCATTGACGATGCCCACAAATCATCATTATAGACCATTCGATGGAGATGTGCAGATCACTGATGTGGTGTGTCAATACAATTGACGGGTTGTCGATGGTATCAACACATGTGTATACCTTTGATCCTCGTGAGGTGGGGGCACTGTTATCCACTCTGTTGGTGTGTCGATACAATTGACAAGGGTGTCGATAGTATCAACATTGCTAAGAATAACCGTTTTGAAAATTTCTAGACATCTCACGACCATCGATGAATTGTCAGTCTCGAGCCTCTTTTGTCTACACCCTTGTCGATACTATAAATGAGGACGTCAATACTATCTTTGGGTTGAAATCTTTTACATCAGTTTTACTGAGCCCGAGTCAATAACATCGACAGGGATATCGATACTATCAACCAAGCTCCAGTCTTGCACACTGAACAAACACATCAGGCTATCATTTTTATAAACTAAGTACAAAATTACCCAAAAACTAACTATGAAAATGAAAATTAAAGAATTTAAGACCAATTACACCTAAGTTGGGTTGCCTCCCAACAAGCGCCCTTCTTTAACGTCTTAGGCTAGACACAATCATGCTCAATCTTCATCAAGTGCGATGAGTTTTACCTCATGCACCTTTTTTGTGAAATCCTCTCCATAGTAGTGCTTTAGACATTGGCCATTCACCAAGAATGTTCTTTTACCATCTCTTACCATCACAGCTCCATGTGGATGCACTTCCTCAACAACGAATGGTCCACTCCACAGGGACTTCAACTTCCCAGGATGTAGCTTTAACCGTGAATTGAATAGAAAGACATATTCACCTTTTGAGAAGACCCTCCTTTGGATGTGGCAATCATGTATTTGTTTCGTCTTTTCCTTGTAAATCTAGGAATTCTCATAAGTGTTCATTCTCAACTCATCCAACTCATTGAGCTTGAGCAACCTTCTTCTCCCTGCATCATCAATGTTCACATTCAACTTCCTTAGCGCCCAATGCGCCATGTGCTCCAGCTCCACCGACAAATGACACACACGCCCATAAGCCATCCTAAAAGGCATAGTGCCTATAGGAGTCTTAAAGGGAGTTCTATATGCCCAAAGTGCGTCCAGTAGGAGCATGCTCTAGTTCTTCCTAGATGCAGTGACAGTACACACCAAAATCTTTTTTTATCACCCTATTGGAAATTTCTACCTGGCCCTGTGTCTACAGATGGTATGGGGTGCCCACATTGTGCTTTACCCCATACTTGCTCAAAAGTGCAGCAAACTTCCTGTTTGTGAAATGTGTACCTCCATCACTGATGATCATGAAGGGCACCCCAAAGTTACAGAAGATGTATTCCTTTATGAACCTGCACACTACCACATCATCATTAGTCCTAGTGGGTATCACTTCTACCCACTTTGAAACATAAGAAAAAACAAGTAAAATATACATATTGGAATTTGAGGACACAAAGGGTCCCATGAAATCTATACCCCATAAGTCAAAGACTTCAACCTCTTGAAACACATTTAGGGGCATTTCTTGTCTTTTTGAGATATTACCTGCCTACTGACATGAATCACATTTTCTTATAAAATCATAGGAATCTCTAAAAAGTGTGGGCCAATATAGGATGCTCTCCAACACCTTCGCAATCGTCCTCAAGCTAGCATGATGGTCGCCAGTGGGCAATGTATGACAATGGCTGGGCACGCTTTCATACTCAAACTCTGGCACACACCTACGTAGAACACCATCCCTGCACTGTCTCAAAAGAATAGGGTCATCCCAAAAATAAAATCTCAATGCATGGAAAAACCACTTCTTCTCTTGATAACTCCCATCCTCGGGTAGTTCTTTGCATGCAAGATAATTTACTATGTGTGAAAATCACATATATTTGGATTTAATGGAAAGAATTTGTTCATCTAGAAAAGTCTCAGTAATGGGTATATTAGTATCCTTCTCATGTACCCTTTCCAGGCGAGACAAATTGTCTGCAACCACATTTTCAATGCCCGCCTTATCCTTAACCTCAATGTCAAATTCTTGTAAAAGAAGTATCCACCTAATGAGTCTAGGTGTTGCCTCTTTCTTTTCCGTTAAATATTTTATTGTGGCATGATCCGTCCATACCACCACTTTAGATCCCACTAAGTATTGCCTAAATTTCTCAAAAGTGAAACCCATGGCAAGTAATTCTTTTTCGGTGGTGGTATAATTTAATTGTGCATCATTCAATGTTTTCAATGCATAATAAATGACTGTGGGTTTGTTCTCAAGGCACTACCCAAGAATGCCCCCCACGACATAATCGGATGTGTCGCACATAAGCTCAAATGGTTGACTCCAATCCGGAGTCTGCACAATAGGCACGGACATCAAGCATTGCTGAAGGACCTCAAAAGTGTTCATACATTTTTCATTAAAATCAAAAACCACATCCTTCTCAAGAAACTCAGATAGAGGCTTAGTGATTTTGGAAAAATCCTTAATAAACTGGTGAAAAAATCCTGCATGACCAAGGAAACTTCTAACTCCCTTCACCGAGATTGGTGGAGGAAATTTGGAAATAGCCTCGATTTTTAATGGATCTACCTCAAGTCCCTTGCTAGACACCTTGTGTCCTAGCACAATGCCCTCGCTAACCATCATGTGGCATTTCTCCCAATTGAGGACTAAGTGAGTGCCCTCACATCTCTACAAAACTTTATCAAGATTATAAAGGCATTCATCAAATGATGCACCATAGACTGAGAAATCATCCATAAACACCTCTAAACAACGTTCAACCATGTCAGAGAAAATGGCAAGTATACAACGTTGAAAAGTGGCTGATGTGTTGCACAATCCAAAAGGCATACGGCGATAAGAAAAGGTACTGTAAGGAAAAGTGAAAGTAGATTTCTCTTGATCCTTAGGTTCAATCGAAATTTGGTTGTAGCTGAAATATCCATCTAGAAAACAAAAATGAGAGCGACCAACTAGTTGCTCTAAAATCTAATCAATGAAAGGTAGAGGAAAATGATCCTTTAGTGTTGCAGTTCTCAATCTACGGTAATCAATACAAACCCACCTCCCAGTAACCAACTGGGTGGTGACTGGCTCATTTAACAAATTTGTAGTTACCGTAATTCCCCCTTTTTAGGGACTACCTATGGTGGGCTTACCCATGTAGAATCTAAGATGGCGTAGATAATTCCCGCTGAAAGGAACTTAATCACCTCCTTCTTGACAACCTCCGTCATGATAGGGTTGAGGCGGCGTTGGGGATGAATCACAGGCTTAGCTCCTTCAACAAGTCGAATCTTGTATTGGCATAGAGTAGGGTAGATCCCCTTGATGTCAGAAACTAACCACCTGAAAGCACCACAGTGGTTCTTCAACACAACCATCAATTGTTCTTCTTCAACGGCACACAGATATGCCAAGATAATGATCGGTAGCTTTGCATCCACTACTAAGAATGCATACGTCAAATGAGGGGACAACAACTTTAGCTCCAAATCCGACAGATTCACCAAAGAAGGCTGCAATGGGGGTGGCAGTGGTCCCAGAGATTCAAATTGCCTAGAAAAGTAACAAGGCAAAACATGAAGCATCTTCACGCAATCCTGTAGCGATGTGCTCCTCATCCAGTCATCCATAATATTGAACAGGCAAGCTTCAAGAGGCAATTGAGGATAAGATTCTTGCATTGAGATCTGCACAACATTATGCTCAGTAGACAAACAAACTTCTTCATCTTCATCATTTGGATATCCCACTACCTTAACAAGAGAAACTACCTTAGTTTGCTCCATAATATCCACAACAACTGTTCCCCTGTCTATCTTGGTCATGACATGTGCCATGTCGAGAAAGGGTTTCCCTAGACAAATGGAAACATTGTGATCAAACTGTCTGACTTTAGTGCACTTCCCTTGCTCTTGTAATGATTTTGGGTTAGTTGGCATTTTTATTTCAAACATGTCATCAGCTATGCCCATGGTTTAATAGCCTCTACACATTTCTAAAATCATGTCATCTGTAGCTTGGAAGGGTCTTCCAAGAAGCAGCTCGTTCCCTTGCACATCTTGCATCTCCATCACAACAAAATCTGCCAGAAAAACAAATATATCCACCTTGAGTAGAACATCCTCACAAATCCCATAACTCCTTACTACTGAATATCTGCAAGTTGGATCATCATGTTGCTCCTTCGGGATTCTTTAAGACCAAGATTCTTGAAGGTGGAGAGAGGCATCAAGTTGATGCTTGCTCCTGAGTCACAAAGGGCCTCTCCAAACATTACCTTCCCGGTGTAGTAAGAAATGTTGAAGCAACATGGATGTTGTCTCTTTGGTGGCAATGTCCCAAGAATGAACGCGCTCACCTGTTCTTTGAGCACCACTACTTCCATGTCAGGAATCTTCCTCTTCTTCGTGATAATGTCCTTCATAAACTTACCATAAGAAGGTATTTTATGAAACACTAAGTATGAGTTGAGAAGTAGACCAAGGAAATAGATAATGCTCACATAAATATTTTATGAAATACATTACATATCTCTCTTCATGCAAAATTTTGAACATAAGTGTACTTTAATATGTTAATCATCAATAAATGAAGAGGTAAGTAGAACCCTAAGGTGGGTAGTAGCATAGAAAAATTTCGAGGACGAAATTTATTTTAAGGTGGGTAGAATTGTAACATCCTCAATTTCATAGCTAAAGTAATCCTTTAATGTGGGGTTTTCTAGCAAAGGCATGCCAAGGGACGTAATGAACGTAACCATGGTTAGGTATGTAATTAAGTTCACAAAATGTGTAATACAAGCCATCTGATCAACCAATACACACATAATGACTTAAATGTGTATGATTGTAGTCGGTTTTATATGAATATAAATGAATAATTCCTATGAACAATAATGTGAACAATATATAATATGAGGAGTCAAGTTCATGGCGTGAGCCTTAGACCTAGCTTAGGTCTTCATGTTATGTAACTAAAGAAATATTGATCACATGTGTCATACATGAGCTTCAATTGAGAAATTATATTGATTGAAGACTTATTTTCATGATTTGGAATACAATTAAGCTCATGGACCCTTTGAAATACTAAGGGATGTGCCATGTGCCTTAGAACCCAATTTCAACCCTTTTGGACCAATTAAGTTTTGCAAATAGGTCCTTAAAGTACAAATTTGGGTATTTAGCGATTTATGTTCATAATAAATACTCAATGTAATTTTAATATATGGATAATTGACATATAAGATCAAGGAAGAAAATTTAGATATTTTTGAGTTATCCAGTGGCCTGGGTAATTAAATTAGTAGTTATCTGGTATTTATCGAAAAGGAAAACTTGGAGGGTATATCTAATTAGTTTTGACTTGATACATTTCTAATGTAAAGATTATTAGAATACAATGTACCTCCCAAATTTTGGGATCAAACAGAGCTATGAATTGGGATATACAAATATTTCTATAAAATGGACTTTTATGCAAAAGAAGAATAAAAAATGAGAAGGGGGGGGGACTCCAGCCCGATCCAGACTGGAGAGCACAGCTCTGTTTTATAGAGTCCGAATAGGGGGGTTCTAGAAGTAGTCCCTCGCCCAAGTTCGAATCAAAGTGGGGGTATAAAACCCCTCGATTCTTGATGCTTGATGGCGGCTGGACCTTATGCTAGGGTTTTTGACACGAATCGAGAGGGGTAGAGAGCAAGACGGAAGAGAAAAGAAGGTTGAAGGGGAGCATTCTGAAAGAGTCCATGGGGGTTGCAGGTCTGAAAACCTCCATCCATGGCTTGGCCACGCCCAGAGGGGGTGCACACTAGCTAGGGTAGCAACTCGGAGTTGATGGCGGCTCATTGGTAGCCTCCATGCATGGATCAGACGCCTGTAGGTGGTGGCGTGAGCAAGACCGAAGTAGGGAGAAGAGCCCCCTTTCTCAGAAGATGAAGAAGATACATATCCTGCCCGATCCTCCTGGGATGAGGATGGAATCGCTGATCCTTCTCAGCCGTCAGATCAACTTTGAACGGTTAGCATCACTTTATAAAGTAATTCTTCCAAAATTCATATCTTGATATGTAGAGCTTAGTTTAGGACAAACAAGATACCTACAGAAAGATCATGATGAGTACTATCACATAAAAATACCTATAGATTATGATTTTGATATCTTTTATTTATTAAAAATAGTTTGTTCAAAACTATATGATTTTGATGTTTGGTCAATTAAAAATAGTAAACACCTTTAGAAATTCATAAAATTTTTACTGAATGTGTACTTTGATATGTTTAACATTAATTTAGAGCTTGATCTTTCATATATGAAGTTTTAATGAGATTTTTAATGTAAACCTTAATAAGGGTATTTTGGGTATTTCACCCATGATATGATTTTTTTTAAATGACCCAATATTTTAATACATGATATTACTACATTGAATGATTACTTTTCTAGATATTTGATGGATTTTCTTGTGTTATCATATTAGTATTTAGTTTTGGACCTGAGTGACCATTATGTGAGGGTAATAGATGATTATCTTGACAATAAGTGGTATATGTATGGCTAATTAGGTCTAATATTATCAACATGGTGGTATTATATTTTGATTCCCTAATTGAGTCAGTAAGTTTTCTAATATGTGACTATGCTTAGTAATTATTCTCATTATATGGAGTATATGTTCATATTAGTGCATAAGACGATTTATGTTGAGTATAAAGATTATAATAACTATATAAGAGTTTATTGTAATTTCAAAGCCAAAATTTTATGGTGAGTATAAAGTTATGTTTAAGAACCCGAAGTTGGTATATATAGTTAGGAAAGTGGGGTGTGAGATTTAGAAATAGAAAGAGGGAACATACACTTGGACTAATAAAGCTATGATGATATCCAGGTTATTAAAGATATGGAACTTAGAATCAAGATTTATTTATTTTTATAGATGTCATCAGCATAAGAGGTAAGTGGTCCATGCACATGAGTACTCATAGTCTATGTTCGATATGTTTACATGTCTCATAATAAGAGTTTCATGATCTATGTGATTTAATGTTCTAAGACTTCAATGTTAAGATTTACAAACAATATTATTCTCATATTTCTATCTTTATGCAAGTGTAGATACCCAAAGTCTAATATAGTGATATGTTGCTCAAAATAGTTGTGACTCATGGACCAAGTCCATGAGAAAGTTGAAGAATCATATTCCTATAAGATTTCTTAGAAATGTTTGGAAGTAATGAATATGATTTCAAGATAAGATATGCCATTAATGTACCCATACTTAGTTGATGATTTCAAATAGCTTTGTATGAAGAATTTAAGTAAACATATGTTATTAGAATTTCTCATATTTATAGTCATAGTTATGTAGTAAGATTTCAAGTAGAAACATGCCATTAAGATTTCATACATATGTAGAAATCAAAGAACTAGATTCCTTAGAATAAATAGTATCTAGAATACAAATACAATGTAAGAATATGAATTAGAAAATATTAGGAGATGGTATACTAATAAAAGTACGTTTGGGATCAGAAGGTATTGTAAAATGATTTTATGATGGCATTATAAGATAATGACAAATTAAGTTATGATTAGGTTGCAAGACAATATTTTATAAGATTTCTATTCTGATATTTAAGGTTTAACATGTAAGTTTTTATGCAAATATTAAGGTTCCGGGTAACATCATATTTAACAAGAAGGATTGAACCACCTTGTCAGAATTCATATTTTTAGATATGTTGTACTTAAAATGTGTTTATGAACCCGACTTAAGATACATTGTATACCTAGTAATTCTATGAGCATTTCAGGTCCTTTTTCCTAAGCTATTTATCATATAATTGGTATAAGTGAAGTAATCTTACCAAATAAGAGCTTTAGAATAAAGTTTACCCAGATAATGAGATACATCCTCAAATCCAATAATGAATTCAGTTTAGAACTTAAGAATAAGAGATTTAGATTTAGACTTAGATTATTCACTGTGTGAGTAGCCAGATTTTGAATAAAGATACATGATATGGGTTATAGACCCAATCTCAATTGTGTTGTAATTTGAGATACATATCCAAATTCTATAATAGATTCAGTTCAGATTTTAAAGAGCATAGATTCATATTCAAATTTTAGATTCAAAACTAAGTACGTGTTGAATACTCAGTTTCAGATAAGTTCAGATTCAGAGTTTAGTAAAGATAGACTTAAGATAATTAATTCAAAACCTTCACATAATACATTATATAATAAGTCCTCACCAGAGAGTCCCGGGACGATTCAAAGGGCGTGTTGCGCCAGACACTTTAGGTGTCACATAGGGCATTTTATACCAACAGAGGGTGTGTTGCGCCATAGAGGACACTTCAGTGTCAACAGAGGGCACGTTGTGCCAACAGAGGGTGCGCTGCACCATAGAGGACACTTCGGTGTCACAGAGTAGGACTTATTGTATAATGGTGGCTACAGTCAGATAAAAATCATAAGTAAAAGATATCATAGATTAGAGATGCCCATATTCTCATCCATGAGTAATGATGAGAGGGAATTAGATAAGATAAGTAATACCTAGGAACTTTGTCTTAGGTTATGAGATCCATGTACCAAGGTACATGTCTCTAGAGAAAGATAAAATACAAATATATGAATTTCATATTAAGAAATAAGAGATTTTATGTTTCAAATTATAGTAATTTCTCATTTATAATGTCAATTTCATATTATTAGTCATGTACATTTTTTCAGAATACTCATGCCACTTACTCTAATGATTGTTTTTCCCAATGCATGACTGGGGACGCGATGTCTATAGGGTTTGGAGCAGCTGAAGATCAAAGGACAAGGAAAGGTTTAGGAGATTTTCAAGCTTGCCTAGTGGGGTGTCATTCACCAAGACGATCCAAAGTTTAGATACCTTTTTATCATGCTTAGTTATATTACCAATAGATTAGCCTTTATGGATATATATATGATTTAGTTTTCTATTGACAGAAGCTATGTATGAATCAGTCTTACAGTTTTGCAAAGTGTTTCATTTACTTTTATTACAATGGTTATCATGTTTGTGACACTCCCCGATTTAAAAAAAAAATGCTTCCGCTCATGTGATATAAAATTTTGGGTGTTACAATATGGTATCAGAGCAATTTGGTAAATGGCCACTAGGCAAACATGATTCTCATAGTCACCCTAGAGTGGAGAGGTAAGATCAAGGTTTAGAGATAGATTCCAAAAGAAGAATACCATAACCTAGAGTGATTAAGAGGCTTAAGCTCAGAATAGATAGATATCTTAGAGGCAGAATTCAACCTAGTTTAGATCTAAAGTAGCAACCTAAACCTAAATAATGAGATAAACTCTTCATTCTCAATGGTTATGGCCAGCCAATTGAGGATTGAAGAGGGATGTCTTAAGAAGTAGACCTTTTATGCATCTCTCATTTATTACTAGTCCATGTGGTATGGGACACATGTATCAGTTAGTGAGTGAGAGATAGCATCTCAGGATCCCACATCTCTAGGTATGTGCTTGATCACCACATATCTAGGAATGTAAGAGTTACCTGAAGGACCTTAGATTAGACAGTCATGTACAACTAATGTTGAAAAGTCATGACAAGGTTGAGATGGAAGCCCTAAGTATAAATCCAAGTTTAGTTTCACAAACCCTAAGTATGAGTTGAGAAGTAGACCAAGGCAATAGATAATGCTCACATAAATATTTTATGAAATACATTACATATCTCTCTTCATGCAAAATTTTGAACATAAGTGTACTTTAATATGTTAATCATCAATAAATGAAGAGGTAAGTAGAACCCTAAGGTGGGTAGTAGACTAGAGAAATCTTGAGGATGAAATTTATTTTAAGGTGGGTAGAATTGTAACATCCTCAATTTCATAGCTAAAGTAATCCTTTAATGTGGGGTTTTCTAGTAAGGGCATGTCGAGGGACGTAATGAACGTAACCATGGCTAGGTATGTAATTAAGTTCACAAAATGTGTAATACAAGCCATCTGATCAACCAATACACACATAATGACTTAAATGTGTATGATTGTAGTCGGTTTTATATGAATATAAATGAATAATTCCTATGAACAATAATGTGAACAATATATAATATGAGGAGTCCAGTTCATGGCTTGAGCCTTAGACCTAGCTTAGGTCTTCATGTTATGTAACTAAAGAAATATTGATCACATGTGTCATACATGAGCTTCAATTGAGAAATTATATTGATTGAAGACTTATTTTCATGATTTGGAATACAATTAAGCTCATGGACCCTTTGAAATACTAAGGGATGGGCCATGTGCCCTAAAACCCAAATTCAGCCCTTTTGGACCAATTAAGTTTTGCAAATAGGTCCTTAAAGAACAAATTTGGGGATTTAGCATTTTATGTTCATAATAAATACTCAATGTAATTTTAATAGATTGATAATTGACATATAAGATCAAGGAAGAAAATTTAGATATTTTTGAGTTATCCAGTGGCCTGGGCGATTAAATTAGTAGTTATCTGATATTTATCGAAAAGGCAAATTTGGAGGGTATATCTAATTAGTTTTGACTTTATGCATTTCTAATGTAAATATTATTAGAATACAATGTACATCCCAAATTTTGGGATCAAACGGAACTACAAATTGGGATATACAAATATTTCTATGAAATGGACTTTTATGCAAAAGAAGAAAAAAAAAGACAAAGGGGGGGGGACTCCAGCCCGATCCGGACTGGAGAACATGACTCTATTTTACAGAGTCCGAACAGGGGGGTTCGAGAAGTAGTCCCTCGCCCAAGTTTGAATCAAAGTTGGGGTATAAAACCCCTCGATTCTTGATGCTTGATGGCGGCTAGACCTTATGCTAGGGTTTTTGGCACGAATCGAGAGGGGTAGAGAGCAAGACGGAAGAGCAAAGAAGGTTGAAGGGGAGCATGCCGGTGGAGGCCATGGGGGTTGCAGGTCTGAAAACCTCCATCCATGGCTTCGCCACGCCCAGAGGAGGTGCGCACTAGCCAGGGTAGCAACTCGGAGTTGATGGCGGCTCATTGGTGGCCTCCACGCATGGATCGGACGCCTGTAGGTGGTGGCGTGAGCAAGACCGCAGCAGGGAGAAGAACCCCATTTCTCAGCGGGTGAAGAAGATACAGATCCCGCCCGATCCTCCTGGGATGAGGATGGGATCGCTGATCCTTCTCAATCGTCAGATCAACTTTGAACGGTTAGCATCACTTTATAAAGTTTTTTTTTCCAAAATTCATATCTTGAGATGTAGAGTTCAGTTTGGGACAAACAAGATACCTACAGAAAGCTCATCATGACTACTATCACATACAAATACCTCCAGATAATCATTTTGATATCTTTTATTTATTAGAAATAGTGTGTTCAAAACTATATGATTTTGAAGTTTGGTCAATTAAAAATAGTAAACACCTTTAGAAATTCATACAAATTTTACTGAATGTGTATTTTGATATGCTTAACATTACTTTAGAGCTGAATATTTAATATATAAAGTTTTAATGAGATTTTTTATGTAAACCTTAATAAGGGTATTTTGGGTATTTCACCCATGATATGATTTTTTTTAAATAACCAAATATTTTAGTACATGACATTACTACATTTTATGATTACTTTTCTAGATATTTGATGGATTTTCTTGTGTTATCATGTTAGTATTTAGTTTTGGACCTGAGTGACCATTATGTGAGGGTAATAGATGATTATCTTGACAATAAGTGGTATATGTATGGCTAATTAGGTCTAATATTATTAACATGGTGGTATTATATTTTGATTTCCTAATTGAGTCAGTAAGTTTTCTAATATGTGACTATGCTTGGTAATTATTCTCATTATATGAAGTATATGTTCATATTAGTGCATAAGATGATTTATGTTGAGTATAAAGATTATAGTAACTACATAAGAGTTTATTGTAATTTCAAAGACAAAATTTTATGGTGAGTATAAGGTTATGTTTAAGAACCTGAAGTTGGTATATATAGTTAGGAAAGTGGGGTGTGAGATTTAGAAATAGAAAGAGGGAACATACACTTGGACTAATAAAGCTATGATGATATCCAGGTTATTAAAGATATGGAACTTGGAATCAAGATTTATTTATTTGTATAGATGCCATCAGCATAAGAGGTAAGTGGTCCATGCACATGAGTACTCATAGTCTATGTTCAATATGTTTACATGTCTCCTAATAAGAGTTTCATGATCTATGTGATTTAATGTTCTAAGACTTCAATGTTAAGATTTACAAACAATATTATTCTCATATTTCTATCTTTATGCAAGTGTAGATACCCAAAGTCTAAAATAGTGATATGTTGCTCAAAATAGTTGTGACTCATGGACCAAGTCCATGAGAAAGTTGAAGAATCATATTCCTATAAGATTTCTTAGAAATGTTTGGAAGTAATGAATATGATTTCAAGATAAGATATGCCAGTAATGTACCCATACTTAGTTGATGATTTCAAATAGCTTTGTATGAAGAATGTAAGTACACATATGTTATTATAATTTCTCATATTTATAGTCATAGTTATGTAGTAAGATTTCAAGTAGAAACATGCCATTAAGATTTCATACATATGTAGAAATCAAAGAACTAGATTCCTTAGAATAAATAGTATCTAGAATAGAAGTACAATGTAAGAATATGAATGTGAAAATATTAGGACATAGTATACTAATAAAAGTACGTTTGGGATTAGAAGGTATTGTAAAATGAGTTTATGATGGCATTATAAGATAATGACAAATTAAGTTATGATTAGGTTGCAAGACAATATTTTATGAGATTTCTATTCTGATATTTAAGGTTTAACATGTAAGTTTTTATGCAAATATTAAGGTTTCAGGTAACATCATATTTAACAAGAAGGATTGAACCACCTTGCCAGATTTCATATTTTTAGATATGTTGTACTTAAAATACGTTTATGAACCCGACTTAAGATACATTGTATACCTAGTAATTCTATGAGCATTTCAGTTCCTTTTTCCTAAGCTATTTATCATATAATTGGTATAAGTGAAGTAATCTTACCAAATAAGAGCTTTAGAATAAAGTTTACCCAGATAATGAGATACGTCCTCAAATCCAATAATGAATTCAGTTTAGAACTTACGAAGAAGAGATTTAGATTCAGACTTAGACTACTCACTGTGTGAGTAGCCAGATTTTGAATAAAGATACATGATATGGGTTATAGACCCAATCTCAATTGTGTTGTAATTTGAGATACATATCCAAATGCTATAATAGATTCAGTTTAGATTTTAAAGAGCAGAGATTCAGATTCAGATTTTAGATTCAAAACTAAGTACGTGTTGAGTACTCAGTTTCATATAAGTTCAGATTCAGAGTTTAGTAAATATATACTTAAGATAATTAATTCAAAACCTTCACATAATACATTATATAATAAGTCCTCACCAGAGAGTCCCGGGACAATTCAGAGGGCGCGTTGTGCCAGACACTACAGGTGTCACATAGGGCATTTTATGTCAACAGAGGGTGTGTTGCACCATAGAGGACACTTCAGTGTCAATAGAGGGTGCGCTGCACCATAGAGGACACTTCGGTGTCGCAAAGGAGGACTTATTGTATAATGGTGGCCACAGTCAGATAAAAATCATAAGTAAAAGATATCATAGATTAGAGATGCCCATATTATCATCCATGAGTAATGATGAGAGGGAATTAGATAAGATAAGTAAGACCTAGGCACTTTGGCGTAGGTTATGAGATCCATGTACCAAGGTACATGTCTCTAGAGAAAGATAAGATAGAAATATATGAATTTTAGATTAAGAAATAAGAGATTTTATGTTTCAAATTTTACTCAGAGATTGATAGTAATTTCTCATTTATAATGTCAATTTCAGATTATTAGTCATGTACATTTTTTTTAGAATACTCATGCCACTTACTCTAATGATTGTTTTTCCCAATGCATGGTTGGGGACGCGATGTCCACAGGGTTTGGAGCAGCTGAAGATCAAAGGACAAGGAAAGGTTTAGGAGATTTTCAAGCTTGCCTAGTGGGGTGCCATTCACCAAGATGATCCAAAGATTAGATAACTTTTTATCATGCTTAGTTATATTACCAATAGATTAGCCTTTATGGATATATGTATATGATGTAGTTTTCTATTGATAGAAGCTATGTATGAATCAGTCTTACAGTTTTGCAAAGTGTTTCATTTACTTTTATTGCAATGGCTATCATGTTTGTCACACTCCCAGAATAAAATTAAAAAAAAATTGCTTCCACTCATGTGATATAAAATTTTGGGTGTTACATTCCCACTGAGTCTAGATTACTCCTATCATGTTGATTAAGAGCAAAATAAAAGATCTTTGCTTGGGTTTCTAAATCCAGCCCATGATGTGGGCATTTTTGTAGCATGATATTGGAACACTCCCATCTCTCTAATTATGTCTTGCCGGCCTACTATTTGAAATTGTGGATCTTCCTCATCAGATCATTTGTCTTTTCAGGTGGAAAATACCTTTCAAAGAACACCTCAATCATCAAATATCATGATTTGACATATTCATCATCCAAATTGTAGAGCCACACCCTTGTGTTTCCTACTAGAGAAGATGGAAATAATTTCAAATAAATGGCCACCTGTGGAACCTATCCACCTTCACCATATCACAGTTCTCCGTAAATGTGTTGATGTGGGCCACAGGGTCCTCATTTTTGAGTCCATGGAATGCTTGTGACTTGACCAATTGAATAAACCCTGGGTCAAACTTGTAATTGGGTATGTTGATAGCTTGTTTCTTGATTGGCCCCTTCTGCGGAGAGGAAGAAGAAGCTTTAATCTTATCCCAAATGGTTTTCTCCTCTACCATTGTGAAAGCCTTGAGTTCCTGTTCAATTTCCTCAGGTGGTGTATTTATCAGTTCGTCTTCTTCACCCGATTGTGTGTAGTTCGTACTATGTGTCCTCACCATGCACTAGTACCTGAAATATGAAGAATAAAATAAGTACAGTGCTAGAGTAAATAGAGAATCTGAAAGATAGACATTTAAGTTCAAAAATTAAAATTGCAATAAAAAAGAAGTGGCCTAGAATGGCCGCTTGCAGCACTCGTAGTGCTGAAATTTGTCATCTCCCCGACAAGGACACCAAAAACTTGACACGCTTGAGTCATGCGTTAAACGAAAGTGCACGTATCGAAGTAATATAGGACTTGTGAGGCCCAAGTCGAACTCAGGGAAACATAAATTTTAGTAGACTACTACTAACTGGTCACAATTAGCTAGACCGATTGGAAAAGTTGATTGTTGGTTTTGAAACAAAATAAAAATAAAACAAAGAGAAAACAAAAGCGAGTGATGATTAAATGTTTAGTTTAATCAAATGGAATGGGAATCCTTAGGGTTACGGTTTCACCATGAGGTCTCGCTGCATGCAATTCTACACAACTATCATAATTCATGTCTTATCTCTGATTATGGCATGTAGTTAAAATTGCTTGCTTCCGCAATACAATTCACTACCGTGTTCTAAGTCAGTTCCATGCCAGTAGTAACTTATACCCTAGATATAAGTGCTTTAATAAATTCTCTAGGAATCCACCATTAACTGTACATTACCTTGTCTAAGGAATGTATTGGTTAATGTGTTAATCATGCCTTTTCAACCACTAATCCTCTGTTAAGAGAAATTAACAGTATTAGAAATCAACTATGGTGATCAAGCATAGAAAATTGTGATAGAAACACGATAACATATCCGAGAGAATTGAGACAAATTATGATAATCAATGGAAAATTGTCATACAACGATTCCACAGGCTACTCCCAGTCCTAAGGACAATGGGGATTAGCCTCGCATTTTCATCTCAATGATACACATGGAGAAGAAAGAGGAAAACATGGGGAAACTAATGAGAATATGATGTAACCCCTAAAACGGAGAAGATCTGGATGATGCTCGGTGTGAGATGCACGTTCTGTAGCCTTCCGGCAGTAGAATCATTCATCTACAGTTCTAGAATCGTCGAGGGCATAGCTCTGGGCTCCTTTCTTCATTCTCCTCTCCTTCGGGACTTGTGCAGCGGAATAGAATGTCCTCCCTTGCTTTGGGCCACCTTTTCTTAGGTATAGGTACCACTTACGGCCGCCAAAAGATCGCAGTCGTTCAATCATGATAATTCTGAACGAATTCCTGATCTGACAGCATTGATACCATTGATGGGTGTCGATGCTATCGACACATTAGGGTGCACTTTTGTCGCTAATTGAGATCAACCTATTGACTTCTCGATACTATCGACTAGATCATTGATAGTATCGACATGCTGACTTTTCTTCTGCTGAGCTAATCTCGAGACCATCGATAGTGTGGTCGATGATATCGACCTGGATGCTTTCCCTCTGCCTTGGTTATTGTTGCCATGTTGATAGTATCGATGGACCTGTCGATGGTATTGACAAGTTCTGGAATATAAAGTACCTGCAACAGAGAGAAAAACACAAGTCAAACCATGGAATTTAGTAATTCATTCAAAATAGGATAAAATAAGATAAATTTGATGCATACAATGATTATAGGCTAAAGGAAATGAATCATGTCATTATAGTCACCAAGATGACGAATAAACACATAAAACAAGTACAAAATTAGCCTATAAATGCGACTCAAAATCCCTGCATCAGTGATCACTGTGTGGGACTGCGGGTGGGATGGGTTTAGGGGTTGCGGTGGTGGGTTTTGTGCTATGGATGATTGGAGGTGGATTCCACCATCCAGAGTGGTTGGAGATGTGGGCGTTTTGCCCTCAGTTTCCCACCTGATCGCACAAGAAATTGTACGGAGCGAGACCAAGGAGGTGGAGCGGGTTGAGTCTTATATGTATGTATGTATGTATGTGTATGTATGTATGTATTTACATATCATAATCAAATAAATATATTCTGACTCCCTCCTAAAATTATAGGAGGTCAAAAGTTACATGTAGGCCCAACACCATACATCCTTCAAACAAATTACAACTCACTCATCTAATCACTATGCATCAAATGTCTTACACATTTACATATTCTTACAACAATAGATGTGGCATTAGCAACTACAATTTGACATTTTCTGGCATTTCTTTCTTCCCAAATGTGGTAGCATAGAGCAACAACTAAAAGCTTTTTCCTATCATCATTTCCACACTTTATTAACATTCTTTTTTTATCTTCCACAAGCTGAATTTGTAATTTGAACTCCTTGCACAGCGCCTCCCACCAAATGATTGTGAGATACTTCAGTGTCTTTTCACAACAAGCACAACGTGTAAATATCATAATCCCATCCTTTAATCTTATCAAGAGTGCTTAGATCATTATGTTGAATTTTGTAAATGCACATACTCCATTTCGACACATGCATACATGTGCAGATCTACTCTCTATATGTATCCTTAACATTTGTTGAGCGCATCACCTCCAAAAGACATGTCTTAGGATTTTTGAGTCTCCATATCCCCATGTCTTGCATATCAAACAAGTGTCTAATATGCTGCCAAGTTTCTATCATGACATTGATACTGTGTGAGTACCCCTCCCTTGTCTTTGGTTTGAAGTCTAGACCTTTTGGATCTCTATCTCATCCATTTTCCCTACGTAGAAGTGTTGGTATGTATGCCCTGAGATCCAATCATGGGATGATTGGTGGGATACATTAAGATTGATTTGATAAGCATCAAAGGCAAGCTTCCAATTCTTTATGGTTCAGTCATATGACATAATGATTGAACAGATTGAATGTCTAGAGAATGATAGTACTCAATGACATATGCTTTCAGGTTGAGGACCTGAACGATGAGATCATATGGATGCTAAGAGTTTGTACATTCTTATTATGCCCCTAGTCAGATGTCATTGTGGAAGGTAGATAGACAACAATGACACACAAGACTAGATTGTGGTGTTGGTTGATGACAGAATCTCATTAGTCATGATATGGAGATATCAAATCAAACACATAGGTACTTGTTAGAGAACAAGTGTACCAGACAGACTCATTGTGAGTTTGACACATGGAACCATGACATGGTAGTCACAGTCAGCTCTCACAGTGATGGTTGTGAGTGTGATTCTTTGACCTAAAATCACTACACTCAACACATGTCGTTGGGTACACTTTGACATCATCAAATGTCGTCCTAAAACATGGGTTGTTATAAAGGTGATGATTGGGTGGCTTTAACACATGGGGCTTTTGAAGGGTGAGTGATAGATATGGGATTTGTCCCTCCTGAAAGAGTTTCATATCCATGGCCACTTGATGAGTAGGATTGAGAGAGGCATGCCCACGCATGTGTGAATCATTATGTGATATTGATGTCATACATATCTCCTCCAATCTACTATGAGATTAAGAAAGTGAATGAAAGTTGATAGGATGATTGTTTCATGCCTTGAGTTCATTCGGGATGTCAGTGACAAAGGAATTATACATTCACTGTAACACCATTCATAGATTGTAGGATTGAAAGTTGTTCTCCAACTTTCCTTTTCACTTGGGTATCACTGATGTGTGACTAGGCACTGCACTTTTCTTGTGAAGTCATAAGTGTTATGGATTTTCACTGCCAACATGAAATGGACCTTCAGGGTCACACACATAGGACTTAACATGGAAGAGGAGTTCAACCACAAACAATGTTTAGATTGATTACTAAAGGAGTTTAGTAGTTCAATTAAACACTCAATCAATTGATAGCTCAGTATCATAGTGTTCAAGGTGTTGGACCGATTGATTAGAGTATCAGATTGATTGGAATTGTGATTGACTGATTTGCACAAGTCTATTGCCCCAACCGATCGGCTCATGAGATGAACCGATCAGCTCAGGTTGGTGAACCGATTGACTCATTTGCTAAGACGATCGGCTCATGTGCCATGAAACGATCGGCTCAATTGTTGAATCGATCGGTTCGTGGACCAACCGAGATCGTTTGGAAAGTTAGAAGGCTATTTTACAAATACAATTTGTTTCACTTTTACAAATTCGATTTGGACAAGGATTAATATTTGAATAATCAGAAACAAATATGAAAGTCAATTTGAGTTGGATCAGGACCACGAACTGATCAGCTCAAAGCTCCAGCCGATCGGCTCAGAGCCCCAGACGATCGGCTCAGGTCCCAAACGATCGGCTCAGGGCCTGAAATGATAATTTCAGGGTGTTAACCGATCGGTTCAGCTGGCGCAATTGGTTGTTTTGTGGAAAATCTTGAATCCTTCTACTCCTACTTTAATCTCGCATTGCCTGGGATAGAGAGCCTTGTCCCATGACCCTCCTATATATAGGGGTATTGGGGGCTTCTCAAGAACAACTCAGAACACCAGTTGCTCTACAAAGTTGTCGTTCTCTCTGGTTTTGGTAACCGAGAGAGCCTGAGCAAGTACTACCCGATAAGGGAGTCACAGCAAGGGAAAGACAACTGCAGAAAGGCAATTGGTTGCAGGAGAGTGTGTTGGTGACTATTATGCTGACAGGAGGGTGTGACTCCTTCCGATTCCTTATGGGACAAGGAGATCAGAGTTCCAGGTGGTCCATGTAGACTACTTTAGAGGCGGGAGACTTCTGCCACTCGGAGGATAGTTGTCAATCCTGACAGTCTCGGTGAGACCAGGAGCTGCACAAACACCGTCTAAGACCAGAGGTGAAGACCGCGTAAGCTGCGAGGTAAAGTCACCGAGCAAGCCTCGGGATAAGGTACGCCTCTACAAACCATCCTTAGTATTGTATAGACATTGACATGATTCCTTTATTATGGGTTTGTGAGAAGAAAATTTTTGTTTCCGCTTCCTTCTCTACCTCTCTTAAAATCCTACAGTGGTATCAGAGCCACGTCAACTGCTCTATATTTTACGATTATCGATGTGGTTGATTTTAGTTTGTCGCCTTAATTTGTTGCATACGATGTGAATAAAATTGGCTTTATGCATGTCCAATCCTAAATCCACAAATCCCAATATACATATATGATATGTAATATGAATGCACTCAATACGCATCGCCCTTAAACGAGTTTTGTGGTGGATGTATAGTGTGGTTATGGCCAATAAACCCTATGTTTGTGTGCTTGATTGTATGTGGTTGCTTGCACCTCAATCCGCACACCGATTCCCTATCTCTTATTCCTTATGTAACTTGAAATAACTCGAGATTTCTTTCCTACCTTTGCTCCCCCCAAATGTAACTCGGGGTTTCCCAATTCAAATGTAAAATAGGATAGATCTTTTATTTCTTGTTATGTCAAAGAACGGAGGACAATCTGATGACAACTGAGATGATCGATTTAAGGCGTGAACCGATCAGTTGGTGATCTAGATGACCGGTTCGAGGAGTGAGTCGATCGGGTGGTGGCCAGGAGGAGATGCACGAAGACCAGGCAAATCGATCGGTTGGAGGAGCCAACCGATTGACTGGTGGCACCCAGACGATTGGGCAGGATGTGCAGATCATTAATGTGATGAGTTGATCAACTCGGACGGATATAACACTTCATTAAGGACAGGTTGCATGTGATGTAGACCTAGATGACCGTGATTCCTCTTGGCTCGAGGAATCACATTAGGATGGCCATAATCATTGCTTTTATCGTTTTGCATGTTTTCTGTGGGATATAGCATGTATATGATACATACTATATATTGTGGTGATTGGATATGTATATGTACCTATAAAACCAAATCCCTCATTAAATATTAAAGTTTTAGATGCCTTCTAAACGCGACACACGTGAAAAGATTGATCAGCCAAGTGTGGGCACGCCCTAGCATGGTGCACCATCTATCTCATGGAAGCGTGAAGGATGAATATGTGGGTCTTCCCTAGCAGGGTGCATATTCATCGTGTTGGCTTTGGGTCAGACTTAACAAGGTGACCTAGATAGGATCTAGCACCTTAAGGCGTGGAGGTGATCATGGCAAGGAGTTTCATATGACATCTTTCAAGAGTTTCATATGATGCAATTGGCAAAAGTTGCCTACCTGGAAGATCTAAGTTGTGGGTGACAACCCTAGCTGGTTCATGACTTAGAGGATTTTAGGATCTTGACCCACTAGAAGATTGTATGTTGAAATCATTCGAATTGATGGTGAGGGCGATCAATTTGAACAAAATGGCGGGAGCGATAATTAATTAAAGTCCTAATTATATCGGCAACCTTTCTAATCAATCAAATATGTCAAAATTGAGTTTTGGACTAAAATTGCATATATTTCCTTTTATAGTACAAATGACAACAAACAACAATCACTTTTCATTATGATCGGTCCTTGAAAAGGATAAGTTGAATGGGACTTACTTCCGCGACTGGTTTAGGACATTGAGAATTGTTCTCACTCAAGAGTGAAAACTCTATGTCCTGGATACTCTAGTTCTAGAGGAACCTACTCCTACCGCACCAAAGGCAGAAAGGGATGCTTATAAGAAGCATTCTGATGATTCCATTGATGCAAAGTGCTTGATGTTGTGCTCCATGAACCACGAGTTGCAGAGACAAAATGAGAACATGGGTGTCATTGAGATGATTCAGCATCTCAAGAACATGTATGAACATCAAGCATGAAAAGAGAGATATGATGTCTCCAGGGCGTTGTTCAAGTGCATCATGATAGAAGGAGATCCAGTTGGTCTTCACATGCTCAAGATGATTGGGTACGTGGAGAACCTGACGAGACTGGGATTTCCCCTGAGCCAAGAGTTGGCTACTGACTTTATACTGCAATCGTTGCTAGAATCCTACAGTCAGTTTGTGATGAACTACAACATGAACAACTTTGACAAGCCGTTGACAGAGTTGTTGGGCATGTTGAGGACAACTGAGACACAGATGAAGAAGGACAAGCCTAAGTCTGTGATGATGATCAGCGACAAGAAAGGCAAGTCCAAGTGCAAGGGCAAAGGCAAGTCTAAGAAAGGTTTTGATGCTAGCCAGCAGCCCAAGCCATCTTCAACTCTCAAGGCCAAGGGAGGCGTGACCAAGAGAGGTGATTGCCACCATTGTCAAAAACCAGGACATTAGAAAAGGTATTGTCCACTCTATCTGGAAGAACTAAAGAAGAAAGAGGTGACAGATGTCTCCACCTGAAGGTGTCATGAAATAAACTTGTAACATTTTTGAGGTATATGATACCAAGATATAAAATGTAAAGCACTCAATAAATGGGGCAAGTGTTTCCGCCATAGATAGGAGTATTTTAGTTTATTTTCAGCCTTAAAGGCATGTAATAGAGTTATGAACTGCTATTTCATATTTGCCAATAGATAGAAACACATTATTTTTGCATATTGTGTGACATACTAAATCTCAGGGTATTTCCTGCAATTTACCCACTTTTGAGCTTTTCTTTGCCTTCTAGTCCATTTGGACCTTTTTCATAAATTTCCCTTCTTTTATATTCTTTTTGGACTCCTTGTACAATTTTAGCACAATTCAAGATTTAAATTACCTTTTTCCCTCATTTGTGATAATGGAGGGGTGTTTGCACAAATAACCCACTTAAGGTAATAATTAAGGGCTAATAAGGCAAAATGAAGTTTTATGAGAGATATAAGTAGATAATATTAATTTTGAGCTTTTTGGATAAATATATTAGCAATAATGTGTATTTGAGTTAATTAATGAGAATATTAACCTTAATTGTTTCTGTCTCCTCAAAATATGATTCTAATTCATGAAAATATGTTATTTAATTGAGAAATAATTATTGAAATCTGAATTTTCTTAATATCTCGAAATTTACTCATATGTTTCATTAAAAGAAGACTTTTCATATAACTCATTCATTTTAATATATTAATAAACACTTTAATGAGCAATATATTTATTAAGGGCCTTATTGGATATAAATAAGAAATCTAATTATATGGCATCGTTCTAAATGCTAATTAGAACTTATGGTCCAAATTTGGTGGCTTTTGGACATCCTTTGACCATTCAATTTATCATTTGAAGATCTAAAATTTCAATTACATTATTTCTTTGTTAATAATTATACTTATAAGCCTTTTCCTCTTAACCCTCCTCCTGCAATGCCCGCACGTCTGTGGGTCTTCTCCATTGCGACGCCTACAGCTGTGGTAACGGCTGGCGTTTCACGACATCTCCTCTTCCCCTTCTCTTTTTCTCTCCTCTGCTGTCGATCCTCTTTCCCTCACCCATCTATTTCTTCTTCTCCACTTCTGTTCTGCCTTCCCTCTTTTCTCCATAAAACCCTTGCAGCCTGCAACCACCCTGGTGCCCCACTGGTCTTTCGTCATCCATGGCACCTGTAGCCATCTAGCAGGTTTCATAACCCCTTCAAGCCAGGAAGCCTCATCAGCAACATAGTTTCTTGTTCACCTTGCTCTGGGCAACCAACGATTGGTGTTGTCTCTGCGCCTCCACCCTGCACCTCCTCCCTGAATAGCACTGAGCCACCATCTATGCTACAGAGGCCATCAACAACTATTGTGTTCACCTATAGGGTGTCGCATGTTATCCACTTAACCTTCTACATCAAACCCCGTCGCCATTTACCATCTAGTTCAGCCTGATCACCACCATCTCTGATCATCTTCCTACCTGCCAAAGCACCCACCTCCGTCTGAAGACGTAGACTCCCACAGATTATTTGTTTGAAACCAATCGACGTTGTCGGCCCTCTCCTCGGTCTCCACGATAGCCAGCTTCCTCACTGGTACCACCGCCTCCATTGCCTCCACCTTCCTACAACACCAGGTCGTTGATGTGCCCCCCCTCCTCCTTCCTTTCGTATGAGAGTCGAACTGAAACCAGTGCCGCTCAGACCTTCTACTATCCTCGCCGACACATCATCACTACCAATAAGCAACATGCCTCACAACAATAGTCAATATCACACCCGTCATCACCTGTGATGGGGTCGAGGATCTGCAAGTCTTCCATCATCCAATCTGGATGCCTGGAACCCACCCCCGACGGCCACAGCCAAAAGTCTAGCCACCACGATTCTTCACTGTGTTCGAGTCATTAGGCCTCAACTCGCCATAGTCTACAGATCTGACTCCTCTGCCCTGTGCCCTGCCTAGTCTAGTAGTCTGTAATGTCAGGGATCATAGTCGCTGCTAATGATTGTCTCCTCCCTATCAGCAAACCCCAGCTGCGATGGCGCCCTCCTGAACTGTGGTACTCGACCTCCTTCTCTTCCCCGCTCTAGTGAGGTCAACAGACTCAATCCATGGCAGGTTGAATGACATACCAATGGTGTTTTTGCTACATCTGCGAGGCCTCAAAGAGATGATCAGATTTGAGTGGATTGTCTGAGTTTGGAGACACTCGAGCTCCATTATTTAGATCAGTTGGAATCAAACTAATCACCATATATTAGTGTTATTGCGGCCATCATGGTAAGTTCTCCTCATATGATATTGATTTGAAGGATTGAGATATTAACATATATATATAGCAAATTGCTTGGTCGACTACCTAGTTTTAACGTACTAGCATCAATAGAGATATCGTATGTAATACAAAAAAGGTTAATAGTATCATGTTGCTTACTAATAATATATTATACTCTATAAGTTTGAGGTATGAGACTTAATCATTCAATAGATTTGAAGTAGCCTATATGAGGTATACGGTTTTATCTACTCTAGTTACTTAAACGATTATTCATCTAGTATCCAATAATTTAATTTTTATAATTATGAGAGGCCTAACAATGTTGTTCATGTGTTTATTGAATCACATATTAGACATTACTCAATCTTCTAAGAATACGAGACTTGGTGGTGATAATAAGTAATACCACAATAGATTACCCAAATACTAATGTATGTTAGCATATGGATAGGGGGACGAGATCAACTCAATATCTAAACACTAGTAGATGATTATATATATAGTTTTCAATGTTTTAGAACAACAGCTAATGTTTCTATATGTGACTTAGAATTTAAATAATAGGAAAACACTATTTATAGTAATACCTATGTGGAGTATGATGAAATATGCATACTTGTTTACCCATATATACTTTAAGAGATTCTTATGTTTTCACACATGCTTGTAAGCAAGACTAAGATCGTAGATTCTTGGAATAAGAGCAATTCAATAAAGATAGCTAAAATCGAGGGATCCAGATTAATGCTAGTATGTATATGTGATACATATTGAGTCTTATCTGGCTAAATATAGATGTAAGATCTCAATCGGATACCTAAGGGTAGCATGTTAAACACAATTAAGACTAAAATCCCTAATACGCCTTTAGGCAACTAGAATCAGAATAAAATGCACTATGAAAATGGATAACATGAATGTACCCACTTGTTCACTTGATTTTACCTAATTTATATAATGTGTTCCTAGGATGAGTGCTCAACATTGGGGACCAAGTATAACAACTGAACAAGCCATTAATTATGAAGATCAGGTATGTGACACCTATTATGTATGTGAATCATATTTATGTGAACATCTGTGATGAATGTGAAATCTATGTGGAATGTATATTGTGCAAACTACCTACTCTTCAGTTGGGATCTTATCCAACCCTACCCTAAAGATGTGCTAGCCTTGTTATCCTTCAATATTCCTTTATTTGGCACTTTACATATTTGATGCTTTTGTTGCCATTATGACTCATCTATTTGAACTATGTGAATCTTGTTGTTGCCTATGTTGGCTCATCTTTTTGAAATACTTGGAAACATTGTATATTGTTGTTGCTTATGTTGGCTCCTTTATTTCTTGGGCTTTATTCCCAATGCTATGTTGCAATCTTGTTATATTTCTCAATACTGCCAAGTGACTGTTTAAGCATGATGTATTTTAGGCCAAATGACAATGTAGTGTACATGAGTACAAACCACCCATAGGGCACTGAGGTTTTAGTCCTCCTTCCAGGCACTGGGGTTTTAGTCCCCATGCCATTTTATATATTAGGCACTAGGGTTTTAGTTCCCCTGCCACTTTTTAGGCACTGTGGTTTTAGTCCCCCTGCCACTGGTGAGGTCCGGTAGGTGCCTCACCCTACATTGAGATGACTTTGTGTCTTAATATATTCATGCTATGTGATTAATATTGTGGTGATTTATTATGGCAGTTCTCTACTTCTTATTTGAATATTTGTCTCATTCTCTTAAAATCTTGTAGCATAAGGAAACTTTTATTATGCAATGTTGTTGACTATTACTTGTCCTTTTCCTTTTGATTGACACATACTTTTACCCTTCTTTTGTTGGATGACCCCAACCATCCAGGCTAGGATCGGAGTGCGCAGGGAAGCTTGGTGAACCTAAGACTAAGGATAGGACAAGAAGAAAAGGATCATATAGCTTGCACGTTCATAGTTGCCTTTATATATTAAGTTGTTTTGTTTGGAGACAATATTGGTTTAGTCTAAGTCTTCCTCTACCTAGATCCTTGTTCTTGTATAAAGATGTATCCCATTTGGGAAAAATTTTGTAAAGTACTCTTTATACATTTTGGAATATAGTCAAGTTTTATTTCTTTCACTGCCACACATTTGATTTATTTTTTTTATCATGTTTTATAGTAGAGACTTGGTCTTTACATATTTTATGACAATAATGGCAAAGTTGATGTTTCCTTATGGCAATGCCTTGTTTATCTTGTGGTACTTTGTATGCATAAGATAAAATGATACCTGAAAGTTTTTCATAACTCAAACAATCAAATTAGCATAAATCATGAGAAATTCATTTCTAGTTTCCATATGATGGATAAGTATAGACTCTTTTGGTTAAAGAACTAGTAAGAGACATGAATCTCTTAGACATGATCAATCAATCTTCACTAATAGTAATGGGAGAATGATTATCCTATTAGGTATAATACATGTGATGTATTTACATACCTATTAGAGTTAATGCTAATACTTCAAGCGGTGTTTAATGAAATACCAATATGAATATCTTGAAGTGTTCAAGAATATCATAGATGAAGTACAAATTTGGTAAAGTATTAATTCTTGATGAGATCAATGAAAGAAATACTTGAACCAAATGTTTGAGAACCTTGTGAGTGATTATGATAGTGTATCATAGTAAACTCATGATTAAGGCATGGTGATGTCTAAATCAAAAGGAGTCATACTCTAAGGAATTAAAGGATGATTATCAAATAACTAATTTCTTCTTAAATAAAGAATACCCCACACTAATAAAGGACATTAAGAATCACAAGGAGTTGTGAGTTCTTACATCCTTGATAGATACACCTCGATTATCTATGTGATGAGTTGGTCATGAGATGAGTCAACTAATCTAGATAAATATAAGGATCTGGATTTTGAGTTACGTTTTATGACCATTACATCCTAAATGACTTCCATGTGAACCATAAGGTATGACCTTGATGGTAGCACCCATTGGGGTGAAATACATAAGTGCAAATGAGTCTTAAGCGTTAAGACACATGGATAACATTTTGAGAAGGATGATGCTTGTTGATTGCAACTTAATGACTAAAAGATTTGGCATACGGATACTAAAACCACATTCCTATGAGGAGTAAAACAAGGATGTGTACATGACACAACCTATAAGGTTTATGAATCCATTAATTCAAATGAAGTCTATAAGTTACAATGGACTAATCAATGTGATTGATTAAGTACAAGAAACTGAGAGTTGGATATTTACTTTGATGATATAGTCAAAGGATTTGACTGATATGACAAAGATAAAGAAGGGATTTGTGATTTAGTGGGAGCGTTTTTGCATTCCATATGTTAATGAGGAATGAGATGTTCTAAAATGGAAATCCAAAGTGGAAATTATCTTTAAGGAAGATAGAGACGTTTCCTATGTGATAGGAATAGAGATCTATAGAGATAGTTTTTAAAAACCTCTTGACCTAAAAAGAAAGCATATATTGGAAATCTATACTGAAGGGTTCAGTATGCACAGATTCAGTGGGAGAAAATTTTCCCATGTTACATGGAGTTAGTATCCCAAGGCCAAGTGTCCAATTCTTATGAAGAATGGGAACACTAAGAATAGATATGCATCTATCATGTATGTAATCATCCCATTATCTTGCATGTATGGACATAGAAAGAATAAAGTGCATTCATCATCTTGTATGTAGGACATGAAAATATGATGTTCTCATCCTGATAACTCATATGTGGAACATGACGAGTGGATGTCTGTCTAGTTCCAGTGAATGTTACTGGAATACCATAAGAACTTGATAAGTACTTGAGAAGTACTAGTTCTATGGAAATAAGGAAGGTTTCACTATAAAGAGTTACACTGATGCAAACTTCTAAAAAGGACAGAACATTAATCGCAATATATATATGAGATATATATAAAAGTGAAGGTTTGTTAATGGAAACATTCCAAGAAAGTCGTTTAAAAGGAGAAGGCCGAGTATCCGTGTGTTAGAGAACAACAGTGGATACTGTATGGATCTAGGAGTTCATATAGATGAACTTATAGTTATTCTGAACTTTGATGACAAGCTTTGAGTGCTTGATCATGCAATGTGGCTAATTGTTAGCAAATGAATACTAGATCACATATTATGGCAACTCCATCTCATACGTGTGACGTACAACGAAGAGATGAGAGACATGCAGTTACCAACATTGGCAAGGTGTTGCCGTAACTCACTATGATTAGCACTAGAGCACAGTAACATGTGGGACATGTTTGAAGATCACTATGAATATGATTCAATGATGATTGGCTCACAGTGCAAGTGGGAGTCTATTGGTATGTATGCCCTGAGAGACAATCATGGGATGATTGGTGGGATACATTAAGATTGATTTGATAAGCATCAAAGGCAAGCTTCCAATTCTTTCTTGTTCAGTCATATGAGATAATGATAGAACATATTGAATGTCTAGAGAATGACAATACTCAATGACATATGCTTTCAGGTTGTGGACCTGAACGATGAGATCATACAGATGCTAAGAGTTTGTACATTCTTATTATGTCCCTAGTCGGATGTCATTGTGGAAGGTAGATAGACAACAATGACACACAAAACTAGATTGTGGTGTTGGTTGATGATAGAATCTCAATAGTCATGATATGGAGATATCAAACCAAACACATAGGTACTTGTTAGAGAACAAGTGTACCAGACAGACCCACTGTGAGTTTGACACATGGAACCATGACATGGTAGTCACAGACAGTTCTCACAGTGATGTTGGTGAGTGTGATTCTTTGACCTGAAATCACTACACTCAACACATGTCGTTGGGTACACTTTGACATCATCAAACACAGTCATGAAACATGGGTTGTTATAAAGGTGATGATTGGGTGGCTTTGACACATGGGGCTTTTAAGGGGTGAGTGATAGATATGGGATTTTCCCTCCTGAGGGAGTTTGATATCCATGGCCACTTGATGAGTAGGATTGAGATGTGCGCACGCATGTGTGAATCAGTATGTGATATTGATTTCATACATATCTCCTCCAATCTACTCTGAGATCAAGAAAGTGAATGAACGTTGACATGATGACTGTTCCATGCCTTGAGTTCATTCGGGATATCAGTGACAAAGGAATTATACATTCGCTGTAACACCATTGACGGATTGTAGGATTGAAAGTTTTTCTCCAACTTTCCTTTTCACTTGGGTAGCACTGATGTGTGACTAGACACCGCTCTTTGCTTGTGAAGTCATAAGTGTTATGGATTTTCATTGTCAATGTGAAATGGACCTACAGGGTCACACACATAGGACTTAACTTGGAAGAGGAGTTTATCCACAAACGATGTTTAGATTGATTACTAAAGGAGTTTAGTAGTTCAATTAAAGACTCAATCAATTCATAGCTCAGTATCATAGTGTTGAAGGTGTTGGACCGATTGATTAGAGTATCAGATTGATTGAAACTGCGATTGACTGATTTGCACAAGTCTGCTGCTCCAACTGATCAGCTCATGAGATGAACTGATCGACTCAGGTTGGTGAACCGATCGGATCATCTACTGAGACGATCGGCTCATGTGCCATGAAACGATCAGCTCAATTGTTGAACCGATCGGTTCATGGACCAACCAAGATTGTTTGGAAAGTCAGAAGACTATTTTGCAAATACAATTTGTTTCACTTGTACAAATTTGATTTGGACAAGGATTACTATTTGATTAATCAAAAACAAATATGAAAGTCAATTTGAGTTAGATCAGGACCACAAACCGATTGGCTCAGAGCTCCAGCCGATCATCTCAGAGCCCCAAACGATCGGCTCAGGTCCCAAACGATTGGCTCAGGGCCTAAAACGATCGTTTGAGGGTGTGAACCGATCGGTTCAGGTGGCACAGTTGGTTGTTTTGTAGAAAATCTCGAATACTTCTACTCCTTCTTTAATCCCACATTTCCTGGGATAGAGAACCCTATCCCATGACCCTCCTCTATATATAGGGGTATTGGGGCTTCTCAAGAACAACTCAAAACACCAGTTTCTCTGCAAAGTTGTCATTCTCTCTGGTTTTGGTAATCGAGAGAGCCCGAGTGTGATAACCTAGATTTTTGAGTTTTAATAACTAATACAATAATGAGAGACAAGCATTCTATGTAAGATGTCAAATACCAAATTGAGGAATTGGTTATACAATCATGGATTCCTTCACACAAATTAGGTGATTGGAAATATGATGGAGGACTATGATGCTTATTTGAATTCAATTATGAATGACTATCCTTTCTGATTAATTAAGTCCCCATAAGACCAATCATTCATTTAGTGATCCAGTGAGCAGTTGTCCAGGTTGTACCTATTGTGTAGATCCTAGTTTAGCATACATGTTCGTGGACTTTTAGAATTTTCATTCAATATGTAATTGTAAATCATGTTGTAATAATTCATTTGTATAAATTTACATGTTGAATGTTGAGGATGTTATGGTTGTATGTTCATGTATGCGTATATTGCTTCCGCATCGCTTTCTGATATGATTGGATGATGTTCTCGGATTCTGACCTCTCATTCCCAATAGGGTTTGGAGGAGTCAAAATCCGGGGACGTCACAGTTGGTATCAGAGCATGAACAATAGCTACACCTGACAATTGCTCACCATGAAACATAAAAACTAAATTTCACCTTTCACCTTAAACCCTCGAAAGTTAGTAAGTTGTTTTATAGGAATAAGTTCTGACTTAGCCTCTAGGTTAGAACCTAGATGTTTGAGAACTAGGTTTAGACAAGTGTCTGAGACCCTTTCCATATAGAGCTCATATGTATGGGGTAGCTACACTAGTCTACACCATGTTCTCACCATTTCACTAGGTTACATGATACCAGACTATCTACTGTGTGTTGGACACTCGAGTTTTCTGGTTTGGTTTTGTTTCCCAATCGGCTCACACCTCGACAGTTTTCTCTGACGCCTTCTTTCTCGGAGAAAAACTATATAATATTTTATTAGATATATGTATATATAAAAATGTGTCCATCACACAGGAGAGTAGTGGGTGTTCATGCAACCTAAGTGAAAGGGAGTGACATCAGTCTAGAAGAGAGAGTAGTCTAGATTAGATGTCTAGAGCCTTATCAAGATCTGTGATACATAGAGTAGATGATATAACGATAGTTGAAATGAGCATATAGAATACTATCTAAGTTTGATCTCTGATGCTATAAGTTTCCTTATAAAGGTTTAAGTTGTATACTTGTTGAATCTAATTTTGGAGAATTTAAGCAAAATCTTGATGATGAAAGTACATTCCCTTTTCCTACTTATGATAAGCTAAGTTCAGATAGAGATGAGTGTGCATGAGCCTCAAGCTCTTATACAAGGAGGATGTCTAGTGGTAGGATGAGATATGTGGTGAACTCTAGAGAGAGTAAGACCCACAGGGAGAAGGTCATAGGACCTAGCCTCCAATATATGAGATATGTGTTAAAAAAAAATATCCTACACTAGATTACCCTTGAGTGTTGAGTTGAGTCCTTATGCATGATTCAAATCTATATGTGAGAATTGGGTAAAATAGAAGGATGGGTAGATGACCCATATGATAAAGTCAATCCTTTGGCTGAGTTAGGTCCTAGCTTGAGTGACATATTTTGTAGATCTCATCATTAGTTGCAAGTGAGGTAATATATGAACTCTAGTTACGAGAGTATGATGCTTTGTGCAAAAGATACTCAAAATACATGTTCTCCCTTCTTCTTCTCTTTCTTAATATATGATGATAGAAACCTCACTTGAGCTATATAGATGATTTATATATGAGAAGTCACTCGTACAAGCTTGACCTATTATATATCCCCCCCTATATCATACATGTAGTACCCAAGATTGAAATCATGATAAGTTTGACTTTAAAATATTCTCTTCCCCTTCATATGAAACATGAAAGATATGATGCTGAAATCATTGTAAGATGTTAATGATGTTAGATTTGAACGATCTGAATATCATGGCATAAAATGAATTCCTCTTGACCTTAAAAGTATGAACAAAACATGTATCCTTAGGGGTGATATAATTCTAAGATATCATAATGTCATGTTATGGTTGAGTGATGCTTCCACATAAATAAGGTGGGGTGGACACACCCAAGAATCTCTAGACCCAAAGCTGACAACTTAGAGTACATGCAATCATGGTGGTCCTAGAACCTAAGCAATGATGAGGTATATGAAGTTGAACTCCTAAATAGCCTCTTAAGGATGAGATTAGTTGAATTTCGAGGACGAAATTCCAATTAAGGTGGGGTGAATGTGATAACCTAGATTTTTGAGTTTTAATAACTAATACAATAATGAGAGACAAGCATTCTATGTAAGATGTCAAATACCAAATTGAGGAATTGGTTATACAATCATGGATTCCTTCACACAAATTAGGTGATTGGAAATATGATGGAGGACTATGATGCTTATTTGAATTCAATTATGAATGACTATCCTTTCTGATTAATTAAGTCCCCATAAGACCAATCATTCATTTAGTGATCCAGTGAGCAGTTGTCCAGGTTGTACCTATTGTGTAGATCCTAGTTTAGCATACATGTTCGTGGACTTTTAGAATTTTCATTCAATATGTAATTGTAAATCATGTTGTAATAATTCATTTGTATAAATTTACATGTTGAATGTTGAGGATGTTATGGTTGTATGTTCATGTATGCGTATATTGCTTCCGCATCGCTTTCTGATATGATTGGATGATGTTCTCGGATTCTGACCTCTCATTCCCAATAGGGTTTGGAGGAGTCAAAATCCGGGGACGTCACACCGAGTAAGTGCTACCCGATAATGGAGGCACAGTAAGTGAAAGACAACTGTAGAAAGGCAATTGGTTGCAGGAGAGTGTGTTGGTGACTAGTACGCTAATAGGAGGGTGTGACTCCTTCTGATTCCTTGTGTGACAAGGAGATCAGAGTTCCAGGTGGTCCATGTGGACTACTTAAAAGGCGGGAGACTTCTGCCGCTCGAAGGACAGTTGTCAATGCCGAAAGTCCCGGTGAGACCAGGAGCTGCACAGACACCGTCCAAGACCAGAGGTGAAGACCATGCAAACCACGAGGTAAAGTCATCGAGCAAGCCTCGTGTGACAAAGTGAGTTTTATAATATTTTACTCTCTCTTAAAAGTTTATTATCAAAAATAATTTGTTGTCCAATATTTCCTCACTCAATTGAATAAAATTGCGTTACAAATTTTTTTAAGAAAATGCAAACCCTAGTATGCTATAATGATAAAATATGTATTAATGTATTTAGTAAATAAACATATCAAATTTTGGAATTTGGATCTCAAACTTATACCAAAGCTTCAAGACGACCTTATATAACTACCCCTAAAATTTGGTTACAATTGGGCCAATAGATTGGGAGATATGACCAATTGAAATTGGTACATATTTCACTCATTTTTGGATCTAGGATCTTAGTTATCAATTAAATGGACAGATTAATGTGTCATGCGGCCCATTAATCTCTTGGGCACGGACCTAGTCCAGGCCTTGAATCTCAGACCATTGATCATCGATCCAACATAGGATACTTCATCTCCTACCTTCCACAAAGGGCGGGGAGACCGAAAGCAACCTGAGCCTCAGCCAGGCTCCATCGCACCCACCTTTTTGAATATCTGTTCACGTAGATGTCTTCCTCTTGCAATTTTTTGGCTGGATATACCAGTTTTGACTGGGTCTCATGCGTCGTTGCGCCAACCCAACAACCATGACGCAGCCTGCTCTCACTCCGATGGCAGGGATTTTAGGGCTTCCTTGCCTAGCATCCCTCACGTCTATTTAATGCCTCCATTAGCTCCGCTATACTCCCTTTACTCTTTTCCCTTCTTCAATTGCGAGAACAGACACCCCGAGCATACACCCCATCCCACCTTCTTCAACCTCCATCCACCACCACCTAGCGAGCTCCACATCATCCTTTGCTCCCTTCTAACCTCCCCCGCGCATTCGCCTAGACCCCACGCTTTCCCCCGTCACCACCACGAGGCCTCCGATCACCTCCCGCTCCAAAACGGCCTTAGCTCCGATGACCTTGCCTGCCCACGTGGCGGCGACGAGCTACGCAGGGCCTTACACCCTGTCCTAACCCTCTCTGGCTTCGGAACAAGCTACCAAACCCACCTCGATTCTTTCTCACTCGCAAGCAGCACCAAGGGCGAGCTTGATCTCGCCGGAGTCCCTCCTTCCCTACTGGAGCAAGCTGCAAACCAGTGGGATCGAGCCAGAAGCGTTCGATCAGTGTAGATCGACCCAAGAATGCCAGATAGGTGTAGATCAATCTGAGTCGTTGATCCATTCGGATTTGGCCATTGGTCGAGGTTATTTTTTCTTTCTTTTATTTAGTTATTCTTTTCATTACTCAAGGAAATACATTACCTTAGAAAATCATAAAAGATGCTAGGAATATTGGATTATAGCAAACCCATATACCATTTTGATTAGGAAATTATTATCTATCCAAATAAAATGTTAACATGACCTAGATCCGCTGCTTTTTTCAAAAAATAGTTTCCTAAAGCCTAAATGACTTCCTTAATTATAATTAATTGTTGATAATAGTTTTCCTTGATAATATATGACTGTCTACAATATATTTAACCCTAGATGAAACCCTATTTTCTAAATAACTCGAAACACTATTCTAAGATGATAAATGACCAAAGGATTGGAGGAAACCCTAGATCTAGTTTCTCTTTCTACATGGAATTAAAGATATATCTTTATAACAAAATTAATATCATTAGATGATAATTAGTGATTATGATTGGTCTGAATCTTTAAAACGAACCCTGATGTTATGAATGGTTAATATGTTGAGGGTTACTTTCCTTTTTTCCAACCATCTTAGAAAACCTAATTTTTGGAAATCTTCTAATTGATCAATTAAATATTATCTTTTAATCAAAATAGTTTATGATGGATCCGACCTGATGCTATCTCTAATCCCAATTAAAATTTGGAAAATCCTTGATCTGAATTAGATAACATAAAAGGAATAATAATGAAAAACATATCTTAGCCTTGGTCAGTTGGACCAATAGTAATGTTGTACCCTTGCTTTCTATAAAGGGTGACTTATTTCTTGTTGATTCTAAATCTTTGGACATCTATTTTGAACAAGCAGGTACGTGGTCTTATAAGTATAAGACTAGATTTCTGATTGCCTATGCTATATAATATCTTGAATGTTCATATTTGGATATGATTGTTTGGTTGAACTAGTATGAGTTATACTTCGCCAAATTTAAGAGAAACATAAATGATTATGATGGGTTGTAGCTACTAGAGCACATAGCCTGGTGTGGATGTATGTTGCCTAACATGGATGTATGATTCCTTGGCCCATGTTAGATGTATGATGATATTCTATTGCCCATACTAGATGTAAGTCAAGTGCAATAGGTGTAGTACAACCGCTTCAAAATGAATGTATTAAAAGGGTGTTTACTTGATTTTTGCCTTAAGAAATGGTTTTATCTCGCTTTCTTCTTTCTTCAAATCTTTCCCTTTATGCAACCTTATTAGTGTAACTTTTTACCACGTACCAACTTTATTGATGTTGTGTTTCTCATATTTTCTAGGTGCAAGGAACAATTGACAACAAAGTGAAATGCATGCTCAAAGTACCTGAAGGCATAAAATAATAAACACGGAGGATATATTAGATAGATCTTTTTCCTCTTATCTCATTTCTTGCTAGATGTTAGTTTAATTCTTTTCTTAGTTGATATTGAGGATGATTAAGATCCTATGTAATAAAGTTAACTTTCTCTAGTATAATATTTTCTCTCCATATGTAATGACTTTATTTTATCTATATGAATGAATGTTTGTGTGACATTATATGATGATGTGGCCTAGATCTTGGCTCAATCTCTATTTTAGTTGACTACCTTAATCTCTTATATTTTCCCTTTTGACATCTATAGATATGAGTGCACGCATATCTATGAATGTCATAATGGAAAGTATATAGAAATTGGGGGACGTCACATTTGGTATCAGAGCCAAGTTCACACATCAAGTCACATGAACTTCATTCACCCTATTTTGAGTCTAGGGTAGTCCTTGAGTTAGGGATGTGAAGGGTTGAGGTGTCTAGGATAGCATCTGCCATGAGTCTGACTAAAGTTTTCGAGCCACTTAGCTTGGCATTCACGAGGCTACCTTTATGGCAGTATAAGTCTACCTGGCCAATATCCTAAGTGTCCCCTATTCTTGGGCGTACCTTAATTTAGGAACCTTCTCATCTATAGACTTTCCCTCTCACCACTTCTATAGGAAAAAAAATTTCTCCCTCTCATCTATGTTTTAAAATAAATTTTCCCTCTTACCTCTGTTATAAGGTTAGGAAGGAGTCTCTCTATTTAAAAAGTCCTAAGGATCGACTGATAAGGATTTTAGGATATCCTCCATAAATCATAACATTTAGAACATTAATTATTGATAAATGAGAATGATGAAATATCATGTGATGATAATAAAGATAATGATGAGAATAATTGTTGAAGTAATAGACCTAATATGTTCATATTAATTATAGGATGCCACCTAAAACTCGCAACTCAAAGGCCACGGAGGAATCGTCCTCTAAGAAGAGAAAAGAGCCTGAAACTTCTGAAGTACCTGATCTTGATGCCGCGGCCAAGGAATGATGGGAGGAACAGAAGAAAATCCTTCTAGACTTTATGGAAACCCTCGCCACCAATGGAACCCCTGAACCTAGCTCCTCTACGAAAAAGGAAGTGACGGTGATAGACTTCATTAAGCTCAACCCTGATACCTTTTGGGGGGAAGGCTGAGGCCTGGGTCCTTTCCATAGAGAATGCCTTTCTTACCCTAGAAGTACCTGAAGAAAAGAAGGTTAAATTCGCCACCCATTTAATTAAGGGAGGGGTGAAGATCTGGTGGGAGAATTATGATGGGAATCGGGGAGAGGAAGTAGACAACTTGGGGTGGGAAGCCTTCAAGACCCTCTTCACCGACTGTTTCATGCCCATAACTGAGAGGAAGAGGAAAGAGAAGATGTACATGGAGCTTAGGTAGGGTAGTCTCTCAGTGGCCGATTATACCTGGAAGTTTAGGCTTTTGGAAAGCTATGCCCCTATCCGGACTGAGGACCGCCTCACTGAGCATTATGTAGAATGTCTCTCTGCACACCAGAAAACCCTAGTTATAGCCTCTCGTCCCCAAAGCATTGATGAAGCCCTGGACATGGCCCTTAAGAAGGAAAGGGAGCAGGGATTGCAGAAGCCTTCTAGCATGGGATATTTAGGGTTGACCACCACCGAGGAAGAGAAGTTCAAGAAGTTCCACCCCAGCCATAATAAAGGATCAGGGAAAGGAGGAGGTTCAGGGAAGAAAGGACCGAACAATAGCAAGATAATGGATTACTACAGCAAATGTAAGACTTGTGGACGAGGACATGATGGGCCTTGTCACTACACCAAGCCAATCTTCTACAACTACAAGAAGGAAGGACATTTCCTTGCCAAGTGCCCCAATCTGTCTATCCTTGGCAAACCTCCAACAGGTGCTCCACCTCCTCAGGGACACTGCAACACCAGGGTGTTCGCAGTAACAACAGAGGAGGCTAGGGCAAATCTGAACCAGCTTGTCGAAGGTAACCTTAAATCTTTTTCATATATTTAATATCTTGTTCAATGCCTTCAATTATTTAAAATGTAATTATCATGTGTAGGCATTGTTTTCTTGAATGGACATCCTGTTAAAGCATTGTTTGATTCTGGATCCACAAATACATTTATCTCTCGAAATCTGGCCTCAATGTTGCACTTACATATAAGAGACTTGGGATACATTCTGGATGTGTCAACTCCTAGTGGAAAAATATTCACTACATTGCAGAAAATCGATGTCCTCCCTCTAAAATTCGAAAATCATGATATGCCTTTTGAATTCATTCTCTTAACCATGGAAGACTTTGATATTATTCTTGGCATGGATTGGCTATACACAAATCATGCTCACATTGACTATAGAAACAAGATGGTAATTCTCTCTCAACCTCATTCCTCTCCTGTAGTGATCCCTCAGGGAAACAGATTCTGTAATAACATAAGAATTTCCTCTCTTAAAGCTAAAAAGCTCATATCTAAAGGATGTAAAGTCTTCCCCGCATTCGTCTCAGAGACCAGTCCTGACAACGGGCATGTAGAAAGATTGGAGGTTGTACGTGATTTCCTTGACGTATTTCCGGAGGAGCTTCCTGGGCTGCCTCCAAACAGAGACATTGAGTTCTCCATATATCTTCTTCCTGGAACCACTCCGATTTCTAGGGCACCATATAGGATGGCACCTACTGAGCTTATAGATCTGAAGAAACAATTACAAGAACTTCTTGATAAAGGTTTTATCCGCCCTAGTGTTTCCCCTTGGGGTGCACCTATCCTCTTTGTTAAAAAGAAAGATGGTTCAATGCGGATGTGTATTGACTATCGCATGTTGAACCAAGCTACCATTAAAAACAAGTATCCTCTCCCTCGTATTGATGACCTTTTTTATCAACTTCATACTGCTAAAGTCTTCTCCAAAATTGATCTTCGTTCTGGCTACCATCAACTTAAGGTCAAGGATTCAGATATATCCAAGAGTGCTTTTCAAACTCGTTACGGGCACTATGAATTTCTGGTGATGTCGTTCGAGTTGACCAATGCACCTGGTGTATTCATGAACTTGATGAACAAAGTCTTCCAACCTTATCTTGATGAGTTTGTGGTTGTCTTCATCGATGATATTTTGATCTATTCTGACTCTATGGAAAAACACCGAGAACATCTGAAGTTTGTCCTTGAAATTCTTCGAGCCCAGAAATTCGATGGCAAGCTTTCTAAATGTGAATTCTAGATTGACAAAGTTATGTTTCTTGGACATGTCATTTCTGGGGGTAACATATCTATTTATCCTGCTAAAGTATCTGTTGTACTTGATTGGCAATCTCCTCGCAATCCTTCTAAACTCCGGAGTTTCTTAGGTTTGTCCGGATATTATCGTCGTTTTATTCTGAATTTCTCTAAAGTGGAACTTCCTCTCACTAAGCTTACTCGGAAGGACGAGCATTTCATTTAGTCAGCTGCTTGTGAGTCTAGTTTCCAAGAGCTCAAGTAGAAGTTGACATCAGCACCCGTCCTTGTTCTACCATCTGGCAATGAAGGATTCATGATATTTACTGATGCTTCCTGGCATGGTCTAGGGTGTGTCCTACAGCAGAACGGGAAAGTAGTGGCCTTTTCTTCCAGATAGCTGAAACCCAATGAGTTGAATTACCCTACACATGATTTGGAGTTAGCTGCTATCATCCATGCTCTCAAAATCTGGAGGCACTACTTGTACGGGGCAATGTTCGATATCTTCACCGACCATAAAAGTCTCAAGTACATTCTGACGCAAAAGGATTTGAATCTGTGACAACGACGGTGGATTGAGTACTTGAAGGACTACGACTTCACCATTGGCTACCATCCAGGTAAGGCCAAAGTGGTTGCAGATGCTCTTCGTAGGAAAAGAGCTATTTGTGCATCACTGTCTGTACCCGAATGGAGGAACATGGAGGACCTAGCCAACTGGAGACCACAATTCCTGGTTGATCGTATGCATGTCAATAACATCTCTATCACATCCAATCTACATTCTAAACTTTTGGAAGCACAGAAAGCTAGTCCCGAGCTTGCAGAGCTCTCCTCTCTCCTGGATAAACCTCATACACATATGTCTGTGGGTCTTGATGGTGGTCTTCGATACAAAAACCGTATGTGGGTCCCTGAACAGTCAGCTGTAAAGACAACCATTCTTAGAGAGGCACATGGGTCCAAGTACACAGTTCATCCCAGCACGACGAAGATGTACAAAGACCTACAACGTCAGTTCTGATGGAGAGGCATGAAGCACGACATTGCAGATTTTGTATCCAGGTGTCTGACATGCCAGAGAATCAAGGTCGAGCATCAAAGACCAGGTGGTCTACAGCAACCCCTCGAGATCCCAGAATGGAAATGGGAACATATCACTATGGATTTCATAGTGGGATTACCCAGGACCAGGAAGGGGTATGACGCTGCATGGGTCATCATGGATCGTCTCACCAAGTCAGCTCATTTTCTACCTGTGAAGACTACTGTGAAAGTTTCTGAGTTGGCCGACCTTTATATATGGGAGATCGTACGTCTGCATGGGGTTCTAGCGTCCATTATCTCAGACTGAGACCTGAAGTTCACCTCAAAGTTGTGGAAGCAGGTTCAAGAGGAATTGGGCACTAAACTGAACTTCAGTACAACATACCATCCGCAGACAGATGGACAGTCAGAACGAATAGTGCAGATTCTGGAGGATCTTCTACGAGCTTTTGTGCTTGATTGGGAAGGCTTGTGGGACCATTACCTGCCTTTAGTTGAGTTCGCCTATAATAATAGTTATTAGGTGAGTATTGGGATGCCACCATACAAAGCTCTCTATGGCCGACCGTGTAGATCTCCATTACATTGGGATAATGTCGGAGAACACACCTTGATGAAATCTGAGGAGATGCAGTTGTATGCAGATAAAGTTGCATTGATCAGGAAGAGAATGAAGCGAGCACAGGACAGGAAGAAATCATATGCAGATGCTCACCGGAAGGAATGACAGTTCAAGGAAGGTGATCATGTCTTTCTGAAGATCCGACCGATTCGACCTTTGGCCAAGAATAAGGGAAAGCTCAGTCCTCGTTATGTGGGACCCTTCGAGATCCTTGAAAGGGTTGGAGAATGTGCCTATCGTCTTTCCTTGCCACCTCAGTATAGTTTTATGCATAATGTCTTTCATGTATCTAACCTGAAGCCTTATGTCAAAGACCCCAGTCACATTCTGAATCATGAGCCTCTCAAGCTGAAAGATGATCTGTCTTATGCTGAATCACCAGTCAAAATCCTCGATTTAAAGACAAAGGAGCTTCACAATAATCAGTGTATAGATATGGTGAAAGTTCTCTAGAGCTACCATGATCAAACCGATGCTACATGGGAGCTCAAGTCCGAAGTCGAGCGGAAATATCCACATCTCTTTCAGGCTGCTTGAATTTTTAGGACAAAATTCTTAAAAGGAGGGGAGAATGTGACAAAGTGATTTTTATAATATTTTTCTCTCTCTTAAAATTTTATTATCAAATTATTTTGTTGTCCAATATTTCCTCATAAAATTTCCTCACTCAATTGAATAAAATTGTGTTACAAATTTTTTTAAGAAAATGCAAACCCTAGTATGCTATAATGATAAAATATGTATTAATGTATTTAGTAAATAAGCATATCAAATTTTGGAATTTGGATCTCAAACTTATACCAAAGCTTCAAGACAACCTTATAGAAGTACCCCTAAAATTTGGTTACAATTGGATCAACCGATTGGGTGATATGACCAATTGAAATTGGTACATATTTCACTCATTTTTGGATCTAGGATCTTAGTTATCAATTAAATGGACAGATTAATGTGTCACGCGGCCCATTAAGCTCTTGGCACGTACCTAGTCCATGCCTTGAATCTCAGACCATTGATCATCGATCCAACACAGGAGACTTCATCTCCTACCTCCCGCAAAGGGCGGGGAGACTGGAAGCAACCTGAGCCTCAGCCAGGCTCCATCGCACCCACCTTTTTGAATATATGTTCACGTAGATGTCTTCCTCTTGCAATTCTGTGGCTGGATATACCAATTTTGACCAGGTCTCATGCGCCATTGTGCCAACCCAACAACCATGACGCAGCCTGCTCTCACTCCGATGGCGGGGCTTTTAGGGCTTCCTTGCCTAGCCTCCCTCACGTCTATTTAATGCCTCCATTATCTCCGTTATACTCCCTTTACTCTTTTCCCTGCTTCAATTGTGAGCACAGACACCCCGAGCATACACCCCTTCCCACCTTCTTCATCCTCCGGCTACCACCACCCAACAAGCTCCACAGCATCCTCTGCTCCCTTCTAACCTCCCTCGTGCATTCGCCTAAACCCCACGCTTTCCCCCGTCACCACCATGAGGCCTCCGATCACCTCCTACTCCAAAACGGCCTCAGTTCCGGCGACCTTGCCTACCCACGCGGCGGCGACGAGCTACACAGGGCCTTACACCCTGTCCCGACCCTCTCTGGCTTCAGAACAAGCTACTGAACCCACCTCGACTCTTTCCCACTCGCGAGCAGCACCAAGGGGCGAGCTTGATCTCACTGGAGTCCCTCCTTCCCTGCTGGAGCAAGCAGCAAACCAGTGGGATCGAGCTAGGAGCGTTCGATCAGTGTAGATCGACACAGGAATGCCAGATCAGTGTAGATCAATCTGAATCGTTGATCCAGTCGGATCCGGCCATTGATCGAGGTTATTTTTTCCTTTCTTTTATTTAGTTATTCTTTTCAATACTCAAGGAAATACATTACCTTAGAAAAATCATAAAAGATGCTAGGAATATCGGATTATAGCAAACCCATATACCATTTTGATCATAAAATTATTATCTATCCAAATAAAATATTACCAGGACCTAGATACGTTGCTTTTTGCAAACAATAGTTGCCTAAATCCTAAATGACTTCCTTAATTATAATTAATTATTGATAATAGTTTTCCTTGATAATATCTGACTGTCTACAATATATTTAACCCTAGATGAAACCCTATTTTCTAAATAACTCGAAACACTATTCTAAGATGATAAATGACCAAAGGATTGGAGGAAACCCTAGATCTAGTTTCTCTTTCTACATGGAATTAAAGATATATCTTTATAACAAAATTAATATCATTAGATGATAATTAGTGATTATGATTGGTCTGAATCTTTAAAATGAACCCTGATGTTATGAATGGTTAATATGTTGAGGGTTACTTTCCCTTTTTCCAACCATCTTAGAAACCCTAATTTTTGGAAATCTTCTAATTGATCAATTAAATATTATCTTTTAATCAAAATAGTTTATGATGGATCAGACCTAATGTTATCTCTAATCCCAATTAAAATAAGGAAAATCCCTGATCTGAATTAGATAACATAAAAGGAATAATAATGAAAAACATATCTTAGCCTTGGTCACTTGGACCAATAGTAATGTTGTACCCTTGCTTTCTGTGCAGGGTGACTTATTTCTTGTTGATTCTAAATCTTTAGACATCTATTTTGAACAAGCAGGTATGTGGTCTTTTAAGTATAAGACTAGATTTCTGGTTGCCTATGCTATATAATATCTTGAATGTTCGTATTGGGATATGATTGTTTGGTTGAACTAGTATGAGTTATACTTCGCCAAATTTAAGAGAAACATAAATGATTATGATGGGTTGTATCTACTAGAGCACATGGCCTGGTGTGGATGTATGTTGCCTAACATGGATGTATGATTCCTTGTCCCATGTTAGATGTATGATGATATTCTATTGCCCACACTAGATGTAAGTCAAGTGCAATAGGTGTAGTAAACCACTTCAAAATGAATGTATTAAAAGGGTGTTTACTTGATTTTTGCCTCAAGAAATGGTTTTATCTCGCTTTCTTCTTTCTTCAAATATTTCCCTTTATGCAAACCTTATTAGTGTAACTTTTTACCACGTACCAACTTTGTTGATGTTGTGTTTCTCGTATTTTCTAGGTGCAAGGAACAATTGACAACAAAGTGAAATGCATGCTCAAAGTACCTGAAGGCATAAAATAATAAACACGGAGGATATATTAGATAGATCTTTTTCCTCTTATCTCATTTCTTGCTAGATGTTAGTTTAATTCTTTTCTTAGTTGCTATTGAGGATGATTGAGATCCTATGTAATAAAGTTAACTTTTTGTAGAACAATATTTTCTCTCCATATGTAATGACTTTATTTTATCTATATGAATGAGTGTTCGTGTGACATTATATGATGATGTGGACTAGATCTTGGCTCAATCTCTGTTTTAGTTGACTACCTTAATCTCTTATATTTTCCCTTTTGACATCTATAGATATGAGTGCATGCATATCTATGAATGTCACTATGGAAAGTATATAGAAAATGGGGGACGTCACACCTAGGGACAAGGTATGCCTCTACAAACCATCCTTCCTATTGTATAGACGTTGACGTGATTCCTTTATTCTGGGTTTGTGAGAAGAAAATTTTTGTTTCCGCTGCCTTCTCTATCTCTCTTAAAACCCTATAAGAAGTTCATTCTTGATAGATGATTATCCTCCTCATTGTTCCCCATTTAGCTATGTCTCTAGTTTCTTTTAAATTTGGCCTACCTTCATCTCTGGGAAGCTCCACTCTTGCATATTTCATATAATGATAATCACTAGCCCACATGAAATTAGCCATCTTCATCTCCATTCTTTCTAGGATAGGACCAGGAACCTCCCCTTATTGTACCCAGAAAATAAGCAGTCCTTCAATGGCAACTTTTATTAGTGTAGCTCGTCCCGCCATGGCTTTTGTAACATCACTGACCTGGGTTATGCCTTAACCCTGGGACGTTTTCTTAAGTAAGTCATTTAGACTCTTGTATTTATCTTTTTAAAAGAAATTAAGACTAAAGGAGAGCTTATGTTTCAATTTTGGTTCTATTTGAATAATGTTGAAACAATATTTTGCCTGTTTTGGACTGAAGTGCAATTTACCCTATTTAAGGGGTTATTTTGCAAATGTTACATGATAAATGTTCCTCAAGTGTTATAGAATCATAATCATGAGAATGATGTTGAGGTATGGCTTGTGGAAGTCTAAGTTCCCAGAAGGAGCTTGTTTGAGTAATGATTGTGTATTGAATGCTAGTTTTGGTGTAATTTGCAAATTACCCAAAACCTAGGGTTGAACATATAAAATACCATCTCTATTATGTCCCTACTATTTCTTAGTATCAATTAGAGAAAATAAAAATAAAGGGGCATCTTGTTTGAATCATATTTGAGGAGAGATAATCTTGATAATAAAATAATCAAGAAATAAGCATAAATGAAACCCTAATTTATTTTGTAGCAAAAATAAATATATTAATTGAAGTGTCCATCAATTAAAAAGGTTGTGGTTGAAATCCTATACTGCAAGGACGTCCAAGTTCCTTGAGTTGAACCGAAATATCCTAAGTAGGTGAAGAAATCCACTCACATTTGTTAATTAAAAAGTAATGCCCGCTAAAAATGGATAATAGTATTATATTAATTAAGGTGCTTAAGTGGTTGCTTTTAATTCAAGGATAAATGAGAGGATATTGAAGGAAAAGGGAGATGGATTCGAAGTCAAGGAAGGGAGGGGGCATGTGGCAAGAAAGTGGATAGATTTTCTTCTACTTTCTCTCTCCTAGAAAATCAATTACATATACTCGATTTTCTCCTTACTGGAAAGGCTATTTTGCAAACCACTTTCTCCCTTTGCTTTGGCCGACGACCAAGGAGCTTAGGAGTAGGAGGAGAAAATTCCCCAAGCTGAAGGTAAGATCCATGATCATCTTCAACCTTGAATTCATGGTTGAAATCAGATTTCAACATTGATTTTCTTCTCTCCTCCATCCAATGCTCAACCTTGATTGCCTTTTGTATCCAAGGAGTTGGAAACGAACCCTTGATAGTTGAAGGAGCTTCTTTGACCATTATATATGTGAGTCTTGAAGCTTTGAATCTACTTTGAAGGTGGGTTATATAACTTGAACCCATCAATGTTATTATTGATTTCAATTTTTCATCATATGTTGATCTTTTATTTTCCTTCTTGAATAATTGTTGAATTCATCATATATATGATAGTGGAATTCGGAGGTCTGAAGCTTGATAATGATGACATCATCTTAGCACAAACCTCAAGAAAATAAGAAGCAAACGGTTTCTTTTGGTTGGTCAAACAGTTTCAAATAGTTTTAGACCAAACGATTTTCAAACCGTTTGGTGACCAAACGGTTTCAAAACCGATTGGAGGGCAAACAGTTTCAAACCGTTAGAGATGAAATGGTTTCAATAGGTTCAAGGATTTATTGGTTTCATGATCTAATAACTTCAAACAAATCAAATTCAATTGATTTCATAACCCTAGTTCAATTGGTTTCAAAACCCTAGATCAATTGATGTTAAAACCATAATTTAGGGTTAAACGGTTTCAATTCTGATTTGACCAAATGGTCTCAAACCATTTGAGGACCAAATGGTCTCAAACCGTTTTCAGATCAAATAGTCTCAAACCATTTAGGGTTAATCAATATTCATATCAATTAAAGATCAAACGGTATCAAACCATTTAGGGTTGATCAATCTTCAAGACCGTTTAAGGTCTAACGGTCTTCAAATGCTTTGATGAGTAAGAGGTCAAGACCGTTTAAGGTCTAACGGTCTTTAGACCATTTGAATGATTGGACCAAGACCGTTTGAAGGTCTAAACAGTCTCAAACCATTTGGAGGTTTGGTCCAAGACCGTTTGGAGGTTTGGTCCAAGACCGTTTGGAGGTTTGGTCCAAGACCGTTTGAAGGTGCAATTGGTCCAAGATCGTTTGAAGGATCAATTGGTCCAAGACCGTTGGAAGGTCCCATTGAATCAAACCATGTAATTACGATTAATCCCATAAGTGGTTGAAGAGTACCTCAAGGAAGATTTCAAAGGAAGAACTTCTAAAGTACTTAAGTGATTAGTATAATTAGAGTGATTATCACTTGATGCCTATGAAAGTAATAAATTCAATACACTATGATAAGCATAGGTGTATATACTTAGTGAAAGGTTAAGTCAACTGAATAAGGTTAGATGGTGATGTGTGTTCCTAGTACATGGAACAATGACAAGTATGATTTACTACTTAAATAATGTTATGTGCTCCAAGATATGTGGAAGCCCTGACTTAGGGTTTGGATTAATGAGGTAATCATAAAACCCTAATGAATGGATAATGGAAACCCTAATAATTAAGGAAGATTACAATGCATGAGTTTAATTGAATACTTATGAAGGTATTATGTAATTCTAAACATGTGGATCAATGAGATAGGTTTTGGATATTAATTGTAATATCAATGCATTCTCCAAGATGCATGGAGTTTTAAATTAGGGTTTGATCTTTGATAATGTGATCATGAAACCCTAATCGAGAAGGATGAGAAACCCTAACCCTAATACATGGTAATGTTATGTCAAACCCTAATACATGGTAATCTTATGTGAAACCCTAATACAGGGTAATGTTATGTGAAACCCTAATACAGGGTAATGTTATGTGAAACCCTAATACAAGGTAATGTTATGTGAAACCCTCATACATGGGAATGTTATGTGAAACCCTAAATTGATAAAGATGGAAAACCCTAACCCTAATGAGGGAATAGTGATGTTTTCTTTGTACTGCATAATGTTAATATGTAATTGGTATGGTTGTTATCAAGTATACTAACCATGCAGGTATAATAAGATGATGAGCATAACTAGGTATGAGATATGATGCTAATGGGCCTTGTGAGCCATTATTTTAATTGTTGGCTAGTGAGAGGTGATAAGAAGTTTAATATGCCTGGTGAACTATGTGAGATTCTTATGTAACAAGTATCATGAATACATTGGTCAGATGACCTGGAGGTCATAGTTACATGAAAGTGGTAACCATGTTCTGTGATGAACTAAGGGTTTGAATACCCAGATCTAGTAAACATGATGATGATATTGATGATGGTATTGTTGAGGGATGTGAATTCCCATTAATGAGATATGGGATCGAGATCCCAATGTTTTATAAAGTTCTAAAGAGTACTTGATAAAAGTATCACATGTTTCTTTGTAGCATTTGTCATAATAATTCTTGTTTGAAAACATGACTGATGCTAAAAGAATATGGTAATGTACTTAAATAATCAAGTGGAATTTTATCATGTAGAGCCCTGGACATAGATCCATCATCGTCATTAGTTGGTGATGATGAAACAGATTTTCCTATGGGAAATCTTAGAATGCATATTTTTGAATATGTGGGGGTAATGGGCGAATATATCCTTACGCCTCATAGGAATGACTGTGGGCCATATCCTATGCATAGGAATGGTTATGGACCATATCCTAATAAGAGTATGGCTATGGACCATGACTCCACAATACCAGGCATTGTCTATGGGCCATATCTTGAAGAGAGTATATGCTACAGGCTATAACTCTATAGCGAAGTTGCCAGTATACCCTGGAAAGCTATTTTAGCAAGAGACATGATATGTCCTACATATGGTCTCGCACTGACCGAGATAGATGAGGCGATGGAGTCTATCTCTTCCATTGACCTTGTGTGGTACTGATGCTTACGTAAATGTGGTCGGTTGGAGCATGAATGGTATACTTCATCAACTCAGGGCATAAGTATGATTGTAAAACGTAATCATCCATGTAGTGTATTTGCTTAAGAATGAAATACAGAAATCATTGGTTGATGTTACATTGCTTACTGTATCCTAAAAGGATAGATGCTATACATGTTCTTCATATTCCTTATTAAAATGGATAGATGATTCACTGCTTTATCATTCATATCCGTAATGCTTTATAAGATGATATTGCTCTATTATGCTTAATAATGATTAAATCATGTTGTTCAATAGAGATTCCTATGTTCAGTTTATTATTGTTAATTTGCAATAATAATGTTTCTGGTGGAGAGTTATATCTCTCACTGGAACAATTTCAATTGTCTCACCCTCGTGGGATCCAACCTTTTAGGTGGACGAGGATGAGGAGGTAGAAACCACACAACAGAAGAAGGACAGTAGCATCAAGGACAGCAGTAACATCTGAGGTGGAGATACTGACTGTCGTGTCTTGTAGATATGAGTCCTACGAGTCATCTATGTACTCTCAGGTCCTTGGAGTTAGTAGTTAGGGCTTTAACGATCGATCTGAGATTTTGGCATTGAATGCCTCAAGGTTTTATGTTGCTTATGTGTAGATTTAACAGAGCAACTGTTGTATGTAATCCTCGAGAAGAGAAGATACATGGAATGTATTTTGTGTTCCAGAACGTATATACAATATTTTGGTTCTTGTTATAAGAGTTTCCTGGAGATGGATCTCTTTGTAAATGGTTTTAATTTTTAGTGATTTTTGTTAATCCGTTGTTTATGTTTGATTCCACATTAATCATCATTTGTTTCATCACAATTTATTAGTATCATATCTCTAGGTTCATTGAGTCTACAGAGACATAGAATTAAGGTCGTTGAGTCTTTTCTAGCATATTCCAAATTATCTGATAGTGACTTTTGCTCTCAGGATAAGAAGTAAAGCTTGAAGATGGCTGGTTCACACGAAGAACATGCTACTGAAAGCAGTGTTGCTGAACCAGGAGGAGGTGTAAGGGATCATGCTAGGGAAGAACTAGTACCTGAACATCCCCAGCTTGACCAAGCTACACTATAAAACCCAGCCTTCCATGCTCTGTTTGGGCAGTTCATGGAGACAATGAAACATACGGCGGATAGGATGCCACCACCTATACCTAGGGCACCAGCTCACAATGAGGGACATGGAGATGGAAAGACTTTTGAGCGGCTTTGACGGGTAGGAGCCTCTGATTATGCTGGTACAGCTGACCCAGCAGACGCAGACTTGTGGCTGACTGAGCTAGAAAAGGCCTTCAGAATTCTTAATATCCCTAAAGTTGAGAAGGTTAGGCATGTTGTGTACCTATTGAAAGGGAGTGCTGGCCATTGGTGGGCCATAGAAGAAGGTAAAAGGCCAGGTGTTGAAGTCTGATGGGAAGAATTCTGACGTGAATTTATTAGTAGATATTTTCCCAAGACTTACATGGATGAGAAAATCTCTCAGTTTGAGAGGATAAGGCAAGGACAAACGAACATTAGTGAGTATGAAGCTAAGTTCATGGAGCTTCTACGGTTCTGTCCGCACATGGCTACTACAAATGAGGAAAGGATTGGACATTTTGAGAAGGGTTTGAACGCTGACTTAATTACACCAGTATCTGCTCTAGAGAATAGAGAGAGGTTTGCCACCTTTATGGAGTCTGTTAGGCGGATAGAAAGGTCTATGACTGAGAAGCATCAGACCAATAGTAAGAAAGTATATACCCAGTTCCAAGGAAAGAGGTCACAAAGTTATAAGAAACCATGGTTTTCTGCACCAACAACACCACCAAGGTTCAATACCCAGACGCAGTGGACGTCAAGTAGGGGTAGGGGCCGTAGTTTTCCTCCAAATAGAGACCCAGTATAGCATCAACATCAGTTACTAGACCTTTTAGACCATATCAAGAGAATAGAATTTGTCACCAGTGTAGACAGGTAACGTCTATCAAGGGATTGTCCAGTTGGAAACACAATGGTAACCCAACCACCGAGGCAGAGTTAACAAGGTCATCAGAGGAAATAGTTTTTTAGTGGCACATGAGGATGTGGACAAGCGTCCCAAGTTGGCTCATACACATCCAAAAATAGGGTGAGTGGTCGACAACCAGCAACGACAAGATTCTATACAATGAATCAACCTGAGGAAGTGGTCAACCCACGAGTTGTGACATGTCAGATGGAATTGTTTAATTTTGATATGTCTTTATCCTTCTTCGCATATGTTTTGATTGATCCGGGTGATACGCATTCCTTTATCACTCAAGAAGTGATTCATGACTGCAATATGACTGTCAAACATAGAGCAGATAGTTTGTTATTACAAACTCTGTTAGTTGGATCTGCAGTGTTGCAGGAGGTCTGTTCTCCTTGTGTTCTTTCTTTTTTAGAATATAGCATTCAGGTGGATCTTATACTGCTTGAGATGCATGGATTTGACATAATCCTTGGGATGGACACCCTATAAAAGTATAAGGTTGTCTTGGATTGTGGTTCTATGAAGGCTATGTTCAAAAACAATGGTGATACATGGATCTTTCAGGGGGTCTGAAATATTCTTCCAACATGTATAGTGTCGGCTATGGTAGCTGAGAAGTTGATGAGACAAGGATGCTTTGCATTCTTGGCACATGTGGTAGATACCAGAGCAGAGAGTCCTAATCTTTCTGAAGTTCTGATCATTAGGGAGTTTGAGGATGTGTTTCCTGAGGAACTTTCAGGTGTTCCTCTACCCTGAGAGATTTATTTCAAGATTAATCTAATCTCGGGTACACAACCAATAGCTCAAACACCTTATAGAATGTCACCTGGTGAGATGGAAGAACTTGAGAAACAGTTATAGGAGTTGCTTGAAAAGGGTTTTATTCGACCGAGTACTTCACCATGGGGTGCTCCGATCCTTTTCATTAAAAAGAAAGACGGATCTATGTGGTTATATATCGACTATAGATAGCTAAACAAAGTAACCATAAAGAACAAATATCCTTTGCCAAGGATAGATGATCTATTTGACCAGTTGCATGGTGCAACTATATTCTCTAAAATAGATCTGAGGTCAGGATACCATCAGTTACGTATCAAGGAGAGTAACATACCTAAATATGCCTTCAGAACAAGGTATGGTCACTATGAGTTCATAGTTATGTTGTTTGGACTAACTAATGCACCAGTTGCATTCATGGAACTCATGAATAGAATCTTTCGGCCATTCCTTGATCAATTCATAGTAGTCTTCATAGATGACATCCTGGTTTACAGTAAAGATGCTCAATAGCATGAACAACATCACTGTCAGGCCCTTATTTTACCGAGAGAACATAAGCTATATGCCAAATTCAATATGTGTGAATTATGGTTATCAAAAGTGTCTTTCCTTGGACACATAATATCTGCTTTAGGTATTCGTGTTGATCTTAAAAAGGTAGAATCTTTCTTGGAGTGGAAACAACCAAAGACACCAACGGAGATACGCAGTTTTCTAGGACTGGAAGGCCACTATAGGAGGTTCATTAAGAACTTCAATTCTATGGCATTACCCCTAACCAAGTTGACCAGAAAGGAGGTTCCTTTTGTCTGGAGTGACAAGTGTCAACATTCTTTCTAGTTGTTGAAAGAAAGGTTAACAAGTGCACCTGTGTTAGTGTTACCTGAGTAAGGGAAGGGGTATATTGTTTTCTGTGATGCTTCTACGAATGGTCTAGGATGTGTGTTGATGTAGTATAATCAAGTGATTTCTTTCACCTCTCGATAGCTTAAGAAACACGAGGAAAATTAGCTGACACATGATCTAGAATTAGCTATAGTGGTTCATGCATTGAAAATTGGGAGACATTATCTCTATGGAGAGACATTCCAGATTTTCACAGACCATAAGAACCTAAAATACATTTTTTCACAACATGAGTTGAATATGAGACAACGCCGCTGGATGGAGTTAATCAAGGATTACGATTGTACAATTGATTATCATCTGGGGAAGCCTAATGTAGTGGCTGATGCACTAAGTAGAAAATCATCATCACCAAACATAGACAAAGCACAGTTGAACTCTTTAGTGTGCTTTAAATGAGACATGCTTGTCTCTTTGAGGCAAAACAATGTACAACTTATAGTATCCTTATTAGCTGGATTGTTAGCGTAAATTCACATAAAACCTACATTGAAACAACAGATCAAAGAGGCGCAATAGGCTGATACTGTGATTCAGTAGATAAGATCAGATTGTAGTAGTGAGAAACGGGATGCGTCTCATGAGTCAGATGATGAGGTAGTTTGTTACCATGGTAGGATGGTAGTACCTGATGCCAATGACTTAAGGAAGTTAGTCTTCGAGGAAGCTCATTCGTCTATGTATGCAATGCATCCAGGGAGCACCAAAATGTATCATAGCTTGAAAGATATGTATTGGTGGCTCAGTTTGAAGAAAGATGTAGCTGAGTTTGTTATGGAGTGTCCGGTGTGTCAACAGGTTAAAGTTGAACATCAAAAGCCCACGGAAACAATGCAACCTTTACCTATACCACAGTGGAAATGGGATCACGTAACCACGGACTTTGTGGTTGGTTTACCTAGAACATCCAAAAGTCATGATTCCATTTGGGTAATAGTTGATAGGTTGACTAAGTCAGCACATTTTCTTCCTGTCAAAACAACCTATACTGCTGAGAAATTTTCACAGATCTATATAGATGAGATAGTGTGTTTACATGGGGTTCCAGCTATAATTATTTCTGATAAAGGTCCCCAGTTCATGAGTCAATTTTGGGAATGACTACATAAATATTTGGGTATGCAGTTAAGATTTAGTATCACCTTTCACCCACAGACAGATGGACAATCTGAGAGGACTATACAAACTTTGGAGGATTTGCTTAGGGCACGTGTCCTTCAATTTGTAGGAAGTTGGGATATACACTTGAGCTTAATAGAATTCACTTACAACAATAGTTATCAACACAGTATTGATATGGCACCATATGAAGCATTATATGGTAGACATTGTAGATCTCCTTTGTGCTGGTATGAAATAGGGGAATATCAACTTTTGGGTCATGAATTAGTGTAACAGACAACTGAAAAGATTAAAGTAATACAACAACAGTTAAAGGTTGCACATGATAGGTAGAAATCATACGCTGATAAATGGAGAAGACCTTTAAAATTCCAAGTTGGAGACAGAGTATATCTCAAAGTCTCACCTTGGAAAGGTGTTCCTAGATTTGGGGAAAGTTAGCTCCTAGATTTATGGGGCCTTATCCAATCATTGAACGGATTGAAAAGGTAGCCTATAAGTTGGAGTTGCCACCTGAACTACACAGATTGCATCCAATATTCCATATATCCATGATGAGAAAGTGTCACCCTGACACAGAGTTAGTTTTGCAACCTGTGGAGGTAGAATTAAATGAAGATATATCCTATGAAGAAGGACCAATGATAATTCTTGATAGAAGAATCAAAAATTTGAAAAAGAAAGACATAGTTCTTGTGAAAGTTCTTTGGCGTCATCGTGGCGTTGAAGAAGCTACATGGGTGCTGGAGGAAGAGATGAGGAGGAAGTACCCTTCTCTTTTCTCTTGATGATTTCGGGGATGAAATCCCTGTTAGGGGTGGATAATTGTAACATCCCTGACCTGGATTATGCCTTAACCCTGGGAGTTTTTCTTAAGTAAGTCATTTAGACTCATTTCTTTATCTTTTTAAAAGTATTTAATACTAAAGGAGAGCTTATGTTTCAATTTTGGTCCTATTTGAAAAATGTTGAAACAATATTTTGCCTATTTTGGACTAAAGTGTAATTTACCCAATTAAAGGGGTTATTTTGCAAATGTTACTTGATAAATGTTCCTCAAGTGTTATAGCATCATAAGAATGAGAATGATGTTGAGGTATGGCTTGTGGAAGTCTAAGTTCCAAGAAGGAGCTTGTTTGAATAATGTTTGTGTATTGAATGCTAGTTTTGGTGCAATTTGCAAATTACCCAAAACCTAGGGTTGAACATATAAAATACCATCTCTATTATGTCCCTACTATTTCTTGGTATCAATTAGAGAAATGAAAAAGAAAGGGGTGTCTTGTTTGAATCATATTTGAGGAGAGATAATGTTGATAATAAAATAATCAAGAAATAAGCATAAATAAACCCTAATTTATTTTGTAGTAAAAATAAATATATTAATTGAAGTGCCCATCAATTAAAAAGGCCGTGGTTGAAATCCTATAGTGCAAGGATGTCCAAGTGCCTTGAGTTGCACCAAAATATCCTAAGTAGGTGAAGAAATCCACTCACATTTGTTAATTAAAAAGTAATGCCCACTAAAAATGGATAATAGTATTATATTAATTAAGGTGCTTAATGTTGGGTTTTGTGGAGAAAACATGTGCGGCGGAAGCAACAAAATCCACGCAACCCAAAACAGGATCTCGTCGACAACAGCGTATTCGGAAGGAGTGTTTGCGGGATATACCTTATCGCGGAGCAAGTCCGGCGATGTCCCGCTGCACAAAGGTGTGCAACGACACTGACCTACACGGACGGAACTTATCTCACGTTCCCTATCACGGGATGATCCGGTGGTGCTCCTTGCGAGTGATGATGTACGCTGCTCGTAACGTGCATGGATGATCGTTGATGTCCTCCAAACACAGGCGTATCAGCATCTACATCTCTACTTCATCCACGCGGATGGACTGGAACTCCACATCATGCTTCCTAAGATGGCAGGAAAGAGTCATGCCTGTGCGGCGGCATGCTAGCGGTGTGTTGCTCTCCTTTCTCTCCTACAGATGGTGATGGCTAGGGTTTACGTACGTGAGCGTAAACAGAAAAGCCTCTCTCGATATCTTATATAGATATCGGTCGTAAACCTCCTTTAAATAGGATACAAAGGGAAGTAGGGTTTCCTAAACCCATTGGTAAACATAAACACTGCGTTAATTAAAATGCTCATGGATTAATTAGAATATTCTGGAATTCATTAATTAACCAAATAATCGTATTAATTGATTAATTAATATCTGACTCCATGCAATCACTTGGGATGGTTCTATGGGCATATATACCAACAGACTCCCACTTGCACTTAGAGCCAGTCACTCCAATATTATTCTAATTGATTATATAAACATTTTAGTAATCAATGTGATTCAGAGAAATTCCAATCAAATCCACAATTATACTCCTATTCCAACACATCCTATGTGTGTGATTCGGTAGGATCCAAATTACGTTGGCAGTAATATCCATAATCATATTATGATTTCACAAGCAATGATTGGTATCTAGCAAGACTTCATTGCAACCCAAGTAATTGGAGAAGTTGGAGAACAACTTAACCTATCATTCATGACTGGTGTTACAGTGATTGTATAGTTCCTTTGTCGTTGATATCCAGATTGAACTCGAGTCATGGAATTATTATCCTCTTCAACGTTCAATCCATGTTCCTTGAACTAGAGCAGACTGTCTAAGATATATGTAAGCTCAATATCACATATTGACTCACATCAGCATGGCCATGCATTTCTCAATCTCGCTTATCAAGTGGCCGGAATATCAAACTCCCGTAGGAAGGACAAATTCCATCTACATCACTCACAGTCATCCCCATGTGTCACAGTGCACCCAAGCACCATCTTTATGGCAATCCTTATTCAGGACCACAGTGGATGATGTCAAAGTACACTGAACGACATGTGATAAGTGTAGTGACTTCAGGTCTAAGAACCATAATCAGTACCATCATTATGAGATGTAACTCTAACTACCAATCATGGTATCCATGTGTAACTCTCAAGGTGGGTCTATCTGATACACTGTTCTCTAACAAGTATCTATGTATTTGGTTTGATATCTCCATATCATGGATAATGAGATTCTTCCATCAACATACATTCTAATCTTATGTGTTATTGATGTCTATGGATATTTCCACAATAACAACCGATTAGGGACAAAACAAAAATACATACTCTTAGCATACATATGATTTCACTATTCAGGTCATCAACCCGAAGACATATGTCATTGAGTATATTATTCTATAGATATCTATAAGTTGTATGTTCATCTCACAATATAAAACACAAACATATAGATTGGAAACTTTCCTTTATTGATATGATCAATGTAGTATTACAAATCATTTACATAGTATCCCATTACAATCATCGAATGATAGTCTCTATGGGCATACATACCAACAGATCCCCACTTGCACTTATACCCAATCACTCATGAATCTCAATCCAAGTGATTGAACATATCCGTCAAGTTTCTACTGTGAAAGTGCTTTTGTGAGTGGGTCAGCCACATTGCTTTCTGTAGGTACTCTACAAATCTTCACATCTCCTCATTGTATAATCTCTCGTATGAGATGGAACCGCCATAAAATATGTTTGGAACGTTGGTGCGATCTTGGTTCTTTAGCCTGTGCAATTGCTCTGTTGTTGTCGCAAAACAACTAAATTGCATCACCAGCGCTTGGAACCACTCCAAGTTCAGAAATGAACTTCTTGATCGACACAGCTTCCTTTGCAGCATTGGATGCGGCAATATATTTGGCCTCTATTGTAGAATCTGCAACCGTCTCTTGCTTGGAACTCTTCCAGCTCACAGCTCCATTGTTTATGCAAAACACAAATCCAGATTGCGATCTGTAGTCATCTTTGTTAGTTTGGAAGCTAGCATCGGTGTAACCCTTTACCACGAGCTCTTCCTCACCACCATATACCAAGAATTGATCCTTATTTCTTCTCAAGTACTTTAGGATGTTCTTTATGGCTGTCCAGTGACATTCACCGGGATCTGACTGATACTGGCTCGTCACGCTCAAAGCATACAACACATCAGGATGAGTACATAACATCGCGTACATGATAGATCCAATTGCTGATGCATATGGAATCTTACTCATGCGTGCATGTTCATAACATGAACTAGGACATTGGGATTTAGAGATCATAACCCCATGGGACATGGGTAAGTTACCTCTATTAGAACCCTCCATGCTAAACCTCTTTAGCACCTTGTCAATGTATGTGCTCTAGTTTAGGCCTAGAAGCCTTCTAGATCTATCTCTATAGATCTTGATCCCTAGTATATAGGATGCTTCTCCTAAATCCTTCATAGAGAAGGTCTTCCCTAGCCAACCTTTTACTGTCTGAAGAGTAGGGATGTCATTTCCCATCAATAGTATGTCATCCACATATAATATGAGAAATATGACTGTGCTCCCACTAACCCTTTTGTAAACACAAGGTTCATCTTCATTTTGACTAAAGCCAAACTTTTTGACTACTTCATCAAAATGTAGATTCCAACTCTGAGATGCTTGCTTCAATCCATAGATTGACCTTTGTAGCTTACAGACTTTATTGGCTTCCTTTGGATCGATAAAACCCTCAGGTTGTGTCATGTACACATCCTCGAGTAAATTCTCGTTAAGGAATGTTGTTTTAACATCCATCTGCCAAATCTCATAGTCATGATAAGCTACAATGGTAAGCATGATCCTGATGGATTTAACCGTGGCAACTGGTGAGAAGGTCTCGTCATAATCAACACCATGAATTTGACAGAATCCTTTCGCAACCAGTCTACCTTTATAGGTTTGAACATTTCCATCCATGTCAGTCTTCTTCTTGAAGACCCACTTGCACCCTATGGATTTTACCCCTTCGGGTGGATCCACCAAGGTCCATACCTTGTTGGTGTAAATGGATTCTATCTCAGATCGCATGGCTTCGAGCCATTTCTTAGATTATGGTTCCTTAGTAGCTTCTAGATAGGAAGCTGGCTCATCTGCTATGCCCAATTCATCATTGTCTTGAGTCATGAGAAATCCAAATCTCTCAGGCTCAAGTCATGTCCTACTAGACCTACAAGGTTCATGTGTTACATTTGGAACTTGAAGTTCCACAACAATTTGTGAATCTTCATGTTCCTTATGTACCTCCTTAGGTTCTCTGCTTTCTTGTTGGTCTCGAACTTCTTCAAGCTCGACATTCCTCCTACTAATTCCTTTGGAAATAAATTCCTTTTCAAGAAATATAGTAGTCCTAGAAACAAACACTTTGTTGTCAGTTGGTGTGTAGAAGTAGTATCCCCGAGTTTCCTAGGGGTATCCAACAAAATAGCATTTTTCTAATTTGGGTCCAAGCTTTTCAGGAAATTGTTTCCTAACATAAGCTTCACATCCCCAAATCTTTAACATAGACAAATTGGGATGATTCCCATTCCATATCTCATATGGTGTCTTTTGAGCCGATTTGGAAGGTACATAGTTATGTGTAAATGTTGTAGTTTCAAGAGCATATCCCCAGAATGATATTGGAAGTTCATCTGAACTCATCATTGATCGTACCATGTCTAATAATGTATGATTCCTTCTTCCTGACACACCATTATGTTGTGGTGTACCAGGTAGAGTCCATTGTGATACAATACCACAGTCTCTCAGAAGGTCCTCAAACTCTTGGCTTAAGTATTCGCCACCTTGATCTGAACGGAGTTCTTTATTACTTTTACCAAGTTGCTTCTCTACTTCATTCATGAAAGTCTTGAACATTTCAAGAGTTTCTGACTTGTGTTTCATAAGATATGCATAGCCATACCTACTGAGGTCATCAGTGAAGGTAATGAAGTATTGATAGCCTCCTCTAGCATTTGATCTAAAAGGTCCACATACATCAGTATGTATGAGCCCTAGCAGATCACTAGATCTCTCACTGTGTCTAGTGAAAGGACTCTTGGTCATCTTCCCTAATAAACATGCCTCACATGTCTCCAATGATTCAAAATCAAAAGATTCTAGATAACCATCCTTATGGAGTCTAGATATGTGCTTCTCGTTTATGTGCCCAAGACAACAATTACATAAGAATGTTTTGTTTGAGTTTTCAAGTTTTAACCTTTTAGTATTTATGTTGTATATGCTAGTCTCAAGTTCTAACAAGTAGATACCATAAGACATAAGGGCATTACCATAAAAGATCTCATCTTTAGAAATAGAAATAATTCCATTCTTAATGTGAAATTCAAATCCACACTTGTCCATACAAGATATAGAAATAATATTTCTATTAATGACAGGTACATAATAGCAATTCTCTAATTCTATTACAAGGCACATAGGCAAAGATAAACTAATAACTCTAACTATAGTGGCAGCAACTCTTGCTCCTTTAGCGACCCGCAACTCAACTTGACCCTTTTGTAAAGGCTTACTTCTTATCAGATCCTACATATTAGAACATATGTGAGATCCACAGCTAGTATCCAGTACCCATGATGAAGAACTATTTAAGTTTATCTCAATAACGTATATACCTGGAGTGGAGATCTCTATCCCCTGCTTCTTCTTCCTCAGTTCCTCCAGGTAGAGACGACAGTTTCTTTTCCAATGTCCAGCCTGGTGATAATGGTGACAACTGCCTTCTTTGGAGATCCCACCTTTAGCTTTGAGCGCGGATGACTTTGGCTTCTGCCTGGATTTAGAACCTTTCTTAGCCTTGCCTTTGCCTTTTGACTTTCCCTTTCCCTTGTTGATCATCATCACAGACTTGGGCTTGTCTTTCTTCATCTGTGCTTCAACTGTCCTCAACATGCCCAACAACTTTGACAATGGCTTGTCGAAATTGTTCATGTTGTAGTTCATGACAAAATGATTATATGATTCAGGCAATGATTGTAGAATCACATCAGTGGCCAACTCTTGACCTAGGGGAAATCCCATCTTGGATAGGCTTTCCACGTACCCAATTAAAGTGAGTATATGGGTGCCAACTGAGTCTCCCTCTTTCATCTTGCTCCTAAGCAAAGCCTTTGAGACATCATATCTCTCCTGTCTTGCTTGATGTTGATACATGTTCTTGAGATGTGTTACCATCTCCATGACATTCATGTTCTCATGTTGCTCTTGCAACTCATAGTTCATTGAGCACAACATCAGGGCACTTGACATCCACGACATCATCAAGGTGCTTCATATAAGCATCCTTTTTAGGCTTGGGCACATTTACAGCGGGTTCTGCTGGCTCTGGTGTTTCAAGCACATTGAGCTTATGCTCATGTGTGAGAACAATTCTCAGCATCCTAAATCGGTCAATGGGCGGGGGTCTAGGGGAGGCCACCCGTCACGGGGTCTCAGGGGAAGAGCCCCTAAAAGGTCTACGGAATTTTACTTCCATTCATTTAGGAAAATCAATATTTTCCATAGTCGACCCCGTCAAAAATAGAAGCTTGCGGTGTATGTGGAATTAGGTTTAGATTTGCAAATTAGTAGTTTTAATTCGCATCGTATGCAACATAAAAATAGTATACAACGATTCGATCAGATCGAAACAAATCCAAATACGCCGTAGATCAACATTGCTCTGATACCACTGTTGAGTTTTGTGGAGAAAACATGCGCGGTGGAAGCAACAAAATATACGCAACCCAAAACAGGATCTCATCGACAATAGTGTATTCGAAAGGAGTGTTTTTGGGATATACCTTATCACAGAGCAAGTTCGGAGATGTCCCACTACACAAAGGTGTGTAATGATGTTGACCTACACGAACGAAACTTCTCTCACATTCACTGTCACAGGATGATCCGGTGGCACTCCATTCGTGTAATGATGTACGCTGCTCGTAACGCGCACGGATGATCGTTGATGTCCTCCGAATGCAGGCGTCTCAGCATCTGTGTCTCTACTTCATCCACGCAGATGGACTGGAACTCCACGTCGCACTTCCTAAGCTGGCAGGAAGGAGTCGTGTCTGTGCGGCGGTGTGCTAGCGGCGCATTGCTCTCCTTTCTCTCCTAAGGATGGTGACGGTTAGGGTTTACATACGTGAGTGTAAACAGAAAATCCTCTCTCGATATCGTATATAGATATCGGTTGTAAACCTCCTTTAAATAGGATACGAAGGGAAGTAGGGTTTCCTAAACCCATCGGTAAACAAAAATTCTACATTAATTAAAATGCTCGTAGATTAATTAGAATATTCAGGAATTCATTAATTAACCAAATAATCACATTATTTGATTAATTAATTTCCGACTCCATGCAATCGCTAGGGATGGTTCTATGGGCATATATACCAACACTTGTGGTTGCTTTTCATTCAAGAATAAACGAGAGGATATTGAAGGAAAAGGGAGATGGCTTCGAAGGCAAGGAAGGGAGGGGGCATGTGGTAAGAAAGTGGATAGATTTTATTCTACTTTCTCTCTCCTAGAAAATCAATTACATATACTCAATTTTCTCCTTACTTGAAAGGCTAATTTGCAAACCACTTTCTCCCTTTTCTTTGGCCGACAACCAAGGAGCTTAGGAGCAGGAGGAGAACGTTCCCCAAGCTGAAGGTAAGATCCATGATCATCTTCAACCTTGAATTGATGGTTGAAATCAGATTTCAACATTGATTTTCTTCTCTCCTCCATCTGATGCTCAACCTTGATTGTCTTCTGTATCCAAGGAGTTAGAAATGAACCCTTGATAGTTGAAGGGGCTTCTTTCACCATTAGATACGTGAATCTTGAAGATTTGAAGCTACTTTGAAGGCATGTTATATAACTTGAACCCATCAATGTTATTATTGATTTCAATTTTTCATCATATGTTGATCTTTTATTTTCCTTCTTGAATAATTGTTGAATTCATCAAATATATGATAGTGGAATTCCGAGGTCTGAAGCTTGATGATGATGACATCATCATAGCACACACCTCAAGAAAATCAAAAGCAAACGGTTTCTTTTGGTTGGTCAAACAGTTTCAAACCATTTTAGACCAAACGGTTTGAAAACCGTTTGGTGACCAAACGATTTCAAAACCGATTGGAGGGAAAACACTTTAAAACTGTTAGAGACTAAATGGTTTCAATAGGTTCAAGGATTGATTATTTTCATGATCTAATAACTTCAAACAAATCAAATTCAATTGATTTCAGAACCCTAGTTCAATTGGTTTCAAAACCCTAGATCAATTGATGTTAAAACCCTAATTTAGGGTTAAACTGTTTCAATTCTGATTTGACCAAACGGTCTCAAACCGTTTGAGGACCAAACGAACTCAAACCTTTTGAAGATCAAATGGTCTCAAACCATTTAGGGTTAATCAATATTCAAATCAATTAAAGATCAAACAGTCTCAAACTGTTTAGGGTTGATCAATCTTCAAGATCGTTTAAGGTCTAACGGTCTTCAAACCATTTTATGAGTAAGAGGTCAAGACCGTTTAAGGTCTAACAATCTTTAGACTGTTTGAAGGATTGGACCAAAATTGTTTGAAGGTCTAAATGATCTCAAACCGTTTGGAGGTTTGGTCCAAGACCGTTTGGAGGTTTGGTCCAAGACTGTTTGAAGGTGCAATTGGTCCAAGACTGTTTGAAGGATTAATTGGTCCAAGATCGTTGGAAGGTCCCATTGAATCAAACCATGTAATTACTATTAATCCCATAAGTGGTTGAAGAGTATCTCAAGGATGATTTCAATGGAAGAACTTCTAAAGTACTTATGTGATTAGTATAATTAGAGTGATTATCACTTGATGCCTATGAAAGTAATAAATTCAATACACTATGATAAGCATAGGTGTATATACTTAGTGAAAGGTTAAGTCAATTGAATAAGGCTAGATGGTGATGTGTGTTCCTAGTACATGGAACAATGACAAGTATGATTTAATACTTAAATAATGCTATGTGCTCCAAGATATGTGGAAGCCCTGACTTAGGGTTTGGATTAATGAGGTAATCATAAAACCCTAATGAATGGATAATGGAAACCCTAATCAATAAGGAAGATTACAATGCATTAGTTTAATTGAATACTTATGAAGGTATTATGTAATTCTAAACATGTAAATCAATGAGATAGGTTTTGGATATTAATTGTAATATCAATGCATTCTCCTAGATGCATGGAGTTTTGAATTAAGGTTTGATCTTTAATAATGAGATCATGAAACCCTAATTGAGAAGGATGAGAAACCCTAACCCTAATACATGGTAATGTTATGTGAAACCCTAATATAGGGTAATGTTATGTGAAACTCTAATACAGGGTAATGTTATGTGAAACCCTAATACAGGGTAATGTTATGTGAAACCCTAAATTGATAAAGATGGAAATCCCTAACCCTGATGAGGGAATAATGATGTTATCTTTGTACTACATAATGTTAATATGTAATTGGTATGGTTGTTATCAAGTATACTAACCATGCAGGTATCATAAGATGATGAGCATAACCAGGTATGAGCTATGATGCTAATGGGCCTTGTGAGCCATTATTTTAATTATTGCCTAGTGAGAGGTGACAAGAAGTTTAATATGCCTGGTGAACTATGTGAGATGCTAATGTAACAAGTATCATGAATACATTGGTCAGATGACCTGGAGGTAATAGTTACCTAAAAGTGGTAACCATTATCTATGATGAACTAAGGGTTTGAATACCCAGATCCAGTAAACATGATGATGATATTGATGATGGTATTTTTGAGGGATGTGAATTCCCACTAATGAGATAAGGGATCGAGACCCCAATGTTTTATAAAGTTTTGAAGAGTACTTGATAAAAGTATCACATGTTTCTTTGTAGCATTTGTCATAATAATTCTTGTTTGAAAACTTGACTGATGCTAAAAGAATATGGTAATGTACTTAAGTAATCAAGTGGAATTTTATCATGTAGATCCCTGGTCACAGATCCATCATCGTCAGTAGTTGGTGATGGTGAACAGGTTTTCCTATGGGAACTCCTGGAATGCATATTTTTGAATATGTGGGGGTAATGGGCGAATATATCCTTACGCCTCATAGGAATGATTGATGGCCATATCCTATGTACAGGAATGGTTATGGACCATATCCTAATAAGAGTATGGCTATGGGCCATGACTCCACAATACCAGGAATTGGCTATGGGCCATGTCCTGAAGAGAGTATATGCTACGGGCTATAACTCTATAGCGAGGTTGCCAATATACCCTGGAAAGCTATTTTAACAAGAGACACGAGATGTCCTACATGTGGTCTCACACTGACTGAGGCAGATGAGATGATGGAGTCCGGCTCTTCCATTGACCTTGTGTGTGCTTACGTAAACGTGGTCGGTTGGAGCATGAATTGTATACTTCATCTCCTCAGGGCATAAGTATGATTGTAAAATGTAATCAGTCATGTAGAATATTTGCTTCAGAATGAAACATGGAAATCACTGGTTGATGTTACATTACTTACTGTTTCCTAAAAGGATAGATGTTATACATGTTCTTCATATTCCTTATTAAAATGGATAGATGATTTACTGCTTTATCATTCATAGTTGTAATGCTTTAAAAGATGATATTTCTCTATTTTTCTTAATAATGATTAAATCTTGTTGTTCAATAGAGATTCCTTTGTTTAGTTTATTACTGTTTATCTGCAATAATAATGTTTCTGGAGGAGAGTTATATCTCTCACTGGTAAAATTTCAATTATCTCACCCCCGTGGGATCCAACCTTTTAGGTGGATGAGGATGAGGAGGTAGAAACCACACAACATAAGAAAGACAACAGCATCAGGGATAGCAGTAACATCTCAGGTGGAGATACTGACAGTCGTGTCTTGTAGATATGAGTCCTATGAGTCGTCTTTGTACTCTTAGGTCCTTCGAGTTAGTAGTTAGTGCTTTAACGATCGATCTGAGATTTTGGCATTGAATGCCTCGAGGTTTTATGTTGCTAATGTGTAAATTTAACAAAGCAACTGTTGTATGTAATCCTCGAGAAGAGAAGGTACATGGAATGTATTTTGTGGACCAGAATGTATATACAATATTTTGGTTCTTATTATAAGAGTTTCCTGGAGATGGATCTCTTTGTAAATGGTTTTAATTTTTAGTGATTTTTGTTAATCTGATGTTTATGTTTGATTCCGCATTAATCATCACTTGTGTCATCATAGATTTTTTCTGTGTTGGCCTTCTATTGATCATTTCCTCCATCCTGTCAATGCAATCAGCAAAATCCTTGACCTTAAAATTACCCCCAGCAAGGGGAAAACCAAGGTATTTTGTAGGGAAGCTTCCTCTTTCTACACCCATTGCATTAACTAGTATGTCTTCCATATGGGTGCAATTCTTGGATAGAAATATATGTGTTTTACTAGAATTCACATGCAGCCCCGTTTGCTTTCTAAAATTATCAAGTAGAATTTTGAGATTTTCTAAAGAGTGTTTCTTAGCTTCTATAAAAACCAACACATCATCCGCAAAAATCAAATGGGTCATTACCTTCACGCCATGAACTATGTAAGGCTCGATCTCCTTCTTCATTTTAGCATATTGCATTTTTTGTGTGAAGTACTCCATGACAATCACAAAGAGAAGAGGTGATAGGCGGTCACCTTGGTGCAGCTCATTTCCACCTCTAAACATACTAGCAGAAGTTCCATTAACCAGGATGGAGAAACTAGTAGTTTCCACACATTGCTTCATCCAACTGATCCATTGTTCATTAAAATCCATCTGTTTCATAATCCACCACAATTTCTCCCACCTTACACTATCATAGGCTTTGGAAACATCCAATTTTAAGTAGGCTTTCCTACTCCCTCTCATGACATTGTAGTCCAGCAGAAACTCTCCAGCCACTAAACCACAGTCACTAATACTCCTCTTCACAAAAGCTCCCTAATTTATAGATATAAAATACGGAAGGACTAACTTCAATCTGGCAGCCAAGATTTTAGCTATTATTTTATACTATACTGAGCAACATGCAATAGGTATGAAATTAACAAGAGAGGATGTAACTTTCTTTTTTGGGATGAGAACTAAGAAAGAGTGATTCACCTGTCCCATCATATTTCCTCCTTCCAAAAATCAGCTAACATAGGTGATCAAATCATCTTTTATGATATCCCATGTCTTTTTCATAGAAGAAAGCATTAAATCCATCTAACCTGGGAGATTTGTTGCTACCAATGCTCCATACTGCATCTTTGACCTCATGTTCATTAATGCTTCTTATAAGAATATTATTATGTGTGCTAGTAAGCTTGAACCTCCACTCTAGTGCTTCCTCTTCAATATCCTTCTCAAACTTTTGTTGTATAACAACATGTATAAATTGATGACTTATTCTTCTAGATCTTCTTATTTGTTGATCACTCTCCCTTCATCATCAATCAATTCAGAGATAATATTTCCTACCTCTCTTCTTTTGACAGTAGTGTGGTAGAGTTTTATATTCCTATCCCCATCTTCCATCCACTTCTCTCTGCTCCGTTTCCAATAAAAAAATTCATCCACTTTTTTCAAGTCTTCAAGCATCTTCTTCAGTTCTCTATCCTTCTCTGTCAAAGTAGGATTAAGGGGTTCAATTCGACTTCCTCCTTGGCCCACTTCTTCAAAGCAGTCTTGTTGTTAGCCAGCTTTTTTGCAAAGACATACATCAGATTCCCTATCACCTGTGTGCTCCAACTTTCTATAATAACATCATCAAACCCTTTCCATTCAGCCCAATAGTTTAAGAATCTGAACAATTTTCTTTTTTGCTTTTTTTCTGTAATATGAACCGAAATAGGTACATGATCACTCAACTTAGAACCACCTTCTTTCACCTACACATTAGGAAAAATTTGCATCCATTCATCATTCACTAAGGCTCTATCCTATTTTCCCATTATTCTATCATCTAGACTCCTTTCATTGTTCCACATGAAAATATCACCGCCCACCATAGGAAGTTCATAGAGACTAGCCTTATCAATATCCTAGTTAAAAGCATCTATCTCCACATTTAATACCAGTCTTTTCCCTCTTTTTTCAGCCTACATATGAATAGTATTAAAGTCCCTAATCACTAACCACGGTAAAATTACCTGTTTGGATAGTGAGACTAAGTCCTTCCATAAATCCATTCTATCTTTAGCATCATTATGACCGTACATAGTTGTCATCCACATGCGCAGCCCTCCATTGTTTCTGCAATCAATTGTGATTTGTTGATCTGACATCTGTATATTTTCCACCAGCCATGCACTAGGCTTCCAAGCCACACAAACCCTTTCCACCTCATTACATTCTACATTAGAAATATGTTCCCATCTCTATGGAAAGAGGTACCCAATACTATTTTTATTCTACATCTTTATTTTGGTTTCAACCAATGCAACTAACAAGTGCCCACTTGTAGCAATCCACTACGGGATCTCCTTCTTCTTATTTCTATCACAGCCTCCTTTAATATTCCGTAGTAGCATGGACATATTAATTCTTTTGGACTCTAGTGCACTTGGAAGGCTCCTTGGTTGTCTTCTTGCATTCTCCTTTATTTCTGTGATTAAGCTCTATCTCTTCTTTATCAAAATTGCTCAGGGCCTCGAATGTGTTAGATGTATCCAGTGTTGATCTCACCCCTTGCGTTTGAGGAATTCCAGCCTTCTTTGCTCCCTTCCTTCTCGATGGAGATGTAAATTCCCCCTCCTCTCTCTGTTGTTCTTTCTCTATAGTAGCAGCATTACTAGAAGAAGTAGTTTCCTCCCTTGTGTCTTCCATGCTCCCATTGTTGGAGACCGTTGCAGTTGCATTATTCTTCATAGATTCTTCTACATCTCCACCTTTCGACCTACTAGAACCATCTTCAGATGTGTTTTCATTTCCTTTGTCTAGGTCAGTGTCGATCTTCTCCTTGACAACCTTCTCCTTCCATTCCTTTATGTCCTACTTTGTATCAGCCATGTTCTTCCTATCATCATAGGTTGGATTTGTGTGTCCAAATGTCTTGCAAGATCTGCATGCTAGAGGTCTGTAATAAAAAACCACCTGAATTGGAATTGGCTCTCGCCCACACACATTGAGCCACACAATCTCAGGTGGCTCCTCATTTGCACTGATCTCAACCAATACATGGGCTTCATCCCCAGCCAACCACCTATCATTGATGAACAAAACATCTCTGACTCCAGCTACGATTATGACTACCTCTCATCTGGTCCACACATGACCGAACGACTTGAGGCTGATCTAGGCAGGGATGGTGGTGAACACGTCCCACTATAGTTCGTCGTCGTGGTGGTACTCCTTGGTGATGACAAGTTGTGAATCAAACCACTTCGGCCCCAGGTTTAGGATGTTTTGCTTATCCTCAACGTTCGAGAATCAAACCAGAAAAATTGCATTCACCCTCGATATCAGATCAAAAGCTCCCTTCGGACGCCAAGTCCAGCATATACATGCATTCTAGTGAGGATAATATGGTCGCTTCCCAATCACATAAGCCATGATTGTGAATTCCCATATATTTGTCATCTTCTTAAACTCTTCTTCATCTAGGTCGACGTGAACTTGGCCTTCCTCGTGCCTAGGAGGTGGGAACCAATCCTCTTTACTGTGTGGCAGTGGCATCTTTAGGACCTGCATCCATACCCTTCAGCGCTCTAAGAGGACACACGTGCTTCCAGAATTGGTGTGTTTATCCTTCTTACTCCCAGCATCTCCGCTCCCAGATCCATTAGGACTAGGGCTAGAATTTTGTCATCCAGCGACTCCGTTAGTTCCTTCTCTAGCAACTCTAGTCTTCTTAGGGTTTGCGGTTGGAAGTGGGTTGATATTGGTGTTGTGTGGGATATGAGGGTGGACGTCTCTGGCCTGGACGGTCGGCGATGTGGGCGGCATGCCCTCGGTTCTCGATCATCTGGAATCTCCCAGACAGAACTAAGTAGATGGATGTGTGTTTATATGTATGTATGTATGTATGTATGTATGTATGTATGTATGTATGTATGTATGATGTATGTATGTATGTATATATGTATGTATGTATGTAAGTATGTATGTATGTATGTATGTATGTATGTATGTATGTATGTATGTATGTATGTATGTATGTATGTATGTATGTATGTATGTATGTATGTATGTATGTATGTATGTATGTATGTATGTATGTAGGTATATGGTCGAGTCTTTTGGCCCCCAGGTTCATATTTACCTAGACCATAACTATGCCCATATTAAATTCTAGGCTTAAAGTTAAGGACCTAGCCCAGTCATAGAAAATGTTATGTTGGGTGCGGGTCTGGTTCGATGGGTCGGGTTTGCTGAACCTGACCTAATGCTCAACCCCAATAGTAATTTAATATAAGGCTTACATTGCCTTTGATGGGTTCCTCAGATCTTAAGCAGTGGTTAATCAATAATAGAATGTGGTTGAAGATGGGTTTTGGGATCCAATGTGTTAATAAAGGAAACATGGATGAAGTAGAGGATTGTACCTCAGTTCTCGATGAACCAAGGCTTGTGGGATCTTCCTAAAGGTTTCTTAAATATTTTCCAACTCTCATGATGCATTGTGGTGGTCCATAGATGGATGACCCTTTTTTTAACACCTTCAACAAACAAGGTTGATCTGAGGGGGAGAGCACCCATACTTGCTTTTAGTCCTTTGAACCTTCATGAAAATTCTGCATGATTCTTATAACCAAGGTAATTGTAACATCCCTGACCTGGGTTATGCCTTAACCCTGGGAGTTTTGCTTAAGTAAGTCATTTAGACACTTGTCTTTATCTTCTGAAAAGTAATTAATACTAACAGAGAGCTTATGTTTCAATTTTGGTTCTATTTGAATAATGTTGAAACAATATTTTTCCTATTTTAGACTAAAGTGCAATTTACCCAATTTAAGGGGTTATTTTGCAAATGTTACATGATAAATGTTCCTCAAGTGTTATAGCATCATAAGAATGAGAATGATGTTGATGTATGGCTTGTGGAAGTCTAAGTTCCAAGAAGGAGCTTGTTTGAGTAATGCTTGTGTATTGAAAGCTAGTTTTGGTGTAATTTGCAAATTACCCAAAACCTAGGGTTGAACATATAAAATACCATCTCTATTATGTCCCTACTATTTCTTGGTATCAATTAGATAAAATAAAAAGAAAGGGACATCTTGTTTGAATCATATTTGAGGAAAGATAATCTTGATAATAAAATAATCAAGAAATAAGCATCAATGAAACCCTAATTTATTTTGTAGCAAAAATAAATATATTAATAGAAGTGTCCATCAATTAAAAAGGTTGTGGTTGAAAAACAATGGTTGTGCTTGGGAGAGGGGGCAGCGGCGGCCATATCTCAAGCAGTGCCACGCAACACGATCGGCGTTCTACGTGCCCCGGAGTAGAAGCCTCACCATCACCCGCCCACAAGGTTGCACCACATCCGGCCGCAGCAAACGAGGAAGCCCAAGCCATCTTAGGAAAAGAAACTAGTTCCTCTAGATCGTATGCATCAGCGACTGTGAGGTCTAACCCTAGAGTGCCGCCAGCGATCCAGTATGTTTCTCCAGAGACGCTTCGACCTGAAGACATCTCCATCGATCACTCTGCCCCCCTTCCATCTATTAGAGTTCATCCGGATAGGCTCCAACCTTTCCTAGAACCCTGGAGATTCGTTGTTGTAGTCAAATGTATCGGAATCAACGTAGGCTTCCAAGCCTTGATCAACAGGATTCTGATCTTATGGTCTCCCACAGAGATGTTTCGTGCCATCGATCTGGAGCATGGATATTACATTATCCAACTTGCTAACCATGCCGACTTCCTGAAAGCCATGACAGGCGGACCATGGACTATCTTCGACAACTATCTCTCAGTGTAGTCCTGGAACCCTAGCTTCCAGCCCTTGGATCCCATACCCAAGCGCTTGGTGGTGTGGATCAGGGTGTCAGATCTTCTGGTGTTTCTCTATCAAACCTTCCTTCTCACTAGGATCGGCGACCTGGTAGGGAAAACCATTAAGATCGACGACACCACCACGGTAGGCAACCAGGGGAAGTTCACCTGTATAGCTGTGGAAGTGGATACATCCAAGCCGCTGCTGTCGGCCATCACCCTGAACGGCGAATAGTTCCAGATAGAATATGAAAGCATGTCTGTCATCTGTATGAGGTGTGGGCGCGTCGGCCATGCAGACAAGGAATGTGCGTTCATCCCCTCCTTCACACCACCAGACCCTTCATCCTCGTTAGTGGCTCCTCCAGTCATTGTTGCCTCACAATATTCCCAAGCTATTCGCGCTAAGAGGCCAGAGCACCGTCCAGCTACCAAGAAGTCAGACGGCCGCAGGAAGCCCCCTCCCACTGATCCATCTCCTTCGGTCCCGATGGGCCACCAAAATGTCGACGGACACCGCCAAGATAGTAACGATGGAGACTGGACAACTGTTGTTAACATGAAGAACAAGAAAAAAGGACAAGCCATGCCACCGGTTGCCCACGATGCTACAGGCTCGTCTAAGAAGACCATCCAGGCAGTGGTTATCCACCTCGAGCCACAGGACACAGTAGTCATCCTTGTCGATGATGAAATGAGTGAGGGACGGGACATGAGCACCCCCTTCACGTTTGGCAGCATATCACCACATACTTTGGACCCGCTTGGCCAATCCTTCCATTGGGGGGATAGAGGAGAGGGAAATGTTGGAGTTCTTCTTCGCAGTAGGAAGATAATCTATCAGCCCATACCTACCAACCCCGGAAGGGAAAGGAAGAAAGGCAAGATTGCCCAAGCCATGTCAGGCCTTAATAGCGACAGCGAAGACCAGCATACCCTCACACTGGATAGTGAATGTCAGGATATGGAGGAGACACCTCCAACTGGAGATGGAGAGCCCATGAGGCTCAGCGCTATCACCCATTAAATCTCATTCCCTATGGTTAACATTCTTTGATGGAGCCAAATCCAAGGACAAAATTCGTCTCCTCAAAGAATTCAGAACTATGTACAAGATTCATCTTCTAGCTTTAATTGAAACAAGATGCAGTGGCACCACTGCAATGAACATCATCAGCCAGCTTGGATACTCCACCTCACATCGAGTTGAAGCTTTGGGTTTCTCAGGTGGCATCTGGCTCCTCTGGGATACTGCTCATTGCACTCTTGAGGTTATAGCCAATCACATATAGTTTATTCATTGTCGTGTCAATGCACAATGGCATGCTACTTTTGTGTATGGCAGCTCGAACCCTGCAAAGAGGCCCCTCCTCTGGAGGCACATCCAGGAACTCTCTCACCGTACGCACTACTACAGAATATGCCTTTGGCATCGGTTGTTTAACCCCCTTTGGCGACGGTTTTCAAGCGACGCCTATGTGGGCGTCGCTAAAGGTCGAACTCTTTGGCGTCGGTTTTCTAACCGATGCCTATATGATCTATAGGCGTCGGTTATATATAGTTGGCCGACATCTATGGGGTTCACGCCACAAAAAAGGGCACCACCTAGGACACTTTCTGCGTCGGTTAACAACTGAACAACCGACGCCATACTCCCAGACGAAACGGCCGTGCTTCACTACACGGTCGTGTTTAGTACTATAGGCATCGGTTTTATACGAATAAGTGACGCCTTTTCCACCACGGTTGTGCTTTTGTGCACGGTTGGGTTGTTTATCATATTAGGCGTTACTTTTTATCTAATAACTGACGTTGTAGGCCTTTGATGACGGTATTCTATAAATAATCGACCCCTATACTTTAATTTTTTTTCTTATCAGTTTGCAGGCCTGCTGTGGCTGGTCAGCAGGATGAGAACCAACAGTTCAGTTTTCTGAACTGCAGGTTTACGACATCCATTGATATCAGCCTACAAACAGGCCACAAACCTGCAAAATCAACAAATATTTTTTTCACACAAGTAGATACATTCATACATCAATTCAATTCTCACATTCACCCATGTAGAAACATTCAAATACATGTAGAAACATTCAGACATGTATAAACATTTAGAAATATTCATTTACAAAATATCATTTAGCATCGCTATCAGCATCCCAATTATATCTTACAATCACCACTGCTTGTATGGCTTTTGCCCATTCTTCTCTTACTTCATTTAATGCTTCCATCGTATATGGAGCATGTACATTTTTTAAGCGTTTACCTATAGTGTGGTCAGTTTTAAACACCTACAAAGAGAATGATGTATATATATAAGTAATAATATAAAAATAAGATTGATATACTTCATACTAACTAATGAGACTATATATAATACCTCATGTATGGTATTAATATCCAATGTGGCATGTCAGATAATCATCTGCATAAATTGCATCACATAGTATGTGCATGCCCAACCGTTGTCTTGTGTAGCGCACTATAAATTGAAACATACAAAATATTAAAAAATACAACTAAGCACAGTTCACATAAATAATATATACATTGGAGCCGGGAACTTACTTTTACGTTCTCCCAAATTATTGGCTGGTTCTTTCTCCTTGGGACATTTCCTCCAGCATTTTTGAATGCGTCTAAACCCCTACATGTTAATGTAACACAGTAAATTGCATAATTAAATAGTAATGTAATAACAGATGTTAACAGATATAAAAATGAAATATTTCTCACCAGAATAATGGCATTCTCAATATGTGTCCAATTTTAGTGTTCAGTGTACTTCCCACAGGATCTAGATAATAAATAGTGAACGTCCCGGGGACAATAACTAGTAACTCCCAATGTCTACCGCTAGAGGTAAAAAGGTTAAAAATTAATAACTCAAAATGCATAATAAAAATGGAATTTTCTTAAGTCCAAATTATAAATAAAGTAAACTTACTTGACATTGAATGGAGCTATTATTATCGTCTTCTTTTGCTGACCGAAAATTGTAAAAGCATCTATACAGTATTGTTGAACACTATCAGGGTCTTTAGCTACCATACTAATCAATGATGGAATCAAAAAACCCACATGATCAAATGCAAATTGTTTGCATTGATCTTCGACTAAGTAGCTCCAAAACATGTATTACGTATGCATTAATATATAAGAAACCAGATCACCAAATCTTACACAAGGTATATGGATGTATAAACCAGATCTCACCTTATCCATGTCTCTATCATTGATGTATTCATCCAATCATACATAAACAGCTCAATAATATCTTGTATAAATAAAGAGCTATCGTATGATTGACCTCCATAATCTGCTTCTAAAGAAACAATTATAGGGCAATGTATATTATGTGCCCGTAGCCAACATGCCATTCCCCTACAAGCAGGACCTAACGGGTATTTTAGGTCAGTTGGAACCCAACTTGGTAATGCAGGAAGTGGAGGTGGAGGCCTAGGTGCTCCGAGTGTCTTCTTTTTAACCTGTATATATAATTTCAGATCAGTTGGCCTCATATATACACATTAACAATATAAAGTAATGTAAATTTATCTTACAATTTCAGTAGTGTAGACGACATCTGCTTTGGGCCACAATATCACCCCGCCTTCTACCTCACCAAGTGTATCAATATCTGGGTGGGCATATGGCAATGCAGCTTCCCTCCAATCGGGTAATACACATATCGAGCTCACACGAACGTAGCCCTGCGGCATTGGAGTCCCATGAAACATTTCCCCAGGAAGGGACTGGTAAGCCTGCGCCTCTACAACAACATAGTCTTGCATTCTTAAGCGGCATGGCTTCAATGCCTACAAATTTACGTAAAGAATGTTATACATATATACATATCATCTTGAAAACATATCATCTTGAAAAGACTAGATACAATCTCATAAACAATACTTACAGCAGACGTGTTAGGCGATGGGTCTCTAGGATTACTCGTAGTATGTGCATCAGGAGAAGAGTGGGTCGCCATAGGCTGATTGGAAGCTTGAGATGCCTGCCACTGCACTATTTCTTCCTTGACCTTCTCAGTAACTATATCATTGACCTTCTTAGAAATTATATCCTTGACTCTCTTATTCTCCTATATATGGATAAAAGAAAGATTAGCTTCTTATTATTGAATTCCCTTTTGCAGTAACATTCTAAAAAAGAATAGGTTACCTCTTCTTGTGAAAGTCCCGCTCTGGTTTTGCACTGGGATGGCCCAAAGAATGCTTTGATGCCCATACCAGCGCCTGCACCCCTAACATGTCCAGGATGCTCTGGGTTACCCAGAGCAACTGTCAATTCATCCTGTGTGCCCTGAGGGATGAACGTGCCTTGTTTCCTATACTCGTACAGCTCCCGCTAATCACCGTCAATAGAAATTGGTAAGTTAACACCATAAATAATCAATATTCAAATGATTGCTCTAAGAGTTGTATTTTACCATTTTCACAGCCGCCTCAGCAGTTACGGGCTTCTTTATTTCACCCTTCTTATTTTGCCTCCCAGCTATCCAGATATCATGGCGAGGCATGGGTGTGGCAGACTCCTGAGTAGCAGCAGACTCCTAAGTAGCCGCAGACTCCACTTGTAGTCTTTGGCAAACGCTTGCATAGCCCTTTGGACCCATAGTGTGGTCATGCACATTCAGTGCACGCCTTGCTTTTTGTGCGTCACTGAGGGCCTAGTTAGTATGCACATTAATGATTTGGTTAGTAGCACTAAATGTTCATCTTGAATAGGTGAATACAACGTATATTAATTAAATTGGGAGTGACGCCTAATACCTTGAATTCTTCAAATTTTCTTGAAGCAACAAAATTGTCCCAATCTTCTTTGTCCAAGAAGTTCCACTGTTCAAGGGCTGACTTCTTCTTATCACCATCTTTTATGTATTCTCTGTTGAGATTTGTCCTATAGTTCCTAAGCATCTTTCCAGCGCGTTGCATCACGCTTTTACGATACAGCTTCTCATCCAATGCAAATAGATTCTGTAAAATAGAATTCTTATTAACTAGTATCCAAAAATAGAATTGCGAATAATATAATTTGTAATCTACAAAATAGAATTGAAAATAATAATAACTCACGCATAAATCCTTCCATATCAAGTCTTTCTTCCCCTGAGGAACTTTATGCCAATTATCATACTTAACACCACAATGGCTTCGAGTGACACACCCGAGATAGTTTACAAAGTTATTGCGGTTCACTCCAATTGCATTTCCTCCATTATCAAACTCCACAACCAATTTGGATCCACTACCACTTAGCGCTATTAACTTCTTCAACATAGTGATGCCCCTTTTCGTGTTAAGTGTTTGGTGTTGCGCATCAAGTTGCTCCAGTGCTTCAGTGGGTACATGTGCATCATCAACCTAAAATTTGACAAAAATAAACCCACTGAATTAGCGCAATATAGAAATATGGGATATATGACATAACTAGAAGATAATGAATTTTATAGAAATACAGGATATGGTTTTAGAACTTACATTTGTATCCTCGCCATGCTCGTCGTGGATAGCATGCTCATCATGGACTTCATGCTCATCATGGACATCATGCTCATCATGGTCAGCCATCTGAAAATGTCATTAAAAAGGCAAACATTTAGCATTTGTATTAACTAGAAAAAGGCAAACATTTAGCATTTGTATTAACTAGAAAAAGGCAAACATTTAGCATTTGTATTAACTAGAAAAAGGCAAACATTTAGCATTTGTATTAACTAGAATATAATGAAAAATCAAATCTGAAAATGATATTGATATTAAAAAAGCAAATATTTAGCTTCAATAAAAAAATATAAACATGCATGCCTCTAAAATTGTGATCTTTTATCAATTAACAATCCTTCATTGTGATCTCCGCGCACATATAAGTTATCATTAGCTTCAATATTTTGTGGAGTTGGCAACCCAACTGAGAATGGACTGGAGTCATCATACTTATCATAGTACTCTTCTTCATCTATAGGATCTTCAATGAACTGTCTTTTACCATGAAGAACAACCGACCATTTATCATTTGCAGGATCATCGATATAGAATATTTGTTTCGCCTGTGATGCCAATATGAATGGTTCACCCTTCTTGCCAATCTTTTCAAAGTTCACCAAAGTGAAACCCAATTCATCCACTATAACTCCTTTGGTGTTATCAACCCAATTACATTTAAAGAGCGGAATTCTGAAATCTATGTAGTCAAACTCCCATATGTCTTCAATGACACTGTAATATGACATTTTAGCTTCACGTGGACTCTTATCCTTTGCACTTGCAAAATACATAGTCGACGCTTGAAGAGTGACCCCACTGTTTTGGACGACACTCTTATCATCTTGGCGCTTTGTGTAATATGTGAACCCATTAATGTCAAACCCTTCATAAGACATAACATTCGGTTTTGGTTTAAAGGCGAGGCATTTGATAGTTTTTGTAATATCATTTGGTGTTTGAGATAGTTGATGTAAGACTTTATCTTCAAACCACTTAGTAAAAGTCTTATTATGCTCTCTAGCAAGCCACATTGAACTTGCTCAAGGATGTTGTCTCTTGATGAAATTGGTATGTTCCTCGATATAAACACTCACTTCGTCCATGTTGTGTAAAATATACAAGTGAGCTTGTTCCAACTGCTCACGGCTGAATACTTTCACCCGTGATCCCAAATTTCCTTTTCCCTACTCAATATTCTTGTCATTAACAAGAGTGTTATTACCACTCAGAAAGTCATTGCAAAAATCCATAACCTCTCTCGCCACATAACCTTCAATAATACTCCCTTCAGGCTGATAACGGTTTCGAACATCACCTTTAAAAATGCTCATGTATCGTTCAAAGGGATACATCCAATGCAAGAAAATTGGTCCCAACATTTTCACTTCCCTAGTCAAGTGGACAATAAGATGTACCATGATATCAAAGAATGAAGGAGGGAAATACATCTCAAGCTGACATAGGGTAACAACCACTTCTCTTTGCAAATTATCGAGAGTATCAGGGTCAATAACTTTGCTGTATAGACTGTTGAAAAAGAAACAAAGTCTGGTGATTACAAACCTTACATGCTTCGGCAATATAGATCGAATTGTCGCAGACAATATTTGTTGCATTAGAGTGTGACAATCATGAGATTTAAGACCTATCAACTTCAGATCTTTCATTGATACCAATCTACATATGTTGGATGAGTAACCATGTGGCACCTTAACATTTACCAAGCATTCACAAAAAGCTTTCTTCTCCTTTCTATACAACGTGTAAAAAGCGGGAGGTAAGTATGTTCTTTTATTACCCATTTCACGTAATTCTGTTAATTCTGACCTTATTCCCATTTCACATAGATCCAGTCTAGATTTTATCCCATTTTTAGTCTTACCTGGTATATTTAACATAGTACCAATGATGCTATCACAGACATTTTTCTCAACGTGCATTACATCGATACAATGCCTAACTGTCAAAGAACTCCAATAAGGAAGATCCCAAAATATTGACTTCTTCGTGAATGAAGAATTGTCACTCCATGTGGCCATACTACATTGTGATTTCGTACCAAATTCATTGACAATGTCTTTTACTCTTTCATAAACAACATCCCCTGGTATAGGTTTAGGTGCACTCCGTTCATCATTCCATCCATTGAATTCTTTGCACTTCCTACGATACGGATGGAATTTTGAAAGAAACCTTCGATGACTAAGATATACAGTCTTGCCGCCATGTTTTAGTCTTATTGAATAAGTGTTTTCTTCACATATAGGACACGCTTTAGCTCCTTTGACACTATATTCAGACAAATTCCCATATGCTAGAAAGTCATTAATAGTGCAAAACAACATAGCGTGCAAATGAAATGTCTCTCTTCCTGAAGCATCATAGGTCATCACACCTTCAGCCCAAAGTTTCTTTAAGTCATCAATCAGAGGTTCAAGATAAACATCGAAATCATTTTCGGGTTGTTTAGGGCCCGATATCAACAACGACAGCATAATGTACTTATTTTTCATACACAGCCAGGGAGGAAGATTGTATATAACAAGCATGACTGGCCAAGTGCTATGTTGGCTACTCAATGTCCCGTACAGATTCATCCCATCTATACAAAGCCCAAGTCTTAGATTCCTATCTTCTTCACCAAATTTGGGGTAAAATAGATCAATCTTCTTCCACTGTGGGGAATCAGACGCATGTCGTAGGATCCCATCATTATTTTTCTTAACATCTGCATGCCACCTCAAATTCTTCACATCTTTCGGATTTGCAAACAAGCATTGAAACCATGATATTATAGGTAGATACCACAACACCTTGGCAGGAGAACCAGTTTTGGACTCCCCCGAAGTCATCAATTTATACCGTGACGCACCACATTTTGGACAATCTTTCAAATCTACATAGTCCTTTTGAAATAATACACAATCATTCGGGCATGCGTGTATCTTCTTGGCCTCCATTCCCATTGGGCACAACATTTTCTTTACTCGGTATGTTGTGATTGGCAGCTCGTTTCCTTCAGGAAGCATTTCTTTCAACAAAGTCAACAATGAAGTGAAGCTTTTGTCGCTCCATCTATTGTTAGCTTTCAACTTATACAATCTCAACACAGCGCTAAGCTTCGTAAACTTAGCACAACCTGTGTATAATGGTATCTCAGCATCATGCACAATGTTTCTAAAGATAGGAGGTGGATCAGTGTGCTCTACCCTACAACTATCCAGCATCGCATCAACGATGTCTACTGGAACTGGTTCGTTCACATCTACGTCATCGGAGGCAATTTCTTCTTCCACCCAAGCACTGCTATCGACATCTACTGGTTTCGAGTTTGAAATCTCTCCATGCCAGTGCCATTCTGTATAGCCTTGAACAATCCCGTTGCACATGACATGACTTTTGATTTCCTCACCAGTGTTGACTTTCAAGTTGTTACCGCAATGCCTACATGGACAGTAGAACCTATCTGTAGGTTTTTTCCTATGTTCCTCGGCAAATCTAATAAAATGATCAAGACCAGATATAAACTCTGGGGTGAAGCGATTGTGAATGGACATCCATGATCTATCCATTCTATGATCAAAGAGAAAACAAGAATATATTAGGACAAGATTAGGGTATTCAAGAATAGTCCCAAACCGAGGACTATCCAAGATTTACTCCTAATGAGTAAATCTTGGACGGGTTTCTAGGCCAACAAACACATGTGATGTCATTCTTATATATAATAAATGTGTACCACCTATCCCATCCTTGAACACCTAATCTCACTAGTAATTGTATAATGTGTATTGGGTTTTCAAGAAAATTTCGGTAGCATTTCCCCACTGTTCTCTAAGTACATATGTACTTAGAGAACAAATGGGGAAATGCTACCGAAATTTTCTCGAAAACCCAATACACATTATACACTTACATCCTAAGTGAGATTAGGTGCTCAAAAACAATCCCAAACTGGGGACTATCTAAGATTTACTCCTAATGAGTAAATCTTGGACGGGTTTCTAGGCCAACAAACACATGTGATGTCATTCTTATATATAATAAATGTGTACCACCTATCCCATCCTTAAACACCTAATCTTACTAGTAAGTGTATAATGTGTATTGGGTTTTCAAGAAAATTTCGGCAGCATTTCCCCGCTGTTCTCTAAGTACATATGTACTTAGAGAACAAATGGGGAAATGCTATCGAAATTTTCTCGAAAACCCAATACACATTATACACTTACATCCTAAGTGATATTAGGTGTTCAACAACAGTCCCAAACCGGGGACTATCCAAGATTTACTTCTAATGAGTAAATCTTGGACGGGTTTCTAGGCCAACAAACACATGTGATGTCATTCTTATATATAATAAATGTGTACCACCTATCCCATCCTTGAACACCTAATCTCACTAGTAAGTGTATAATGTTTATTGGGTTTTCGAGAAAATTTCGGCAGCATTTCCCCGCTGTTCTCTAAGTACATATGTACTTCGAGAACAAACGGGGAAATGCTATTGAAATTTTCTCGAAAACCCAATACACATTATACACTTACATCCTAAGTGAGATTAGGTGTTCAAAAACAGTCCCAAACTGGGGACTATCCAAGATTTACTCCTAATGAGTAAATCTTGGACGGGTTTCTAGGCCAACAAACACAATAATAGATATGTACATGTTAGGGTTTCATCACAATTAATGTTAGGGTTTCATCACAATTGATGTTAGGGTTTAATCAAATCAAATTAGGATGCTACAATTGACAAGTTTAAATCTTATTTCAACATGCATCAAAATTTACTGAATTAGGCCAAACATTACGATTACAAGCACAAATATATGACAAATATATGCAAGCAAAAGATTTGTTCATATCCTAGGATTTACATAAAACATTACATAAAAATTTGTTCATATCCTTACCAACAGCAAGCATGGCCGTGGCTGTGTTGGCCTACCACGGCCGTGGTAGGCCAACACAGCTATGGTCGTGCTTGCTGTTGGTAAGGAGATAGGGAGAAGGAAGAGAAGAGGCTAGCCTACCTGGAGCTAGCGTGGAGAAGAGCGGCGACGAGCGGCGGAAGTAGTGGCGGCGAGCAAGCGAAGAAGCAGAGGGGTGGGTGGCGGGCAGAAGCAACTGACGGCCAGAGAAGCTGCAGGCACCGGCTGGATAAGCAACAGGCGAAGAAGCAGCAGCGGCGGGCGGCGGGCAGCGGGCAGCGGCGCCGGTGAGCAGAAGAGCACCAGCACCGAAGAAGCAGAGGGGCAGCACCGACGTCGCAATTTTGGGAGAGCGGCGGCGAGCAGCAGCATAAGAGAATATCGCGATGAAACAGGAAGGAAGAGGGAAGAGTCGGGTGATCGGGTCTATTAAGTTGGTCAACGGCGTCGGTTATCTACAAAACCGACGCCTATTATGCTTTAGCGTCAGTTTATAGTAAAACATCGACGCCCAACTAGACAACCTTTACCCTAAATTATTTGGTAGGAACCATTATCATCGTCGGTTATTGAGGGATAACCGACACTGAAAGTGGGACTTTTCGCGCAAATTTTCATTTTAAATAGACTTCGGTGAATAGTTAAAAAACCGACGTTTTAGGTGACTTAAAATGTTTTTGCTCGAAAATTGGATTCCGCGGGCAATTTTAGGCGTCAGTCTGTTATAACCAGCCGACACTGAGCGGTACCCGTTTCTGGCTGGTCTTCGAATATAGACGTCGGTTTGCATAAATAACCGACATTTAAATTTATAGGCGTCGGTTTTCCTAAATAACTGACGCCCAGAAAAGTGACACTGAATGTTGTTTTTGTAGTAGTGACGCAAGGAGCTTGGGCTGTGATGGGGGACTTTAACACTATGCTCGATTGCTCAGAAAAATCTGGCAGTAGGTTCTTTGATCACAGAGCTATTAATATGTTTAAAGATACGCTCCTCCACACAGGCCTTCAAGAGGTCAAAGCTAAGGGCCACTTTCTTACCTTCAAGCGACTGAATCTTTGTGAGAAGCTCAATCGAGTTGTAGCTAATACAGATTGGCTTGAACTTGACAGTAGCTATTCGGTATCCGTCCTCCTGAGACTATACTCTGACCACAATCCCCTTCTAGTCTCACAACATTCCTCTAGGAAAAGAGGGCATCCCTTCAGACTAAGGGGAGTTGGAACATGCTTCCTACTTTCAAGACTGAGCTCCTGCCACATTGGGACAGCTGCAGTCCCTTCACTTTTGCCCTGCCTGCTTTCCAGGCCGTCGGTGCTACGTGGGAATCCTCACACCTGAAGAAATCAAGAAAGGAGAAATACTCAATCCTCCATCAACTAGATAAATGTCAGGTGTCCGCTGCTCAAAATTTATGTCTTTCCACTGAACTACGTGCTATCTCCTTGCAAGAAAAATACCAGAAAATCCTTCTTCTCGAAGAGGCTGACTGGAGACAAAAGGCTCATGTCAATTGGCTTTTGTATGGTGATTCCAACACAAAATATTTCCAAACCATTGTCAAATCCAGACGGCTCTTTAATAAAATTACAAGAATCCAGGACGAGGATGGCAATTGGATTTCTGACCCAGGGACAATCCAGGCATTGGTCCGTCGCTACTTCTTTTCTCTGCTGGTTGTTCCTTCCATTCCCACAACCAACGCATATGCTCTCTCAAACTATATAGGCACTTTCACCAATCTCAATCCACAAGCTTCAAACTTTCTAGCCCGTCAGCCTAGTTCCGAAGAAATTAAAAGGGTCTCTTTTTCTATGATGCCTTCCAAAGCAGTAGGACCAGACGGGATTTATGATGAGTTCATTCAGTCTAACTGGAACCAGGTTGGACCTTCAGTGGTTATGATCGTTCAACATGCCTTCAACACAGCCTATATAAGTCCCTCTCTTTTGGAATCGCTTATGGTCCTTATCCCTAAAGTGAGGCAGCCTCTACGTTGAAGCGATCTACATCCGATTTCACTCAACAACTCCTGTCTGAAGATTATTTCTAAAGTCATCATTGAGAGACTTAAACCGTACATGAGTGGATGGATAGCTGACACACAGTCAAGCTTTGTACCAGGCCAGCATATTAGTGATAACATCCTTCTCGTCCAGGAGGTGATACACTCTATGAAATCAAAGTCTTCAGGGAAGCATTGGGTTTGTATCAAGTTGGATCTTGCCAAAGCTTTCGACAAAATGTGATGGTCCTTCATTGAAGATACTCTTCAAAGGATTGGCCTGCCCGATAACATCATCTGTCTCATCATGAGTATCATTACTGGTGGTACCACGTCCATTCTTTGGGAAGGTTCACCTCTACCTCCTTTCTCTCCAACACAAGGTGTTCGGCAAGGAGATCCTATTAGTCCATATATCTTTGTGTTGTGTATGGAATGTTTGAGCCAAGCCATCTTCCACGAGGTCAACTCTGGCAGGTGGAAACCCATATGACTGTGTAGGAGAGGCTCTCCACTCTCCCACATCCTCTTTGCAGACGACCTTATGCTCTTTGCAGAAGCTTCAACGGATCAGGCCTCAGTCATCACTAGTGTGATGTAGAAATTTTCTCTTGTTTCTGGCCAAATAGTCTCTAAAGAGAAATATAAATGTTTCTTTTCTCATAACACGCCTAGACGTGTTAAGAATATGGTCAGTAAAGTGTTGGGAATCCCACACACTAACAATCTGGGCAATTATCTTGGTGTGTTGCTGCTGCATCATAGGCTTAATAAGAGCACCTATGAAGAAATTATTACTACCCTACAGGACCGAATGAATAGCTAGGCAGTCTGCCAACTTTCCCTTGCGAGTCGCATCACTCTTGCTAAATCCACTTTGCAATCCATCCCAGCTTACACCATGCAATCGGTCAAACTCCCGTCAAGCCTCTGTGATGATATCAACAGGCACGTCAAGAACTTCATTTGGTCTGGCGGCAAAGAATGCAAGAAACTGTCTCTGGTCTCCTGGAAAAAAATTACATCATCTAAAGAAGTAGGATGATTGGGGATTAAGGATGCCCATGCCTACAACCAAGCCTTAATGCTAAAAAATGTTTGGAGCTTTCTCAACAAGCCAGAAACCCCCTGGGTTCGCATTATGTCTGAGAAATATTTGAAGGATGGAGCCCTCCTGAAGAAGCCTTGCTCTCCTGCTTGGGCTTTCATCAAGCGCAATATTGACCTTGTTAAAATCCAGTGCTCAAAGATCATCCAGTCCAGCACCATGACCCAGGTCTTCCATGATAAGTGGCTTGTCGGCCTCTCTGTTCAAGACATTATTCCTACGTTCGTTCCTCCTCCTGGGCTGGACGATCTGGCTGTTGCCAGCATGGTACTTGATAATGGCGAGTGGGACACCTCTTTCATAGACTCTTACTTACCGAGCTGTGTCAAACATTTCATCTACCTCACTCCCCCTCCCAGACAGTCCCTGGGACCGGACCTCTGGGCTTGGAATCACGAGGCCTCAGGCATGTTAACTGCAAAATCAGCGTACAAATGGCTCTGCAACAACAGGAACGTCTCAATTCCTGGGAACTAGCACAAGGTGTTGCATCTAAAAGTCCCTGAACGTATGAAAATCTTTGCTTGGCTCTTGCTCCACAAAGCTCTCCTTCACAATGGTGAAAAGATAAGGTGACATATCATGGTTGATAGCACCTTCCCTACGTGCAATAATGCGGAGGACTCACTTCTTCATTGTCTCAGGGACTGTCATATTGTTAGACCTATCTGGGAGAAACTAGACACAACATCCGGATTCTTCGCTCTGTCTGAGGATGCATGGATTTCTGAGATCATCTACCCTGCTGCGTACAATGTGAAGCCTTCTTTACTCCTCGTAGCCTACTGGCATATATGGGGAGTGAGGAATGACTTGATTCATACTGGGAAGAAGCCCCATATTCAGTCCAGGGTCACCTTCATCAAAGAACGCACAGACACCATCTCGGAGATGTGGAGTGCCCAAAGCAAACCCATGGTAAATATGGACTCTAATTCCCCCATATGCATTGATGGGTTTGATCATATTGTGTTCGCAGATGCCTCCTTCCATGCAACTACACGACGGGCAGGCCTTGGCACCTTCGTCATGACTAGTTCTGGAACACCGATTCTCGGCATCGGGAAGCCCTTCCATGCCAGCTTGTCCATCTTGGCTGAGACCCTGGCTATTCTCTAAGCAGCACGCATTAGTAGCGATATGAACCTGGGTAGAACTCTCATTCTATCAGATGCTCAAGTTACAATATGGCATCTCTCAAGCGCAAAACCCCCACCCCTTCTCCAGTCCCAATGGAGGCAATTCTGGGAAATTTGTAGTGACAATGTCCACATCGACCTCGAGCTGCAGTATATCCCACGCATACTGAATGTTGTTTCAGATGCGATAGCAAAACAATCCCTTCCTAGTAATTCTTTTATCACTTTCAATAGTACTTTGCCATCTTGGCTCCAGCATGTAAAACTCCATGCTTTTATTTCTGAACCTGCTCTAGAGCGCGGGATGAATAATAACTAAGCTTTGGGTTCCACAAAAAAAAGGTCGTGGTTGAAATCCTATAGTGTAAGGACGTCCAAGTGCCTTGAGTTGCACCGAAATATCCTAAGTAGGTGAAGAAATCCACTCACATTTGTTAATTAAAAAGTAATGCCCACTAAAAATGGATAATAGTATTATATTAATTAAGGTGCTTAACTGGTTGCTTTTAATTCAAGGATAAATGAGAGGATATTGAAGGAAAATGGAGATGGCTTCAAAGGAAAGGAAGGGAGGGGGCATGTGGCAAGAAAGTGGATAGATTTTCTTCTACTTTCTCTCTCCTAGAAAATCAATTACATATACTCAATTTTCTCCTTACTTGAAAGGCTATTTTGCAAACCATTTTCTCCCTTTGCTTTGGCCAATGACCAAGGAGCTTAGGAGCAGGAGGAGAACGTTCCCCAAGATGAAGGCAAGCTCCATGATCATCTTCAACCTTGAATTGATGGTTGAAATCGGATTTCAACATTGATTTTCTTCTGTCCTCCATCCAATGCTCAACCTTGATTGTCTTTTGTATCCAAGGAGTTGGAAACGAACCCTTGATAGTTGAAGGATATTCTTTAACCATTAGAGACGTGAAGCTTGAATATTTGAAGCTACTTTAAAGGCGGATTATATAACTTGAACCCATCAATGTTATTATTGATTTCAATTTTTCATCATATGTTGATCTTTTATTTTCCTTCTTCAATAATTGATGAATTCATCATATATATGATAGTGGAATTTGGAGGTCTGATGCTTGAAGATGATGACATCATCTTAGCACACACCTCAAGAAAATCAGAAGCAAACGGTTTCTTTTGGTTGGTCAAATGGTTTCAAACCATTTTAAACCAAATGGTTTTCAAACCGTTTGGTGACCAAACGGTTTCAAAATCGATTGGAGGGCAAATGGTTTCAAACTGTTAGAGACTAAATGGTTTCAATAGGTTCAAGGATTGATTGGTTTCATGATCTAATAACTTCAAATAAATAAAAATCAATTGATTTCAGAACCCTAGTTCAATTGGTTTCAAAACCCTAGATCAATTAGTGTAAAAACCCTAATTTATGGTTAAACGGTTTCAATTCTGATTTGACCAAACGGTCTCAAACCATTTAGGATTAATCAATATTAAAATCAATTAAAGATCAAACAGTCTCAAACCGTTTAGGGTTTATCAATCTTTAAGACCGTTTAACATCTAACGGTCTTCAAACCGTTTCATGAGGAAGAGGTCAAGACCGTTTAAGGTCTAACGGTCTTTAGACCATTTGAAGGATTGGACCAAGACTGCTAGAAGGTATAAACGGTCTCAAACCGTTTGGAGGTTTGGTCCAAGACCGTTTGGAGGTTTGGTCTAAGACCGTTTGAAGGTGCAATTGGTCCAAGACCGTTTGAAGGTTCAATTGGTCCAAACCGTTTGAAGGTCCAATTGGTTCAAACCATGTAAGTGCTAATAACCCCATAAGTGGTTGAAGAGTGTCTCAAGGTTGATTTCAATGGAAGTACCTCTAAATTATTTAGGTGATTAATATATTTAGAGTGATTATCCCTTGATGCCTATGAAGGTAATAAATTCAATGCACTATGATAAGCATAGGTGGATGTACTTAGTGAAGGGATAAGTCAACTGAATAAGGTATGATGATGATGTGTGTTCCTAGTACATGGAACAATGACAAGTATAATTTAATACTTAAATAATGCTATGTGCTCCAAGATATGTGGAAGCCTTGACTTAGGGTTTGGATTAATGAGGTAATCATAAAACCCTAATGAATGGATAATGGAAACCCTAATCAATAAGGAAGATTACAATGCATGAGTTTAATTGAATACTTATGAAGGTATTATGTAATTCTAAACATGTGGATCAATGAGATAGGTTTTGAATATTAATTGTAATATCAATGCATTCTCCTAGATGTATGGAGTTTTGTATTAGAGTTTGATCTTTGATAATGTGATCATGAAACCCTAATCGAGAAGGATGAGAAACCCAAACCCTAATACAGGGTAATGTTATGTGAAACCCTAATACAGGGTAATGTTATGTAAAACCCCAATACATGGTAATGTTATGTGAAACCCTAATACAGGGTAATGTTATTTGAAACCCTAATATAGGGTAATGTTATGTGAAACCCTAAATTGATAAATATGGAAAACCCTAACCCTAATGAGGGAATAGTAATGTTATCTTTGTGCTGCATAATGTTAATATGTAATTGGTATGGTTGTTATCAAGTATACTAACCATGCAGGTATCATGAGATGATGAGCATAACCAGGTATGAGCTATGATGCTAATGGGCCTTGTGAGCCATTATTTTAATTGTTTCCTAGTGAGAGGTGACAAGAAGTTTAATATGCCTGGTGAACTATGTGAGATGCTTATGTAACAAGTATCATAAATACATTGGTCAGATGACCTAGAGGTAATAGTTACCTGAAAGTGGTAACCATGTTCTGTGATGAACTAAGGGTTTGAATACCCAGATCTAGTAAACATGATGATGATATTAATGATGGTATTGTTGAGGGATGTGAATTCCCAGTAATAAGATAAGGGATCGAGATCCCAATGTTTTATAAAGTTCTAAAGAGTACTTGATAAAAGTATCACATGTTTCTTTGTAGCATTTTTCATAATAATTCTTATTTGAAAACTTGACTGATGCTAAAAGAATATGGTAATGTACTTAAATAATCAAGTGGAATTTTATAATGTAGAACCCTAGCCACAGATCCATCATCGTTAGTAGTTGATGATGGTGAAAAAGGTTTTCCTATGGGAACTCCTGGAATGCATATTTTTGGATATGTGGGGGTAATGGGTGAATATATCCTTACGCCTCATAAGAATGATTGCGAGCCATATCTTATGCACAGGAATGTTTATGAACCACATCCTAATAAGAGTATGGATATGGGCCATGACTCCACAATACCAGGCATTGGCTATGGGACATATCCTAAAGAGAGTATATTCTACAGGCTATAACTCTATAGCGAAGTTGCTAGTATACCCTGGAAAGCTATTTTAGCAAGAGACATGAGATGTCCTACATGTGGTCTGGCACTGACCGAGACCGATGAGGTGATGGAGTCTGGCTCTTCCATTGTCCTTCTGTGGTACCGATGCTTACATAAACGTGGCTGGTTGGAGCATGAATGGTATACTTCATCTCCTCAGAGCATAAGTATGATTGAAAAACGAAATCAGCCATGTAGCATATTTGCTTAAGATTGAAACACGGAAATCATTGGTTGATGTTGAATTGTTTACTGTATCCTAAAAGGATAGATGTTATACATGTTCTTCATATTCCTTATTAAAATGGATAGATGATTTACTGCTTTATCATTCATAGATGTAATACTTTAAAAGATGATATTGCTCTATTCTGCTTAATAATGATTAAATCTTGTTGTTCAATCGAGATTCCTCTGTTCAGTTTATTATTGTTTATCTGCAACAATAATGTTTCTGACGGAGAGTTATATCTCTCGTTGGGACAATTTCAATTGTCTCACCCCCATGGGATCCAACCTTTTAGGTTGATGAGGACGAGGAGGTAGAAACCACACAACAGAAGAAGGACAGCAGCATCAGGGACAACAGTAACATCTCAGGTGGAGATACTGACTGTCGTGTCTTGTAAATATGAGTCCTATGAGTCGTCTCTATACTCTCAGGTCCTTGGAGTTAGTAGTTAGTGCTTTAACGATCGATCTGAGATTTTGGCATTGAATGCCTCGAGGTTTTATGTTGCTTATGTGTAGATTTAACAGAGCAACTGTTGTATGTAATCCTTGAGAAGAGAAGGTACATGGAATGTATTTTGTGGACCAGAAATGTATATACAATATTTTGGTTCTTGTTATAAGAGTTTCCTGGAGATGGATCTCTTTGTAAATGGTTTTAATTTTTACTCATTTTTTTTAATTTGTTGTTTAAGTTTTATTCCACATTAATCATCACTTGTGTCGTCACAATTTATTGGTATCAGAGCTCTAGGTTCGTTGAGTCTACAGAGACATAGGATTAAGGTCATTGAGTCTGTTCTAGTGTATTCCAGATTATCTGATAGTGACTTCTTCTCTCAGGAGAAAAGTAAAGCTTGAAGATGGTTGGATCACACGAAGAACATGTTGCTGGAAGTAGTGTTGCTGCACCAGGAGGAGGTGCAAGGGATCAGGCTAGGGAAGAACTAGTACCTGAACATCCCCATCTTGACCAAGCTACACTAGAAAACCCAACTTTCCATGCTCTTTTTGGGCAGTTCATGGTGACAATGACACATATGGTGGATAGGATGCCACCACCTGCACCTAGGACACCAGCTCACAATGAGGGACATGGAGTAGGAAATATTTTTGAACGGCTTCGCCGGGTAGGAGCCACTGATTATGCTGGTACAACTGACCCAACAGACCCAGACTTCTGGCTAACTGAGATGGAAAAAGCCTTCAGAATCCTTAATATCCCCGAAGCTGAGAAGGTTAAAGATGTTGTGTACCTATTGAAAGGGAGTGTTGGCCATAGAAGAAGGCAAAAGGCCAGGTGTTGAAGTTGGATGGGAAGAATTCTGACTTGAATTTGTTAGTAGATATTTTCCCAAGACTTACCTGGATGAGAAAATCTCTCAGTTTGAGAGGATAAGACAAGGACCAATGAACATTAGTGAGTATGAAGATAATTTCATGGAGCTTCTACGGTTCTATCTGCACATGACTGCTATAGATGAGGAAAGGATTCGGCATTTTGAGAAGGGTTTGAACGTTGATTTAACCACACCAGTATCTGCTCTAGAGAATAGAGAGCGGTTTGCCACCTTTGTGGAGTCTATTAGGAGGATAGAAAGGTTTGTGACTGAGAAGCGTCAGGCCAACAGTAAGAAGGTGTATACATAGTTCCAGGGACAGAGGTCTGAGAGTTTTAAGAAACCAAGGTTTTCTGCACCAACAGCACCACCAAGGTTCAATACCCAGACGCAGTGGACGTCAAGTAGGGGTAGGGGTTGTAGTTTTCCTACAAATAGAGCCCCCAGTACAGCATCAATGTCAGTGACTGGACCTTTTAGACCATATCAAGAGAATAGAATTTGTCACCAGTGTAGATAGGTAGGACATCTAGCACGGGATTGTCTAGTTGGAAACACAATGGTAACCCAACCACCGAGGCAGAGTCAACAAGGTCATCAGAGGAAATAGTTTTTTAGTGGCACATGAGGACGTGGACAGGCATCCCAAGCTGGCTCATCCACATGTGGTTGCTTTTAATTAAGGTGCTTAAGTGGTTGCTTTTAATTCAAGGATATTGAAGGAAAAGAGAGATGGCTTCGAAGGCAAGGAAGGGAGGGGGGCATGTGGCAAGAAAGTGGATAGATTTTCTTCTACTTTCACTCTCCTAGAAAATCAATTACATATACTTGATTTTCTCCTTACTTGAAAGGCTATTTTGCAAACCACTTTCACCCTTTGCTTTGGCTGACGACCAAGGAGCTTAGGAGTAGGAGAAGAACATTCCCCAAGCTGAAGGCAAGCTCCATGATCATCTTCAACCTTGAATTGATGGTTGAAATCGCATTTCAACATTGATTTACTTCTCTCCTCCATCCAATAATCAACCTTGATTGTCTTTTGTATCCAAGGAGTTGGAAATGAACCCTTGATAGTTGAAGGAGCTTATTTAACCATTAGAGATGTGAATCTTGAAGCTTTGAAGCTACTTTGAAGGCAGGTTATATAACTTGAACCCATCAATGTTATTATTGATTTCAATTTTTCATCATATGTTGATCTTTTATTTTCCTTGTTCAATAATTGATGAATTCATCATATATATGATAGTGGAATTTGGAGGTCTGATGCTTGATGATGATGACATCATCTTAGCACACACCTCAAGAAAATCAAAAGAAAACGGTTTCTTTTGGTTGGTCAAACGGTTTCAAACCATTTTAAACCAAACGGTTTTCAAACCATTTGGTGACCGAACGGTTTCAAAACCGATTGGAGGGAAAACGGTTTCAAACTGTTAGAGACTAAATGGTTTCAATAGGTTCAAGGATTTATTGGTTTCATGATCTAATAACTTCAAACAAATCAAATTCAATTGATTTCAGAACCCTGGTTCAATTGGTTTCAAAACCCTAGATCAATTGATGTTAAAACCCTAATTTAGGGTTAAATGGTTTCAATTCTGATTTGACCAAACAGTCTCAAACTATTTAGGGTTAATCAATATTCAAATAAATTAAAGATCAAACGGTCTCAAACCATTTAGGGTTGATCAATCTTCAAGACCGTTTAAGGTCTAACAGTCTTCAAACTGTTTGATGAGTAAGAGGTCAAGACCGTTTAAGGTCTAATGGTCTTTAGACCATTTGAAGGATTGGACCAAGACCATTTGAAGGTCTAAACGGTATAAAACCATTTGGATCTTTGGTCCTAGACCGTTTGAAGGTGCAATTGGTCCAAGACCATTTGAAGGTTCAATTGGTCCAAACCGTTTGAAGATCCAATTGGTTCAAACCATGTTAGTGCTAATAACCCAATAAGTGGTTGAAGAGTATCTCAAGGTTGATTTCAATGGAAGTACCTATAAATTATTTAGGTGGTTAATATATTTAGAGTGATTATCCCTTGATGCCTATGAAGGTAATAAATTCAATGCACAATGATAAACATAGGTGCATGTACTTAGTGAAGGGTTAAGTCAACTGAATAAGGTATGATGATGTGTGTTCCTAGTACGTGGGACAATGACAAGTATGATTTAATACTGAATAATTCTATGTGCTCCAAGATATGTGGAAGCCCTGACTTAGGGTTTGGATTAATGAGGTAATCATAAAACCCTAATGAATGGATAATGTAAACCCTAATCAATAAGGAAGATTATAATGCATGAGTTTAATTGAATACTTATGAAGGTATTATGTAATTCTAAACATGTGGATCAATGAGATAAGATTTTTATATTAATTGCAATATCAATACATTATCCTAGATGCATGGAGTTTTGAATTAGGGTTTGATCTTTGATAATGTGATCATGAAACCCTAATCAAGAAGGATGAGAAACCCTAACCCTAATACAGGGTAATGTTATGTGAAACCCTAATACAGGGTAATGTTATGTGAAACCTTAATACAGGGTAGTGTTATGTGAAACCCTAATACATGGTAATGTTATGTGAAACCGTAAATTGATAAAGATGGAAAACCCTAACCCTAATGAGGGAATAGTGATGTTATCTTTGTACTGCATAATGTTAATATGTAATTGGTATGGTTATTATCAAGTATACTAACCATCCAGGTATCATGAGATGATGAGCATAACCAGGTATGAGCTATGATGCTAATGGGCCTTGTGAGCCATTATTTTATTTGTTGCCTAGTGAGAGGTGACAAGAATTTTAATATGCCTAGTGAACTATGTGAGATTCTTATGTAACAAATATCATGAATACATTGGTTAGATGACCTGGAGGTAATAGTTACCTGAAAGTGGTAACCATGTTCTGTGATGAACTAAGGGTTTGAATACCTAGATCCAATAAACATGATGATGACATTAATGATGGTATTGTTGAGGGATGTGAATTCCCAGTAATGAGATAAGGGATCGAGATCCCAATGTTTTATAAAGTTCTGAAGAGTACTTGATAACAGTATCACATGTTTCTTTGTAGCATTTGTCATAATAATTCTTATTTGAAAACTTGATTGATGCTAAAAGAATATGGTAATGTACTTAAATAATCAAGTGGAATTTTATCATGTAGAGCCCTGGCCACAGATCCATCATCGTCAGTAGTTGGTGATGGTGAAATAGGTTTTCCAATGGGAACTCCTGGAATGCATATTTTTTAATATGTGGGGGTAATGGGTGAATATATCCTTACGCCTCATAGGAATGATTATGGGACATATCCTATGCATAGGAATGGTTATGGACCATATCCTAATAAGAGTATGGCTATGGGCCATGACTCCACAATACCAGGCATTGTCTATGGGCCATATCCTGAAGAGAGTATATGATATGGACTATAACTCTATAGCGAAGTTGCCATTATACCCTGGAAAGCTATTTTAGCAAGAGACACAAGATGTCCTGCATGTGGTCTCGCATTGACCGAGACAGATGAGGTGATGGAGTTTGGCTCTTCCATTGACCTTGTGTGGCATTGATGCTTACGTAAACGTGATCGGTTGGAGCATGAATTCTATACTTCATCTCCTCAGGGCATAAGTATGATTGTAAAACATAATTAGTCATGTAGTGTATTTGCTTAAGAATGAAACACAAAAATCATTGGTTGATGTTACATTGTTTACTGTATCCTAAAAGGATAGATGATATACATATTCTTCATATTCCTTATTAAAATGGATAGATGATTTACTTCTTTGTCATTCATAGTTGTAATTCTTTAAAAGATGATATTGCTCTATTCTGCTTAATAATGATTAAATCATGTTGTCCAAAAGAGATTCCTCTATTCAGTTTATTACTATTTATCTGCAATAATAATGTTTTTGGTGGAGAGTTATATATCTCGCTGGGACAATTTCAATTGTCTCCCCTCGTGGGATCCAACCTTTTAGGTGGACGAGGATGAGGAGGTAGAAACCACACAATAGAAGAAGGACAGCAGCATGAGGGACAACAGTAACATCTTAGGTGGAGATACTGACGGTCGTGTATTGTACATATGAGTCCTATGAGTCGTCTCCATACTCTTAGGTCATTGGAGTTAGTTGTTAGTGGTTTAACGATCAATCTTAGATTTTGGCATTCAATGCATCGAGGTTTTATGTTGCTTATTTGTAGATTTAATAGAGCAAATGTTGTATGTAATTCTTGAGAAGAGAAGGTACATGGAATGTATTTTGTGGACCAGAAATGTATATACAATATTTTGGTTCTTGTTATAAGAGTTTCCTGGAGATGGATCTCTTTGTAAATGGTTTTAATTTTTAGTGATTTTTGTTAATCCATTGTTTATGTTTGATTCTACATTAATCATCACTTATGTCATCACAATTTATTGGTATCAGAGCTCTAGGTTCGCTGATTCTACAGAGACATAGGATTAAGGTCGTTGAGTCTGTTCTAGCATATTCCACATTATCTGATAGTGACTTCTGCTCTCAAGAGAAGAAGTAAAGCTTGAAGATGGTTGGATCACACGAAGAACATGCTGCTAAAAGCAATGTTGTTGCACTAGGAGGAGGTGTAACGGATCAGGCTAGGGAAGAACTAGTACCTGAACATCCCTAGCTTGACCAAGCTACACTACAAAACCCATCTTTCCATGCTCTGTTTGGGCAGTTCATGGCGACTATGACACATATGGTGGATAGGATGCCACCACCTGCACCTAGGGCACCAGCTCACAATGAGGGACATGGAGCTGGAAAGATTTTTGAATAGCTTCATTGGGTAGGAGCCACTAATTATGCTGGTACAGCTGACCCAGCAGACACTGACTTGTGGCTAACTGAGATGGAAAAAGCCTTCGGAATCCTTAATATCCCCAAAGATGAGAAGGTTAGACATGTTGTGTACCTATTGAAAGGGAGTGCTAGCCATTGGTGGGCCATAGAAGAAGGCAAAAGGCCAGGTGTTGAAGTCGGATGGGAAGAATTCTGACGTGAATTTGTTAGTAGATATTTTCCCAAGACTTACCTGGATGAGAAAATCTCTCAATTTGAGCAGATAAGACAAGGACCAATGAACATTAGTGAGTATGAAACTAAGTTCATGGATCTTCTATGGTTATGTCCACACATGGCTGCTATAGATGAGCAAAAGGATTAGGCATTTTGAGAAGGGTTTGAACATTGATTTAATCACACCAGTATCTGCTCTAGAGAATAGAGAGATGTTTTCCACCTTTGTGGCGTTCGTTAGGTGGATAGAAAGGTCCGTAACTGAGAAGCGTCGGGCCAACAGTAAGAAGGTGTATACACAGTTCTAGGGACAGAGGTCTGAGAGTTTTAAGAAACTTAGGTTTTCTGCACCAACAGCACCACCAAGGTTCAATACCCAGACACAGTGGATGTCAAGTAGGGGTAGGGTCCGTAGTTTTCCTCCAAATGGAGCCCCCATTACAACATCAATGACAGTGACTGGACCTTTTAGACCATATTAAGATAATAGAATTTTTCACCAGTGTAGACAGGTAGGACATCTAGCAAGGGATTATCCATTTGGAAACACAATGGTAACCCAACCACCGAGGTAGAGTCAACAAGGTCATCAGAGGAAATAGTTATTTAGTGGCACACGAGGATGTGGACAGGTGTCCCAAGCTGGCTCATCCACATCCAACAACAGGGCGAGTGGTCGACAACCAGCAATGGCAAGATTCTATGCAATGAATCAGCATGAGGTAGTGGTCAACCCACGAGTTGTGACAGGTCAGATGGAATTATTTCATTCTGATATGTCTTCATCCTACTTTTTATCTATTTTAATTGATCTAGGTACTACGCATTCCTTTATCACTCAAGAAGTGATTAATGACTGCAATATGGCTATCAATCATAGAGCAGATAGTTTGTTATTAGAAACTCTGTTAGTTGGATCTGTAGTGTTGTGGGAGGTATGTTCTCCCTATGTTCTTTCTTTTTCAGAACATAGCATTCAGATGGATCTTATACCACTTGAGATGCATGGGTTCGACATAATCCTTGGGATGGACACCCTAGAAAAGTATAAGGTTGTCTTGGATTGCGGTTCCAAGCAGGCTATGTTCATAGACAATGGTGATACATGGATCTTTCAGGGGGATAGAAAGATTCTTCCAACCTATTTAGTGTTGGCTATGGTAGCTGAGAAGTTGATGAGACAAGGATGCTTTGCATTCTTGGCACATGTGGTAGATAACAGCGCAGAGAGTCCTAGTCTTTCTGAAGTTCCAATCGTTAGGGAGTCTGAGGATGTGTTTCCTGAGGAACTTCCAGGTGTTCCTCCACCCCGAGAGATTGATTTCGAGATTAATCTAATATTGGGTACACAACCAACAGCTCAAACACCTTATAAAGTGGCACCTGCTGAGATGGCAGAACTTAAGAAATAGTTACATGAGTTGCTTGAAAAGGGTTTTATTCGACCGAGTACTTCACCATGGGGTGCTCCGGTCCTTTTCGTTAAAAAGAAAGATGGGTCTATGCGGTTATGCATCGACTATAGATAGCTAAACAAAGTAACCATAAAGACCAAATATCCTTTGCCAAGGATAGATGACCTGTTTGACCAGTTGTGTGGTGCAACTATATTCTCTAAAATAGATCTGAGGTTAGGATACCATCAGTTACGTATCAAGGAGAGTGACATACCTAAATCATCCTTCAAAATAAGGTATGGTCACTATGAGTTCATAGTTATGTCGTTTCGACTAACTAATGCACCAGTTGCATTCATGGAACTCATGAATAGAATCTTTCAACCATTCCTTGATCATTTCATAGTAGTCTTTATAGATGACATCCTAGTTTACAGTAAAGATGCTCAACAACATGAACAACATCTCCGTCAGGCCCTGATTTTACTAAGAGAACATAAGCCATATGCCAAGTTCAATAAGTGTGAATTTTGGTTATCAGAAGTGTCTTTCCTTGGACACATAATATCTACTTTAGGTATTTGTGTTGATCCTAAAAAGGTAGAATCTGTCTTAGAGTGGGAACAACCAAAGACACCAATGGAGATACGCTATTTTCTAGGACTGGCAGGCTACTATAGAAGGTTCATTAAGAACTTCAGTTCTATAGCATTACCCCTAACCAAGTTGACCATAAAGGAGGTTCCTTTTTTCTGGAGTGACAAGTGTCAACATTCTTTCTAGTTGTTGAAAGAAAGGTTAACAAGTGCACCTGTGTTAGTGTTACCTGAGCAAGGGAAGGGGTATATTGTTTTCTGTGATGCTTCTAAGAATGGTCTAGGATGTGTGTTGATGCAGGATAATCAAGTGATTTCTTTCACCTCTCAACAGCTTAAGAAACACGAGGAAAAATATCTGACACGTGATCTAGAATTAGCTACAGTGGTTCATGCGTTGAAAATTTGGAGACATTATCTCTATGGAGAGACATTCCAAATTTTCACAGACCATAAGAACCTAAAATACATTTTTTTCATGGCATGAGTTGAATATGAGACAACGTCGATGGATGGAGTTAATCAAGGATTACGATTGTACAATTGATTATCATCCGGGAAAGACTAATGTAGTGGTTGATGAACTAAGTAGAAAATCATCATCACCAAACATAGACAAAACATAGTTGAACTCTTTAGTGTGCTTTAAATGAGACATGCTTGTCTCTTTGAGGCAAAACAAAGTACAACTTACAATAGCCTTGTTAGCTGGATTGTTAGCTAAAATGCACATAAAGCCTACTCTAAAACAACAAATCAAAGAGGCACAATAGGCTGATATTGTGATTCAGTAGATTAGATCAGAGTATGGTACTGAGAAACGGGATGGGTTTCATGAGTCAGATGATGAGGTAGTTTGTTACCATGGTAGGATGGTAGCACCTGATGCCAATGACTTAAGGAAGTTAGTCTTGGAGGAAGCTCATTCGTCTATGTATGCAATGCATCCAGGGAGCACCAAAATGTATCATAACTTGAATGATATGTATTTCTGGCCCAGTTTGAAGAAAGATGTATCTGAGTTTCTTATGAGGTGTCTGGTGTGTCAGCAGGTTAAAGTTGAACATCAAAAGCCCACAGGAATAATGCAACCTTTACTTATACCACAGTGGAAATGGGATCACGTAACCATGGACTTTGTGGTTGGTTTACCCAGAACAGCCAAAAGTCATGATTCCATTTGGGTAATAGTTGATAGGCACTAGTACAGAAATGGGTTATAACGTCACTACATGTAGGGTCAGTTTTTCCAAATAACCGACCTTATATGTCTAAAAAAATGCGGGCACCACTTAAGACCTCTTGGATCAGTTTTCTTTAAAAAATTGACCTTGTAGTGTAACTCTATAGGGTCGGTTTTTCAAATAACCGACCTTATATGTCTATAAAAAATGTGGGCACCACTTAAGACCACTTGGGTCGCTTTTCTTAAAATAACCAACCTTGTAATGTATCTCTATAGGGTTGGTTTTCATAAAATATGTGACCTTATAGACAATTGGATTAGAAAGCCAATTACAGTTTCACGTGGAAAAAATTTGCTCGATTTTGGCTTCGCGCCTCGATCTATACGGTCAATTTTTCCAAATAACTGACCTTATATGTCTACAAAAAACAAGGGAGAAATCTTGAATCCAGTTCGCCTTCATGCATGTATAAGCACCTCTAGGGTCAATTTTTTCCTTATAACCGACCCTAGAAGTCCCTTCGGTCGACAATATTGTCGACTGAGATGAATTTTGGATCCAGTTTAGTTCACACATGTATAACCACCTCTAGCATCAGTTTTTTTACTTTTAACCGACCCTAGAGCTCCCTCAGTCGACAAATTTGTCGACCGATAACCTTTCGGTCGACAAATTCGTCAACCGAGAAAGAGCCAGATTTCACGTGTATAAGCACCTCTAGGGTAGGTGTTTTCCTTATAACTAACCCTAGAGGGCTCCTCGGTCGACAATATTGTCGACCGAGATGAATTTTGGATCCAGTTTAGTTCACGCATGTATAAGCACCTCTAGCATAAAGTTTTTACTTTTCACTGACCCTAGAGCTCCTCTCGGTCGACGAATTTGTCGACCTATATCCTCTCGGTCGACAAATTCGTTGACTGAGAAGGAGCCATATTTCACGTGTATAATAACCTCTAGGGTCAGTTTTCTCCTTATAACCAACCCTAGAGGGCTCCCCGGTCGACAATTTTGTCGATCGATATGAATTTTAGATCCAGTTTAGTTCACGTGTGTATAAGCACCTCTAGCGTCGTTTTTTTTACTTTTAACTGACCCTAGAGCTCACCTCGGTCGACGAATTTGTCGACTGATAACCTATCGGTCGACAAATTCTTCGACCGAGAAGGAGCTAGATTTCACGTGTATAAACACCTCTAGGATCGGTTTTTTCCTTATAACCGACCCTAGAGGGCTCCTCGGTCGACAATATTGTCGACCGACGTGAATTTGGGATCCAGTTTAGTTCACGCATGTATAAGCACCTCTAGCGTTAGTTTTTTTACTTTTAACCGACCCTAGAGCTCCCCTTGGTCGACGAATTTGTCGACCGATAACCTCTCGGTCGACAAATTCGTCGATCGAAAATGAGTTTGAGTGTTTTTAAATAACTGGACACGGGCATCGTTTATCTCTAGTGTCAGTTTGTTTGTTTTAACCAACGCTACAGGTCGTGTCTCTCCATGAAATGGCCGAAACCTAGTTTTTCTCTCCTGCGAAACAAAAATTTCGTTCTTTTTTTCTCTCCACTGTGCCGATACCTTTTCTTCTTTATCTCCTTGTGTCATTCCGTCGTCGATACCTTCTCTGCTTCTCTCCCACGTCATCACTTTTCATTGTTGCCGCGCCGCCAAATCCTTTTCCAAGAAGCTCGTCATCGTGTTCGAAGAGGATCGTGGTGTCCGTGAAGCCCTTGCCACCTCTCCGTGCCGCCAAAGCCCTTGCCTCCTCTCCGCGAAGAGAGCTCGCCGTTGCCGCCTCTCCACACTTCAACGAAGGTTGCCGCCTCTCCATGAAGGTCGTCTCATCCTCCACGAAGTTCGCCACCGTTTCCAAGTAAGGTCGTTGCTTCCCTCGTTCCCGAGTTCGTTCCCGCCGCCATGGTAGCGTACAGGTCCACTCTCGGTCGACAATATTGTCGACCGAGAGTCCACCTGCGCACAGTGTCCAGATCCACTCTCGATCAAGAATTCGTCGACTGAGAGTGGACCTGGACGCCACGCAGGTGGGCTCTCAGACGACTAATTGTCGACCAAGAGTGGACCTGCGGTCAGTTATATTGTTTTCCATTTTATATGATTTGATAACCCAACCAATAATAAAAACATGTATTTTTTCATATGTAATCATTATATAAATTCTAAAAATTAATACGAGATTAGACATGTGTACTCCTAGATTGACACTTTAGGGTTGATGCATGATGTTTAACTTAATATATAAATATGAAAATAATGCATTTCTATATTAACTTAGAAACCCGTTCAAAATTTACTCATTAGGAGTAAACTTTGGATAGTCCCCGGTTTGGGACTATTTTTGGATATTTAATCTCACTTAGGATGTAACTGTATAATGTATGTTTAGTTTTGTAGAAAATTTTAGTAGGATTTCCTCATTTGTTCTCTGGGTACATATGTGAGTGGTTATTTGCCATTTACATCGGTGTACTTGGAGAACATAGGGGAAATGCTGCTAAAATTTTCTTCAAAACTAAACATACATTATACAGTTACTATTGAGATTAAATATTCAAAAATGGGATAGGTGGTACACTTTTGTATATAAGTAATTAACTTCCTATCAATAAAAACTTACATATTATAGTATCAATATTAAACGGTTAGTTTTATAATTAATTTTAATGTGATATAGAAAATGGATCGAAGTTGGATGTCTATCAAGAACCGTTGCAGTCTAGAGTTTGCCAAAGGTCTTGATGAATTTATCAAATTTGCTGAGGAACATAGGAAACTACCTACAGATAGGATATATTGTCCATGTAGAAATTGTTGTAACAATTTGAAAGTTGATATTGGTGAGGAAATTAAGAATCGTGTCATATGCAATGGGATCATACAAGGTTATAATGAATGGTATTGGCATGGAGAGAAATTTAATTATGGATCAGAAAATGTCGATACTAATAGTTGTGGCATAGAAGATATAGATAATGATAATAATGTTAATGCTGAACCGATTCAAGATGACCAGATTCAGGATGATATGGTTGATGAGATGCTACGTAAAACAACATATATTGTTGAGAAACAACATATACTGTTGAGAAACTGGCACAGATCTATATATATGAGATAGTGTGTTTACACGGGGTTCCAGCTACAATTGTTTCTGATAGAGGTCCCCAGTTCACGAGTCATTTTTGGGAACGACTACATAAAGCTTTGGGTATGCAGTTAAGATTTAGTACCGCCTTTCACCCACAAACAGATGGACAATCTGAGAGGACTATACAAACTTTGGAGGATTTGCTTAGGGCATGTGTCCTTCAGTTTGTAGGAAGTTGGGATATACACTTGAGCCAAATAGAATTCGCTTACAACAATAGTTATCAGCACAGTATTGATATGGCACCATATGAAGCATTATATGGTAGACGTTGTAGATCTCCTTTGTGCTGGTATGAAACAGTGGAATATCAACTTTTGGGTCCTGAATTAGTGTAATAGACAACTGAAAAGATTAAAGTAATACAACAATAGTTAAAGGCTACACAGGATAGGTAGAAATCATACGCTGATAAACGGAGAAGATCTTTAGAATTCCAAGTTAGAGAGACAGTATATCTCAAAGTCTAACCTTGGAAAGTTGTTCTTAGATTTGGGAAAAAGGGAAAGTTAGCTCCTAGATTTATGGGGCCTTATCCAATCACTGAACGGATTGGAAAGGTAGCCTATAAGTTGGAGTTGCCACCTGAACTACACAGATTGCATCCAGTATTCCATATATCCATGCTGAGAAAGTGTTACCCTGACACGGAGTTAGTTTTGCAACCTATGGAGGTAGAATTAAATGAAGATATATCCTATGAAGAAGGACCAATGATAATTCTTGACAGAAGAATCAAAAAGTTGAAAAAGAAAGCCATAATTCTTGTGAAAGTTCTTTGGCATCATCGTGGCATTAAAGAAGCTACGTGGGAGATGGAGGAAGAGATGAGGAGGAAGTACCCTTCTCTTTTCTCTTGATGATTTCGAGGATGAAATCCCTATTAGGGGTGGAAAATTGTAACATCCCTGACCTAGGTTATGCCTTAACCCTGGGAGTTTTGCTTAAGTAAGTCATTTAGACTCTTGTCTTTATCTTTTGAAAAGTAATTAAGACTAAAGGAGAGCTTATGTTTCAATTTTGGTTCTATTTGAATAATGTTGAAACAATATTTTGCCTATTTTGGACTAAAGTGCAATTTACCCAATTTAAGATTTGAAAATGTTACATGATAAATGTTCCTCAAGTGTTATAGCATCATAAGAATGAGAATGATGTTGAGGTATGGCTTGTGGAAGTCTAATTTCCAATAAGGAGCTTGTTTGATTAATGCTTGTGTATTGAATGCTAGTTTTGGTGTAATTTGCAAATCACCCAAAACCTAGGGTTGAACATATAAAATACCATCTCTATTATGTCCCTACAATTTCTTGGTATCAATTAGAGAAACGAAAAAGAAAGGGGCATCATGTTTGAATCATATTTGAGGAGAGATAATCTTGATAATAAAATAATCAAGAAATAAGCATAAATGAAACCCTAATTTATTTTCTAGCAAAAATAAATATATTAATTGAAGTGCCCATCAATTAAAAAGGCCATGGTTGAAATCCTATAGTTCAAGGACGTCCAAGTGCCTTGAATTGCACCGAAATATCCTAATTCGGTGAAGAAATCCACTCACATTTGTTAATTAAAAAGTAATGCCCACTAAACATGGATAATAGTATTATATTAATTAAGGTGCTTAAGTGGTTGCTTTTAATTCAAGGATAAATGAGAGGATATTGAAGGAAAGGGGAGACGGCTTCTAATGCAAGGAAGGGAGGGGGCATGTGGCAAGAAAGTGGATAGATTTTCTTCTACTTTCTCTCTCCTAGAAAATCAATTACATATACTCGATTTTCTCCTTACTTGAAAGGCTATTTTGCAAACCACTTTCTCCCTTTGCTTTAGCCGATGACCAAGGATCTTAGGAGCAGGAGGAGAACGTTCCCCAAGCTGAAGGTAAGCTCCATGATCATCTTCAACCTTGAATTGATGGTTGAAATCGGATTTCAACATTGATTTTCTTCTCTCCTCCATCCAATGCTCAACCTTGATTGTCTTTTATATCCAAGGAGTTGGAAACGAACCCTTGATAGTTGGAGGACATTATTTCACCATTATAGACGTGAATCTTGAAGCTTTGAAGCTAATTTGAAGGCAGGTTATATACTTGTACCCATCAATGTTATTGTTGATTTCAATTTTTCATCATATGTTGATCTTTTATTTTCCTTCTTGAATAATTGTTGAATTCATCATATATATGATAGTGGAATTCGGAGGTCTAAAGCTTTATGATGATGACATCATCTTAGCACACACCTTAAGAAAATCAGAAGAAAATGGTTTCTTTTAGTTGGTCAAACAGTTTCAAACCATTTTAGACCAAACGGTTTTCAAACTGTTTGGTGACCAAACAGTTTCAAAACCAATTAGAGGGCAAATGGTTTCAAACTGTTAGAGACTAAATGGTTTCAATAGGTTCAAGCATTGATTGGTTTCATGATCTAATAACTTCAAACAAATCAAATTCAATTGATTTCAGAACCCTAGTTCAATTGGTTTCAAAACCCTAGATCAATTGATGTTAAAACCCTAATTTAGGGTTAAACGGTTTCAATCCTGATTTGACCAAACAGTCTCAAACCATTTGAGGACCAAACAATCTCAAACTATTTGAAGATCAAATGGTCTCAAACCGTTTAGGGTTAATCAATATTCAAATCAATTCAAGATCAAACGATCTCAAACCGTTTAGGGTTGATCAATCTTCAAGACCATTTAAGGTCTAACGATCTTCAAACAGTTTGATGAGTAAGAGGTCAAGACCATTTAAGGTCTAACGGTCTTTAGACCGTTTGAAGGATTGGACCAAGACCGTTTGACGGTCTAAACGGTCTCAAACTATTTAGAGGTTTTGTCCAAGACCGTTTGGAGGTTTGGTCCAAGACCGTTTGAAGGTGCAATTGGTCCAAGACCGTTTGAAGGTTCAATTGGTCCAAACCATTTGAAGGTCCAATTGGTTCAAACCATGTAAGTGCTAATAACCCCATAAGTGGTTGAAGAGTATCTCAAGGTTGATTTCAATGGAAGTTCCTCTAAATTATTTAGGTGATTAATATATTTACAGTGATTATCCCTTGATGCCTATGAAGGTATTAAATTTAATGCACTATGATAAGCATAGGTGCATGTACTTAGTGAAGGGATAAGTCAACTGAATAAGGTATGATGATGATGTGTGTTCCTAGTACATGGAACAATGACAAGTATGATTTAATACTTAAATAATACTATGTGCTCCAAGATATGTGGAAGCCCTGACTTAGGGTTTGGATTAATGAGGTAATCATAAAACCCTAACGAATGGATAATGGAAACCCTAATCAATAAGGAAGATTACAATGCATGAGTTTAATTGAATACTTATGATGGTATTATGTAATTCTAAACATGTGGATCAATGAGATAGGTTTTGGATATTAATTATAATATCAATGCATTCTCCTAGATGCATGGAGTTTTGAATTAGGGTTTGATCTTTGATAATGTGATCATGAAACCCTAATTGAGAAGGATGAGAAACCCTAACCCTAATACAGGGTAATGTTATGTGAAACCCTAATACAGGGTAATGTTATGTGAAACCCTAATACAGGGTAATGTTATGTGAAACCCTAATACAGGGAAATGTTATGTGAAACCCTAAATTGATAAAGATGTAAAACCCTAACCCTAATGAGGGAATAGTGATGTTATCTTTGTACTGCATAATGTTAATATGTAATTGGTATGGTTGTTATCAAGTATACTAACCATACAGGTATCATGAGATGATGAGCATAACCAGGTATGAGCTATGATGCTAATGGGCCTTATGATCCATTATTTTAATTATTGCATAGTGAGAGGTGACAAGAAGTTTAATATTCCCGGTGAACTATGTGAGATGCTTATGTAAAAAGTATCATGAATACTTTGGTCAGATGACCTGGAGGTAATAGTTACATGAATGTGGTAACCATGTTCTGTGATGAACTAAGGGTTGGAATACCAAGATCCAGTAAACATGATGATGATATTGATGATGGTATTGTTGAGGGATGTAAATTCCCAGTAATGAGATAAGGGATCGAGATCCCAATGTTTTATAAAGTTCTGAAGAGTACTTGATAAAAGTATCACATGTTTCTTTGTCGCATTTGTCATAATAATTCTTGTTTAAAAACTTGATTGATGCTAAAAGAATATGGTAATGTACTTAAATAATCAAGTGGAATTTTATCATGTAGAGCCCTAGCCACAGATCCATCATCGTCAGTAGTTGGTGATGGTGAAATAGGTTTTCCTATGGGAACTCCTGGAATGCATATTTTTTAATATGTGGGGGTAATGGGCAAATATATCATGACGCCTCATAGGAATGACTGCAGGCCATATCCTATGCACAGGAATGGTTATGGACCATATCCTAATAAGAGTATGGATATGGGCCATGACTCCACAATACCAGGAATTGGCTACGGGCCATATCCTGAAGAGAGTATATGCTACGCACTATAACTCTATAGCTAAGTTTCTAGTATACCCTGGAAAGCTATTTTAGTAAGAGATAAGAGATGTCCTGCATGTGGTCTCGCACTGACCGAGATAGATGAGGTGATGGAGTCTGTCTCTTCCATTGACCTTGTGTGGTAATGATGCTTACGTAAACGTGGTCGGTTGGAGCATGAACAGTATAACTCATCTCCTCAGGGCATAAGTATTATTGTAAAACGTAACCAGCCACGTAGCGTATTTGCTTAAGAATGAAACACGGAAATCATTGGTTGATGTTACATTGTTTATTGTATCCTAAAAGGATAGATGATATACATGTTCTTCATATTCCTTATTAAAATGGATAGATGATGTACTACTTTATCATTCATAGATGTAATGCTTTAAAAGATGATATTTCTCTATTCTGCTTAATAATGATTAAATCATGTTGTTCAATAGAGACTCCTCTATTCAGTTTATTACTATTTATCCACAATAATAATATTTCTGGTGGAGAATTATATCTCTCGCTGTTACAATTTCAATTGTCTCACCCCTGTAGGATCCAACCTTTTAGGTAGACGAGGACGAGGAGGTAGAAACCACACAACATAAGAAGGACATCAGCATTAGGGATAGCAATAACATCTCAGGTGGAGATACTGACTGTCGTGTCTTGTAGATATGAGTCCTATGAGTTGTCTCTATACTCTCAGGTCCTTGGAGTTAGTAGTTAGTTCTTTAACGATCGATCTGAGATTTTGGCATTGAATGCCTCGAGGTTTTAGGTTGCTTATGTGTAGATTTAATAGAGAAATTGTTGGATGTAATCCTTGAGAAGAGAGGGTACATGGAATGTATTTTGTGGACCAGAATGTATATACTATATTTTGGTTCTTGTTATAAGAGTTTCCTGGAGATGGATCTCTTAGTAAATGGTTTTAATTTTTAGTGATTTTTGTTAATCTGTTATTTATGTTTTATTCCACATTAATCATCACTTTTGTCGTCACAGTAACTGGCCATATTCATAGTTGAACTCTACATTGAGGTTTTCATCACTAAGGAATAAGCTAGTGCTCAGTTTAGTCTCTTAGAGTCACTTGTGTTGAATCAGGAGTCGGGTTCAACTTATAAGATCACAGGGAGAGTATCGGTGACGTATTTGCAGGATGGGGTGTCTTATAGAGTCAACTTGAAATAAGGTTACTAGAGTCATGGAAGATTTGGATATTTTTCTATCTATGATGATAATGGCTAAATTTTATTTTTCTAGATTCAGGTCCCTCCCAAAAATCCAAAGGAACCATTCTCACAAAGTTTGATGGAGTTTGGGTTAAAGGGAAAGTCTTTATTGGACTTCTATCCTGAGGAGTAAGGTGATGTGTTTGTCATCAGATATCCATCCATTGGTGACAGGGGCCACCTTACTAGGAATTTGGATTGTGGAACAAGTAATTAATCACCAACGACAAAGGAACAACCTCGGGGCGGTGCATTTTTGGGGAGTAGCCCCCTTCTTCATAAAGTTCCTCGCACATACATTAAGGGAGACATCCAAAGGTGACTGAAACACCAGAATAATGCCTACATTTTCTATCACACAACTAAGTTTCAACCTATTCGAACTTTAGGTCAAACCAATTATTAAAATTATATTTATTTAGAATTATCTTACTTTAATTCATTCATAGAAAATTCGTATTAGCCTCAAAAAGCATTGAATTGCAACCAAAATTTATGAGGATTCTTATCTTAGCATTATCTTATCCTAGAAAAAACTTGAAATGAATATACAAAAGATCATTATCCTTTTCTTGCCTTTCAAGTGTTTACTTATATAAATTGGTCAAGTCACAAATGTTCCTATTATCCTTACAAACTTGGAAATTATCTTCATATGGTTATTATCCCATGTTGTATCAAAGGTAGGTCCCAAATAAGCCTGTTGATTACCCTCAATTAGTGTTCATCCAAACATGGATAATTCACATATTTATTTCTCAATATATTAATTAACTTGGAATCTTCTAGAATTTTAGATTTTCTTTTTATAATTAATCAACAAAACTTGCATGGAATTATTAACATTAGATAAGAGCATAGAATTCCTTAAATTTGGCAAATTTGTATTTATGGACTAAATTACAAAACAAATGCGTAGAATTCAAGGTTTTCAAATACACCTTACTTAATTCTCAAATTGCATTATAGTAAATCAAATGCTCGAAAACTCAGGTTATAGCATGCTACTTGTCTCTCTTCATCTAGATTTGCTTTGCATTTTTTAGAGGAAACTTATATGGTCACACATCAAGTACTTTCACTCACTTCACTCCATTGTGAGTGTGTGATGTGAATATATCTCCTGACTCCCACTGCCCATGATAGAGTATCCTTCATGACTGTGACCAACATGTGTGAATTTAATCTAGGTTCATATTCACGAGGGAAGAACACTCATCAAATTGGAGTCGTAGTACTTTTTGAAAAAATAGGATGGTTGGAGTACTTGGAAATTGTAAATAATTATTTTGAAATCTCTTATGATCTATCACATCATGGATGGAGATTGGATTAAAAAATATAGGATATATAATAGATGATATAGTAGAGAAAGTGTCCCTACTTTGCTATTCTCTTTTCTACTTCCCTTTCTTTCTTTCTTTTTTCTTTTTCTAATTTGATTTTTTTAAAATTAATAGGTTCCTAACAGAGTAGGAGGTATCATGTAGACCCACAAGCTCATGGTGCAAGGCCAAAGTATCTTGTGATGTGTGCTCATGTCTTGATGAATAAAGTTGTTTTCTTGTATTGTAAATTTTGTAATGTTGTGTGTGGTATATGGAGGCTTCTAGATTTGCAAGTTGCATCTGAGTTTGTTTGAGTTGAGTTGAGAAATAAAAGGAAAAAGAAGAAAGAAATCTTGAGATCCAAGCTAGACTATATTTTTTGTCCTTTCCTCACAAATGTAGTGACTTTTGGAGGGTAATGTTGTGTCATTTGTTTGTCAAAAAAATAAATATAAATTTTAACTAGATATTTGATAATTTATTAAATGGGAAACTCTATGGACAAGGCTCATAGAAATAATAAATGAAGTCCAAGTTGAATCCTAGTACATGGAATTGCATTTTATTGATATACCTCCAATTAGTGGAATAATTAAGAAAATGACATTAAAATAGACAAAGAATATGAAAGAGACTGTAAAAAACTTTGATATGCATATGAAGACTGAATTGATCTAGATTTTTAGAAAGGGACCAAAAATGAGTGTTCAATACATACACTAACATATTAAACTCATCATGTATAACATATACAATATTTAACTTGTTCCTCATACAAAACAAAGATGCAAGTAAATAATATATTATATAGAATACATAATACATAACATATGACACAACTAACTAACTATGTAAAGGCTTGATTAGATAAAAAAAATTAATATAAAAAGTACAACATAGTTAATACTTAATGTAACAAAATCAGTGATAAATTGGACCAAATTACAATGAATTTATTTGGAGTGGGAACACAAAAGGATGCAATACGCACTTTGTTGCTTGGAATAAAATTCTATCACCCACACATATAGGTGGTCTTGGAGTTAGGACATCAAGGGAGTTCAATGAAGAACTTTTGATGAAGACCACTTGCATGTTTCTGGACAAGTCGTAAAATAATTGGAAACCACTTCTTAATGATAAATATAAGAGATCCAATAGTTTCCAGGGAAATGGCTCACTAATCTGGCATAGTATTATTCATTCTCGGATTCAGTAAGCAACGAGTTTAATTGCTACAACTATCGGAAACATTAATGGAACACTAGTCTGGAGTGATAAGTGATTATAGATTGCTACTACACCAATCCTATGAAGCAACAAAGTGTTTCTTGATTATCTAAAGGATCTCAAAGTCTCAAGTTCAGTTATAGAAGATGGTCTCTAGGATGTGGACTTTTTGACACACTATTTCGTTGAAAAAAGCGAGAAGACAATCATATCTATGCCTACTACATTAGATGCTCTTGGTGAGGATGAAATCTATTGGATAAATCATCCACATGGCCAGTTCTCGTAGAAGGAAATGTATAACTGACTCATCACTTCGAGGATTATATCCTTTGAAGGAAATTGGGATCTATTGTGGAAATAGAAACCTTCTCGTATTAAAAATTTTGTCTGGTTACTCAACCATGACATGCTACTCATAGATCACACGAGGGAAACTAGACATACGGTTGATGATGGTATATGTGAGAGACAAGTTGACCTTTGAGACATGCCTTCATGTCATAAAAGATTGCCCCAAGATTAAAAACATGTGGACAATGCTAAAACCAGACTTGCTCACTACTTTCTTCAGCACAGGGAATGCCAAAGAATTGATGAAAATGAGCCTTATTAATGGAAGTAATAAAACTATCCAGAATATCACTTTTATGATTGCATGTTGGAAAGCTCTGAAAGTTAGGAATACACATATTTTTAACAACACTTTAATTCCTATGTGAAACGTGATTATAGATAACCGGACTTATTATCTGAACATTATAGAGACTTTGAAGAGAACCCAAATGCCAAGAGAAATCGATTCACTCATGCAATACAACAGGTGGAAACCTCCTCAACGTGATTGGATCTAGATGAGTGTCAACATTCCTAATAACATGCAAAGCACAAGTTCCATTATTAGAAATGAAAGTCGTGACTGGTTAACAGGTGGATCGATCAAGCATGCAGGAAAAGACCCACACGAAGGGGAACTACTAGCCATTGTTAGATGTCTTCTAGCAACAAACATTTGGTTGTGGATGAACTGCGAGGTGGCTACTTATTCAAAATTGTCTGTCATCTACTTGGAGAATGTCCCACAATGCCCCACAAATACTGGCCTCTAATTAGTAGAATACATATAACGAGAATTGAATTCTAGAATACCATCATTGTCATTTTGTCTAAGTAAGAAGGAAGGGAAATCGCCTAGCAGATAAACTAGCTAAATGGTTCGTCATGATACTGTGAGAGGTTTTTCAATCCCATACACGTCCTGAAGAATTGAAGGAATTGCTGGGCTAAGCCAAAGTTGTAGCTCCACACTGAGATAATTGTGTTCTGGTTAATAATGAAAATGTAACAAAAGATGGAACGAACGCGATATTGTCAAAAGGTGGGCTTGATATGGCCATAATTAAAAATAAAAATACAGGTCGAGACTGATTAGTGACCCATCTATGAATACCGGTTTCAATTTGGGCTTTGGCTTACAAAAACTCTGCATAACTGATTCTCATCGCTACCTACTCTGGGAAGATGAAAATAATGAGTCAAGCATAATTTATAATATCATCGAGCCACATTAGTAGTACGCGACAACGATGTGACACTGTCGTTTCCCCGACTTTGAAAAAATACGAAAAGCGGTCTAATTACTGTTTCAACCAAATGTAAGCTAGCGTATTAAAATATCCCAAGTTACAAACTCATCAGCCGAGCAATAGATATATTCCAAGTTGCGAACTCACGGTAGAGTGGGCTGTGGGATTTCAAAGTCGTAACTGACATGTGTGACTAATTACAGTTTCAACTAGTGACTAACGGGGTTACAAACTCGTGACTAACGTTTAGGTGTAATTACAGTTTCAACCAGCTACCAGCGTAATAGAATATCTCAAGTTACAAACTCATTAGCAACGCAATAGAAACAGTTGAAGTTACAAACTCGTGACTTACGTGGGTGCGGGTCTGAGTCGGCTGTCACGATACACGAGGATTGGATTCCATTGACGACGGATTTCGTCCCCTTCTGCACCTACTTGCCCATTAATATACACGAGGATCAGTTTCGTTGACGATGGATTTCGTCCCTTTCTAAACCTACTTGCCCCCTAATCTTATAGCAATAGCAATCATCATTTTCCTTTGATGCTTGCGCCCCACCTTCCCTGCACTACTCAAGACGAGAAGCACGCCTCAAAGTGCGACTGGGAAAAGTTGTGTTTTGGCAGTATTCCAACACAAGGAATCAGGTTGATAAGGTAGTTTAAGCCTGCGTTTGGTTCCGGATATCGGTTGGATTTCGGCTTGTCTTATTATGCCACGTCTGCGCCACGTCTGCACGATCCAGTCCCATTTGCAGCCTGCGCGTTTGGTTCGAAATCCTAAAATGGTCCCGTTTCAGGTTCCGTTATCCTGAAATCTGGGTTGGCCCAGTCACATTAGCAGAGGGATTTCGTAACCCAGTCCTGATTTGGCTCTGTCTTTTTGTGTATTTTGTTTTATCACCTAGACTGAAAAGCACAAGTTACGATGTCAGTCCAATATAATGATGGGATCAGTGTGCCAAACAGAAATAAGATTTGCTACAATATGCTAATCCTCGATGACTGGACATATCTGGTCTAGCTCAGTCCAGGTTTCGTAATCCATATCTCGAACCAAACGGAGGCTAAGGGTTCAATGCGTTGTGATTTTCTTTCCCACCAACTTGTTTGTCACATGGAAACCAGCTCACCTGCACGAGGCGAAACCCTAACCAAACAAGCGGTCCTTAGCTGGAACAAGGAATATTAAGTATTGATAAACTGCATGCGCACCACCAATATGGTTGGGTTGTTGTTTCTGTGGTTTATAATGTTGTTGGTATAAATCCTCACAATATCTTTGCGATATATTTCCCTAAGAAGATACAAGTGAATGGATTATACTTTATTAGCAGTATTGTAACTGTAAGGCTCTTATTCTTTACATCTAGTTAAAAATGAGAGATAAATGAACCAAAGATAGAGTAAGAATTATATAAAACACACCGTTTCCGTCTGTTATGAAAATGTTTATATTGGTTTTTCAACTTGTCATAGCTAAATGAGATGCTAGTAAGTTTGATCACCTTATAGTAATAGTTTTGTTTTACTTAACGCCATCAGCTGCATGTAAATGCAGGTAGGACTGAGACAATCTCAGTACAAACATATAGACCCAATACTGGACTGGATTGAATTGGAATGTTGATCAGGTATAGTATGATCCTGGGATCCAGATATGAGAAGGTCAGTTACTCGATCATCTTTAAACTTAACAACCAGCTCAGCTAGTAAAGGCTATTGTCGGTTATAGCACACAACATGTGTTCAGAGTTGCCATGTAAAACTATTAAATTCGAAGCAGGTACAAAAATCTGTTCAAAAGAAAAATTACCAAATATCCTAAGCAAAATATCCAACGGATATCATATGATGCCATCCAAATCCAATTTGATACATTCTGAATGCCAATAAGTACAAGCGTGAACATAAAATAATGTTTATAAGTTTATAACTATGAAATGTTATACTGCGACTACATATATACCACAAAATGCTTACGGTTTTCATATTTTATACATATCTTATATATTATTAAAAATATATTTATCTATTTATCAAAATTAGATTTAGATGTAGAATGGATATACAATATGCAATATAAGGTTCAATATTTGGGATCCAAAATCAATCTATCAGGTGAATATTGTATTCTCTTTTTAAATTTATATGCAAACATGGAGGTAATTTGCAGATCTAGGATATCCACTTGCTCAATTCCAAATGTACGCTATTGATACACATCGTCTAAAATTTCCTAATTGACTCTTTGTATATAAAAATTGAAATCTCATAATTGTCAAAATAAGAATGAAAAATAAACACTATGACATGCTATATGTTTATGTAGAGACTATTCATTCCCGTTAAAATAGAATATCAAAGAAACCGAAGTCAAGTAAATCCTAATTTTGTTGGCGTAAATAATTTGACAACTAGTAGACAAAAAAATAAGAACCAAAATGAGAAGAAACAAATAAATCTTTTGAATCGTTTGGCTGGAAGAACTTTTTTTATAAAAATCTGGAGGCACTATTATTCACCATGTCCTCCGTTTATAGGAAAAATAGAAAGGTAAGTACAAAGTATTGTCCAAAAATCCTCTCTAGGACTCTCAAGGGAGAATTTCAGACAAGAGTTCCATGCCCAAACACCCTTTTTAGTCTTTGTGACACATTTCACCAAACCATCAACAACCTTGTTTGCTCACCTAGGGTTGAAGGTGATTGAGACATCACACATCCTCTAAAGCAGTTGGAGACCGGTCCCTATAGTCGGCTTATACTTTGCAGGGACTGATACCACTCCATTGATGTAGTCGCCTGCTAGCTTGTGTTCAGTAATGATGAGAATGCCCTTAGTGCAATGTTGAATTGCATAAAAGCTTCCGAAAATGGCCTATAATGCAATTCTAGTAAAATCTAGGAGGTCAGAAGACTCACTTCCTCCCAAAAACGACCAACATTCATGATTTATAAGCATGAAACTAGTAGTGACCCTCGTCGTTGTCTTAGTGAAGGCTCCATCCATATTAAGTTTCAATGACTTCTGAGGAGGGGTTCCCATTTGTGTACAGGTGTTGTGGCATTCCAACCTATGTTGGCCTCCTTGTGAAGGCTTCTGTTATGATCCACACTTGATTGATAATAAGGTGTACATCTTGAGGTGGGGACCGATAGTTGTTGTCAAAGATGAGACCGTTTATGCTCTTCTAAATCACATCTAATGCCACAACAGATATAGTGTACCTGTTGGCCTTGTCAAATTTCCATCTTAAGTTGTTGGATGGCCATTGCTGTAAATGACTATTGTCCTCAAAGTGAAAGTTGTATCTATTTCACAAGTAGTGCCAAACCTCCTTTGCAAAACGACAGGCAATCAAGACGTGAAGAGTAGTTTCTAGAACCTCTCTACAGTGAGGGTAAAGGTTTTTAGTGGCCAATTCCCTATTTACCCGATTGTAGTTGGTCATCAGACCATCAGGACGCACTTTCCATGAGAAAAATTAAATGTGTTGAGGGAGATTTAGCTTCCAAATGCTTGACCAACAACCCTAGACATGGGTTCTGACCCCCTTAAGGAGATGGTTATAAACATGTTTAGTAGAGTAATGCCCATTGTGAACACTAGTATATTGCTATTCGTCCATTCTCACATCAGGGTTGGAAAGAACAATGTTCATGATATATCTTAAAGGTGTCTCTAGTGAACTAGTAGTCCATAAAGTCAGTGCTCCAATGATCATCCACCACCATTGAAGACACCTTGAGATCTCTATATTCCTCATGAACCTCCCAATTAGCTTTTAGGATGGGTTTGACTTTGCCTTCGACCCAATTGTCATCCCAAATAGAAGTATCTTCCCCATTGTGAACAATCCATCCAATGTGTAACAACATCTCCTCCGCATGATTCTTAATGAATTTCCACATATGTGAGCCTTGTAGCTTGCCTCTAACTTTAAGTTGTCTATATTTGGCGTCCATAGTCTCACGCTAGTGGATATTTCGATGAGTGTAGGTGTCCCACATGACTTTAGATAAGAGGGCTTCATTTTGGATTCTTGCAAGCTTGATATTGAGGCCTCCCTACTTCTTTGCAGCCACGATCTTCTTCCTCCCTATCATATTAATTTATAATCACAACATTACTTTCCCAAATGAAGTTCTAGATACTATGGTCAATGGTATCACAAACAAATATAGGGAGGTGAGTAGTTTGCATGAGATAGACAGGAGTGACATTGAGTAATGAGTGAGCAAGGGTGACTCTATCAGTGAAGGAGAGAGTGTGATTGGCCTAGGAGTTGATTTTTCTCTAGTTGTCGTTCTGGATGTTCATGTACAAGGCCTTATTTGCACAATTGTGTAGGATCGAATCCCTAGGTGATGCACTAAAATTTTAGTTGTTCCTTGCCCATGCGATGACATATACGTCTTCTTATCACTCTGTCAACATTCTTCCAGAAGAAGATAGTATACTTTTCTTTTGAGAGCATCTGGCTTGAATCTTTCCCTAAGTCACATATGCATTTCATCATGGTACCGGCTTGAGAGGGAATAGCTTCCCTAAACATAATAATGTCATCCACAAAGTAGGCATGAGTGGTCAAAGGACCTTTGCTAGTAATCCGCAATGCATACTACTTCCGTTGTCCACTAAGCTGGTAATACCTTGACTCAATCTCTTAAGAAACAAAACAAAAATGTAGGGAGATAGGGGATCTCCCTGGCAGATGCCTCATGTTTTCTTGAAGCGTTATAGGGTATCCCCCTACCATGCTAAGTCAATATCACCAGACATAATGATGTTCATTATTGATTGGACCAACTTCTCTGATATGGCAATTCTCTTGAGAGTGTATCGAATGTAGCATAACTCCATTCTATCATACACCTTTGTCATATCTAGCTTAACCACCATGAAAGCCTTCCGAGAGGATCTCAATCTCATCAAATGTACCACTTCCCACACAAGGATAATGTTGTATGTGATGTGCTGGCCAGGAATGAAGCTACTCTGGTAAGGTGAAATCCAGTCATCTAGGAAAGGCTTGATTCTCTCCATGATGTTCTCGGATAGCAACTTTAGACTGGTATTGTTTAAGGCAATGGGTTGTAGCTGATGGTATTTTTTGAGCTCATTGTCTTTGAGATAAGGATTAGGGTAATATTCACCATATCAGTCAGGGTCGGTGCATTGACAAAACACTCAGATATTTTTATCCTTAAAGTCTTCTTCACATTCATCATGTTGGTTTGAAGGAATCATGCATCCATGACATCTAGTCTAGGTTCATCTTCATGAGGGTTGATAAGATTTCCTCATTGGTAGGAGTCCTTACAAGCTCCTTGATGCAGAGTTGAGGGATATATGAGAAAATCCCTGGGTATCTCACAACATGGGTCATGATCCTTTACATTGTCACTCTTGTAAAGAAATCCACAAAGTTGTTTTTGATAAGGGTTTTCAGTATGGTGGCATCTTCAATCCAAATTTTCTCATTGACCTTCATCATTCTAACAACATTTGTTAATCTTTTACCTAAATGATACCCTAAAAACAATTGATGTTTGAGTCCCCCAGCTTGATGTGATCACATCTTGCTTTCTACTACAACTCCACTACCTTCAGAATCTCAAGGAATTCCCCTTTCCTTGCAATGAGGGTGTCATCGATCTCCTTATAGTAGCCATTGTTTAGGCATGTTTGTAGATAGCTGATAGAATCCAAATCCCATCTCATGTTTGCTTTTCTACTTTCCTTTCTCTAATGTCCCACCTTTTAGCCTTCTCAATGAAGGTGTTGATGGCATTAGTGTAATCCATATCCTTGTTCCACGATTGATTTAAAATTTTTTGAAAGGACGGATGTTTGTTCCATACTATGTTTGTCTTTAGGAAATGAGCATATTTCTTAGTTGTAGTATCAGTACAAATAATAGGGGTATGATCTAAAGTAACTTTAGTAAGAACTTCCACACGAGTGAGGGGAAATTTCTCTAGCCATTTAGTATTAGCCACTGCCATGTCCAACCATTGTTGAAGCATACTTCTACTGAAAGTTATGCTTGGTCCAGAATTCCCGAGCTCTTCAAGGCTCCCTACTATAAAAGCTTCCAAGAAATTTTGTCTCTACAGAAGATTAGGGCATTGCTTCCAATCTTCTCATGAGGGTGAATAATGACATTAAATCTTCCTAACACCACCCAAGGTAGAGAAGATGTTGCCCGAAAGGTAATAAGGTGATTCCATAGAATGTGTTGCTTTACCTACTTAGTTCTAGCATACACGACGATCAGCAAGTAATGTTTATTGGTAACACATTGTATGAATTCTTCTATAGAGACAACACCTCTAGTGTCCCTACTCTGGCCTTCCATTAGCCAAATGACTCCAGAAAAGTCATTATCCTCCACCTGGTGAGAGTGATTATATCCCAATTGTCTAATAATGGTATTAGTAGTTTGTCTAGTGGTATGTGGTTCAATGATATCAAAAATATCAATCATGTATCTATGAGATAACTCTTTTACTGTGTCATGGACATCCGTCGAGCAGATGCCCTGCACGTTTTAGGAAGCATAAATCATTTGACAAATGAGTTATGTTGCAAGCTTATCTCACCCTCTCCCACACCCTGTGGCTTCTTCCTCCCTCTCTTCCTTGACTCTGATCAGTTGAGGTCATTTGAGTTGTGCACCTTCTTTTTTGCATATGTGTAGCCCCTCACTATCCCTTAATGGTACCCGTGTCCCAGTGGTTGTCATTGATGTTTGATTTGAACTAAAACAAAATTTTGTTGGGGGGTATTGGTGGTCTTCTCTTTTGTAATGATCATTGTATCATCATTTGTAATGACATTGTCTACAAGATGATTCTCTTTCCCTAAAACTTTGTTCCTCATTGTGCAATTCATTTCTGGTGGATCATTCCTATTATGTATTCCTTGTAGGGGTAATCTAGTCACTTGTTTTTTCTTTTTACTTGCTTTTCTATTATTGTCTTTCTGTTGTCTCCAATTGATACCCGTAACTCAGTCAACAACCCCATTTAAGTCCATCTTCTCCTCTATGTGTTCTTCAACTAGGGACAAGTTGTTGAATTTGTTTGTTATGTCCGTGTTTGAGGCATCCAAATCATAATTAACCAAATCAACTAAGCGGAAGTGATCGTTAGCAGTAGATTACTGAAAATCACTAAAAATTAAATCCATTTAACAAAGAGATCCACATACAGGAAAACTCTTTCATAATGAACCAAAGTATTACATTAGCATTCTAGTTCAAAAGTACATACTCTGTATCATCCTTTCTCGAGGGTTACAAGCATCAATTGCCCTGTTTAAACTATATATAGCCAGTACAAAAACCTCGAGGCATCAAGCCAAAATCTCAGATCGATTCATTAAAGTACTAACTACTAATCTGAGGACATGAGAGTATAGAGACGATACATAGGACTCTATTTACACATACACAAAGCATGACAGTCAGTGTCTCCACTTGAGGAATCACTATTATTCTCTACTGCTGCTACTGCTACTGTCCTTCACCTATTGAAAGGTTTCTGCCTCCTCGTCCATGTCCACCTAAAAATGTTGGTGACCAACGGAGTGAGACCCATGTCCCAGCGAGAGATATAACTCTCCGCCAAAAAAAATTATTATTGTTGTTTAATTAGAATAAAACTGAACAGAGAAATTATATATATTTTCAGCAGTAGATAATTCAATGTCTAAACAGATTTAGAGCAATATTCTTATTCAAAGCATATTAGTTATAACTTGATAAAGTAGCATGTCACTTATCCAATAAGGATTTGAAGAACATACATAACCTTTATTTATCTAGAACATGCTAAGCAAGGTGACATCAGCCAATCATTCTCATATTTCATCCTTAAACAAATACACTACACGGCTGATTACGTTTTACAAACATTCTGAATTAATGCCCTGAAGAGATGAAGTATACCATTCATACTCTAACCGACCACGATTACGTAAAGCATTAGTACCACACAAGGTCAATGGAAGAGCCGGACTCTAAGACCTCATCCCTCTCGGTCAGTATGAGATTATCTGGCAGAGACAACACATGTCAAACTACAAAATAGCTTGCCAGGTATAATGGCATCTTCACTATAGAGTTATAGCCCGCATCATATACTCTCTTCAGGGTTATGGCCTGTAGCCAATGCCTGGTATCATATCATGGAGTCATGGCTCGTAGCCATACTCTTATTGGGGTATGGTCCGAAACCAATCCCATACATAGGAGATAGCCTGCAGCCATTCCTATGGGGCATAAGGATATAATTGCCCAATTAACCCCACATATTTAAAATATGCACATTGAGTTAAACTCATTTCACCATTCAGCAAATTGTGACGCTGATGGATCTGTGGTCAGGGAAACTACATTATATGATATCATTTGATTAATTAAGTGCAATATCATATTCTTTTAGCATCAATCATGTTTTCAAACAACAATTATTATAATAGATGATGTAAAAAGGAGTGTAATACTTTCATCAAGTCCTGTTCAACTTTAAGAACATATTGGGATCTCAGTCCCTCATCTCATCAGGAGCATTCTCAATCTTTCACAAACTCATTACCATGATTATAGAAAATGGGTATTCCAACCCTCAGTTCAATATAGAACAGTTGTTACCACTTATCAAGTAACTAATACCTTCAGGTCATCTGACCAAGGTAAACATGATACTTGTATAATAAGTATCTCACATGGCTCACAAGGCCCATTTCATCTCTTGTTACCTCTCACTAGGAAACAAAGTATATTATGGCTCACAAGGCCCATAAAGCAATAAATGAAATATCATTGCTCATACATGACTATGCTTATCATTTCATGAAACCTGCATGGTTAGTACACATTATAGCAATTATATAGTTCAACACCATGCAATACAAGGGTAGCATCACTATTCCCTTATTAGGGTTAGGATCTCCCAAATTTATCTCAATTAGGATTCCTCCTCAATTAGGGTTTACTATTCATCCCAATTAGGGTTTATATTCAATTCCCCATAATTAGGGTTTACTATTCATCCCAATTAGGGTTTACATTCAATTACCCATAATTAGGGTTTAATATTCATCCCAATACCCAAATTAGGGTTAGGGTTTATTATTTACATCCAATTAGGGTTTCTCATAACATTATCCTCAATTAGAATCACATCATTCCCCTGGATTAGGGTTTCACTCAGAATTGCCCTAAATTAGGGTTTGGGTTCATCAATCACCTCAATTAGGGTTTTATGATCTCTTTATCAAGGATCATACCCTAATTAGGTATCCCATTCATTTTTAATGTGTTACGGTTTAATTACTACATGATCACTATACATGTATGTAATTATCTCTCTTATCCTCTCTAGGACATTCATTACTCCGATCTTGATCGGATTGAGTCAAACCTATATTCAAATTCATATGTATAGGGTTAGCATTGTATATTGAGTCATTGTTTCCATAAGTACCAAAGGTTAATCCCCTTTAAATATTATTACACATTAAGTACCTTAGGAATACAACCATTGTACATATATTTGATAATTATCATCATCAATCAAGAAATCAATTGATTTATCTTCACCTTAAATCTCCAACCGATTTAGGGTATATTCAATTCCAATCGATTTTTAACCTTTGAATTCTTCAATCGGTTTGACCACTTAAACCATCAAACAGTTTTGAAACTGTTTGATTCCAAACGGTTTCAAGACCGTTTGGATTCAAACAGTCTCAAGACTATTTGGTCCAAATCATCTTGAAAACCGAAAGGATTAGTTAGGGTTCTCTTCAATCAAATCGATTCAGGGTTTCAACATTGAATTATCCATCAATTTGATCATTTAATTGTAACCATTAGTTCTTTATTCATTCATGAACCCATTCATCCTTCAATTGATTTGACTCTTCAACCCTCCAAACGGTTTGAAATCGTTTGGGCACTTAGCCCTTAAAATCGTTTGAGCAATTATACTTGAAATCAAATGGACCTATCCACCTTTGAAATCGATTGGTTGACTCAACTTAGAAACTGACTGGACCTCCAAATCATTTGAGACTGTTTGATGCCAAATGGTTTCAAGACCGTTTGGACTCAAACGGTCTTGAATGGACCAATTAGGTTCTCAATCAACCAATTGATTAGGGTTTTGATACTTCAACCCGATTAGATTAGGGTTTTCAATTGATGCTTCAATTATATTTGAAACCAATGAGATCAAACCAAAAGAAACAATTGGATCAATAATCCAATTACATCAGCTTATACCTCCAAATGGTCAACTATGGTCAAACACTCCAAATGGTTTGAAACTGTTTGGTTTCAAACGGTTTGATGAAACAGTTTGAAAAATTCAATTGAAACCAAATGGTCCCAATTTTTGAAAATGTTTGCCTAGGCTACTAATTGAGGTGTGTGCTTGAGATGATATCATCATCTTCAAGCTACAAACCCACGAAACATGCTGTGATTTCCATGGTGATTTCATCAATCAACCAAGTTAAAATTTCGGAAATAAAGAAGAAATCAACAATTGATAAAGATATGAAATCAATAACAATGTACAAGGATTTAAGTTATATAACCCACCTTCAAAGTGGATGCCAAGCTTCAAGATTCACATTCCTAATGGTGGTTGAAGATTTCTCACTCCACAAGGTTCGTTCCTCAAGCTTTTGAGTGAAAAAAATTGGCTAGAATTGAAGATTGATTGAAGAAAAGAAGAAATTAAGCATTGATTTGTGATTTTCACCATGAATTTGAGGTTGAAGATGATCAAGGAGGTTACCTACAGTTTGGAGTTCGTTCCCCTGATGCTCCTAAGTTCCCTTGTGCTCATCCAAAGCAAGGAAGAAAGAAAAAACTGAAAAAGAGTCTTTGGTTGAGAAAACATTAAGAGAAAAGAGAAGGATTTCATCCCTGAAATCATCAAATTATCCACCCCTAACAAGGATTTCATCCCTGAAATCATCAACGAAAACATTAAGAGAAAAGAGAAGGGTAATTCCTCCTCATCTCTTCCTCTAGTTCCCACGTAGCTTTTTCAACACCATGATGATGCCAGACAACTTTCACGAGACATGTTTTTTTCTTTTTTCAGCTTTTTAATTCTTTTATCAAGGATAATCACAGGTCCTTCAACATATGATATATCATCATTTAACTCAACCTCCACAGGTTGTAAAACTAACTCTGTGTCAAGATGATACTTTCTCAACATGGAGATATGGAACACTGGATGCAACTTATGCAGCTCAGGTGGTAACTCCAGCTTATAGGCTACCTTTCCAATCCGTTCAATGATTGGATAAGGCCCCATAAATGTAGGAGCTAACTTTCATTTCTTTCCAAATCTGAGAACACCTTTCCAAGGTGAGACCTTGAGATATACTTTGTCTCCAACTTAGAATTCTAAGGGTCTCTGCCATTTGTCGGCGTATGACTTCTGTCTATCATGTACAGTCTTTAACTGTTGTTGTATTACTTTAATCTTCTCAGTTGTCTGTTACACTAGCTCAAGACACAAAAGTTGATATTCCCCTATTTCATACCAGCATAACGGAGATCTACAATGTCTACCATATAAAGCTTCATATGGTGCCATGTCAATACTGTGTTGATAGCTATTATTATAAGCAAATTCTATCAAGCTCAGGTGTAGATCCCAACTTCCTACAAATTGAAGGACACATGCCCTAAGCAAACCCTCCAAAGTTTGTATGGTTCTTTTAGACTGTCCATCTGTCTGTGGGTGAAAGGTTGTACTAAACCTTAACTACGTACACAAAGCTTTATGGAGTTGCTCCCAAAATGACTCATAAACTGGGGACCTCTATCAGAAACAATATTAACTGGGACCCCGTGCAACCGCACTATCTCATCTACATAAATCTGTGCCAGCTTATCAGCATTGTAGGTTGTTTTGATAGGAAGGAAATGTGTTGTCTTAGTCAACCTATCAACTATCACCCAAATGGAATCATGACTTTTGGTTGTTCTGGGCAAACCAACCACTAAGTCAATGGTCACATGATCCCATTTCCACTGCGTTATACGCAATGGTTGCATTGTTCATGTGGGCTTCTGATGTTCAGCTTTAACCTGCTGACACATCAAACACCGCATAAAAAACTCATCAACATCTTTCTTCAATCCTGGCCACCAATACATATCTTTCAGGTTATGATACATTTTGGTGCTCCCTGGATGCATTGCATACATTGAAGAATGAGCCTCCTCCAAGACTAGCTTCCTCAAGTCATTGGCATCAAGTACCACCATCCTACCATGGTAACAGACTACCTGATCCTATGACTCATGACAGCCATCCCGTTTCTCACTACCATACTCTGACCTGATCTGCGGAATTACAGCATCAGCTTGCTTTGCTTCTTTAATTTGCTGTCTCAGAGTAGGTTTCATGTGCATCTCAGCTAACAGCCCGGCTAACAGTGATACCTTAAGTTGTATATTATTTTGCCTCAAGGAGATAAGCATATCTCTTTTAAAGCACACTAAGGAATTTAACTGTACTTTATCTAAAGCTGGTGATGATGATTTCCTACTTAGTGCATCAGCAACTACATTGGCCTTCCCTGGATGATAATCAATTGTACAATCGTAGTCCTTGATTAACTCCATCCAGCGGCATTGTCTCATGTTCAACTCATGTTGAGAGAAGATATATTTTAGATTCTTAAGGTCTGTGAAAATCTGGAATGTTTCTCCATAGAGATAATGTCTCCAGATCTTCAAAGCATGGACCACAGCAGCTAGCTCTAGATCATGTTTCGGATAATTCTCCTCGTATTTCTTAAGCTGTCGAGAGGCAAAACAAATCACATGATTATCCTTCATCAACACACAACCTAGACCATTCTTAGATGCATCACAAAAAACTATATACCCCTTCCCTTACTCAGGTAACACCAGCACATGTGCACTTGTTAACCTTTCTTTCAACAGCTGGAAAGAATGTTGACACTTGTCATTCCATACAAAAGGAACCTCCTTCCTGGTCAACTTGGTTAGGGGTAAAGCTATAGAAATGAAGTTCTTAATGAACCTCCTGTAGTATCCGGCCAGCCCTAGGAAACTGTGTATCTCCATCGGTGTCTTTGGTTGTTCCCATTACAGGATAGATTCTACCTTCTTAGGATCAACACGCATACCTGAGGCATGATATTACGTGTCCTAGGAAAGAAACTTCTGGTAACCAGAACTGACATTTGCTAAACTTAGCATATAGCTTATTCCCTCTTAGCAAAGTTAAAGCCTGACAGAGGTGTTGCTCATGTTGTTGAGCATCTCTACTGTATATCAATATGTCATCTATGAAGACTACTATGAACTGATCAAGAAAAGGTCGAAAGATTCTATTCATGAGTTCCATGAATGCATCTGGTGTATTAGTTAGTCCAAACGACATAAGTATGAACTCACAGTGACCATACCTTGTCCTAAAAGAAGACTTGGGTATGTCACTCTCCTTAATACGCAACTGATGATATCCCGACCTCAGATCTATCTTAGAAAAGATAGTTGTACCATGCAACTGATCAAACAAGTCATCAATCCTTGGTAGAGGATACTTGTTCTTTTTTGTTACTTTATTCAACTGCCTGTAATCAATGCATAACCACATTGATCTGTCCTTCTTTTTAACAAAGAGAATCAGAGCGCCCCATGGTGAAGTACTCGGGCGGATAAAACCTTTCTCAAGCAACTCCTGCAGTTGTTTCTTGAGCTCTGCCATCTCAGCAGGTGCCATTCTATACAGTGTTTGTGCTATAGGTTGTGTGCCCGGAATTAGATTAATCTCCAAATCAATCTCTCGGGGTGGAGGTACACCTGGAAGTCCCTCAGGGAATACATCTTAAAACTCTCTAACTATCAAAACTTTAGTAAGATTAGAACTCTCCATTGTGGTGTCTACCACATGTGCCAAGAATGCAAAGCATCCTTGTCTCATTAGCTTCTCAGCTACCATAGCTGACACAAGACAGGTTGGAAGAATCTTTCTATCTCCCTGAAAGATCCATGTGTCACTATCATCTGTGAACATAGCTTGCTTGGACTCACAATCCAAGACAACCTTATACTTTTCTAGGGTGTCCATCCCAAGAATTACATCAAACCCCTACATCTCAAGTGGTATAAGATCCACCTAAATGTGATGTTCAGAATAAGAAAGAGTGTAGGGAGAACATACCTCTCGCAACTCTACAGATCCAAACAAAGGAGTTTCTAATAACAAACCCTCTTCCCTATGACCAACTGTCATATTGCAGTCAAGAATCACTCCTCTAGTGATGAAGGAATGTGTAGCACTCGAATCAATTAAAATAGATATGAAGCAGGATGAAGACATATTATAATGAAACAGTTCCATCTAACCTGACACAACTCTGGGGTTGACAACTGCTTCGGGCTGGTTCATTGCATAGAATCTCATCGTCATCTGCGGTTGACTCGGTGCTTGATTATTGGGTGTCGATGATCCAGCTTGGGATGACGGTCCATGTCCTCGAGCATTGTTAGAAAATTGTTGCCTCTGTGAACCCCCATGTTGACTCTGCCTCTGAGGTTGAGTCACTATTGTGTTCCCAGCTGGACAGTCTCTTACCAGATGTCCCATTTGTCCACACTGGTGACATTTCCTGGTCTCAAGATAAGGTTTATGTGGTCCAGTCACCGATGTTGATGTTGTGCTGGGGGCTCTATTTAGAAAAAAACTACGGCCCCTACCCCTGCTTGACGTCCATTGTGTCTGGGTATTGAATGTTGATGGTTCTGCCGATGCAGAAAACCTTAGCTTTTTAAAACTCTTGGACCTTTTCCCTTAAAATGGAGTATACATCTTCTTACTACGGGTCTATCTCTTCTCGATCACAGACCTTTCTATCCTTCTCACAGACTCCACAAAAGTAGCAAACCTCTCCATGTTCTTCAAGGCAGACACAAGAGTGGTCAATTTAGCATTCAACCCCTTCTCTAAATTCTGAATTCTCTCTTCATCCGTAGATGCCATGTGCGGACAGAACCACAAAAGCTCCATGAACTTAGCCTCATACTCGCTAATGTTCATCGGTCCCTATTTTATCTTCTCAAACTGAGATATCTTCTCATCTAAGTAAGTCTTAGGGAAGTATCCGATGACAAATTCCCATCATAATTCTTCCCATCCAATCTCTACACCTGGCCTCTTGCCTTCTTCTATAGTCCACCAATGGATAGAACTCTCTTTTAACAGGTACACTACATGCCTAACCTTCTCTGCTTTAGGAATATTGACAATTTTGAAGGCCTTCTCTAGTTCTGTCAGCCACAAATTGGCATATGCTGGATCAGCTGTACCAGCATACTCCATGGCTCCAACCCGGTGAAGCCTCTCAAAATTCTGACCAGCTCCATGTCTCTCCTCAGGAACTAGTGCTCTTGGTGCAGGTGGTGGCATCCTATCCGCCATGTGCATCATAGTCACCATAAACTGCCCAAACAGAGCATAGAAAGCTGGATTCTCTATCATGACAGGGTCAAACTGGAGATGTTCAGGTTCTAGTTCTTCCCTAGCTTGGTCCCTTGCACCTCCTCCTGGTGCAGCAACACTGCTCTCAGCAACATGTTCTTCATGTGATCCAGACATCTTCAAGTTCTTCTTCTCCTATATGAGCATAAGATACTATCAGATAAATTGGAAGACAATTAGAACAGACTCAACAACCTTAATCATGTGTCTCTGTAGACTCAACGAACCTAGAGCTCTGATACCACTTAACTTGAGGCATCCAAATCATAATTAACCAAATCAACTAAGAGGAAGCGATCATTAGCAGTGGATTACTGAAAATCACTAAAAATTAAAACCATTTTACAAAGAGATCCACATATAGGAAAACTCTTTCATCATGAACCAAAGTATTACATTCACATTCTGGTTCAAAAGTACATACTCTGTATCATCCCTTCTCAAGGATTACAAGCATCAACTGTCATGTTTAAACTATATACATGCAGTACAAAAACCTCGAGGCATCAATCCAAAATCTCAGATCGATTCATTAAAGTACTAACTACTACTCCGAGGACCTGAGAGTACAAATACGACACATAGGACTCTATTTACAAATACACAAAGCATGGCAGTCAGTGTCTCCACCTGAGGAATCACTGTTGTTCTCTATTGCTGCTACTGCTGCTGTCCTTCACCTACTGAAAGGTTTCTGCCTCCTCATCCGCATCCACCTAAAAATGTTGGTGACCAACGGAGTGAGACCCATGTCGCAGCGAGAGATATAACTCTCCGCCAAAAAAAACATTATTATTGTTGTTTAATTAGAATAAAACTGAATAGAGAAATTATATATATTTTCAGCAGTAGATAATTCAATGTCTAAACAGATTTAGAGCAATATTCTTATTCAAAGCATATCAGTTATAACTTGATAAAGTAGCATGTCACTTATCCAATAAGGATTTGAAGAACATACATAACCTTTATTTATCTAGAACATGCTAAGCAAGGTGACATCAGCCAATGATTCTTGTATTTCATCCTTAAACAAATACACTACATGGCTAATTATGTTTTACAAACATTCTGAATTAATGCCCTGAAGAGATGAAGTATACCATTCATACTCTAACCGACCATGATTACGTAAAGCATCGATACCACACAAGGTCAATGGAAGAGCCGGACTCCAAGACCTCATCCTTCTCGGTCAGTATGAGATTATCTGGCAGAGACATCACATGTCAAACTACAAAATAGCTTTCTAGGTATAATGGCATCTTCGATATAGAGTTATATCCCGCAACATATACTCTCTTTAGGGTTATGGCCCATAGCCAATGTCTGGTATCATATCATGGAGTCATGGCCCGCAGCCATACACTTATTGGGGTATGGTCCGAAACCAATCCCATACATAGGAGATAGCCCGCGACCATTCCGATGGTGCATAAGATTATAATTGCCCAATTACCCCCACATATTCAAAAATATGCACGCCGAGTTAAACTTATTTCACCATTCAGCAAATTCTGACGTTGATGGATTTATGGTCAGGGCAACTACATTATATGATACCATTTGATTAATTAAGTGCATTATCATATTCTTTTAACATCAATCATGTTTTCAAACAACAATTATTATAATAGATGTTGTAAAAAGGAGTGTAATACTTTCATCAGGTCCTGATCAACTTTAAGAACATATTGGGATCTCAGTCCCTCATCTCATTAGGAGCATTCTCAATCTTTCACAAACTCATTACCATGATTATAGAAAATGGGTATTCCAACCCTCAGTTCAATATAGAACAGTTGTTACCGCTTATTAGGTAACTAGTACCTTCAGGTCATCTGACCAAGGTAAACATGATACTTGTATAACAAGTATCTCACATGGCTCACAAGGCCCATTCCATCTCTTGTTACCTCTCACCAGGCAACAAAGTATATTATGGCTCACAAGGCCCATAAAGCAATAAATGAAATATCATAGCTCATACCTGACTATGCTTATCATTTCATGAAACTTGCATGGTTAGTACACATGATAGTAATTATATAATTCAACACCATGCAATACAAGGGTAGCATCACTATTCCCTTATTAGGGTTAGGATCTCCCAAATTTATCTCAATTAGGATTCCTCCTCAATTAGGGTTTACTATTCATCCCAATTAGGGTTTACATTCAATTACCCATAATTAGGGTTTACTATTCATCCTGATACCCAAATTAGGTTTAGGGTTTATTATTTACATCCAATTAAGGTTTCTCATAGCATTACCCTTAATTAGAATCACATCATCCCCCTAGATTAGGGTTTCACTCAGAATTTCCCTAAATTAGGGTTTGGGTTCATCAATCACCTCAATTAGGGTTTTATGATCTCTTTATCAAGGATCATACCCTAATTAGGTATCCCATTCATTTTTAATGAGTTGGGGATTAATTACTACATGATCACTATACATGTATGTAATTCTCTCTCTTATCTTCTCTAGGAAATTCATTACTCTGATCTTGATCAGATTGAGTCAATCATGTATTCAAATTCATATATATAGGGTTAGCATTGTATATTGAGTCATTGTTTCCATAAGTACCAAAGGTTAATCCACTTTAAATATTCTTACTCATTAAGTACCTTAGGAATACAACCATTGTACATATGTTTGATAATTATCATCATCAATCAAGAAATCAATTGATTTATCTTCACCTTAAATCTCCAACCGATTTAGGGTATATTGAATTCCAATCGATTTTTAACCTATGAAATCTTCAATCGGTTTGACCTCTTAAACCATCAAACGGTCTCAAGACCGTTTGGTCCAAATCATCTTGAAAACTGAAAGGATTAGTTAGGGTTCTCTTCAATCAAATCGATTCAGGGTTTCAACATTGAACTATCCATCAATTTGATCATTCAATTGTAACCATTAGTTCTTTATTCATTCATGAACCCATTCATCCTTCAATTGATTTGACTCTTCAACCCTCCAAATGGTTTGAAATCATTTGGGCACTTAGCTCTTAAAATCGTTTGAGCAATTATACTTGAAATCAAATGGACCTATCCACTTTTGAAATCGATTGGTTGACTCAACTTAGAAACCGATTGGACCTCCAAATGGTTTGAGACCGTTTGATGCCAAACAGTTTCAAGGCCGTTTGGACTCAAATGGTCTCAAGACTGTTTGGTCCAAATGTCCTTGAAACCGAATAGACCAATTAGGTTCTCAATCAACCAATTGATTAGGGTTTTGATACTTCAACCCGATTAGATTAGGGTTTTCAATTGATGCTTCAATTATATTTGAAACCAATGATATAAAACCAAAAGAAACTATTGGATCAATCATCCAATTACATCATCGTATACCTCCAAATGGTCAACTACGGTCACCCACTCCAAACGGTTTGAAAGCGTTTGGTTTCAAACGGTTTGATGAAACCGTTTGACCAATTCAATTGAAACCGATTGGTCCCAATTTTTGAAACTATTTACCTAGTTACTAATTGAGGTGTGTGCTTGAGATGACGTCATAATATCCAAGCTACAAAACCACAAAACTTTCTGTGATTTCCATGGTGATTTCATCAATCAACCAAGTTAAAATTTCGAAAATAAAGAAGAAATCAACAATTGATTAAGATATGAAATCAATAACAATGTTCAAGGGTTTAAGTTATATAACCCACCTTCAAAGTGGAAGCCAAGCTTCAAGATTCACGTTCCTAATGGTGGTTGAATCTTTCTCACTCCACAAGGTTCGTTCCTCAAGCTTTTGAGTGAAAAGGATTGGCTAGAATTGAAGATTGATTGAAGAAAAGAAGAAATCAAGCATTATTTGTGATTTTCACCATTAATTCGAGGTTGAAGATGATCAAGGAGCTTACCTACAGGTTGGAGTTCGTTCCCCTGCTTCTCCTAAGTTCCCTTGTGCTCATCCAAAGCAAGGAAGAAAGAAAAACTAAAAAAGAGTCTTTGGTTGAGTGGAAAAATGAAGTTTTTATAAAGGAATTTCAAGGAGAGAGAAAGTTGAAAAGAAATTCTTCAACTCCATAAAAAGTGCCACATACTCTCCTATCTCCCTTGTATACAAAGGCACCTCCCTTTGCCTTATATTCCTCCTCATTATCCTTGAATTAAAGGAAAAGCAAATTAAGCACCTTAACCCTTATAATAATAATATCCCATATTTAGTGGATATTACTTTTTAGTTAACTAATGTGAGTGGGCTCTCCACTCACTTGAGATATTTTCGTGCCTTTGAAAGGCACAAGGACTTTCACACTTATGTAAATTCAACCATTTCTTTTTTGGTTGAAGGTACTTCAATTATTATATTTATTTTTGCATTAAATTGAATTAGGGTTTCAATTATGCTTAAATCTTGATTATTTTAATATCAAGATTCTCTCTCCTTCAAGGTGATACAAATGAGATGCCCCTCTCATTTTATTTGCTCTACATGATGCCAATAAACATTAGGGACTCTCTTGAAGTGGTTATATGCATATTGAACCCTGGGTTTTGGGCAAATTGCACATTACACCAAAACTCGGTTTTAATGCACAAACATTGCTTAATCAGCTCTTTCTTGGTACTCAGGCTTGTAAAAGCCATACCACTACATCATACTCATTATCATGATGCTTCAACACATAAGGAACATTTTATCATGTAGCATTTTCAATTTAACCCCTCAACTTGGGTAATTTGTACTTTAGTCCAAAACAGGCAAAACATTGTTTCAACATTATTAAAAAAGGACTAAAATTGAAATATAAGTTCCTCTTGAACCTTAACTACTTTTCAAGAGATAAGAGCATGCATATAATCAACCTTATTAAGCAAAACATCTAGGGTTAAAGCATAACCCAGGTCAAGGATGTTACAGTGTTAGGCCCAGAATGATCTCCTCCTTGCTGCCCTTTCTCAGTCTACGTTGGAATGGTCTGGCATTCATAAAAGGCGGGAATTCACCCAAGGGTACTGGTTATGTCACCCTGATGGTTGTGTCATGATTAACACTATCACTAGATCCATTCCTCTTTTTAAGTTTTGATATGTGCCTCAGTCCTCTTTCAACATTCTAGTTTTGTGTGTCGCAGACATCCATAATACATACAAATGGATGACATGTTCTTGTATTCCAGGTTGTATCATTCTCCTTGGATGTACATGATAGGTACTAAGGTTGGATTGAATCTATCCTGATAGCCAATTGTGGGAACTTACCATTGCGTTTGAGTCAAGTGTTCATGTCCACTCTCATTATTTCACTGATATAATTGTCAATATCCTGTAAGAACCTTCACTGATATATGAAGACCAGAAGCATCAAGATCTGCACGCATGCAATAATTAATTTAGGATTTCCTTGAGGAAGGGGTAAACCCAATATCCCACTATTATACACTCAAATAAGAACCCATTAAAGGATAGGGGCCGTCAGTGAGTTGCTTTGAGGTAGTCATCCTATCTCAGCAGTTGGACAAGAAAGTCAATGTTCTCCAGATTGATAAGACAGAAGTTCCCCATGGGGTTCCACGACATCTTAATACACTTTTGGAGCAACATGAATCCCAAATCCCTTCCTAGGACCTTCATAATCATAGTTTACTTCAATGGCTTCATCAATTCTGCAAACTTTCCTTCCTCAATTTTGAAACTCGAGGTTCCATCGATCTCCTTAACTATTATGTCCTTCTTCTTTAGATCTACACTTATGTCCTCGAATCCCATAATTGAGTCCATCTCATGACTACCAACTCCTTACGTAATTTCCTTATAGGATATTGGTCTACGACTGTCTACTAGCAACTTATCATTTTACATGTTGGACGGAAGGGAGGGGAATCTACCTTCACCTATTTTGAATTGGTCCACTACCATAGATGCATCCTGACGACTATGGTGCTGCTATTATTGGCTACCTTTCAACGGTTCCATGTAGTTTAGAATGATTGTTAAGCTTTCTAAGATCTTTTCCTGTGTGAACCAAATTGTCCTGACATAGAGGATCCTAGGCCATGTAATCTACATTCGTTCCTTCTATGTTGTCTTTTATAGTCTACATCTCGATTAGAATCTCCTTTTATGGTCAAAAGATGCATCCTCCATAGCAACCTTGGCCGCCACCTCAACTTCCACTCCCGAACCCTAGAAACATCCTCAACTCAGAGGTTGGAAGAACTTTCAATGAACTTTTTTATTTTTTACTTTCTTTTATAGGGTTAGAAGTAATGAGGGTTGTCATTAGACTTCTCCTCAGGACAACCAAGAAACATAATTTTTTTCAAAGGAGTAAAATATAAGTCTAGAACCAAATATGATCGGATAATTGTTCCATTTAGATTGTTGAACCACAATTTCTTAACCAACCTAGAAATCTATAAAACCAATTTTAACCAGAAAAACAACAGTCAAAGTGGCTAGGTTAGATGCACAGACCCAGATTTCTAGTTTTCTTTTTATTTCTTTCATATATATATATATATATATATATATATATATATATATATGCATATATATGCATATATATATATGTATATATATGCATATATATATGAATATATATATATACATATATATATATGTGTGTGTGTATTTATATATACATGTATATACATACACATATATAAGCATATATATATATATGTATATACATATATATGTATATATATACATATATATATATATATATATATATATATATATATTCGTATAAAAATATATATATATATTCGTATATATATATATATATATATATATTCATATATATATATATATATATATATATATATATATATATATATAAATATATATATACATATATATATATATATATATTCGTATATATATAGCGAGTCAAGCTAGAATACACTCGAGTGTACGGATCGCACGAATACACTCAAGTGGTTTTGTATATCAAGACTACATTTTGCAAAATGTAAACTATTGATCTTCACTGCCATACTATAACTAGGCTACATACAAATTTTGAGTCCATTTGGATGAGTGTAAGTCACTCATCCAAGGGCAAAAAAACCGACGCGCGAAACTAATTTGAAATGCATAATTTTTGCGGTCTTCATAACATGAGCTATACATATCCAAATGTGTTCAAATTTTGCGTATGAATTGTTCACGAGATGTTTAAGAAGATCAACGGATTAGTATATATACGTATATATATATATATATATATATATATATATATATATATATATATATATATATATATATATATATATATATATATATATATATATATATATATATATATATATATATATATATATATATATATATATATATATATATATATATATATATATATATATAGATATATATATATATATGTATATATACGTATATATATATATATATATATATATATATATATATATATATATATATGTATATATATACGTGTATATATATACGTATATATATATATATATATATATATATATATATATATATACACGTATATATATACGTATATATATATATATATATATATATATATATATATATATATATATATATATATATATATATATATACGTATATATATACGTATATATATATATATATATGTATATATATACATATGTATATGTATATATATATATATATATATATATATAGAGAGAGAGAGAGAGCTAGGCTAGTGTACACTCGAGTGTACCGGAGGCACCGTACAACTCAGTCATTTTTGAAGATGTAATAATTTTTTGAAAAATCTAAACCATTGATCTTCTTAATTATCATAAGAACATACTATATAAAAAAATTTAGCTCATTTGGACACTTATAGGTCATGCATCTAAAGGAGACAAAAATCATGTATTTCAAATTAGTTTTGTGCGTCGATTTTGTTTTCCTTGAATGAGTGACTTACACTCATCCAAATGAGTTTAAATTTTGTATGTGACTTATTATTATTATAACCATGAAGATCAATGGATTATATTTTGAAAAAATATGGTCTAGATAGGCAAACACCATTGGGGTGTACGGCGTGATCTGTACACTTGAGTGTATTCTATCCTGACTCTCTCTCTCTCTCTCTCTCTCTCTATATATATATATATATATATATATATATATATACGTGTATATATATATATACGTATATATATATGTATATATGTATATATATACATACATATATATATATATATTTATATATATATATATATATATATATATATATTATGTGCGTCAAGCAAGAATGCACTCAAGTGTGTTTGGAGAAGAATACACTGAATAAGTTTTTCATGATGCAATATTTTTTTCAAAAATCTAATCCATTGATCTTCTTAATCGTCTTGTGAATAGCTCATATAAAAAATTTGAGCACATTTGGACATTGATAGGTCATGTTATGAAGACTGCAAAAAATTATGCATTTCAAATTAGTTTTGTACGTTTATTTTGTTTCCGTCGGATGAGTGACTTACACTCATCCAAATGGGCTCAAAATTTGTATGTAGCCTAATTATATGTTGACAATGAAGATAAATTGTTTACATTTTGCAAAAATTAGTCTTGATATGAAAACACACTTAAGTGTATCTGTGAGATCTATACAGTCGAGTGTATTCTAGCCTGACTCTATATTATGTTTATATATGTATATATAGATATATATACATATGATACACGTATATATATACATACGTATAAATATATACATACGTATATATATATATATATATATATATATATATTATATGTATATATATATGTATATATATATGTATGTATGTATATACGTATGTATATATATACGTGTATCATATGTATATATGTATATATAGATATATATACATATGATACACGTATATATACATACATATATAAATACATACATACATACATACATACATACATATATATATATATATAGCCGACAAGGAGTGGCTCAAGTGGTCAAGCACGGTGTCTCCTCATGAAGGGACCCGGGTTCGAATCCCAGCTGCCACCTTGGTTTATCACCCTCCCGGACGTTCGGCCTCCGTCACGGGCATGGGAGAGGGGGAGAGAATGCCTCTCTTTATCCCACATATATATATATATATATTTATTTATTTATAGAGAGAGAGAGAGAGTCAGGCTAGTGTACACTCGAGTGTACCAGAGGCTCCGTACACCTCAATCATTTTTTGAAGATGAAATAAATTTTTAAAAAATCTAAACCATTGTTCTTCTTAATTATCATAAGAGCATACTATATAATAAATTTTAGCTCATTTGGACACTTATAGGTCGTGCATCTAAAGGAGGCAAAAATCATGTATTTCAAATTAGTTTTGTGTGTTGATTTTTTTGTCCTTGGATGAGTGACTTACACTCATCCAAATGAGTTCAAATTTTATATGTGACCTATTATTATTATAACCATGGATATCAATGGATTATATTTTGGAAAAACATGGTCTAGATAGGCAAACACCATTGGGGTGTACGGCGTGGTTTGTACACTTGAGTGTATTCTAGCCTGACTATATATATATATATATATAATATATATATATATATATATATATATATATATATATTATAATGTCCAAAAAGAAGGACAACAAGAAGGAGCCAAGCAAGCAAACCAGGTCTACAAAAAGCCCTTGATATGTCCATGATTCTTTGGAATATTAAGGGCGAGTGTGATACGAATAAGAAGAATTAAATCTGTGAGTGGATTGCTACTAGTGGTCATTCTTTAGTTGCTTTGGTAGAAATAAAAACAAAAGTACAAAACAACTATAGTATTAAATACCTATTTCTACAAGGATGGAACCATGTGTCTAACGTGGAGTGTGGTGAGGTTGCTAAAATCTATGTGGCATGGAAGCCTAATGTGTGGTAGGTGTCAGTGATACAGATGTCAGATTAGCATGTCACGGTTGATTGTAGGAACAATGGAGGTCTACAGATATGGATGACAATTGTTTATGGTCATAATGATGGTAGATCGAGACTGGACTTATGGAGAGATCTAGTTTCTCTATCCAAGTAGGTAAAAGTATTGTGGTTGGTAATAGGTGATTTCAACACAGTCTGACTACAGGCTAAGAAAAAGGGGAAAAGACTTGCTTTGACTACAGAGTTGGATGCTTTTAATCAGGCTATTGATAAAGTAGGTTTGTATGAACTACCCATGGTGGGAGGTGACTTGTTCACGTGGAATAATGAAAGGGTACCAAAACATAGAATAGCAAGCAAACTTGATAGAGCTTTGGTGAATAATGAATGGCTGAAAATATTTTCTAATGTTCAGGTGAAGGCAGGTGGTTCTGACCTAAGTGACCATGCACCAATCTCAGTTCAGATTACATAGTAGAAATAGAAAAGGAGGCCTTTCATATTTCTAAACTATTGGGCTGACTGGAAAGGATTTGATGAAGTCATAAAGAATAGTTGGGGCACTCAGGTGACAGGTAATCCAATGTATGTATTTGCTAAAAAGCTGACAAACACCAATATGGCCCTCAAAAAATGGGTAGAGGAAGAGGTAAATATCCCAAATCAGATAAAGGAGACAAAAAGCGAGTGTAAAGATGTCAGAGAAAGACTGTTGGTTGATCCGCTAAATCATATTCTGATTGAGAAAGATAGAGACCTAAAAAAGATGCTTGAAGATCTGAAAAAGGTAGAGGAAAAATTATATTGGCAAAGAAGCAAGAAGTGGATGGAGGATGGGGACCGAAACACCAAACTCTATCATACTGTAGTTAGAAGGAGAGAGGTAGGTCATATTATTTCTGAATTGATAAATGTTGAGGGGAGGGTGGTCAATAAACAAGAGGACTTAGAAGAGTTGGCCATAAATTTCTATATGTCACTATACAACAAAAATTTTTCCAACAACATAGATGAGGAGGAGGAAGTTGAATGGAAGTTCAGACTCATGAGCACACACAACAATATTCTTATGAGAAGAACTAATGAGAAGGAGGTCAAAGAAGTTGTATGGAGCATAGGCAGCAACAAATCACCTGGGTCTGATGGTTTCAATGCTTTCTTTTACAAGAAGACTTAGGATATTATCAAAGAAGACTTGATAGCTTATGTGAGCTAGTTCCTAGAAGGGAAAATATGGTGAAATAGGTCAATCATTCTTTCCTTGTTCTTATTCCGAAAAAGAAAGTCACCTCCTCTCTTGCTGATTTTAGACCCATAGCTTGATGCTCGATACAATATAAAATCATTGCAAAAATCTTAGCTACTAGATTGAAGATGGTTCTCCCCTATCTTATTTCTGCAAATCAAGGAGCCTTTTATAACATGTAGAAGCATCATTTATTGTGCTCTTTTGGCGGGATAATTTCTGTTGGACTATATTGTCATGAGAAGAAGCAGGAAAGCCTACTTAAAACTAGATGTTTCCATAGCATATGATAGCATCAGATGGGAGAAACTATGGTGGATTATGAAGCAAATATGATTCAATGAATAATGGATTGGTTGGATGAAACAATGTACTGGGACCACAAGTTATTCTATCCTAGTTAATGGCACGTTTGCATGTCTTTTTAGAGGGGGGAACGGGTTGTGCCAAGGTGACCCCCTCTCACCTCTTCTTTTTGTGATTGTCATGGAGTATTTTACAAGGAAGATGCAACAAGCTAAAGAACAGAAATAAATAAAGCCTTATGCAGTCCATGGAATGAAGGTAATGACACATTTGATTTTTGCAGATGATGTTCTGGTATTTGTAGAAGCTAAACAGCAGTACCTAGAAAATCTTAAATGTCTTCTGGGAGATTTTGGAAAGCAAACAGGGTTGTGTGTAAATGCAAATAAAACACATATCTTCTTGTCCAAGAACTGCTACCAGATGGAGGATAGGCTAGTACAGGCTATGGGGGTGGAGAGAGGCTACTTCCGAACAAAGTATATGGGCTTTCCCTTAGTTGGAGGCAACCTGCACGTCAAAGATTTTATTGATTGCATAGATAAGGTGGAGGAAATGATTAACAGATGGCCGACGCAAAAGACATCCATGGCAGTACATAAGATTCTGATAAAGGCTTCCATAGAAGGACTTCATATCTTCTGGGTTCAACAAGGTGAGATTCCTGGGTCTGTTCTGGATAGAATAGAAAAGAATATGGCAAATTTTTTATGGGAGAGCGAACATCATCCTATGAAGTATTCTAGATTGGCCTTCGCAAATGATGAAGGAGGGTTGAATCTGAAAACTTCTACAGACATTGCAAGATGGAGGACCATGCAAAGAATCATCATTTTCCAAGAAGGCACGTCTACATGGGGGAAGTGGATGAGAGATAGATATCCGAGAGGGTTGGACTTTAAGCCAAAGATAAGGGAAGGATACTCATATACCATTAACGTCATATGGGAAACATGGCATCAAATCAAACACATGTTTGTTGTAAGCAATATTGGTGGATGGCAGCCCAGAGATAAAAATATGTGAATTTGGGAGGTGACTCGGTCCAAAGGCATAAAGGATCTGCTTGGGGAACATATTTGGACCGGTAGGTATGGCCGAAGTGGAGCATGTGTGTATATAAAATTCTGCACAATGTTCTTGCTACTCTGGACAGGATAAAAAAATTGGAACTATGATATTCCTACTATATGCTTGTTATGCTAGGAAATGGATGAAACCCATAGTCACCTTGTGGGTGAATGCAGATTTACAAAGGAGATATGGGAGTGTTTATGTAGGGAATTCATATTACAAATTTAGCTATTTGGGGACCTGAAAAGAATTCTATCCAGGTGTGGTAATGATGAGAAGAAGAAAATTATGCTCACTGGTCTATGCTACCATATATGGGAAGAGAGGAATTCTAGAAGACACCAAGGAGCTGCCACAAGCATTGCTGTAAAAATATGTAAATGTGTTAGACATAAATTACATATTAGAAAGAAAGAGTGAGTTGTAGCTCTAGTCTAGATATATGGTGTTGGGCCTACATGTACTCTTGACCTCCTATAATTTTAGGGGGGACGTCAAAATATATTTACCTAATTCTGATATATATATATATATATATATATATATATATATATATATATATATATATATATATATATATATATATATATATATGTTTGTATATATACATAAATATATAAATATACATATATATATATCATATGTATATATACGTAAATATATAAATATACATATATATATATGTTTTTATAAATGTATATATACACATATACATATATATACTTTCTATTATATAATCTACAGTTTTGTGACGTGCCGCATAGATGACTATATATGTAAATTTTAGGAATATTTCTATAAAATATATGATAGAACTGACAAAGAAAATGTAACGAACAAAAGCCTATCTTTTGACTCATAAGAAACCAATTTTTAGCAGATACATAGTAATACTCTGAGTACTATAGAGAGCAAAATAGAAACACACATCACTCTGAAAAATTTGAAGAAAACAACTTCAAAGATTTTAAGGGTGTCTAAATTATGAAGAGCAATTTATAGAAAACTTAGCAAAACTAAGGAACCCGCTACAAAAACTACCACACTTTACGTTGGTAGAAAATTTTGATTTTGTTATCATTCTTTGAAAACATACTCGAACTGCCCTTATGGGTGTTGTATGCTTTCTCGAATTTATCATTCTGTATATGTTTATAACTTATTTTACACAAAATGTTTAGTAACTTCATGCTTGATATATCTTTTGATGCATAAGAAACCAGTTTTTAGCAGATAGATAGTAATACTCTAAGTACTATAGAGAGTAAAACGAAGTATGTATACCTATGTTTCCCACCTTGCTTCCATTAATCTTCAGTGTCAGTCGATCTTCTCTTAACGATTTCTAAGAGAAGCAATCTTTGGACTTAGACGTTCCAGATCTCAAACTCCTTATCAATATCATATAGCCTGACTGTCCCCACGTCCTTGTGCATTCCTTTGCTTAATCAGACTTTTTCTAGACAATGGCCTCCAGAATAATCTAAAGGAGAGATGACTCTCAACAGGTGAAGATATATTGGAATGGGGGTGTAAAAGGTTACATACAGATTTTCCTCTTCTATAATAGTGCAAGGATTACTATCATTCGCTAAAGTTAGTTTCTTATGCTAAGGGAACTAGTGTACATGACACATTTTTTAGAATTGGAAAGAAATAGAGATGATGCTCTCTCTTTATTGAACTAGAACACTTAGAACATTTACATACTCTTTCGAGGCTCTCTTCGACTTCTCTGTCGATGCCTCTTACAATATGTTGAGGGTTTATATATACCCTCTTCTCTTCGGCATTCTTACGATGCCTACATGATAATTATCTTCTTTACATTAGCACCAGACACTTGTTCCGTTAAGGTGCATTTACTTTTTTTCTTTTATTATAGTCAGACACTTGTTCTGTTGTGACTGTTTTTCTTTGTAGAAGCTTCTTGTTGTGATGGCACTTGCCCATCGGGGATGCCTTGCTGTTATTGCTGATGTTTTGTAGTTTTCTGGCAGCTATTTTTAGCGACTACTACTATTGTTGTTATCTTTATCTATTTTCCTGGGCATATTCTTCCTTTGTACTTTCTGAGCTGGCAGAATATTTGTTGGCATCTGCAACTCGATCTTATCTGTCTAGTTTTTATTTTCTTTAGAAATCTTTCTAGATTAGTTTTTGTCGATATATTGGCTCTTCTTGTGGTAGAAAGAATGATTATACTGTATGAAGCTTTATGAAACCAACTTCGATTATCATTAATTAATTTTTCTATTACTTGATAGAGAACTCTTAGTCCTAGAGCTCTTCTGACTTCAACAAATTCTTTGTCAATTTTATTTCCTTCACATTCTTTTCAAAAACTTCCTTCTATTTCTTTGACATAGTCGGGAGATGATACTCCAATTTGAATGTTGTGAAGTGGACTGAACTTTTTTAATTTTTTTCCAGTCTTCAGATGCTGAGAAGATTTTGACGTAAATCTCACTAGTAGGCTTTACTAGTGGGTTGTTACTTCTGAATTCTTTGATTGCTTTGATAATTTCTTGGAGAAGCCCTTGAATTTCTCTAAGATCTGAACTTAGATATATTAGATTTGTTGCTCCAATTCTGAAGCAATCTTTGCTAATTCTTGGATCTGCTCCTTTATCAAAGTAAATTTTGGGGTAAATCCCTGTGTGATCTAGAACACAAGTCTTTGTTGTTTTGAGATTGTAAACAATCTCTAGTAGAGATATGTATTCATTTTCACATTTTGTTGAAAATTCTATGAGGCTCAATTGCAGGTCATAATCATGCTCAATCTGAGATACTCTGAATTTAAATATTTTTTCAGGCATCAATTTTACATTGTCTGTTGTATTGCAGGGATCTTTCTCTTAAGAGATGGTATTTTTCGTAGTTAGGCGAGAACTGTTCTCCTAAGAGATATCATTTTTAGCACTTAAGCTTGTTCTTGCAGGCCGTTTGGCTATCATTTTTCTCTGAAGAGATAATACTTTCAGTTGTGAGGCTGGTTTTTTGCAGTTTTAAAACTGCTTTCTCTTTCCGTTAGGCTAGTACTTTCAGTAGTTTTTTTAGTACTGAGTAAATTAGATATGTGGAGGGATATGTCGATTGGTCGTTTACATGTCGCTTTATCCATCTGTATTGTTTCTGTTCCTTTTTGTTTTATTTCTTTTCTAAAGCAATTCAGATCCGCAATACTACCTGCAATATCTTGCTTGCTTTCTTCTATATTGCCAATAATTTTATATTGTTTTTGGATCATTTCAATTAATTCTACATAATTATTTGTTAGTAGATTACAATTACGTTGTAATCGGGAATCTAGTTCTGCAAGTTTCTTTTCAACTTGCTCCATTATATTATCTTTATACAAAATCTACAAGAAAGTTAGTCTCACCTTTAATAACTTTTATATCAAAAACATATTCTGTAAAAAACATTTGCCATCTTCTTAATCTTTTATATTCTGGAGTGGATGGTAAATTGTTCTTAATAAAAAGCTTTTACTTGAATATTATCTACTCATGCTAGAAATTTTTTAGGTAATAAAAAGTAAGAGAATTTTTTAATTCCCTTTGTTAAACTAATAATTCTTTTTCATTCGAGTGATAGCTTTTTTTTGTTTCTGTTAATTTTCCAGAGGTATATCTACATATTTTTTTTCTTTTAGTTCATCTCTTTTCTATAGGACTGCTCCCCAGAATTCTATAGAGGCATCTGTTTCTATTATTAAATCATCTCCTTCTAAAGGGAGGTCTAATCTTGGTAGATTTTTACATTTTTCTTTTATAAATCTAACATGATTTATAAGTTCTTCTATCATGAGGAAGATCGTATTTTTCTTTAGTAGTTTTTGTAGCGGGTTCCTTAGTTTTGCTAAGTTTTCTATAAATTGCTCTGCATAATTTAGACATCGCTAAAAATCTTTGAAGTTGTTTTTTGTCTTCTATTTTGTCTGGGAACATAACAATTTTTTCTATAATATGTTCTTGCAATTCTATTCCGCTTGAGTCTAATTTTAGTCCTAAGAATTCTATTTTAGATTTACAGGTTTCTGTTTTCTTTTTAGAGAGTATTATTCCTACTTTTTGACATAGAAGGGAAAATATTTGCAAATGTTTATAGTGTTCTTCTTCATTTTTACTAGCTATGAGAATATCATCGACATATACTAGACAAAAGGAATTATAAGGCTCGAATACCTTATCCATTCTCCTTTGGTATATTTGTGGAGCATTTCTTAATCCAAAAGGAATTACTCTCCATTCATTATGTCCCTATGGGGTACTGAATGTCGTTAAAGTTATACTATTTTCATCTAGTCTTATTTGATAAAATCCTGATTTATAGTCAAATTTTGAATAAATGTTTTTTCCTATTGTCATATTTATTAAGGTTTCTTTGTGCGGAAGAAAATATCCATCGAATTTAGTATATTGATTTAGTAGTTTATAATTAACTATCATTCTTGCTTTTCCTCTTTTAATTTTTGCATGGTTTCTAATAAAAAATGTTGGACTAGAATGAGGGATTTTTATTTTTGTATTAGTTGTGATGTTTCTAATTCCTGCAATCGGAATCTAAATTCTTTGATATCAATAGGATTATATCTCATAGGTTTTACTATGATTATTTTGGTGGAATCTATTAATTCTATTGTAACCCATTCTTGGCTAATATCTCAGAGGGCTAATGGATTCTCACTATAGTTCTTTTCAAATAATGTTTCGATATTTAATTGTGCAATGACATTGCCTTTAATTGGTTTTTGTTGTTTGTTATTATAATCACCACGTTTACTGTGAAAAATAAATTTGCCTCTTTTATAAGCTATGTGGACTCCTTTTATTGTAATCTAGTGATCACAAGGTATTAATAATTGAATATATTGTTGGTGTTGTATATATAGTTTGAATTTGTGTAAAATTATTTGTTTGTAATATGTCTTGTTGTGCATATTCATGGGTATAGAATGGTGGAAATGTAACTCTGTAATTTCCTAGGATAATTTTAGGTTTTTTGAATCCTTGAGTTAATGCATGTCTTTTTCCTGTAAAATCCATTCCATATAATGTAGGTAATGTTGTAATGTAATTTTCAGGAAAGCATTGTCTTCGGGCAATACAAGTTCATGCACTAGTATCTAGGAATGCATGAAAGTATTCTGTTTAATATTCTTCATATATGATTCTTGCAACAATGTAGACACTATATATACTAGTCATTTTCTTTTTTCCAAAAATACTCCTGATTATTATGTGTAAAATATAGTCATTCACTTTGTAAGGAAAATGGTTCCATTTGTTGTAATGCACTCATTCCTAATATAATTTATATATCATCATTGTGATTATCTGATTGCACATAAAGTGTTATGTTAATCCTTATATTTTATATTTCAACTGGAACAATGGCTTGTTGTGTGATTTCATATTCTTGTCCATCGAAATTTGTATATGCATAGGGTGATCCTATGGGTATTTTTCTATATAAGGTATCATTCCCTGTTGGATAAATGAAGCTCATGTGCCTGAGTCTATTATATTGTAGTCATACTCCATTCGTGTCCATTAAAATATTTTCCATATAGTTTATAATTTCTAGCACTTCTATTATCTGCTAGAATTCTTAAACTTGATGTTCTTTGTAAATTTCTTAGTATTGGTCGTAGTCTACCATTTTATCTATTTGTGCTTGCTCTAGCTTCTTCTATTCTATCTTCATTTGTCAATTGTAATTGATTTCCCTCATAACATAATTTTCTTGGGATTTTATTATCTGTTACTAAGGATTTTTCAGAGACATCTATATTTATATTTTCTGGTATCTCTATTTCTGAGATTATGTTTGGCTTTGTAATTTTTCCTATATCTTTGAATATGTTAGGAAGTATTATAATATCTTTATCTTCAAATTTTTCAGAGTGATGTGCGTTGCTAAGAGCATATTTTTATTATATAGGTTATTGAATAAGGAATGGATCCTTTTTTCATGAATTCCGTTCTTTGAAAATCTTGTATCAAACTTAAAGTATTTTTTATGTTATTATCTTTAATGTTTACACTTATCTTTGGATAAATATTACATATTCATTTTTGATGATTGAGATTTCCTTGTAATATTCCTAACCTAGCATCTCTTCTGTCATTAATTCTATTGTCCATTAATACAATATTTATAGGTGAATCTATTCCTTCTCGAAAGGTTGCTTTTATCATCATTTGGATAGCTCCTATATGAATCCATCCTATTTTAGATCTATCTTTTATTTTTTTCATTTTTCTCATTAAGTCTTCTTTTCAAAGTAAAGGTATATTTATTCTATTTCTAGTGTATTCTATATGCATAGGCATTTCTTTGTTGGTTATTCCATAGTAGAAAATATGTTTTCTTTGAGTAATTTTTTCAAAGAGAGATGTTCTAAATCCATCTGAGTTTTCTAATCTTAATTCAATGTTTCTTATTCGATTAAATAATCTTCTATCTGTTAATACCTCTTGCAATAAGTTTACTGCTTCTTCTTGGTATTCTTCGATTATTTTTCTTCTTCAACCTGATTTTGTGGCCAAAACAACCAGGAGCTAGATACTGGTCAGATCCTAGTTTTCGAAGAAAACCTACTGACAAAAATAGATACGAAGGAATAAATTGGGCATCATACAGAAGACCAAATGATATTACTCTAGAGACCCCAGTAGACTATAAGAACCAAGAATATATTAGTGCAAATGGAATTTATTTAAACCTAAATTGTGTTAGAAATATAGATGAGGCTATAACAAGATGGGAAAAAGCCACATATTCATCGACAACATCAAAAAGTTATGATATAGACACATTAATAAGATTTTGTCATTTAACCTTTCAAGGAATCATAGCAGATTGGTGGAAAGGATTAACTGACAATGACAAATAAGCAATAAAAGGAACAACAACCAGCTTAGCCCAAGTAGTAAATAATTATAAAAATGAATTATGCAGAGAATTTTTAGGAGAAATGTGTAATACAAACAGATATGTATAGAAAGAAAAAGAAAAACAAAGATTTACATTTCTATTATATAATCTAAAGTTTTGTGACATGTGCCGCATAGATGACTATATGTAAATTTCAAGAATATTTCTATAAAATATATGATAGAACTAACAAAGAAAATATAACAAACAAAAGCCTATTAAATTTATTTTATACAAAGGTAGCTGACCCTTGGGGATTTAAAGCCATGCAATTATAACCCCAATATATAGGACAAAGAGCAGATACATTAGGAGGAAGAATAGAATTTCTAAGAATGAAATTAGAAGAATGGTGTGCAGAAGCCACACTAAGTAGAAAAACAAATAAAGTAGTAAAACAAGGACTTTGTTGTTCACAATTGACTCATCCAATAACCATAGGATGTGAGACAATTAGGTATAATAGAAGAAATAAATATAAGTTTAAAAAGAGAAAAAGGTTTGGTTTTAAACCAAAACCAAAGAAAAAATATTACAAAAGAAAGAGGAACTATAATAAAAATGTGAAGAACCCAAAAGAATGTAAATGTTTTATATGTAAGGAAAAAGGGCACTATGTCAACAAATGCCCAAATAGAGGATCTAAGAAAATTAACCAAAAGCAATTCGAAGAAATAATAGAAGAAGATTTTCTAAAATAGAAAACAATCAAGAATTTGTTCAAATAAGAGATGATGAACAATCAAATGGATCAATCTATTATTTCTCAAACACAGAATCAGACTGAAGAAGATAAAATTGAAGAATACCAAGAAGAAGCAGGAAACTTCTTGCAAGAGGTATTAATAGATAGTAGATTATTTAATCGAATAAGAAACACTGAATTAAGATTAAAAAACTCGAATGGATTTAGAACATCTCTCTTTGAAAAATTTACTCAAAGAAAACATATTTTCTACTATGAAATAACCAACAGATAAATGCCTATGTGTATAGAATACAATAGAAATAGAATATATATACATTTACATCAAAAAGAAGACTTAATGAGAAAAATGGAAAAAAATAAAAGATAGATCTAAAATAGGATGGATTCATATATGAGCTATCCAAATGATGATAAAAGCAACCTTTCGAGAAGGAATAGATTCACTTATAAATATTGTAATAATGGATAATAGAATTAATGATAGAAGAGATGCTATGTTAGGAATATTACAAGGAAATCTTCATCATCAAAAATTAATCTTTAATATTTATCCAAAGATAAGTGTAAACATTAAAGATAATAATATAAATAGAACTTTAAGTTTGATACAAGATTTTCAAAGAACAAAATTCATGAAAAAAGGATCCATTCCTTATTCAATAACCTATATAATAAGCTATGCTCTGAGCAACACACATCACTCTAAAAAATTTGAAGACAAAGATATTATAATACTTCCTAACATATTCAAAGATATAGGAAAAATTACAGAACCATACATAATCTCAGAAATAGAGATACTAGAAAATATAAATATAGATGTCTCTAAAAAAACCCTTAGTAACAGATAATAAAATCCCAACAAAATTATGAGGGAAATCAGTTACAATTGACAAATGGAGACAAAATAGAAGAAGCTAGAGCAAGCAAAGATAGATATAATGGTAGACTACGACCAATACTAAGAAATTTACAAAGAACATCAAGTTTAAGAATTCTAGCAGATAATAGAAATGCTAGAAATTATAAATTACATGGAAAATATTTCAATGGACAAGAATGGAATATGACTACAATATTAATAGACTCAGGCACAAGATCTTCATTTATCCAACAGGGAATGATACCTTATATAGAAAAAATACCCATAGGATCACCCAATGCATATACAAATTTCGATGGACAAGAATATGAAATCACACAACAAGCCATTGTTCCAATTGAAATACAAAATATAAGGATTAACATAACACTTTATGTGCAATCAGATAGTCACAATGATGATATAGAAATTATATTAGGAATGAGTGCATTACAACAAATGGAACCATTTTCCTTACAAAGTGTAGGACTATATTTTACACATAATAATCAGAAGTATTTTTGGAAAAAAGAAAATGATTAGTATATATAGTGTCTACATTGTTGCAGGAATCATATATGAAGAATATAAAATAGAATACTTTCATGCATTCCTAGATACTAGAGTAGGAACTTGTATTGCCCGAAGACAATGCTTTCCTAAAAATTACATTACAACATTACCTATATTATATGGAATGGATTTTACAAGAAAAGACATGCATTAACTCATGGAATTAAAAAACCTAAAATTATCCTAGGAAATTGTGTAGTTACATGTCCGCCATTCTATACCCCTGAATATGCACAATAAGACATATTACTAGTAAATAATTTTACACAAAAATTCAAACTATATATACAACACCAATAATATATTCAATTATTAACACCTTGTGATCACTGGATTACAGTAAAAAGAGTCCACAAAGCTTATAAAAGAGACAAATTTATTTTTCACAACAAACGTGGTGATTATAATAACAAACAACAACAACCAATCAAAGGCAATGTCATTGCACAATTAAATATGCAAAATATTGAAACATTATTTGAAAAGAACTATAGTGAGAATCCATTAGCCCTCTGGGATATTAGCCAAGAATGGGCTACAATAGAATTAATAGACTCCACCAAAATAATCAGAGTAAAACCTATGAGATATAATCCTATTGATATCAAAGAATTTAGAGTCCAATTGCAGGAATTAGAAGCATCACAATTAATACAAAAATAAAAAAGCCCTCATTCTAATCCAACATTTATTGTTAGAAACTATGCAGAAATTAAAAGAAGAAAAGTAAGAATGGTAGTTAATTATAAACAACTAAATCAATATACTAAATTCGATGGATATTTTCTTTCACACAAAGAAACCTTAATAAATATGACAAGAGGAAAAAACATTTATTCAAAATTTGACTGTAAATTAGGATTTTATCAAGTAAGACTAGAGGAAAAAAGTATACCTTTAACAACATTCAGTACCCCATAGGGACATTATGAATGGAGAGTAATGCCTTTCAGAATAAAACATGCTCCACAAATATACCAAAGGAGAATATATAAGGTATTCAAGCCTTATAATTCGTTTTGTCTAGTATATGTCGATGATATTCTAATAGCCTGCAAAAATGAAGAAGAACACTATAAACATTTGCAAATATTTTCCCTTCTATGTCAAAAAGTAGGAATAGTACTCTCTAAAAAGAAAACAGAAATATGTAAATCTAAAATAGAATTCTTAGAACTAAAATTAGACTCAAGCGGAATAGAATTGCAAGAACATATTATAGAAAAAATTGTTATGTTCCCAGACAAAATAGAAGACAAAAAATAACTTCAAAGATTTTTAGGATGTCTAAATTATGCAGAGCAATTTATAGAAAACTTAACAAAACTAAGGAACCCGCTAAAAAATTACTAATGAAAAATATGATCTTCCTCATGACAGAAGAACTTATAAATCATGTTAGATTTATAAAAGAAAAATATAAAAATATACCAAGATTAGACCTCCCTTTAGAAGGAGATGATTTAATAATAGAAACGGATGCCTCTGAAGAATTCTGGGGAGTAGTCCTAAAGAAAAAAGATGAACAAAAAGAAAAATATATAGATATACCTCTGGAACATTCACAGAAATAGAAAAAAGGTATCATTCGAATGAAAAAGAATTGTTAGCACTAAAGCAGGGAATTAAAAAATTCTCCTACTTTTTATTACCTAAAAAATTTCTAGCACGAGTAGATAATACTCAAGTAAAAACTTTCATTAAGAACAATTTACCATATACTCCAGAATATAAAGGATTAAGCAGATGGTAAACATTTTTTGCATAATATGTTTTTGATACAAAAGTCACTAAAGGCGAGACTAACTTTCTTGCATATTTCTTATCAAGAGAATATAATGGAGCAAGTTGAAAAGAAACTTGCAGAACTAGAAGCTCGATTACAATGTAATTGTAATCTACTACAAGACAATTACATAGAATTAATTGAAATGATATAAAAACAAGATAAATTTATTGACAATATAGAAGAAAGCAAGCAAAATATTACAGGTATTATTGCGGATCTGAATTGTTTCAGAAAAAAAATACAGCAAAAAGGAACAGAAATAGTATGGATGGATAAAGTGATAAGTAAACAACCAATCGACATATCCCTCCAAATATCTAATTCAATCAGTAGTCAAAAAACTACTGACAGTACTAGCCTTAGGGCAAGACAAAGTAGTTTTAAAATTGCAAAAACCAACCTCACATCTAAAAGTATTATCTCTTTGGAGAAAAATGATAGCCAAACGGCCAGAAGTAGTTTTCAAACTATAAGAACAAGCTTAAGTGCTAAAGATTATATCTCTTCTGAGAACAGTTCCCACCTAACCATGGAAAATACTATCTCTTCAGAGAAAGATCCCCACAATACATTGGACAATATAAAATTGATGCCCGAAAAAATATTTAAATTCAGGGTATCTCAGATTGAGCAGGATTATGACCTGCAATTTAGTCTCACAGAATTTTCAAAAAAATGTGAAAATGAATACAGATCTCTACTAGAGATTGTTTACAATCTCAAAACATCAGAGACTTATGTTATAGATCACATAGGGATTTACCCCAGAATTAACTTTGATAAAGGAGAAGATCCAAGAATTATCGAAGATTGCTTCAGAATTGGAGCGACAAATCTAATATATCTAAGTCCTAATCTTGGAGAAATTCAAGGGCTTCCCCAAGAAATTATTAAAGCAATTAGAGAATTCAGAAGTAACAGTCCACTAGTAAAGCCTACTAATGAGATTGACGTCAAAATCTTCTCAGCATCCGAAGACTGGGAAAAATTAAAAAAGTTCAGTAATGTTCACTGCATTCAAATTGGAGTATCATATTCATACTACGTCAAAGAAATAGAAGGAAGTTTCCAAAAAGAATTTAAAGGAAATAAAATTGGCAAAGAATTTGTTGAAGTCAGGAGAGCTCTCTAGGACTAAGAGTTATTTGTCAAGTAATAGAAAAATTAATTAATGATAATCGAAACTGGTTACATAAAGGTTCAGACGGTATAATCATTATTTCTACCATAAGAAAAGCCAATACATCGACAAAAAATAATCTAGAAAGATTTCTAAAGAAAATAGAAACTGGACAGATAAGATCGAGTTGTAGATGCAGCAAATATTCTGCCATCTTAGAAAGGACGATGGAAGAATATGCCCAGAATGCCAAGACAAAATAGATAAAGACAACAACAACAATAGTAGTCACTAAAAATGGCTACTAAAAAACTCCAAAACTTCAGTAATAACAGCAAAGTATCCCTGATGGGACAAGTTCCATGACAACAAGAAGCTTCTACAAAGCAAAACACTCACAACGGAACAAGTGTCCGGATGTAATGAAAGAAGAAAAGTAAATGCACCTCAACGGAACAAGTGTCCAGTGGTAATGTAAAGAAGAAAAGTATCATGTAGGCATCATAAGATTGTCGAAGAGAAGAGGGTCTATATATACCCTCAACATATTGTAAGAGGCATCGATGGAGAAGTCGAAGAGAGCTTCGAAAAAGTATGTACATGTTCTAAGTGTTCTAGTTCAATAAAGAGAGAGCATCATCTCTATTTCTTTCCAATTTTAAAAAATGTGTCGTGTACACTAGTTCCCTTAGCATAAGAAACCAAGTTTAGCAGATGATGTGTAACCTTTTACACCCCCATTCCAATATATCTTCACCGGTTGGGAGTCATCTCTCCCTTAGATTATCCTGGAGGCCATTGTCCAGAAAAAGTCTGATTAAGTAAAGGAATGTGCAACGACGTGGGGACAGTCGGGCTATAGGATAATGATAAGGAGTTTGAGATCTGGAACGTCTAAGTCCAATGATTTCTTCTCTTAGAAATCGTTAAGAGAAGATCGACTGGCATTGAAGATTAACGGAAGTAAGGTGGGCAACACAGGTATAGAGACTTCATTTTGCTCTCTATAGTACTCAGAGTATTACTATCTATGTTACAACCCCAAATTTTGGGTTCATTTGTCGAGAAATGTAATTTCTCATATTAAATATATTTGAACCAATAGTGAGATAATTTGCTTCAAATAAATCGATTTCGTTTACAATAGCCTTGATGATTGTGTTGTGGGCTTTATTGGCTATTGGGCCCGAATAACAAGAAAATTCAATTAATAAATGGATAATTGAATTTTAAGAAAAGAAATATGTAGAAACCTATAGAAGGCAAATCCAAAGAGGATTTCGTGCCTCTTGGGTTCCTTGGGTGCCAAGGAGTCCAATGTTGCAAAAAGAGAGTGATAAGAAAAGAAAAGTTTAATTAAGTATTTCTTTATTAAGAAAGAAATTGGAAAATAATGATAAAATGTGGAAAATGAGAGGAAAGAGGCATAAAAGAGATTTCTTGGGAAAATTTTGTATCCATGAAATTCCTAATAATAAAAGGAATAACAATGAGGAAAATAAAAGGGAAATGAAGAGAAATCCTCAAAAAGAAATATTTTATTAAGAAATAAACATGATAATGCAAAATAATGCATATAGGTGCATTAAGAAGGATAACGAGTGTTCAATAAAAGGATGATGAAATAATAGAGTGCCTTGGGATCCAAGGAGTCCCAATAAAGAAAGAGGAAAGAGAAAATACCAATAAAGTCAAATAAGAGGATAATGTGGGGTTTAATGAAGAAATTTCATGGTATTATAAAAAGGGTGATATTTTCTATTAAAAGGAAACATTATTTCATGCCAATAGATTAATGGGAAAGTGCTATGAGGATAAAGGAAGCGATTTTCAAAATTCTAATATATCCAAGTAGTAAGGAATTTCCAAAGTTGGGGGGAGAGAGAAAGTTTCCTCTCCTTGAAGGAAAATGATTCCTTTGTAAAAGGGGCTTCGTTTCTTTGTGGGCAAGCCATCTTAGGGCTTCGTTACCCTCCCCTATAAAAGGGGTAGAGCCCAGGGACGTTTGCAAAGGAAGTTCCACGTACTCCTCTCTCCTTCTCCTCCTTCTTCTTCTTCTCTATGTAAAAACCCTAACTACAAGGAGTTGAGCGGCCCGGGAGCGTCAGAGGGAGTTCGAAGGGATCCCTGACCTCCCCTTCAAGTTCAGATAGTTGCGAAGTTGCTAGCTCAAGGAGATCTTCGCCCTGGTCATCTGCAGCTCGTCGGAAAGAGGCTGAGTTGGTAGACCCAAAGCTCGAGTTTCTGGCCTCCTTGGTCATGGACGAAGGCCGATCTGAGGGTGGCGGAGCAGGGTGGAGGTCTAGGGACCTCAGGGGTGAAGCGCGCGGCCATGGGAGGGAGTTAAAACCTCCCCGCAAACCAACCTGGACGGCGGCTAGGGCAGTAGGGTTGCGGACATGTTTGCTTCAAATACCCGCCACATCGGCTTTGGCTCGAAGGCCCTGGAGGTGCGACGGAGGCCGGCAGACCAGGAGGAACCAAGGTGGGCAGCCGCCGGGGTCCAGCTCAGGGAGAAAAGATCTCGCATGGCACGGCTAGGGCTACAGGGCGCCAAGCCCTGCAGCGTCGCGCGGGGAAGATGAAGGCCCATGGCCTTCGACCGTTTTTCCATCCGCGGGAAATAGCAGTGAACAACTTACGCAGGGGCAAGATCGTCTTTGCGTTATAATTAAAGATGGGGCGCGCACAAGGTATGTATTTGAGAGTTGGTTGCCTACGTGGAACCTTCCTATTGGACACCTTATGATTTATTTGCAAAAATCATATCTAGCAAACTGTAACTCGTATGGACATAAATAATATATGAAAGTTGATCAGAAAGACGTGAGGAATCTAAATAAAATATGTTTATAAGACAATTCCTCTTGAAATTTGAAAAGTAGTGTAATTTATCAACTTTAACATAATAATGATTAAAGAAACCCTATTTTGAGATAATTAATGTGTTTAATAGGGTTTAATGGATCATTAGAGTTGATATTAACATGTTAAATGTAAAAAGTTACATTATGTTCAAAAAGGAAGAACTTTGCACATGATTAGTCTAATTTGGAGTTGATATGCATAAATATGCTTGAAATTGGAAAAGTATATAAAGTTATCATCTTTAATGATTTAACTAAGGAAAAACCCTTAGATTTGATGATAGATGGATAATTCAAGCTGATATTAACCTGTTGTTAATAAAAGTGAAAATAGGATTTAAAAAAGATGATCTTTTTATATAGTTGGTTTAATTTAGGGTTCTATGTACATGAATATGCCTTAATGGGATTAGAAACCCTAATTTATGTTGATATGAATTATAATGGTTTTAATTGTACAAATCGAAGAATAAAATGGAGATATGATGATTCGAAGATAAATTGAGTACCAAAGATCTTTAATGTGAATTATTTGGATAATTAGTGTTTCCTAGTGTATAAAGGTGGAAATAGTAATAAATAAGGTTCATATATGTGAGTTGAACTATAATGAAATATGATTTGTCAATTTGAAAGAAACCGAAGATGATAATTAGCCTTAATGTTTTGGATATGACCTAAAAGGATAAAGATAATAGTTTTAGTGTAGAAGAAACATATTAGACTTATTTGACATTCAATTGTGCCTATGATGCAGAAATTAGGGTTTGTGAACTAAAAGAGCATTAAAAGTGATAAATGCATAATGAAGGCTAAAAACCTAATAAAACCATAAGGTTGGCCTAGAAATTATAAGGTGGAATCCAAGTTGATCTTGTGTATGTTTGAATAAAACAATGACACTTGGATGTTATGCATTATTTTCAGGATATTGTTGATTGCTTGTTAATTGTGTTGAATGTTAATGCATGGACATCAAGTTACTATGGATCAGGTATGTGGTTACGATTATGAATAACCGCTTTAGGTTTCCCGATGGATTCCCGGATGTTTAATCGCATTGAATGCAACTAAACTATTGAATGTTTATTTATTTCTTGCAATTATAAAGTGACTATGATTATCATATAATGTATATGCCTTCTAGCTCAATCATTAATCCCCTCTGTGTCGTAATGGCTGGCCTAGTACATGGCTACCTAGAGGGTAGGTCCATCAGGTCATGAAAGTCTTTGGTTGCCAAGAGGGTAGGTCCATCAAGTCACCTTTATAGAGGTACCATATAAGTCCTTACAGGGACAACACAGAGTTGTGGATAGGTATGGATTGAGTAGTTTGGCTTAAAATGTAATCTTGGTTGTTAAATAATTAATTGAATGATTACATGGTTATCATAGTTGCATGATTATCTATTTCCCCCACATACCAGCTTCGGCTGATCGACGTTTTGTTTGTCGGTGTTTTAGGTACAATGAAAAGAACAAACAATAAAGTGGCATATGTGATACTAAAAGAGAATTAAAGTACAAAGGAGAATTAGATAGATTAGTATCGGTGTGGATAGAAGTTTAGAGATCCAAGTTTTCAAAAGGTATGTAAAGAAAAATTTTATTACCATTTTCAGTATAGTCTGTTAGAATTTAATAATTGTTTATGGTTATATGTCGAACCTTTGATCCGGGATTAATGGGTGCGGCTCAACCTCTTGGTCTCCCTTAATTGGGGGTTATCGGGAGGTGGGGTCATAACATTTGGTATCAGAGCCTGGGTTCCTCAATTAACCATTAATAATTATTAAATTTTACAAACTCCATAGAACCCAAGGGAGTTATTAGAAAAATTATCCGAAAGACGGAGGTGTCTAGAAAGGGATCACGACCGAGGGCTGGCAAGATTTTCCTCCACACCACTAGTCGGAATACGAGGACTCCCAGACCCGTGTGACCGCCTGGCCAAAGTCTTAGGGTATGAATCGAAATAAGATACCTTTAGGACCTCTCATCTTATTCATCCCTTCTCATCACAAAATTCTATTAAGGACCTAAAGGATTAGGGTTTTCTTTCTTCCCCTCACCCTCTTGAGGTATGGGTAAGGTTAATAAGGTTTAAGGAATCCTCCACTAAATTAATGAAAGGCATGTAAATAAGATGTCATGGACATAAGCTTAATAGATTAAGTGCAAAATAAATAATAGATACATGCTTAGGTTGTATGACATAAGATGTCATGTCCTCAGAAGAGACCTGAGGCTAGACCTTCTTGTCAGGAGGATAAGTTAGATAGAGATCTCCATTGCAAGAAGAGACCTGGCATATCCTCGGAGGATGATGCTAACCCTAACCCTAAGTGAAGGTTAGAGAGAGATGAGTCGGACCAGGTGTTTGAAAGAACATGCCTTTGGGATGTCATATGATCCATGGTGACCTAGCACCTTTGGTAACCCAACCCTGGGAAGGGTCGTGCATGATAGGGTAAAGGATAGTTCCTTAGATGATGATGATAGTAAAGGACCTTAGAAACCCTATGGGCTTGTGCAAGTAGGGTATAGCTGGCACCTAGGGCACGTTATAGTGCTGACAGTAGGATGAAACCCTGGATAAGGAAATATGATGGAGCAAGAAGGGTTACCTAAGCTTCACCCATGTAGAGGATGTTTTTGAGGTTGATGCTTCATGAAGAAAGGACCTCTAATGGTGAGGTTGGATGTGGGGTTAGCTCTAAAGGGAGCAGGAAACCCAGCAAGGAGTTAGGAAGCCTAAAACCATGGGATATGAGGAACAATGGATAATAGTGGTTGCCTCATGATCGATCCCTAGAAGTTGATGATACCTTGGTTGTCTTTAGAGGGACCAAACCCTTGAGAAAAGATGAAGCTTCTGGTACCTACGTGCCTATGGTATAGATGTTTACCTTCCGAGGTAGGAAGAAGAGTTCCTTAGACCTAGAAAGGTTTAGTAGCAGGTTATGAGGCCTTGTACCTTATTGGTTGTCCTTAATGAGGACCCAACTCTAAGTGTTGCTTGGGTTGAAGGATGACAAAGAGTGCATGTCATACCTTTTTCATGCTTGGTTTGTAGTTAAGAGAAGGACCATGCAGTGAACCTAGGGTTCCTAGGCCTAAGAGGGGAAGTGGTGTACCTAAGGCTCATGATGAGAAGTTGAGTTCCTATAGAAGCGAGCATGGTAATCCTCATGAATAGAGGAAACGAGAAGCCCCTTAAGATTAAGGTGTGTTTGATGGACCCCTCACAGATAGGACAATGATAAAGGAAGGTTTGATCTTGATCCAACATCGAGGAAAGAGGACAAGTATGCCCTAGCATAGTACAGTAAGTGATCTGCTCATGCCTTCATGGCTTGCTAGGGTTAAGTAGGCTCGTGTGGATGTAAACCCTAGACCTAAGAGCTTTTGTGACCTTAGAGATAGTTTTCCTCCCATCCTGGGGGAGGGACCCCTTTGGTAGGGTGTATATCAGTTTTGTTGGTTTAAGGTACCTAAAGAGGTCTCATAGGATCTGGAGAAGCTAAGTGAAAAGTACATGGTATGAAAATGAACCTATAGACCCATAGATCTCCATCTCTAATTGCATATGAATGTGTTACCATGGAGGTAACCAGTATGGGGCTTGACCAAGGTAGGCAGGTTGCCATGATCCCTATGAAAGGATGGGAGCCATCCCATGAATGCAAAAAGAGAGATGATGAAGACTTGGGTAAGGTTCTAAGTGAACATGTACTGTAATGGAGAATCCTATGTCTATCCTAGGGTCAGGTAGGGATAAGACCGATGAAAGTAGGAGTTGCCTAATTCCCCAGTTGCACATGGCCATAGGGTCGGGAGGTAACAGCTATCATTGTCTGAGGGTCATGGGTTAGGAGATTGATCACCTTCATGAACTCATGGGACCCAAAGGGCAGATGAGTAGGGCACTCTTTTGATGCATGATGGAAGAGGGATGACCCCAAAAGAGTCGGTACCCTATAGACCTAGAGGAGATGACCAAGGATATAAACCTCAGTAGGTTCAAGACTAGTTTGATATCATGATCGTTGTGATGAAGAGACATATGTGGCACGTTGCAACTTAGATTTAAAGGTGTACTGGCAAGGTGGGATGTACCATCTCTACTCTTAGAACAGGAAGAACTATGTATTTGGACTGCAGCCAAATGCTTATTTTCTCTTGTTGTGGGGGTGAGAGATAGGACATTATGCATGTCATACACCAAGGATAAGAGATGATGTAGGTTGGAGCGTTGTCACGAGAAATGGGATAGAGAAGATATCTACCCTGGTAAAGTGAATGATACATGGATGGTTTGTAAACCCTAAGAGGAATGAGGTAGTCACCTTATGAGGATGTTTCTAGCATGAGCTAAGCGGAGATTACAAGTTATACCAGGTTGAGTTTGGTCACCATGATGATAAAATCAGAGAGTGTTCTTAATGGAGATAGACATGGAGTTTGAGGTAATATGATAAGTGAAATACATGGAAGTGTATGTATTCAATGTTACCTAATACCTAAGGATGTGAGGCGGTAATGGATGATCTGGTTGAGATACATCTGACTTGTTTGACTAGAAGCTAGAAGAGGTTGTTTGGCTAACCTTAAGTTCGAAAAGGAGAGGTGTTTGGATAACACTCAGATGTAACAAAATACATTGAAAAGTTATGCCAGTCTAGTCCTGGATGCAATGAAAAGATGGTGGTAAAACCTCAGATGCACTTCTTTGGAAAAGAAGGTGATGAAACCCCGACTAGAGTGGTTTAGGGTGTTTGAGGAATCGATCTTGAGGAATCATGACATACATGAAATCATGATACACCATGGTAAATGGCAATAACACTATGGATGCTTAAAGGTGAAGTTGCATGTGGTTTATGGCCATGCAAGCCAGGAGGTAAAGGACGAACCCCAGTAACCCAGTGTATCGATATAGAGGACAAAAGAGTCCCTGAGAGGGAATGGGATTTCATCACTATGGATGTTTTGATAGGTCTCCCCTAGATCAAGGAAGGTCGAGATGCAATATGGGTTATGGTAGGTCGCCTTACCTAGATAACATGAGAAAGAAAGAGTTCTGTTAAGGGACAGATCTAGTTGAACTACCCGTGAGAGAGATGGTTCAACTACACCACGAAGCGAGCTCAAAGGATCTTGAGTTTGACCTAAAGGTTTCCTTCCAAAAGATGGAAGTAGGTGCATGAAGAACTCAATGTTAGTATAGTTTATCACCCCTAACTATGGTTAGTATGATCCAGACTAAAGGGTTTGATGAGGGCATGTGTGCTCGTTCAGGGTGATACCTAGAGACAGTTCTTGGCCTATAAAAGGCGTGGCAATGACCACCATAGCCAGTATTGGGTTTTATATGAAGCTCTGTAAGGGAGGTTGTATCGGTCGCCACTTCAGTAAGGTGATGTTGGTGAAAGGACCACATGATGGTTAGTAAAGGACCACATGATGGTTAGAAAAGGGACCACAGTGCCTGTAGATGAAGTCACTTTGTTTGTGTAAGGGCTGAAAGGAGCCTAGAGACGATGAGAGTCATGAGCAGATGCAAAGTAGACTGACATACAAGTTATTGTGGAAGATTATGTGAAAATCTGACCCCTCTGAGCTGCAGCTGAGAAAGCTGAGTCCCCGATACATGGGTCCATTAGAGATGGATGGGTGGAGATGGTTAGGATTTGACCCTACCCCTCAGGATAAAGTAATATGGGATGTTTTTCATGTGTCCAATGTAGAGCACTATGTGAGGTACCCCGACCATGTGATGAGCAATGAACCTAGTGAGCCCCAAGGGAGGCTGAAATGGCCTGAGTCACCTGTGTAGTTTATAGACACCAGGATGAAAGAACTTAGAGAAAAGAATATGTGATGATAAAGGTTCTTTGGAAACGCCATGAGTACGGCAAAGCCACATAGGGGCCAATGATGGACATGGAAAGTCTTATCCTAAATTGATTGTTTGTTTGCTTGTTTAAATTTTGAGGACAAAATTTCTATAAGAGGGAAAGGATGTTACAACCCCAAATTTTGGGTTCATTTGTCGAGAAATGTAATTTCTCATATTAAAGATATTTGAACCAATAGTGAGATAATTTGCTTCAAATAAATGGATTTCGTTTACAATAGCCTTGATGATTGTGTTGTGGGCTTTATTGGCTATTGGGCCCGAATAACAAGAAAATTCAATTAATAAATGGATAATTGAATTTTAAGAAAAGAAATATGTAGAAACCTATAGAAGGCAAATCCAAAGAGGATTTCATGCCTCTTGGGTTCCTTGGGTGCCAAGGAGTCCAATGTTGCAAAAAGAGAGCGATAAGAAAAGAAAAGTTTAATTAAGTATTTCTTTATTAAGAAAGAAATTGGAAAATAATGATAAAATGTGGAAAATGAGAGGAAAGTGGCATAAAAGAGATTTCTTGGGGAAATTTTGTATCCATGAAATTCCTAATAATAAAAGGAATAACAATGAGGAAAATAAAAGGGAAATGAAGAGAAATCCTCAAAAAGACATATTTTATTAAGAAATAAACATGATAATGCAAAATAATGCATATAGGTGCATTAAGAAGGATAATGAGTGTTCAATAAAAGGATGATGAAATAATAGAGTTCCTTGGGATCCAAGGAGTCCCAATAAAGAAAGAGGAAAGAGAAAATACCAATAAAGTCAAATAAGAGGATAATGTGGGGTTTAATGAAGAAATTTCATGGTATTATAAAAAGGGTGATATTTTCTATTAAACGGAAACATTATTTCATGTCAATAGATTAATGGGAAAGTGATATGCGGATAAAGGAAGCGATTTTCGAAATTCTAATATATCCAAGTAGTAAGGAATTGCCAAAGTTGGGGGGAGAGAGAAAGTTTCCTCTCCTTGAAGGAAAATGATTCCTTTGTAAAAGGGGCTTCGTTTCTTTGTGGGCAAGCCATCTTAGGGCTTCGTTACCCTCCCCTATAAAAGGGGTAGAGCCCAGGGACGTTTGCAAAGGAAGTTCCACGTACTCCTCTCTCCTTCTCCTCCTCCTTCTTCTTCTCTACGTAAAAACCCTAACTACAAGGAGTTGAGCGGCCCAGGAGCGTCAGAGGGAGTTCGAAGGGATCCCTGACTTCCCCTTCAAGTTTAGATAGCTGCGAAGTTGCTAGCTCAAGGAGATCTTCACCCTGGTCATCTGCAGCTCGTCGGAAAGAGGCTGAGTTGGCAGACCCAAAGCTCGAGTTTCTGGCCTCCTTGGTCATGGACGAAGGCCGATCTAAGGGTGGCGGAGCAGGGCGGAGGTCTAGGGACCTCAGGGGTGAAGCGTGCGGCCATGGGAGGGAGTTAAAACCTCCCCGCAAACCAACCTAGACGGCGGCTAGGGCAGTAGGGTTGCGGCCATGTTTGCTTCAAATACCCACCACCTCGGCTTTGGCTTGAAGGCCCTGGAGGTACGATGGAGTCCGGCAGACCAGGAGGAACCAAGGTGGGCAGTCGCCGGGGTCCAGCTGAGGGAGAAAAGATCTTGCATGGCGTGGCTAGGGCTACAGGGTGCCGAGCCCTGCAGCGTCACACGTGGAAGATGAAGCCCATGACCTTGGACCGTTTTTCCCTCCACGGGCAATAGAAGTGAACAACTTACGCAGAGGCAAGATCGTCTTTGCGTTATAATTAAAGATGGGGCGCGCGCAAGGTATGTATTTGAGAGTTGGTTGCCTACGTGGCACCTTCCTATTGGACACCTTATGATTTATTTGCGAAAATCATATCTAGCAAACGGTAACTCGGATGGACATAAATAATATATGAAAGTTGATCAGAAAGACGTGAGGAATCTAAATAAAATATGTTTATAAGACAATTCCTCTTGAAATTTGAAAAGTAGTGTAATTTATCAACTTTAACATAATAATGATTAAAGAAACCCTATTTTGAGATAATTAATGTGTTTAATAGGGTTTAATGGATCATTAGAGTTGATATTAACATGTTAAATGTAAAAAGTTACATTATGTTCAAAAAGGAAGAACTTTGCACATGATTAGTCTAATTTGGAGTTGATATGCATAAATATGCTTGAAATTGGAAAAGTATATAAAGTTATCATCTTTAATGATTTAACTAAGGAAAAACCCTTAGATTTGATGATAGATGGATAATTCAAGCTGATATTAACATGTTATTAATAAAAGTGAAAATAGGATTTAAAAAAGATGATCTTTTTATATAGTTGGTTTAATTTAGGGTTCTATGTACATGAATATGCCTTAATGGGATTAGAAACCCTAATTTATGTTGATATGAATTATAATGGTTTTAATTGTACAAATCGAAGAATAAAATGGAGATATGATGATTCGAAGATAAATTGAGTACCAAAGATCTTTAATGTGAATTATTTGGATAATTAGTGTTTCCTAGTGTATAAAGGTGGAAATAGTAATAAATAAGGTTCATATATGTGAGTTGAACTATAATGAAATATGATTTGTCAATTTGAAAGAAACCGAAGATGATAATTAGCCTTAATGTTTTGGATATGACCTAAAAGGATAAAGATAATAGTTTTAGTGTAGAAGAAACATATTAGACTTATTTGACATTCAATTGTGCCTATGATGCAGAAATTAGGGTTTGTGAACTAAAAGAGCATTAAAAGTGATAAATGCATAATGAAGGATAAAAACCTAATAAAACCATAAGGTTGGCCTAGAAATTATAAGGTGGAATCCAAGTTATTCTTGTGGATGTTTGAATAAAACAATGACACTTGGATGTTATGCATTATTTTCAAGATATTGTTGATTGCTTGTTAATTGTGTTGAATGTTAATGCATGGACATTAAGTTACTATGGATCAGGTATGTGGTTACGATTATGAATAACCACTTTAGGTTTTCCGATGGATTCCCAGATGTTTAATCGCATTGAATGCAACGAAACTTTTGAATGTTTATTTATTTCTTGCAATTATAAAGTGACTATGACTATCATATAATGTATATGCCTTCTAGCTCAATCATTAATCCCCTCTGTGTCGTAATGGTTGACCTAGTACATGGCTACCTAGAGGGTAGGTCCATTAGGTCATGAAAGACTTTGGCTGCCTAGAGGGTAGGTCCATCAAGTCACCTTTATAGAGGTACCATATAAGTCCTTACAGGGACAACACAGAGTTGTGGATAGGTATGGATTGAGTAGTTTGGCTTAAAACGTAATCTTGGTTGTTAAATAATTAATTGAATGATTACATGGTTATCATAGTTGCATGATTATCTGTTTCCCTCACATACCAGCTTCGGCTGACCGACGTTTTGTTTGTCGGCGTTTTAGGTACAATGAAAAGAACAAACAGTAAAGCGGCATATGTGATACTAAAAGAGAATTAAAGTACAAAGGAGGATTAGATAGATTAGAATTGGTGTGGATAGAAGTTTAGAGATCCAAGTTTTCAAAAGTTATGTAAAGAAAAATTTTATTACCATTTTCAGTATAGTCTGTTAGAATTTAATAATTGTTTATGGTTATATGTCGAACCTTTGATCCGGGATTAATGGGTGCGGCTCAACCTCATGGTCTCCCTTAATTGGGGGTTATCGGGAGGTGGGGTCATAGCAATCTATCTTCTTAAAACTGGTTACTTATGCGTCAACAGATATATCCAGCATGAAGAAACTGGTTTCTCTATGTACACTAGTTCCCTTAGCATAAGAAACCAACTTTAGCGAATGATAGTAATCCTTGCACTACTGTAGAAGAGGAAAATCTATGTGTAACCTTTTACACCCCCATTCCAATATATCTTCACCTGTCGACAGTCATCTCTCCCTTATATATATATATATATATATATATATATATATATATATATATATATATATATATATATATATATATATATATATATATATATATAGTCAGTCTAGAATACACTCGAGTGTATTCTAGGCAGAATACACTTAGGTAGTTTTTCATGATGAAATATTTTTTTCAAAGGTCTAATCCATTTATCTTCTTAAACATCTTGTTCATAGCTCATATACAAAATTTGAGCACATTTGCACATTTATAGGTCATGTTATAAAGTCTGCAAAAATTATGCATTTCAAATTAGTTTCGTGCGTCGATTTTGTTGCCCTCGGATGAGGGACTTACACTCATCCAAATGGGCTCAAAATTTGCATGTAGCCTAATTATAGTATGATAGTGAAGATAAATAGTTTATATTTTTTTTTAAATAATCTTGATATATACAAACACACTTGAGTGTATTCAAGCTTGACTCTCTCTCTCTGTATATATATATATATATATATATATATATGTATATATATATATATCGGAAAGGATACTTGATACTAGGTCCTCCACAAAACATCATTGGAACCTATTAGTGCACCAAGATCTATTCTTGCAAGATCCATCACATTTTTACATGAAGTAGGAGGGTTTCAAATAAGTCACTAGTAAACTTTTGGTCGTCTCATTACAACGTTGTGAGACTCATTACAAATATGTATATTTCTATTACAGAATGGATGCACAACTAACTAAGCTTAGTGACCCTCATGGGTATGGAATATATACGCATAGTGACTTTTCTTCATGTTTCTTAGAGATGGCATACATGGGTGCAAGGAATCATACTCAATCTATGTGCTTATGTGCTTTATTCCCTTAATCTCTCAAGTTTTAAGCGGTATTTATTTTTGTCTCAATTCTTAAATTTTTGGAACTCACTCCTTTTGGAAGGGCCCTTTCTTAGGGCAAGATAGAACTACCACTTGGTATTACCAAGGTTCACAAATAAATATTAGAATCTAAAGTTTATATCACCACATGTAGGCACATATCCTATTATTCCACCCACGCATGTGGCTAGCAAGTTGAGAACCATTTAATCTATCTCTATTTTTTCTATTATGTCATTTCCATCCATCATCTCCCATGGTTGGAGCAGTTTCATATCTACATATGACATCACGGTAGTGCTAGACCAACTGTTGTGAGTGGCTCATCAAACATATATCACAGGCCAAGTGAGGTTTTTCTTTAACACAAAACTTGAGGGGGTGCCATGATTAATACCTATGAACTCAATCAACCTTGTGAGCATTATATGCACTAGATACCACCACTTCCCCTCTTTGGTCTGGTAACCTCAGGTTTAGTTCCTTAGCATTGGTTATCTAAACTACATGACATACCCACTCAAGCACGTACCAAACCAAAACATGATATGGCATTTTCTTCCTAACTTTCTATTGAACGTAAACAATCCTTAGAGTCATACATAAGGGACTACCAATCTGAGTACGAGGCTTCACAATATATTACCAGTCCATACCTCCCCAGGATCTTGGGACTCCCTTTACCTCACCTAGATGGTAGGTACTCATATCATCTACACATATGTATGACAACCCTCCTTCTTAGTCTATAGGGTTTGGTCTCTCCAAGGAAATTCTAGGGCACAACAACCCTCCAGGGATCATGCATACAACAACTCAAATCATTCACTTAGGGAAAGTCTAGTCTAGGAGACATCATAAATATTTCTTGTACTTCCTTATGTCTTGGATTCTAGGTTCCTGACTCCCTCTAGGTCTCACTCTCTCCTGAAGTTTACCCTATAATCGGTCCTCATACTAGGGCCCCTCTTTTATCGAAGAGGATGAGTCTCCTACATATTCACATCTTATTCTCACTTTGATTACCTTATATGATGAAGCATACTATCACATCTTATATTCAACTGAGGTCATCATATACCATATTATCTCATTACATCACAGGAAGCTCCTCATTCATTTATTCTAGTATTCCTATATCGTAATCCAATAGGCATCACCCCTCTAGCTTAGAACCAATCCCTATGCCATCCTTCACTTCCATGTAGGTGCATGCCTACCTCCTACTTGTATCTGAGTAGGAACACATATCTGTTAGGGTTCCAACTTGGAGGAGTTTAAAATTTTTGGTCACCATTAACCTTCTAATTTAGGGTGTTATCTCTCTCATAGATCTTTTCCCCTTTTTAGGGACGACCCACCCTAGGTCGGGTCACAAAAACTAAAAGTTACACTAGGGGTCTTGAAACCACTTAATGTCTATGTTTCACATGCATACCCTAGTCCTCCATGTGTATCATATATGCCTAACCTACGCACTTGCATGCATGGAAAAACTAATACATTCATCTTATTGGGTTCTCTCTTTCTCTATCCACTACTTATTGTTTATTAGGGTGGCACTATTATTTTTCCTTCTACTCTGCTCATACCCCAGGATTAAGGTTTTGGGTTCAGGTTAGGGTTTACAACATGTACCTTAGGTTTTGTGATCCCCTTGGCCCAATGAAGTTGTTTTCCTAATCAGACCTAGTCCATCTAGGGTTTACCTAAATAGGGGAGAAACCCATCAAACATTTTCTCTATATAATTATGTCCACTTTTATTATTTGGTGGAGGATGCCTTAATCCTTGATATCCATAACCCTAGGATTTAGGGAGAGAAGAGAGTAGAGATGTGAAAAAATTAAATGAGAACTCATACAGGTATGTTATTTTAAGTAAAGTGTTTTGACTTTGTCTAGGTAGGAAGCACGGGTCCAGGAGTGCTCATGAGCCGACTAGCGATGCATGGTAAAATATTGTCAGCCCCCAGATCATGGTCCTTTCTTGACACCATTGCCTTTGGAAAACAATCTAATAATCCCCTTGGGGCTCCACAGAACTCTTAAAATTTAATAATATTAGAGGTTAAATGGTAAACTGGCTCTGATACCAAATGTAACAACCCCCACCCCTTGTTATCCCCTATTCAGACGGACCGAGAGGGAAAGGGCCATTACTTTCATACAGGGTTGCAGTTTTAGAAACTAACCTAAAATAATTAATAAATTTTACTAACAAAGGAATTTGATACAAGATGGATATTACATGATATGTAATATCTAAAGTTGCATCATAAATAAGATCTATCTAATTATAACCTCCATGATTACATTAATGCCTCTTCATCTTGTGTCTTCTTTCTATATATCCATTTTCATCATATTGGTAGAATGACAGATTATCCTAAAATGCCAAAAAATAAAATAGTTAGTCAGTATAACTAGTCATACTGGTATGTGCGGGAACCAAAATAAAGCATATACTTGTAACAACATATCCCCATCAATTATTATTATAGAATAAAAAATTTTCATTTTTCTTCATAACTTCTCAACCCATTTTACTCAACCTTTAGGTACCCTCTCTTAGGGTTTTGTCCCTTCAGTGGACTTTAGGCCACCTTCTCAATATGCAGCCTGGGTACCATGTTGGTCTTCCCAATCTGGGGGCTGGTCTCATATGACCCTCCCAATCGGGGCCTGGGCAAACCTCATATGACCTTCCTAATCTAGGGCCTGGGCTAACCTTCCCAAATTGGGGGCCTAGTCTTCAGTCATCACCATGACTTTTGATTCCTTTCCATTTTCAAACCTCTAGAGTTAACATATGGGATTCGAGCAAGTTATAAGCATAATTTTTTATAGCCATAGTGACTTTATAGATTGTAGGAAACAATTATCATCCAAGATTTTAATTTCAAACAATCAGGTAAAACCTCAAAAAACATCGGGACACTAGAGAGGTTAGTCATAGGCATAACCACATACCTTGATCAGATGTTCTTGATGTCCAAGAAAGAGTAATTGGAAATAAATAGAAAAGAAACAAAGCACATTATCCTAAAAGTTAAAGGAATACACCCATGTATCATTATTTAATCTAAATTCATCACTAAGACTGACTTGGGTCTATGACTGGCAAAATTACTGCAGCCCAACCAGACCCGAACCGGCCGCACCCGAACCAACCCGATAATAGGGTCTTTCAAGTCTGAAATATGGTTTGGGTCTAAGTCGGGCAGACCCAAATCGGGTCTTTTAACTCTGGTTCTGTGCCCAGAAAAAGTCTTAAGACCCGAGGGACCTGAGTTTTGAGGGTGGAAGACCTGGCAAGGTGACCTTAAGCTTGGTGGCTCCTCAGTGCTCATCTTAAAACTCTCCCTCACTAAATCCCTAAACCTAGCCGCCACAACTACAAGGAGTCAGAGATCACGACTGTGACCGCACTCCTCCAAAGAGACGAAGAAGAGATCGAGACGATGAAGGAGTTCGAGACGTTGGTAGCTGATCGCTGCTTCCTCATTGGCACGCATCCTCTTCTGCTCGAGATTGAGATTGGGATAGTGTGCTTCGACTTCTCCTCTCCATCTTTGGTACACATTTTCTATCCGTAGCCCATTCTTCTCCCCCCGGCCACCCCACTCTTTCCTTCCCCCGGCACCCAACTTGCAAACACAGCAAAAACAAGCTACATACATGTCGTCGCTGCCTCATCCAATGTCATAACAACTAATTCATCCAGCTACGTCTTGTGATCAGATTGAAAAATGGATGGAATCGACATGTTCATCTTCTCTCTGCTCCTGGTAAGATCCCCGCCTTTCATATTGTTTCCATTTTTTTCCTCAACCCTTTTCTCTTATTCATCGTTTCCGCTTCGAGCTTTGTTCGGGCATGATTTTCCTTTTCTTCTTCTTTTGGTGTTTCTTTTTGTTTGATGTGTGTTGGTTTCCTATTTGTTGTCTGGACAATGATCCAATCTAGCCATTCATCGATGATTGTCTAACATAGACCCATGTTTATGTCATTTCCGAATTCGATATCTCACCAATAATTAATCTTCTTCATCTCAACTTTCTCAAATATGGATGCAGATAAGCGTCGTGGACGCTAGATACGCCTAATATTTTCTTCACCTATTATTTAATACATCTGAATTTATCTTCTGGCCTTTTCCCTTTTAATGACTCTTTTTTATTGCACTTTTCACCAAACACTTGATACAAATCTTTATACTTATTTTAATGATGTACACAACCGAAGTGGTGTATGCATAATGAACACAGTGAGCCGACCATATTTCTTCTTTTAGGAATAAAGAACTAACCACATTTGCTGATAACATCAAAGATTCATGCGAGTGAGTGGCCAAAGGTTATCCATCATGACTGAATTGTTGAAGATGCATTTCTGGGGTAGCCCAATAGTTCATTTTGTTTGTATTTTGATAGAATATTTTGTAGCTGGAGATATTAGTGTAAATTGCCGAAAATTTATTGGGTTCATTTTGGCTTGTATTTCGGTAGACTGGTTTGTAATTAGAGATTCATTAGTACATTCTCCACATTTTGGTTGGTATTATATCTCTACATTTCAATATTTATGTATAATGTGTGGTTAATCTGGATATGTGACCACAAATTTTGGATTTGAATGGAAAACTAAACCTTTTTAGGTCATGGACACCAAGTGGTAGTTGCAAATTAACAATATGTTGTTGACGAAAGATAGTGGTATAACAATATACACAGACATAAGGCAGTATACGTATCCTATTTGTACAGGTTTGGGTCTAGTTTTCTGGGTCGGGCCAAAAACGGGTCTAATTTTTTTATTTGGTCCAAAATCGGGTCGGACCAGTATAACTATAAAAATGATATTCGATGTTTAATTTTGTTGCTACACTTTGGTTGTTTTGAATACCATTTATTGAAATTTGAAAATTTTACACCTATTCCAGCATACCTTTGAATGTGTTTGGAATGGATGTTTTATTCTTCACATTTTTAGTAGGGAGTGGATCCCCTCTCAAGTTTCACTCCTTATAGCATGATCAGAGCCCATGGTAGTTAGAATCTGACTATTACAACTTTGTATCCCTGATTAGAACCCTTGCCACATATAGTTCCTCTTTAAGTGACATGTTTTCCCTAGATTTGATCTATTCTACACTTGAGATGATGAAACATTGATTTTGTATCATAAGTGTTTCACATTAGAAACATGTTTATTTAGGATCATAAGTGTTTCACATTAGAAATATGTTTAGTTAACTGTAACATGATGATCATGTTAGGTAGCTATTAGGGCATAAGTTCAAAGCAAAGGTGTCTAGAAAGGATCATGTTTGAGGGCTGGCAAGATTTTCCTCCGCACCACTAGCTTGGTTTACGAGGACTCCTAGATCCATATGATACCTGCCTAGCCTGAGTTGATACTATTGTCTAAAATATCATGCTTTTAGGAAGTAGTAGACTTAGACATCCATGTTGGATATCTTTGAGAACCTTAGTATGATGACCTTGTGACTTGTTTGAGTATGGATACCCAATATAACTCCCTTATGTCCCATAGGACCACATGTTTGTATAGTCTATCCCTAATAACCTAGAGTTTGAAGTTTGATGTTTAGTAAGAAATCAGAGTGCACAGTGGAAGCATGATGGATATGTACATGATTTAGTTAGACTCACATTTTTACCTCTAGATTAGTTTGTCTTGGTAGGTCAAACCTTTTAAGGGGTGGATAATAGTTGGTTTGATGATGTTTGGGTAGTTATATTTCAAGGACAAAATCCTTTTTAAGGGGATGGAATCCTGTAACATGCTGAAATCAAGCTATACTGACTTTAGAAACCCTAACTCCATGACTAGAAGGATAGTTTTCTTGGATCCTTAGTTTTGACCAAACAAATCATAGTTATAACCTGACATGCTTGTTTACATACTAATGAACATACAATGGTCATGTAATGAACAGTTCACGTGTTTGAACCCTAATGAATATCTAATGCACATAATATGAGTAACTCACATATAATATTAATAGTGGGTACACATGATGCTAAACATTTCTTATACCAATAAACCCTAATGAAATGATGAGCAAGATGATTGTAACCTAATCTTGTATTTGATGCATAGTAAGAATGTATAGATAGAGAATAATGATCATACTTACCTAAACCCTATGTTGTAATCATCTAACCTTAACCTATACATCCTTAATGACATTCTTGATACATTAGTGACATTAGGTGTCATAATCAGATAACATACTTTAATACCCATAAATGATATATAATCACCTAATCATAAATTAATAAGGTTATCAATATGAAATACATATCACCTTGTTTTCTAATAAACACCTAATTAATCATCTAATCATTACTTGGTAGGTGAATCAAATCATATATCTACAACTGAGCAATAGATCATTTAATCACTTTTAATAGAATATGAAGAACACGTATAACTGTGATAAACTAAATAGTATAAAACCAATTCAAGGCATCAATCAATGTTCCTATATTTTGTCCTTAAACAAATATTCTACATGGCTGGTTACATCTTTAAACATTCCATCTTATGCCCTGAAGCGATGGGAATAAAACTTCCATCTCCAACTGACCACTGCTAAGTAAAGCATCAATGCCATATAGGTCTATGGAAGAGCCACAATCCATGACCTCTCCTTTCTCAGTTAGTATGAGATTAATGGTAGTGACATTATGAGTCAAGCTATATTATATCTAGCCCGGTGTATAGAGGCTCTTCTCTATAGAGATACAATGCATAGCATGTTCTTTTATCAGGGTATGATCCATAATCAATATAGATTATATCAGGTTATGGTCAGCAACCAATCTTGATTATTTATTGAGTCATGGTACAACCATACTCTAGTTAGGGTATGACCCATATTCAATCCTTATCTTCAGGGTATGGACCGTAGTCAATCATGTTAGTTAAGGATACAAGGAGATATTTCAACTTGCACCCTACAATATGCATTCCGAGTAGAACTCATTTCACCATTCAACAAATCCTAGCACCGAATGGATCTACGGCCAGGGCAACTACATTTTTAGTTCACTTGATAGATTAAGTGCATTACAACATCTTTTAGCATCAATCATGTTACAAGCATGAATTTTAGATGAATTCTATACAGAAAGGTGTAACATATTTTCAAGAGATCTTATATAAATTGGTACATATATTGTTACACTTATCCTGGGATCTCAGTCCCCTGAACACATTATTGGGAATCTCATCCCTTTACCATCATCATTATCATGATCATATGCTTGGTTATTAAACCCTCAATTCATTATTGAACAATATCACCTCTCATTAGGAAACAACCAATCTCTAGGTCATCAGACCCGTATATAAATCATAATTATTGTACAAGTAGATCACATGGATCACAAGGCTTGTATAATATGTATTATACTAAATCTTCATAGCTCATACCTAGCTATGTTCATTATCTCATAAAACTTGCATGGTTAGGATTTCATACCAATGCAATATCAAGAAAATATCATGATCATGTGATAAAGAGAAAACATTCAAATTGCAACCCTCTCATGATTAGGGTTAAGGTTACCTCTTATAACTAATTTAGGGTTTTCAAGTTCATAATTATTAACCAACCCTATTTCACATTATAAGAGCTATATTACTGCCATAAGTTTTCAAGCATACTACATCAAATATCATCAACTAATTATCAACATGAAATATTACCCTTCTTATATGAGTAGTACCAGTTTCTCTCTCATCCTTACTAGGATATAGATTTAAACATTCTAATTACATTGATTTATCCTTCTTTAGAGTTGTAAACCTACACTTATGAAAGTGTATTCATCTCATTACTTTCATGATGCATTCGTTGATTATATTCAAGTTGTATCAGTCAACACTCTTCAAGGTGTATCGGCCTATACTCTACAAGGTATATCATCTTACACTCTACAAGGTGTATCAACCTAACTTCAATGTGTCGACCATACTATCATCTTTTGTATCGGCCACCCAACATCACTTAGGGTACTGGCCACTTTATCCACTAGTGTGTCAACTAGATCATGGACTAAGGTATCGGACACACCATTAACAACTAGGGTATTGGCCATTACAACCTCTTATATATCGAACTTACCTTCAAATAGGGTATCGACCTCTTGATCAACTTAGGGTACTGGTCACTCAACATCACTTAGGGTATCATCCAACCCTTCAACTTAGGGTATCGTCCACTCAACATCAACTAAGGTATCGACCACCCCTTGAACTTATGGTATCGACCTCATCTTCAAAAAGGATATCAATTTTAGGGTTATATTTGACCATGTCGGCCTCTACACTCAACCAATGTATCACCATTTGATAATCTATCTTTACTAGAAATCTTTTGGTCATGACAAGCTAACTCCTTTGAGGCATATCATCTTTAGAACAACTATCATGTCGTCCTAACAACAGCATATTGCTTTAGATCATCACAAGTCATGTTGGACATCCATGTTATAGATCAAATCATAAGTGTCAACTTAGACATCTTATAGATAACGGCCTTCCAGAGAATTAGGTGAAAGTTCAAACACTTAAGAGAACAGTTGTCCTACTCAAGAAATCAACCCAAAAGAATAGGAGTTTGTATGTATCGGTTTACATACTTATATCCTTATATCAGGTCAGGGTTTCCCACAAACCAATATCGGTTTGTGCATATCACTTTCATCATCTTCAAGCTCAAACTCTTCATCCATAACTACTCTAGTTCATGGACAACAACCCTATATATTAGTTAGAACTCATAGAACCATAATTCAAACAAGAAAAATGAAGTTGGAAAGGAATCACCAAGTATTGCATGATAGAATGTGAATAATAATAAAATTTGGTTCAAGTTATATAACCCACCTCAAGATCAACTCAAGAGCTTCAAGCTTCAAAGCTCCACATTCCAATGTTGAAGATGACTTATGAAAATTCTAAGACTCGATCACAACACTTCTCTATGAAATAAGATGCCATAGTTAAGAATTTGGTGAAGAAAGAAGAGAAGGAAAGAATCATGATCCAAGAAGCATAGTCTTTCCAAGGTTGAAGATGATTATAGATTCACCTTAGGAAAGATGCTTGGCCTTCTTTTTGTTTCTTGAGTGCCTAGGATTGTCCTCAAAGCAAGAGATGGTAAGGGAATTGAAAGGTTTACTAGGAGGTGAAAAGAGAGGTATATATAGTTATGGTTCATGAAAGAGAGTGTGTATAAGGTGTCATCACTATGTGCACTCAAGTGATATGTGTCCATGCATGGTAACTTCATGTAACCATAATTATCTTGCCATGAAAAACTCTTGAGGATAATTCATGGATAAGATCCCAGCCATTTGCATATTTTGCTTGACAAGATATCATCACCCAATTTTGCTTTATGCAAACTGATACCACTTTTGCAAGGAACTTGCAGACCGATGGGCTTCACCTACTTGAGGTGCTTATCTCGTCATGATCTCCTTCAAAGGTTGTCATAATCTAACTATTTCAACTTTGTCTCCCTAATTATAACCCTTGCCTCATATAGTTCCTTTTTAAGTGACATGTTTGCCCTAGAATTGATCTATTTTACAATTGAGATGATGAAAATTTGATTTAGGATCATAAGTGTTTCACATTAGAAACATGTTTAGTTAACTACAATGTGATGATCCTTTTAGGTATCTATTAGGGCATAAGTTTAAAGCAAAGGTGTTTAGAAAGGATCAGGGTTTGGGGGCTCACAAGATTTTCCTCTACACCATTAGCTTGGTTTATAAGGACTCCCTGATCCATATGATACCTGCCTGGCTTGAGCTGATACTATTGTCTGAAATAGCATGCTTTTAGGCAATAGTAGCCTTAGACATCCATGTTGGATATCTTTGAGAACCTTAGTATGTTAACCTTGTGACTTGTTTGAGTATGGATACCCAATATAACTCCCTTATGTCCCATAAGACCACATGTTTGGATAGTCTATCCCTAATAACCTAGACTTTGAAGTTTGGTGTTTAGTAAGAAATCAGAGTGCACAGTGGAAGCATGATGGATCTATAAATGGTTTAGTTAGACTCACCATTTTACCTCTAGATTAGTTTGGCTTGGTAGATCAAACCTTTTAAGGGGTGGGTAGTAGTTTGTTTGATGATGTTTGGGTAGTTAGATTTCAAGGATCAAATCCTTTTTAAGGGGATGGAGTCCTGTAACATGCCAAAATCTAGCTATACTGACTTTAGAAACCCTAACTCCATGATTAGGAGGATAGTTTGCTTGGATCCTTAGTTTTGATAAAACAAATCATAGTTATAACCTAACATGCTTGTTTATATACTAATGAACATATATTGGTCATCTAATGAATAGTTCACATGTTTGAACCCTAATGAATATATAATGCACATAATATGAGTAGCTCACATATAATATTAATAGTGGGTACACAGGAGGCTAAACATTTCTTGGACTAATAAACCCTAATGAAATGATAAGTAGGTTAATTGTAACTAATCTTGTATTTAATACATACTAAGAATGTATAGATGAAGAACAATGATCATATTGACCTCAACCCTAAGTTGTAATCATCTAATCTTAACCTATACATCCTTAATGATATTCTTGATACATTAGTGACATTATGTGTCATAATTAGACAATAATCTTTAATACACATAAATGATATATAATCACCTAATCATAAATTAATAAGGTCATCGATATGAAATGCATAGCACCTTGTTCTCTAATACACACCTAATTAATCACCTAATCATGACTTGGTAGGTGAATCAAATCATTAATAGTTACTATATTCCACTTTGTTCACTAAAATACATATAATGACTTCAATATGAATAGGAAGTAATTGGATTCACATAAAAGTGCATAATCAATTATAAGAACTGAATAAATATGGGAAAATGATTAATGATGACATTAATGTGAGAAAGAAAGTTAAAATGACATTGTGATAATGTTTAATATAGATATAAGTGATTAATGTGACATTATTTGGATTAATTGTAGAAAATTGGAGAAAGTGTCTTATTTAATACAAAATAACCCGATATAATTCAATAAGGTGATAATGGAGTCTAAAAACAAACTATTAAAGATAATGATCAGATATAATAATGCATATTGAGATAATTGAGTAAACTCTAATTGTGTTAAAACTCATAGTGAGGTAAATAAGAAATATATATGGTTTCGAGCATAATGATGAAATATAACTCTTTTGAATATAATGAGACACAATTAAAAGAATAATGAGGATGATGTAATATCATGATGAATATAATGCTAATAAGTAAAAATATTAAAAAGAAATTGATTCACTGGAACACCAATCACAGACTATATGATTGAAAGTTGTTCTCCAACTTTCCTTTTCACTTGGGTAGCACTGATGTGCGACTAGGTACCGCTCTTTGCTTGTGATATCATCAGTTATTTATGGACATCCACAGCCAATGTGAAATGGGACCTATAGGGTCACACACAAAGGATTATCCTGGAAGAGGAGTATATCCATGAATGATGTTTGGATTGATTACTAAAGTGTTTAGGTACTCAATCAAACATTCAATCAACAGACTTGACTCGAAATCATCAAGTTCATGTGTTGAACCAACTGATTAGAGTGTCAGATTGATTGAGAGATGAATTGACCATGTTATGTATAATCTAGACCACCAACCGGCTGGTTCACTGGGTGAACCGATCAGCTCATGCTCAGTGAGACAATCGGTTCACTCTGATGAACCAATCAGATCACTCGGGCCAAATGAGCAGTGTTGGGTTTTCCCAATTTGTGAGAAAAGTTTTTCATTTCACTTATTCAATTCAATTGGGACAAGAATTAATATTTGTGTTAATTAGAAACGAATAAGAAAAGTCAATCGCAGGCAGGTCTGGGAAGTGAAACGACCAGTTCACTGGGTGAACCAATTGGCTCACACTCCCAATTGACCGGTTCACTAGTGAATCGATTGGCTCACCTTTCCACACGACCATTTCAGTTATGGAATGACGGGTTCACATGCCATGGTACAAATTGTTCATGTAAATTTTGGACCCTTCTACTCCCGCACAGACTGGGAACCCTGACCCTACCCTCTACTATAAATAGAGGGGTACATGGGGCTTCTCCAGACACCCAACTTAGAACATTATTTTCTCTACAAAGTTTTTGTTCTCTCTAGTTGTGGTAACCAAGAGAGACTAAGCAAGTTCTACCCATCCAGGGAGGAACAATGAGGGAAAGTCAACTACAGAAAAGCAACTGGTGGTGGGAGAGTGTGTCAGTGACTAGTACGCTGATAGAAGGGGACAACTCCTTCTAGTCCATCCTTCAGGATGACTAGAGTTCCTGATAATCTGTGTGGACTATCTATAGAGGTGGGAGACTTCTACCACCCAAGAGGACAACAATCAATCACAGTCTGGGTCAAGACCAGGAGCTGCAAAGAACCATCAAAGATAGGTGGTTGAAGACCACACTTGTTGTGAGGTATAGTCATTGAGCAAGCTTCAGGACCAGGTATAACTCACTAAAAGCATCCTTCCCATTACATAGACATTGATGCATATGTTGGTTATTGGTTTATGGTTAAGTAATTTATTTTCTATTGCCTACTCTGACCAAATAAAACCCAACAAAAGTACCCTTCGCTTTTCTCTTGAGATTTCGGGGATGAAATCCTTGTTAGGGTCGATAACTAGTAACATCCATGACTTGGGTTTTGGGATAACCCTAGAAGCTTTGCTTAAGTGAGTTTCTTATAATCTTGTCTTAATAGTTTGAAAAGTAATTAAGACTTGAGAAAAGTATATTTCTCAATCTTGAACTTATTTGCAAATTGCTTGTGCCTTATATGATAACTTTGGTAAGAATTGTGATTTACCCAATTGAGGGGTTTATGTGCAAATTATCATTCTAGAATGTATCTTCTCTCTCTTAGTATTAACTAGAGGAAATAGAAAGAAGGGGGCACCTTGTTTAAATCTTGGATGGATGATGACACTCTTTGTGGTGAAAGTACCAAAGAAGTGTTGAGTACCATGAACCCTTGATGATGTTGTATCGAGTTTTGAAGTGTGTATGGGAGTTCCTATTGGCTTGGAAGACATAGAGGAGGTCCCATATCAGTTTGTTAATCTTTGAATTAGATCATGATGGGATAAGCACCTCAAGTAGGTGAAGCCTATCGGTTTAAAAGTTCCTTGCATAAGTGGTATTGGTTTGCACATAAAGTAAGATTGGGTAATGATATCTTGTCAAGCAAGATATCCAAATGGCCGATATATTATTCATGAATTATCCTCAAGAGTTTTGCATGGAAAGATAATTATGGTTGCATGAAGTTTCCATGCATGGACATGTGTCACATGAGTGCACATTGTAATGACACATAATACACACTCTCTTTCATGAACCACAACAATATATACCTCTCTTTTCACCTCCTAATAAACCTTTCAATTCCCTTACCATCTCTTGCTTTGAGGAAGATCCTAGGAGCTCAAGAAACAAAGAGAAGGCCGAGCATCTTGCCTAAGGTGAATCCCTGATCGTCTTCAACCTTGGAAAGATTATGCTTCTTGGATCATGATTCTTTCCTTCTCGTCTTTCTTCGCCTAATTCATAACTATGGTATCTTCTTTCATAGAGAAGTGTTTTGATTGAGTCTTGGACTTTTGATAAGTCATCTTCATCTTAGAACATGGAGCTTTGAAGCTTGAAGCTCTTGAGTTGATCTTGAGGCGGGTTATATAACTTGAAGCCAATTTTATTATTATTCACCTTCTATCATGCAATACTTGGTGATTCCTTTCCTACATCGATTTTTCTTGTTTGAATGATGGTTCTATGAGTTATAAATAATATATAGGGTTGTTGTACATGAATTAGAGTAGTTATGGATGAAGAGATTGAGCTTGAAGATGATGAAACCAATATGCACAAACTGGTATTGGTTTATGGGAAACCCTATCCCAATACAAGGATATAAGTATGGAAACTAATACATACGAACTCCTATTCTTTTGGGTTGATTTCTTGAGTAGGACTATTGTTCTCTTAAGTGTTTAACCTTTCACCTAATGCTAAGATTATCGAAGGTTGATATCTATAAGATATCTAAGTTGACACTTATGATTTGCTCCATAACATGGATGGTCGACATGACTTGTGATGCTCTAAAGCAATATGTTTTTGTTAGGCCGGCATGATAGTTGTTCTAAAAATGATATGCCTCAAAGGCATTATCTTGTCATGACTACGAGATTTTTAGTAAATATAGAATATCAAATGGTGATACTTTGGTTGAGTGTAGAGGTAGACATGGTCAACTCTAAAATCGATATCCTTATTGAAGATGAGGCTGATACCCTAAGTTGAAGGGGTGGTCGATACCTTAGATGATGTTGAGTGGCCGATACCCTAAGTTGAAGGGTTGGTTGATACCCTATGTGATGTTGAGTGGTTGATACCCTAAGTTGATGAAGAGTTCGACACCTTAGTTGAAGGTAAGGTCGATATACAAGAGGTTGAAGTGGCCAATACCCTAGTTGTTAATGGTGTGGCTGATACCTTAGTCCATGATCTAGTCAACACACTGGTGGATAAATTGGATGATACCCTAAGTGATGTTGGGTGGATGATACATGAGATGATAGTATGGCCAACACACCCAAGTATGTATTATGGCTGATATACCTCAAGATCCATACAAATGATACCACTCTTAAGCATCTCTAAAAGGATAGCATTTGATGTGCTTTGGTCGGGACAAATATATGTGTCTAGGCCAACACAAGTGATGTGTCTAGGATGATACACCTTAAAGAGTGTAGGCTAATACACCTTGTTGAGTGTTGGTGGATACACCTTGAAGAGTGTAGGCCGATACACCTTGTAGAGTGTAGGTCGATACACCATGTAGAGTGTAGGCCAATACACCTTGTAGAGTGTAGGATGATACACCTTGAAGAGTGTAGGCTGATACACCTTGAAGAGTGTTGGCCATAAGTGTAGGTTGATAACTCTAAAGAAGGATAAATCAATGTAATTAGAATGTCTAAATCAATTTCCTAGTAAGGATGAGAGAGAAACTAGTACTACTCGCATAAGAAGGGTAATATTTCATGTTTATAATAAGTTGATGATATTTGATGTAGTATGCTTGAAAACTTATGGCTGTAATATAGCTCTTATAATGTGAAATAGGGTTGGTTAATAGTTATGAACTTGAAAACCCTAAATCGGTTATAAGAGGTAACCTTAACCCTAAGAACGAGAGGGTTGCAATTTGAATGTTTTCTCTTTATGGCATGGTCGTGATATTTCTTGATATTGCATTGCTATGAAATCCTAACCTGCAGGTGTTATGAGATAATGAACATATCTAGGTATGAGCTATGAATATTTAGTATCATACATATTATATAAGGCTGTGTGAGCCATGTGATCTACGTGTACGATAAGTATGATTTATATATGGGTCTGATGACCTAGAGATTGGTTATGGCCTAATGAGAGGTGATACTATTCAATAATGAATTGAGGGTTTGATACCCAAGCATATGATCATGATAATGATAATGGTAAAGGTATGAGATTTCCAATAATGTGTTCAGGGGATTGAGATCCCAGGATAAGTGTAACTAGATATGTACCAATTGATATAAGATCTCTTGAAAATATGTTACACCTTTCTGTAAATCATTCATCTATAATTTATGCTTGTAACATGATTGATGCTAAAAGATGATGTAATGCACTTAATCTATTAAGTGAACTAAAAATGTAGTTTCCATGGCCATAGATCCATTCAGTCTCTGGATTTGCTGAATGGTGAAATGAGTTCTACGCGGAATGCATATTATTGAATATGCAGGGTGCAAGTTGAAATATCTCCTTGTATCCTTAACTAGCAAGATTGACTATGGGCTGTACCCTGAAGATAAGGACTGACTTCGGGTCATACAATAATAAGAGTATGGTTGTACCATGACTCAGTAAATAATCAAGATTGGTTGCGGACCATAACCTGATATAATTAGGATAAATTATGGATCATACCCTGATAAGAAAACATGCTACGCATTGTATCTCTACAGTGAAGAGCCTCTATACACCAAGCTAGCTATAATTCAGCTTGACTCATAATGTCACTTCCATTAATCTCATACTGACTGAGAAAGGAGAGGTCGTGGATTCTGACTCTTCCATAGACCTATATGGCATTGATGCTTTACTTAGCAGTGGTCAGTTGGAGATTGAAGGTATATTCACATCTCTTCAGGGCATAAGATGGAATGTTTAAATATGTAACCATCTATGTAGTGTATTTGTTTAAAGACTAAATACGGGAACATTGGTTGATGCCTTGCTTTGGTTTTATATAGTTTAGTTTATAACAATTATACATGTTATTCATATTCCTTTTAAAAGTGATTAAATGATATATTGTTCAGTTGTAGATATTTGAACTAATAAGATGATGAGACAGCTCCACTCTGCATATAATTAGTAGTTATACTTATATTAATTCAGTATAGGTTTCCTCTGCTCTCATTCATAAAATTTCAACTATGATAATAACATTGTTGGCAGAGAGTTATATCTCTCGCTGGGACAAGTTGTCTCACCTCGTGGGTTCCACAACTTTTTAGGTGGATGTGCATGAGGAGGTAGAGACTATGTAGTGGAGAGTGTGCAACTACAGCAAGGATAGTAGTAACAAATCAGGATGAGTGTGCTGTTATGTGTCTTGTATATATACAATCCTATGTGTTGTCCATGTACTCTCAGGTCCTTTAGAAGATAGTGCATAAAGAGTTTTATATTCGATCTGAGATTTTGTCTAGTACACCTCGATACATGATCTTGCTTTTGTATATGTTTTTATAAAGAAACTATTATCTCAAATCCTTGCAAGGTTATGGAACATTACATGTACAAGTAAACCATGATGTATATATGGTTTGGTTCTTTCTAAAAATAGTTTCTTGGTAGTGGATCTCTTGGCAAAAAGGTTTCAATATTTAGTTATTTTGGTAATCCGTTGTTAATGATTAATTTTGCATAGTTGTGTGCAATAAAGTTGTCATTGTGATAGTAGTTGTCACACATACCTCCTTTTTAGATCCCTATTAACCACTTTCCAATACTTCAATTGAGTTCGGGGTCCACTTCTCCTATTTTAAATACATAACCATGTATTAGGGTTTTACATATGTATTAAAATAAAGAGACCCTAACTTTTAGATTTTTTTTGCAGAAAACTTTGATTCAGACCTTGAAAACATCACCACTGATCTAGTCAAGTTCTTTTGATTAACAAAAAAAATAGTTTTTGTATATTTTGGAGTTATGAAGATTAAAGTGTATTTTTGGTGGTTTTTAGGTTTTTAATTCATTTTCTAAAATCTCTTTTTGACAAAACTCAAAACCAAACCTTGCTAATATATTTATTAGAAAGAACACATTTTTCTGAGTTCAGAACATATTTTCCTTCTATTTTTGGACAAGGGAATAAATAGTAATGAATTTCTCAAAACTAACCAATAGGAAATTGCCACATCATCAAACCAATCGAGATAAGTGAAGAGAGAGAGGGAGAGGGACAAAACACCATTTGACCCAAGATCGGGGTTGGAGATGCATGGGTAACCAAACAAGATCTTCTAGAGAAGGTAAAATAGTAAGAAACCAAAACCTTATAAGAACATGGTAAATAGAGAAGGAGATCATCAATTTTAAACATAGGTCAGGGATAAGTAGCTCTGATTTCACCTCCCAAAATTAATAGAACATGTGTCAGTTTCAATAATGGATCATAGAGAGAGAGGTGAGAAAGTGGAGAAAAGGAGGTATTATATAGTGTTTTCCCTATACGGCTGGAGGAAAGAGACAATTCTAACACCCAAGATTTTGGATCAGACAGTATAGGCTCCATGCGAATAATGAGTGGTCGAGACCTTGATTGAAATCCAAAAAGAAATTTTTCGTGACATTTCATTCCTTTCCCAATAATCCGCTTCACTTTAGGAAGACTTCCTTAATTCATATTTCTTAGTGCTTAAGTCCTTTAAATATTAAAGTTTGAGGGGAAGTCTGTAATGACATTATCTAGATGCATGCAAAATTGGGACCAAAATTAAAAAAGAAATAAACCTTTTCTTCATATGCAAGTCTTCAACTTATAAGGAAAAATTATGCATTAAAAACATAACTTTTTCTCTTTATTTCTTCTCTATTTTCTTTATTTTGGATATTCTTTCAATTAAAAACCATGTGCAAATGAAAACTAGTCAAGCACGTTTTAGAGAATTCAACACAATTCTCTCAAGAACATATAATTATTATCTACTTTATTTTTCTCTTTGCTTATTATTGCTTTTTCTTTTATCCTTTTTCCCTTTTATCTATCATTGGATTAGTAAAATAGTAGAATTTGAGAAATCATTTATTCAAGGGAAATTTGCAAAGAAATCCATTATTTAAAAACAAAGCACCCAAATTTCCAAATTGTTCTCTTTTCATAGAATAATTGCATTCCAATTATTTAAATAAAAGTGAAATTTTAAGTTCTAACACATGGGTTTTCATAAAATTAGAAGTAGTAACTTTATTTTGCAAGAACATTCATAAAGGAATAGAGATTTCTCTATATAGAAATTTAGACTTGATCCAACAACCCTGAGGATCCCGACTAGCTTAAATCTACACAATTCCTAGAAATCCATCACCTTCGCCCTCCTCTTCCCACATAAGCTTAATTAGTCTCCATCATTAGAGGATTGGGGATGCCTTTGAAGAACTCTACAGTTGTTGAAGAGCCTTTTCTAGGAGTGAAGAACCAACAACCATCAACTACACATGTTTTTCGTTTATAGTATACACCTCTGCAAAGTATGAATAATAATTGATTATCAAGGTCATAAAGTTGAGACTTTTCCCCTTGGATCCAAGAATCCTTCCTAAGAACGATCTTTCCACCATGTCCTATATTAAATTCATTTTTGCTTCTCAAAATGTGCTTACATTATATGACATCTTTCCACACACAAGACAAGGTATTCTTGCATTCCACATCCCAAATCAATTCATCTTCAATATATTTTGCATTTGCACACCTACACATAGGATGTTTTTATCATTTGCAACATCCCACAGATTCTTGTGGATGCCTTTCAAGAACTATGGCTCAATTGGTCTAATGCTCAGGACTCCCACTACTCTTGGTTTATAAAAATATCTCTAGGACATATAGTGCAAGTGCTTTTTATCACTAGCATCACCCAAAATAAAATCCTGAAATAAGAACCCAAGATCCTTGATAACATATTTGGGAGGGCGATGGTAGTTGTCTAGAAATTGTGATAGGCAGAGAGAATCAATATAACCCACCACTCTATATATGGAGAGGACATCATCCTTCCACGTTTCTTGTTTCCTTTGTACTTTGTAAATAATAGGCTCAAATATAGATTTAGTAAACCGACTAGTGAATATTGGGTAAACCCAAATATCTAACTATAAAATTGAAAATAGGAATGACAATAGTTTCTAAGATGTTATAACAATATCCTCTACATAGAAACAACTAGAATTTAGTGTTATTTAGTTTTCAACTAGATTCTCTACCAAAGATCTCAAGGACTATTTTGATAGATTCAACATTATTTTTGTAGGCCTTAGAAAAAAGAACTAAATACTAGAAAAGATAATACGAGACACACTAGAAGAAGTAAAAATAGGATTAATATATTTGTTATTATAAAAGTGATCCATAATTGACAAGAATCCTTGCATTTCAAAAACAAAAATAAAAGGAGCAAGGTGGTCACTTTTCCTCACTCCATTAGTTGTAGAGAGATAAAATAGGATGGTGATCCATTGATGAGAATATCTAAAAAACCAATATAAAAAACTCTATAATCCAGTTTAATAAACATCAAGAATCCTAAGTTTGTCTGTAACTAGAATGATATAATCTTTATTAAATCTATCATAGGATTTTGGTAGGTGATGGAGCTACCACTCACGTCGAATTGCGTGCACCACTAAAAATCCTAAAGATGGTAAGTCTTTAAGTTTAGCCTTGCTTATACTAGATCGAGAACTCCACCAACGTATGCTAAGATACGTGGAAGTCTTATCGTAGTATAGTTAAGGGTCGAATCTACGGGACAACGGTCTTGTTGGGAGCAACAAGATAAAAAATGTTAGAATTTCACTTAATCTCTTAATAGTAGGTACTTAGATCAAAAGGTTGGTTTCATTGTTTTTAAACTAAGAGAAAGTAAAGTAAAGCAAATAAGTAAATTTAAGGATGTCAACAATGATAGGGGACCACTAGGATGTGATCGGCTTTCACCGCCACTACACATGGATCAAAACATGCAAAATAAAACATAACCTACAACAAGAGTCTAAACAGTTAGTATCTTTGTAGATTTAGTTTCGTTTCAGAGAACTAACTGTGAGAAGTACGGGAATGTTGCAACGCCAGCCATCCCCGAATGAATGGTCACCTACTTTGTATCATTCCCTTCGCAAAGTGTGTTCCTCGACTTTATCAAGGTTGTTCTTTCATACATCAACTGATTTCATTTCATAGTATGAAAGTACAATGATGGAAGTGAGTTTACTCCACTTCTTGAACAACACTCCTAGATACCAAAACAGATGCATGGTGGATACAAGCATGAAGAACCAACATTCAATCGAGATTCGAATCTAATAGTACAAACATAGACAATTCATACTAAAAGATAAAAGATAACACAAGTTGGTGATCAAGCAACAAGCATTCATTAAACGATTGATGTTGAACTGAAAAGAAACCATCTCTATATTGCAAACTATGGATTACATTACATGAAATGAAAACATGGGTAGCGGGGCTACTCCCCGCACCCTAGTGAAAGAGACTACTCGCTCATAGCTAGGACAAAGAAGGAGGTGAGAAGAGAGAGAGAGCGTCATCCCCACAAAGGAGAGAGGAAAGTCAACCCCTTGGAAAGAGAGAGAGTGACGGTCTTCAAACTTCATAGGTTGCTCGATGATGAGGTCTCCTCTTCCCACCTTCTTTGACTAAGAGAGAGAAAGCAACTTCAGGATGGAGTGTGGATCTCAGACCGGCAGCCTTTGGGCAGAGGATGGAAGTTGGAAAAGCTCTAGAGTGGTAGAGGCAGCCTCTGGGCGTCTGAAACTTGATACCTTTTGGGAGGACCCCTTGGGTCTTATTTATAGGCCTTAAGTGAAGTCCAAACAGTTTGGTTAGTTTTGGGTCCAAACGGTTTTGAAGACCGTTTGGGTCCTGAAACCGTTTGGACCCTGAGACCGTTTGGACTCCGAGACCGTTTGGGCTCTGAGACCATTTGGACTCATGCGGTCTTGAGATCGTTTGGACTCATGCGGTCTTGGGATCGTTTGACTCCATGCGGTCTTGGGACTAGTTGGCTTGATGCGGTCTTGAGATCGTTTGACTTCATGCGGTCTTGGGACCGTTTGACTCCATGCGGTCTTGGGACCGGTTGGCTTCATGCGGTCTTGGGACCGTGTGAGTCCATGCAGTCTTAAGACCGGTTGGCTTCATGCGGTCTTGGGACCGTGTGAGTCCATGCGGTCTTGGGACCGTTTGAGTCTTTTGTGATTTTTTGTGTCTTTTTCTGTAAGTAAAAAGGAGAAAAGTTAATCTAACAGTATATTTGCAATAAAAGAGGATAACTAGGGATTCTATCTAATTTATCTAAGAAAGAGTGTGGAAAATTGAAGAAAAGCACTAAGATAACATCACAAAATTGGAGGTTATCAGTAGGTCTACTTCTATACACACATACTTTTAACCATGAACATTAGGGAAAGAACTAGAATCTCATTAAATAGGAAAATAGCATCACCAATTTGCCTTTCAAGAATGAATGTAACTTGTATTATGTCAATTAGTTCATTAAGAAATAACTTCAATCAATAATCCATGATCATATTGTTAACCTTGAGACTAAATTTCATATAGAGATGGGTCTCAGGACCATTAGAGAACACATCAACACTCTTAGGGATCATATTTACAAAGGTACAATTGAACTCCATTAGAAGTTTAGAGTTGTCAAGAGAATTCAAGACATCTTTATGACATCATTACCTGCAATAATCCAACCTAATTATAGAAAAATGCATTAAACCCATCGAGCCATGGACCTTTATCCTCATTGAGAGATTTAAAAGTATCTCGAACATCCTTTCTAGTCACCCATTTCTCAGAATAGCATTATCAATAAAACATTTAGGGACAATCCATTCCTCATTCAATAAAATAGAAAAAGTAGAGAAATTACTAAAAAAACCTTCATAATAATTGACAATTTGATTAGAAATAGTCTTGGCGGGTCCCATTTCTTCTTCTCGGGAGCCTTGGCGGGCAGTTGTTTCTCCAACTCCTTTATTGTTTGCCGGAATGGTTGTTTTGGAGGACGTTGGATGGCCGAGAAGAGATAGCAAGGAACGTCGGTAGGTGCCATAGTTGGGTCCTTAAAGAACCTTCTATCACAGATCAACTCCATGGCGTAGCGACCTCGCAGAGAATGAAAGTCTTCTGTGGCCAGGTCGGTAAAAGGGATTTTTTGATTGAGCGCTTGGATATGTCATATTACGTAGAAAGCACAATCCCTAGAACCTTCTTGAGTTTGAGCTTGGGGGTTGATGATTTGGAACCAAGGTTGTTCCAATTATTGCGGAGTGATAGGCAAGTAGCCCAGATCAACTTCAGGAGCCAGAAAGGGATGCATATGGCCTCCCCGACTTCTATTCCGGCGAAGTTGATTATTCCTGCTCGTAGTTCAGTGGCGCAAAAGTTGTACACCTTAGCGTCTCGGGCAGCGGTGTCCACAATCATAAGCAGCCAGTGACCAGAGACTTGGAAGGGCACAGTAATGTAGCATGCCTTCCTTGCAATTCCCCTTTGCAACCGTTCGATTGATTTGCTTTGTAATTTTTTGTAAATAAGGCTCATTGTTGTATCCGGTGATGCATTTAGAATGGGTTGCTGCCGCCGCGAGCTTCTGTATGTTTCAATAGAATTAGCGAGGAGGACGTGGAAGACTGCCATCTTCACCGTTGATTGCGGTCGAAGGATGGAGCGGAAGTCCTCACGCGTCAGCTTTCGCTGTGTCTTTATGTTTTGGTAGATAATGTCGCCCCCGTCTTTGGCATCATCTACTATAGTGTTGAGGATGAAGATGTCTTGAGCATCGAGAGTAGAGATGGCCATCATATCAAGATCATGCATTTTGTGCGGTAGAGGTGGCGGCGGGGTTAGCTCTTGCGAAGGGAGGGGGAAGTCTGCTCTAGATTTTTGATGTAATGATGCATATCTTCATCTTTGTTTGAGTCAGAAGTTGATTCCAGATCTTCATCTGTATCCAAGTTGACTCTTTCTAAATCTTCTTGTTCTGGGGGAAAGAGCACCGGTTGAGCTGGTGCGGAAAGATTGTGAGCTAATGTTTCTTGTTGTGGACCTGTGTTGGTTCCGAATAGACATTGTTAGAACTCAGTGAAGGTTGCTTCTTTAGCAGATTCCCCCAGAGATCCCATTGCGGAGTAGTCAAGGAATTGATCCCCGTAAGACATATTAACATTGTCAATGTGAGTCGGGGATTTGGGATCTTTATCACCGTCATGGTGATCTTTTTGTTTTGATGTAGCTCCTCGGCTTGTGCCCTCCCCAGCATTGCCTAGGTCGTCAGATTTGTCATCTGAGGAGGTGCTTTTATTGGAGTTGGCCGAGGAGTCAGAATCTTCATCATTGTCATCTTCATCATCGTCGTCATCTTCCTTCTTATCTGCCAGCTTCTGTTGTGGAGGCTTCTTGCACTGCCGATGGGTTGCTTGTAGTTCATCAAACGCCACTTGCACATGCTCGTGTGATTCGAGTAGTGCGTCGTGTGTTTCCTTTAAATCTGAGTATCTTCCCTCGGCAGAGAGGAGGCGCGCTATAAGATCTATTACTTGAGTATGTATTTGTTGAAGCTCGGTGTTTGCTGACTCCTCCTGGCAGTTGTGGAGTTGTGTAAGGGTGTTGGTGATGTCATTCAAGCGCGTGCTTAAAGCCGTTTGTTTCTGCTTAAGCTCGTGCAGGGTCATAGGCAGAGGTTGAGTCTGCGTAGAGATCCTATCAATGTGCTGAGCCAGCACTTCATGCTGGCATTTCACTCCAAGGACCAGCTCGGGCAAGTGTTTGTAGTGGTCATCGATATGATCGAATTGCTTGGCCACTACATCATGTCGTTGGTGAATGCTTTGGAGAATGCTTGGCAAGGAGTTGTGCTGCTCGTTGATCTTGGCGACCTGTTGAGAAATTCCCTGCACACAAGAAAAAATAGAATGCATAATGTTAGAGGGATCGGTGAGGAGGTTTCGGATGGCGTCAAATTGACGTCTGAATTCCTCACCGATATTTGAAAAAGAGACCCCAGAAGCGGAAGGGTGGTATGGATGGGGTCGGGGCGGGAGGGTGGTAGTGCCTTGCGAAGGAGACACTGGTGATGGTCCTGCGAATTATGTGGTGACCGTTGATGGAGTCACCAGCAGTGTTGGGGTGGTGGCGGATGAAGGGAATGGTAGATGGCTGGGTGAGATATGAGGGGGTGAAAAGGTTGAGGAAAAGAAGGTGGAGATGGGAGTTGAGAAAGTGAAGTTGGATGTTGGAGCGGAAAAGGTAGTGCTTGGTGAAGAAAATGGGGAAGTGGAAAATGTGGGTGGAGGGATCGTTGTAGAGGAAGGTGGGGTGGTGGTAGATGGTGGGAGGGTGGTGGATTGGAGTGTGGTGGTGGTGGTGGTGGTGGTGAGCTCCTCATGTAGGCTCATGATGAAAGAGTCTATAGAGGAGGTAGTGATTGGTTCCTCTGGATGGGGGCATTCCGTCCCCGGTTGTAGCTTTGATGTTGGCGTCCTCGATAGTTGTGGCGGTTGTAAACATACCTTGGATGGACGTTTACTGGTATTTTTGTTAACCTAGCTGTTAGGGAAGTTATGCTGAGCTCTGTCTGTCCCGCTTGGGTTGTCTTAGCTTGTACTTTGATCGGAGCTAGGAGTTTGGTGATCTCTTCGTCAGTAAAGAGAAATTGGTCTTTGTCATATTCCGCTAGCTCCGGGAGTGGTAACAGGGTTCTGGAAGATCGGACTGTTGGGCAAAAGATGTAGTGTAGTTTTGCATCCCTCCCCTTGATAATGTAGGATTTCTTCAAGGTTTGTTCATTAGTAAGGATGTCGCCCTTGATCTTCGTGCATCGAGGAAGCAATCTGTCCATCTTGAGATATTTGATGATGGAAGTAATGTGCCCACCCATGCAAATTTCTTTCCCTATGGCGTAGGCTGAGAATTTTTGTATCATGTGTCGGCCAATATTGACCAGCTTTCCATGCAGAATGGACCATAGAAGAAAAAGGTCAGTGGCTATAACATTTCCTCCTTTCGTTCTGGGGAAGAGCGCACCAGTGAGGATCTTGTGAAGTGTACGCATGAATCCAAAATGGATATTGGAGGCTTTGCATGTCTTTGCTTCATAGGTCGGGAACCCTGTTAAGGTTTTCCAGAAGATGTGTCTATTGAATTGGGAATTTTCCGTGCCTACAGCTTTGGCCTTTTTGAGATGTTCTGGGTTGTCTATGAAGATTTCATTCAGAAGATTTTTTGTTATAACGATGTTGCTTCCAAAAAGCTTGGTGACGAGCCTGCGGTCACCTCCGTCCCTTGCCCGGTGCGTAATGTCCACCGCTTCTTTAGTGAGATATGTGAAGAATTCAGTAGTCGGCTCAGCGTATGAAAATTTGGGGACAAAGCATAGCCTAGAGAGGTTAGCGTTGTCTAGTATGGTGAGGATTCTATTGTAGATCCCCATCTTGAGTAGTACGCTAGAGCAGACATACTTTGTTGGTTTTAGCATTTTTTCGATGGAGGGGAGGGTATGGATGTAAAGGTTTTCTGGTGGTGGTGCGGTGGTGGTTAGTGTGGAGAAGACAGGGGTGGTGGCGATTGCAGGAGTGGTGGTGGGGGTGGTGGTGGTGGTGGATGGGATATGGCTTGCTAAGGTTTGTTCCCTACTAGTGACAGGGCGGACCTGTTTTCTTGCCCTCTTTGTTGGGGGTTGATTGGTTGCAGCTTCTTGGACCTTTCGCTTCCCCTTGGACTTTTCAGCAGGGGATTCTTCCTTGAAATGTGGCTTGTATTCGGAGCCTTCATCACTAGAAGATATTTCTTCCACGTCTTCTTCGGGCTCCGTAGCTAAGCATTTGTTAATGTGGTCAATCTCGCCCATGGCCGCCATGATGTTGACCTTGGGTGGGATTTTTCCAATTGCTTTAAAGGTATCCACCACTTTCTAGAGCTTGGAACGGTCCTCCAGTAGTTGTTCCTCAGTCCAGAAAGGAGAGTCGATGGTTCCTGTGGGTTGCTTTTCTGATGAAGCCATTTCTGAAAAATGGAAAAATTATGTGTTAGAATAGCATGTTTAGTATGGATTTTATTTGTGTTTATGTGTTTTTATGTTTTAACAAAATTCAAGCGGTTTTAAAAAAGGCAAACAGTTTTGAAGACCGTTTGGTCCCAAACGGTTTGGAGACTGTTTGGTCCCAAACGGTTTGAGGACCGTTTGGTCCCAAACAGTTTGAAGACTATTTGGTCCCAAACAATTTCCAAACCGTTGAGGACCATTTGGTCCCAAATGGTTTGGAAACCGTTTGGGACCAAACGGTTTGGAGACTGTTTGGAAGGTAAAACATCGGGGAGTGGTCGGCGATAGCGGAAGTGACGACGATGATGAGGAGGGGAGTGTCGCGGTGGTGCCGAAAATGTCGACGGTGGTAAAAACGATTGCGGAGGTGAAAAGGGCCAAAGGCACGGACGGTCAGGTAGCCGCGGCGGCGCTACAGGCATCAGTGATGGTTGCGCGTCTACCTAGTTGCTGCGGGTGAGGGATACGGCGGCGAGAATGTCGATAACGCAGATGCGAAAGTGGTGTCGGTGAGCTGATGATGCGGGTTGCGCAGAATCGGGAGCAGTGATGGAACAGGAATAGTCGTTCGTGCGAGGGTTTAAGAAAGGTCCAGAGTCGAAAGAAAGAAGAAGGAGGGGGAGGGTTATATTTATAGGATTCAGGGGGGTTGACCTTACAAAACCCTTAGGTCAAACGGTTTTAGGACCATTTGGCTCCAAACGGTTTCAGGACCGTTTGGGAGGGTTAAGGTTACTTTGATTTTTATATTTTTAATATGTTTTGGTTATATAAATTTTTATATTTTCATAAGATAAACCTAAGGTTACTTAAAGGAACCAAATATAAAAGAAAAAGCTCGGATCTTGGGTTGCCTCCCAAGTAGCGCCTGGGGTTTATGTCACTGGCTCGACGAAGTTTTGATGTTGTTATGCTGATGTTGTGGCGTCTCTGATCTCAATAGTCTGTCTCGGCATTTTATCTGCTGGAGTGTAGTATTTTTTCAATCGATGGCCATTGACTGTCCTTTCTCCTCCATTGTCGTCAACAATTATGACAGCTCCAGTCGGGTATATATGTTTGATGGTGAAGGGCCTGGACCACTTTGTGCGGAGTTTTCCGGGGAACAATTTGAGCTTGAAGTTGAAAAGGAGGACTTTGTCACCCATGGTGATGTCTTCCTTTTTAGATGACCGTCATGCCACATCTTGGTTTGTTTTTTATAAATCCTGGCACTTTGATAAGCGATCATTGGGAGCTCCTCTAGCTCTTGTCGTTGGAGTTGTCTGTTTTCTCCAACATTTTTGAAATCAAAATTCAGCTATTTAATGGCCCACCAAGCCTTATGTTCCAGTTCCACTGGAAGATGACATGAGTTTCCGTATACCAAACGGAACGGGGTTGTTCCTATTGATGTTTTATAAGTTGTTCGGTAAGCCCAAAGGGCATCGGGAAGCTTGGTGGACCAGTCAGTGCGGTGTCTATTGACTGTTTTTTCTAAGATTGCCTTCAATTGTCTATTTGAAACTTCAACCTAACCACTGGTCTGTGGATGGTAAGGTGTGGCAACTTTATGGTTAACTCCATATTTCTTTAGGAGGGCTTCAAAGCTTCATTCCAGAAAATGGGTCCCTCCATCTGATATGATAGTTCGGGGGTCTCCAAATCTGGGAAAAATGATATCTTTAAACATCTTAATGACAGGTTTGGTATCACTGGACACTGTGGGTATAGCTTCGACCCATTTCAAGACATAATCAATTGCAACCAGAATGTAGGAGAAGCCATATGAAGAAGGAAAGGGGCCCATGTAGTCTATCCCCCATACGTCGAAAAGTTCAATCTCTTGCCACATGGTGAGGGGCATTTCATTCCTTTTATATATGCTGCCAGAAAGTTGACATTTGTTGCAAGATTTTACAAAATCATGGGAATCTTTTGCTATTGTTGGCTAAAAGAAACCTATTTACAGAACTTTTATAGCAGTTTTCTTCGCACTCATGTGGCCCCCAGTGGGGCTGGAATGGCAATGCTCTAAGACAAGGTTAATCTCTTCTTCAGGTAAGCAACGACAGAAAAGTTTGTCTATGCATAGGCGAAAAAGGTAAGGTTCGTCCCAATAGTATTGCTTTACATCGTGGAGGAATTTCTTTTTGTCGTGATGAGAGGCGGAAAGGTGAATGATTCATGTAGCCAGATAATTAACAATGTCATCATACCAAGGGAATCCATTGGTAACTTTCATTAGTTGATCATCTGGAAGGGAGTCTCTAATAGGTACTTTATCTTCATCCTCGACTTCAATACGGCTGAGATGATCGGCGACGACATTTTCCACTCCGCTTTTGTCTTTGATTTCCAAATAGAATTTCTGAAGCATCAGCACCCAGCGGATAAGTCTGGGTTTTGCATCTTTCTTCTGAATTAGGTATCGTATGACGGAGTGATAAGTGTAGACAAATGACCTTGGCTCCAATCAGGTAGGAGTGGAATTTCTCGAACGCGTAGATGACAGCTAAGAACTCCTTCTCTGTAGTGGTGTAGTTGTTCTGTGCTTCATCGAGCATTTTAGATGTGTAGTAAATTACATAAGGTTTCTTGTTGATTCTCTGCCCTAACACGGCCCCTATGGCATAATCGCTAGCGTCACACATGATTTCAAAAGGTTGTGACCAATCTGGGGCTCTTAGTATAGGTGCGGAGATCAAAGCATTTTTCAGAGTTGAGAAACTTTGTAAGCATTCTTTATTGAAATTGAATTCATTGTCTTTGGTTAGCAGTTGGGTCATGGGTTTTGCTATTTTTGAGAAATCATTAATAAATCTCCTATAAAACCCCGCATGACCCAAGAATGCTCATACTCCTTTTATGTCTTTTGGTGGCGATAATTTTGAAATAAATTCAATTTTTGCCTTGTCCACCTCAATCCCTCTGTCGCTCACTCTATGTCCGAGGACGACACCTTCAGTCACCATAAAATGGCATTTTTCCCAATTCAGGATGAGGTTCGTTTCCTCGCATCATTGTAAGACTTGTCCAAGGTTGAGTAAACTGTTATCAAAGGAGTCTTCATAAACTGAAAAATCATCCACGAATACCTCCATTATAGATTCTATTAATCCTGCAAAAATAGCAGACATGCACCTTTGGAAAGTAGTCGGTGTGTTGCACAGCCCGAATGGCATTCTTCTAAAAGCATAGGCCCCAAAGGGGCAGGTAAACGTAGTTTTCTCTTGGTCTTCCGGGTGTATAGGTATTTGGTAGAACCCAGAATAACCGTCTAGATAACAGAAGAACTTTTGATGGGCTAAGCGTTCTAGGACTTCGTCCAGAAAAGGCAGAGGGTAGTGGTCTTTTTGTGTTGATTTGTTTAGTTTCCTGTAGTCGATACACATCCTCCACCCTGTCACAATCCTTGTCGGTGCTAACTCATTCTTGTCATTTATCCCGATAGTGGTTCCTCCCTTTTTGGGGACCACTTGGACGGGGCTGACCCATTGGGAATCTGAGATTGGGTAAATTATGCCAGCTTTTAGTAGTTTGAGAACTTCAAGGCGAACTACTTCTTTTAGATTGGGGTTCAGCTTCCTCTGGTGTTCTCTTGATGGCTTGAATTCTTTGACCATGGGCAGTCTATGCATGCATAAGGCTGGGTTTATACCTGTAAGGTCAGTTATTTTGTACCCAATGGCTTTCTTGTGTTTCTTCAGCTCAGCAAGAAGCCTTTCTTCCTGGTTTTCTGTCAGGGTGGAACTGATGATGACTGGAAATAATTTTTCTTTATCCAAGAAGACGTGTTTAAGTCCTGATGGTAGAGTCTTCATCTCGGGGGCCTTGGGTTCTTCTGTTGCTTCTAAAATGGTGACAGATTTGAGCTCCTCGAAGGTGGCTGACGGCGCTTCTTCAGCTTTCTCTAAATGTTGCAAACATTGTTGGACTAATTCATTTGCAAAAAATTCGACTTCTGGGTTGGTTAGAACATTCTCTAACTCATCAGATGGCTCATATATTTCCAATTGGAACATTTGGTGTATTGCATCTAAGAGGAAACCTCCTCTTGAATGTTGGGACCTTTCATGTTGTTGAGAACTCGGAATTGAATTGCTTCTTTTCCCAGTCTTAGGATGATCGTGCCAGCTTCAACATCAATAAGCGCCCTGGCTGTGGCAAGGAAAGGTCTGCCAAATATTATTGGGTACCTCAGATCCTCTTTAATATCCATAATGACAAAATCGCATGGGACATAGGCATCTTTTCCTATCCTGACTGGAATATCTTCAATAATACCCAAAGGCGCAGTGATAGTGGAATCAGCTAACTAAATTGTCATCGTTGTGGGTAGCAAGTTGGTGAAACCTAATCTTTTACACATGGAGTAGGGCATAATTGATATGCTAGCCCCTAAGTTAGCTAATCCCTTTTTGCTCGAAGAATTTCCAATACAGCACTGAATACCGAAGGAACCAGGGTCCTTCTTTTTCTTGGGCATCTTGTTGAGAATAATATCGAAGGTGGTCTGAGCCAGTTTGACTGTCTCTTGTTCTTCAGTAATGTATTTCCTTCATAGAAGAGTTTTTAGATACTTAGCCCAAGCTGGTACTTCAGAGAGAGCGTCGAGGAGCGGGATGTTGATATAAAGTTTCTTCATCGCTTCCTTAAATCTTTGGAATCTAGTGTCCATTTTAGTCTCTCTTAATCTTCCCGGGTATGGTATCCTTGGTTTATACTGTGGAATTTATGGCTCTTTGGAAGCTTGTTCTTTTTCTTCGCCTTTCACGTTCTCTGCGGACTTCTTAGTTCCTAGGCTCGAGCTTGCATTTGGGAAAAAGATAGGTATATCGTCATCGTCTTGAGTGATTCTTGTAGTTTCATGAAGGGCACGACCAGATCTTGTAGTGACGGCATTCAATTGCTCTGGTCTATTCTGGTCGTGTCTAGGGTTTGACTCAGGTTGTCCTGCAACAGTGCCTACTGGTGGCTTGAATTGGGCAGCAATTTGTGCTAGTTGAGCCTCCACCGCCTTCTGCTGAGCTTGCTGATTAGCGAGCATGGTTTGTTGGGACTGTAGCATTTGCCTTATCAAAGTCATCTCGTCCGCTGGCTGGGACGAAGCATTTTTCTGAGCGAGTTGTTGTTGTCCTTGATGTGGTTGTTGCGGAGGCAGTGCTAACTGAGGTTGCTGCAACTGAGGGTGCAGTTGTGGGTGTAGAGGAGGATGGGTATATTGATAGTAGGCGGAGGGGTTTCTAGGATAGTTGGATCTTGGGAAGTTATTTTTGGGGTTCCCTTGATTTTGATTAAAGTTGGTTTGGAATCTAGGTGGCAACCTATTGGAGGATCCGCCTTGTGTCTGGTGTTGCGGGTTGGCAGTCCCTGCAGGGTTCCCGTATTGAACACCTGGGTGGTTTCTTGGTTGATTAGGATTATAGTAGACTTGTCCATGTATGGAATGAATGGAATTAACTTGTTCGGGCATTTTCTCTTCAGGTTGTTCAATGATTGGTTCGTACTGCTGTTGTGGTGGGTGCATATCCATCATTACATTGTAAAGCAGACTGCATGATAGAGTTGGGTGATCGGATGTGTGACAGGCTTCACAGGTCCCTGTGGCAGCTTTAACCTGTTGTATTTGAGGGATTTTCTTCTTATCGAATTCTCCAAGTGAAGTTTCAAGAGCCTGTTGTTTATGAGCTATGGTCTTTAAGGCTTCAGCAATGGCCTTCATTTCCATTGATTCCTCAGCTTTATAAACTTTGAGGACTCCCTTGCCAGATGATCGTCCCCAATTGGATTGATTCTCTTCTCCAAGTGTAATGATTTTCCAAGCATCCTCGTAGTTCTTTCTCATAAAATTTCCTTCAGATGAGGAATCCAGAAATTGCTTGATGTCATCACTCACTCCCCTATAGAATGTTTCTATTAATTGATTTTGGAAGATGTCGTGATGAGGACACTTTCTTAGAAGCTCTTTGAACCTTTCCCAAGCTTCTGCGAGTGATTCTCTAGGAAGTTGGGTGAAGTGGTTAATCTGCCCCCTAATTTCATAAGTTAACGAAGGGGGGAAGAACTTCTCCAGGAACTTTTCTTCCAAGGGAGCCCAGGTGGTGATTATTGGCTCCCTATCAAGCGAGTTGTACTAGATCGAAGCTCTTCCTCATATAGTGAAGTGGAAAAGATGTAGCATTATTGCGTCGAAAGCAACTCCGGCCTGTGGGACCAGTCGGCAAAGTGCCTTGAACCTCTTCAAGTGATCCATACAGTCATCTCCAGAACCTCCAAAGAATGAGATACCATGCATGATCTGAATCCATTGTGTCCGGATCTCGAAGTTGGGTATGTTGATGATCGGAGGCCGAACTGGATGATTGTCTTCGTAGTTCTTAGGGATAGCATAATCCCTCAACTTCTCGTTTCATAGCTCTAACTGGGCAGCTTGGTTAGCTGCTTCGTTTTCAGCTCGGATGCGGGCCTGTTCTTCTGCTCAAATCTCTACTTGAATCTGAGCACGGGTGTCAGCGATGAGTTGTGCTCTTTGAGCGGCTATGGCGGCATTGACCCTTTCCATTACTAGTGCAGCTTGGCGTTGATCTTCAGCCATTTTCCTGGCTCTTTGGCGGTTAAGTCTGATGCGGCGGTGGAAGATTCTCTCTACCTCAGAGTCGTACTCTGGATCAGGGGAGAATCTGAGGTTATGCGATGATTGCATACACGTCTTCTACTTGAGTAGAGTAAAGAACACGCCTTTTAGATGATGCCAAAGATATGGATTGATGATTAAAGGAAAGTGTAAAACTGTAACCAACTAGCAAGATTACTAAATGAAATAAAAATGTTCTGTTGTCCCCGGCAACGGAGCCAATATTTGATGGAGCTACCAATCACGTGGAATGGTGTGCACCACTAAAAATCCTAAAGATGGTAAGTCTTTAAGTTTAGCCTTGCTTATACTAGATCAAGAACTCCACCCACGTATGCTAAGATATGTGGAAGTCTTATCGTAGTATAGTTAAGGGTTGAATCCACAGGACAACGGTCATGTTGGGAGCAACAAGATAAAAAACATTACAATTTCACTTAATCTCTTAATAGTAGGTACTTAGATCAAAAGGTTGGTTTGGTTGTTTTTAAACTAAGAGCAAGTAAAGTAAAGCAAATAAGTAAATTTAAGGATGTCAACAATGATAGGGGACCACTAGGATGTGATCGGCTTTCACCGCCACTACACATGGATCAAAACATGCAAAATAAAACATAACCTGCAATAAGAGTCTAAACAGTTATTATCTTTGTAGATTTAGTTTCCTTTCAGAGAACTAACTATGAGAAGTGTAGGAATGTTGCAACGCCAGCCATCCCCAAACGAATGGTCACCTACTTTGCATCATTCCCTTCGCAAAGTGTGTTCCTCAACTTTATCCAGGTTGTTCTTTCATACGTCAATTGATTCCATTTCATAGTATGAAATTACAACGATGGAAGTGAGTTTACTCCACTTCTTGAACAACACTCCTAGATACCGAAACAGATGCATGGTGGATACATGCATCAAGAACCAACATTCAATCGAGATTTGAATCTAATAGTACAAACATAGACAATTCATACTAAAAGATAAAAGATTACACAAGTTGGTGATCAAGCAACAAGCATTCATTAAACGATTGATGTTGAACTGAAAAGAAACCATCTCTATATTGCAAATTATGGATTACATTACCTGAAATGAACACATGGGTAGCGGGGCTACTCCCCGCACCCTAGTGAAAGAGACTACTCGCTCATAGCTAGGACAAAGAAGGAGGTGAGAAGAGAGAGAGAGAGAGTGTGTCATCCCCACAAAGGAGAGAGGAAAGTCAACCCCTTAGTAACTTCATAGGTTGCTCGATGATGAGGTCTCCTCTTCCCACCTTCTTTGACAAAGAGAGAGAAAGCAACTTCAGGATGGAGTGTGGATCTCAGACCGGCAGCCTTTGGGCAGAGGATGGAAGTTGGAAAAGCTCTGGAGTGGTAGAGGCAGCCACTGGGCTTCTAAAACTTGATACCTTTTGGGAGGACCCCTTGGGTCTTATTTATAGGCCTTAAGTGAAGTCCAAACGATTTGGTTAGTTATGGGTCCACACGATTTTGAAGACCGTTTGGGTCCTGAAACCATTTGGACACTGAGACCGTTAGGACTCTGAGACCATTTGGGCTCCGAGACCGTTTGGGCTCTGAGACCATTTGGACTCATGCGGTCTTGAGATCGTTTGGACTCATGCGGTCTTGGGACCGTTTGACTCCATGCGGTCTTGGGACCGGTTGGCTTCATGCGGTCTTGAGATTGTTTGACTCCATGCGGTCTTGGGACCGTTTGACTCTATGCGGTCTTGGGACCGGTTGGCTTCATGTGGTCTTGGGACCGTGTGAGTCCATGCGGTCTTGAGACCGGTTGGCTTCATGCGGTCTTGGGACCGTGTGAGTCCATGCGGTCTTGGGACCGTTTGAGTCTTTTGTGATTTTTTTGTGTCTTTTTCTGTAAGTAAAAAAGGAGAAAAGTTAATCTAACAGTATATTTGCAATAAAAGAGGATAACTAGGGATTCTATCTAATTTATCTAAGAAAGAGTGTGGAAAATTGAAGAAAAGCACTAAGATAACATCACAAAATTGGAGGTTATCAGTAGGTCTACTTCTATACACACATACTTTTAACCATGAACATTAGGGAAAGAACTAGAATCTCATTAAATAGGAAAATGGCATCACCAATTTGCCTTTCAAGAATGAATGTAACTTGTATTATGTCAATTAATTCATTGAGAAATAACTTCAATCAATAATCCATGATCACATTGTTAACCTTGAGACTAAATTTCATATAGAGATGGGTCTCAACACCATTAGAGAACACATCAACACTCTTAGGGATCATATTTACAAAGGTACAATTGAACTCCATTAGAAGTTTAGAGGTGTCAAGAGAATTCAAGACATCTTTATGACATCATTACCTGCAATAATCCAACCTAATTATAGAAAAATGCATTAAACCCATCGAGCCATGGACCTTTATCCTCATTGAGAGATTTAAAAGTATCCCAAACATCCTTTCTAGTCACCCATTTCTCAGAATAGCCTTATCAATAAAACATTTAGGGACAATCCATTCCTCATTCAATAAAATAGAAAAAGTAGAGAAATTACTGAAAAAACCTTCATAATAATTGACAATTTGATTAGAAATAGTCTTGGTATTATAAAATCTGATACCATCAATCTCCTTGGCATATATATTTTTCTTTGGTCTTTTGATTTTGAGAGAATTGTAGATGAAGGGTGTGTTAACATCTCCATGATTGGGACATTGAACCCTAAACTTCTGTCTAAATAAAATTTCTTTCATGTTCCCAAGAGTTTTGATCTCATTCAATTCATTATGAAACGATAAGTTAATAAGATAAGGATCCATTCTTTAATGAATAAATTGGACCTTTGCCTCCAATTCTCTAGCTCTAGAGTTGAAGTTACTCATAGAGTGCTTATTCCAATTGGTAAGGATATTTTTAGTGGCTCATAAATTTGGTAGACTCTGAACAAAGGTGGACCACTTACTTCATAAGATGACCAAGTATTAGTTTGTTGCATCCAAGAATCCATATTTATAATAACAAAAATTCATATACCTAAAAAGTGAACTAGTTTATTTGGAATAAGAAGATGCATTTTTAGAATTTTATTTGCTCTATGAATTGTAAAAACAACATCATCCCAAGAATAAGAGAAGGAAATTAGAAAGGGCCATTTGTAAAAATTACATCAATTTCCATGGAAGAGTTGATTCCCTTAGTGTGAAGTAAAGAAAGGGCCATTTGTAGGCACTGGAGGCAAAACCTGTCACACTCAGAGAATTATTAAAGTTATACATACTTGATCGAGATGGAAGATGATATCCCATTCTCTATCTATAAATATGAAAAACATTGAAATTCCCAACTAAGCACCAAGGTAAATAAAATGACTTATTAACACAAACAATATTATCCTATAGAAAAATTCTTTCAAAGTTGCCTATTAGTTCCCTGAGTGCATAGAAATAAAAACTAGAGCTACCGGTAAATATAATACAATAAGGAAGTTCTTCATTTGTATAAATATTATTTATATTTATAGAGGGATCCTTGCACGTAACTATGATGCAAGTATACAAGTAGAAACAAATCTAGAATCCTTCCATATAGAATTAACAACGTTGCTAATGTTATTTCCTATGACCCTAGACTCAAGGAAACCATATATGTTTGTCTTAGTCCTATGAATTTCATCCAAAATGTGAGGAAACTTATATTGTGATCCCTTCACATTCCATGATATAATAGACAAATGTACATTCATTTAGAATGTTCTCTTTTAGTCACCACCCCTCGGGTGTTCAACCTAGAAATTTATTTAAGAGATAAAGAAATGGTTCTAGAAGTGGTATTCACCCTCTTTGAATATCATTTAGAAGAAGAAATATTTTTCCTTTGTGTTCCCCATATATTTTTGCTGAGAGTAGGAGTGATTGTAGATCTGGTCATAGGAAATTTACTTGATAGAAAAGAAGTAGGAGGTGATAATACCTTATTAATAGTGCCAATAGTTGCAACATCAACACAAATTTTAATGAAAACTTCTAATACATCATCGATAAAGACTTCTGAATAACTTCCTTTTTTTGCTACTTAAACCCTCGAGATTCACGCATTGTTAGTCTTCTCTAAGGAAGATATAGGAAAATGAAAATATTTAAGGATAGACTTTTGAATTGGAATGTGTAATACATAGATACTTGTTTTGTGCCTATAATCCCCACAATTAAGACATGTTAGTTGTCTCCCATTCATACTCAAATATTAAGGAATTATATTTCTCATACTTATTTTAGATATGTGTGTCTTTGCAAAATTGAAATCAATAGGAATGATAACTCGCATCTCCACCAAGTAATGCCTCTTGGAACATACAGTAAGGTTATAAACCCTAAAATGTATCGATATGAAAAAAACAATTTGACTCATTGTCTCCTCATCTTATGTTTATAGGGGGATATGAAAGACTTCCATACAAATTCAAATGATCATCAATTTCATTTTTCCAATGGATCTCCTTGTTCCCACTTTATAAGATCAACATTTTCCCACTCACATAAAATGGACCTACTTCTAAAGCTTCTAGCATGTCTTTATTGTTGGAGAAGATGATAAGAAATCAAACCATAACTCTTTATTGAATCCATATAACCTTTCATCTCCCAGATTTGAACAACATGTTAATCTAAGCATAAACAATGTATTTTTAAAATGATAATGTTTCCCTCTGCAACCCTGCTTCATCTGAAAGGTTATGCTCTAGGATTCCTTTCTATAAAAATAGATTCCTATCAATAATTTGAAATTGCATTTTCTAGAGCTTTGTGTGAGTCTTAAAGGTCTCAGAGCTGAAAAGATCGATGCAATGTTTGGTCTCCACTTCCAGTGAGATGTAAAAGAATCTTTGGCTCTTCTCCTATCAGCAACCTTATCCCTCTTTGTTCGGATATCCTTATTTGATGGTGAGTCAGGAGGATTGGATGAGCTCATCGTTGACCTATTTTCACCACTCTTGCACCCATGGAATTTAAAAAAACATGTGTCTAGTTACACATGGTGTTCTTATATTACTATCCCCTTATTGATTATTTTGTTTGAATGATACACTTCAACACTCTTTAGCATACGTTGTAATGTTAAATGGCAAGTATGTACTTGAATGTCATCTTATTGAATTCACTCTTTTGACATTCATTTGAATTAGTTTTCTTCCTCTCTTTTGATTGGGAGCCTTAAAAAAATTCTGTTACATGTTTCCTTTTGTGTTGACCAATTCCCTAATATATGCACATTTCATTGTTTGCTATTTTTTCACCATTGTTGTTTTGTTGGGCTTGTAACACACAAAAAACACATGTTAAACGCAAGTATAAGTATCAATGTAATATGGGCCCCAAGAGGCCCAAATGTCAAACTCAGGGAAACACTCTCCAAACATTACTATTAATTATAATGTGATCAACTAAACCGAAGAAAACTTCGAGTGAAGGTTTAATTATCTAAGATGCAGAAATTAAATCTAAGATTATTAGTTTTTTATCTCAAGTGGAGTGAATTCCTTAGGATTATGGTTTCACCTCAGTTAACATTGCATTTAACATCATATCACTAATAATTATCTCTCTTAATTTTAGACAAAGACACTTGTAGCATGAATTACTCGCTCTCATGATGTAATTCACTACCTAGCCTAATAGAAATACCATTCTCGTAGAAATTGTGTTATGTGTTAGGTTCTATATCAAAATCTATGGGTTATTCTTTTAATATTGGTAAGCCCTTTCTCAAGGTGTGATATAAAATATGTAAATACATGAGTTTTCCAACCATTAATACCTCTCTCAAATTAACTAGATGTCTATTAAACTACCTATGGTGATCAAGAATAGATAATTCATGATGTTGTCATAGATTTATGTCAAGAAAGCAAGAGAATATATATATATATATATATATATATATATATTTATATATATATATATATATATATATATTTATATATATTTATATATATGTATATATAAGTCAATTACAATGCATAAGTGGGTTATTCTAGGGTCCTAAAGAACAATGGGTTTAGCCCTACATGATTTCCATTGTTAAATACATAAGAGAGAGGAAGCAAAACATGGGGAACATTAGAGAACTAAAAGAACCCTTGAAGAATATGATCAGCATGACTCCCTCACATGAACGTGCCGATTAGCTAACCTCAGGCTGCAAATCCGTCCACTAGAGGTGCCAAAATCTCCCAGAACATGGCTTTCTTCTCTGCTTTCTCCTCTCCTTGCTTTCAATTGTCATACAATGGAATATAATAAGATAATTAGATTTGTCTGAACTCCCTCTAAGTCATAGAAGTGACTTAGGGAATCATTAATTTCCAACTGTCAGATTAAACATAATTTGTAGATCTGCCTGATCCCTCTTTGTTGGTACTACCGATTGGGTGTTGGTACTAATGACGCCTTTGATAGTTGTGGTCACATGTGCAGTTGTCGATACAAATAAGTTGATATCAGTAGTAACGAGATTTATTTAGGCAATTGTAAATCCTTTTTGTGAGATTGTCAGAAGTATCGACTTCTTTTGTCAATACTATCGAGTTTTATTAACCTCATTGTTCCTTGCTGACCAAATGTCAGAACCACTGACAGTCAAGTCAGTAGTACCGAGCTGTGTAGTTTCTTGTAGATTCACTTGGAATTCCAAAACAATGAACATAAGCTCCCAAATAATAATGAACCTAACGAGAACATTCAAAACACATTTATTTGATGCAATTAAGTGTCACAGGCTAAGGATAATAATAATGCACAAAATAATATTAATATGAACAATAAGTGCATGAAAATCCATAATAAAAAGCCTTTGAAATAACAATTATGCAGTGCATCAAACTCCCCTAAGCTTAAACATTGTTCACCTCGAGCAACACACCCTTAGTTCTGCTTGAGACAAGTCAGAAAAAGGACATAAAATATGAATTTCCTTTCTAAACTATCCCCACCTGGCGGTCCCGAACCAGCCTTTACTGACCACTGAACAATCAACTATTCTATAGCGACCAAAATTTTTCATAAAAGATGTCCACCCTTAGATCAGTGAACACTATCAATAGAGAAGTTAATATCATAGTAAATCAGGTGTTCGCTTGGTGTATCACATGATTCCCTATCTACATTGCTCTTTCCTAACTACCAACTACTTTGAAGAAGTTCTCCTTATAAGATGAATGAGGAGATCAATCATATATGTTCCCTACCAATAAGAGCAATGGATGAGAATGAAATAGGCACCTTATGAAGATCACAAGTAGCATGTGAATTATTTATACAAAAATAAAATATGACGAACCTATCTGGTGTATGTTGGGAAATACGACATAAGATAGGAAGCAAAATAAAAAGATTTTGCTGACATTTTTCCTATTAACCAGTGGATTGCGTCAATAACTATGTAATAGAAATGATGGTTTCACCAAGATATACCTGGTCTTGGAGCAAGTCATGTAACAATCCTTGTTGAAGTAGATGTGCACTATGTTTTCTACAATGTTTGAGCAGTTCATGGTTGCACTGGGACTCATCTGATTGCTCCTCCATAGACATCAAACTCAAACATCATCATATACACCAACTCCTCTCGTCACAGACTGTTAGTTAATGTCATCCTCCTTAACGATGCAAAAAGGCCAGCTAGCCTCTAGAGAAGTCCACACGGACCAACTACAACTCATATCATCCTACTAGAATTGACAGGAAGAAGTTCTCCCTCCCATTGGCATACTAGTCGCCAACATGCTATCCCACAACAATGATATCAATTGTTTCTCTCCCTTGGCTATCCCTCCCTAATCGGGTAGGACTTTCCTAAGCTCTTGTGGATACCACAACCAGACAGGACAACCTTTGTTAGAGGAACTGATTCTCAATTGTCTATGTTGTGCTCTAGGAAGCCCCCGATACCCCTCTATTTATAGGCAGGGTTAGGGATAGGGTTCTCAATCTATGCAGGAGTTGAACGAACCAGAAGATCTCAGATTTTCACAACAATTCTAAAAAATTCACAACTTGCGACAGCTGAAACAACTGTCTGACACACCCATATAGTCTTCTGGTGTGTGAGAAGGTCATCTCGCACTACAAGATAGTCTTTTTCCAGTTTCCAAGTTTAGTACATATATCGGCAATTGAATTCCAATTAGTACACATCATGACGTCAACACCAATCCTTGATGTTATCAAATTGCACCCCCAAGATGACCATTCGGTGCATGTGAGATGGGTGTCTCACACCACCTGAGATGGTCATCTCACACAAGTGAGGTAGACATCTCACATCCTGAGTCAGGTAGAATTCCAACCAATGCACCATACAATCAGTTTAACTTTCCAAATGATTATCTCAACACTTGAACTGATCATTTGGCAGTCTAGCTAGCTGAATTGTTGCATGAATTGAATACCTAAACATTTTAGTAATAAATACAATCACCATTCAAGATCAAACTCCTCTTCTAGAAGAGTTCCTATATGTGTGACCCTATAGGTCCCATATTATGTTGGCAGTAAATGTCCATAACAACTTTGACAACACAAGCAATGAGCGGTGCCTAGTCACACATCATTGCTACCCAATTAAATGGAAAGTTGGAGAAAAATTTCAAGCTACAACTTGTGTATGGTATTATAGTGTTTATATATTTCCATTGTCACTGATATCCAGTTTGAACTAGAGGCATGGAGCAGTCATCCCCATTATTATTCAATCTATTTCTTGAACCAAAGTAGATTGTCTGAGATATATGTAACCTCAATATCACATATTGACTCACATGTGTGTGGCCATGCATTTCTCAGTCTCTCTAATAAGGACCTTGTATATCATACTATCTTAGGAGGGACAAATCCCATCTTTATCACTCATAGTCAGTCCCCAAGTGTCACAGTCACCCAATCATCACCTTTATAACAGCCCATGTTTCAGGATTGCATTTGATGATGTCAAAGCATACTGAATGACATGTAATGAGTGTAGTGATTTCAAGTCTAAGAACCACAAACACCACCATCACTATAAGACATGATTATGATTTGCCTAATCAAGGATTCCATGTACCACTCTTATGGTGGGTTTGTCTGATACACTGTTCTCTAACATGTATCTTTGTGCTTGGTTTGATATTGCCATATCATGACTAATGGAATTTTTTCATCAAACAACTCACACTCTGATCTTATGTGTTGTTGATGTCTATTTACCTTCCGCATTAACAACTGATTAGGGACATAACAAGAATACATATACTCTTAACAGTTTAGGTCCTCAACCTGAAGACATATGTCATTGAGTAATATCATTCTCTAGAAATTTATTATGTTATTTCATTATCTAAAAAATAAACAAACAAAATAAATTGGAAGCTTACTTTTAGTAATAATAAAATCATTTACACTTATGCCATTACAATCATCATATGATTGTCTCTCTGGGCATACATATCAACAGACTCCCACTTGTACTTAGTACCAATCACCTATGTATCATATATCGAGTGACCTAACATGACCATCATGCTTTGGATGTGATAGTGCTTTAGTTAAGGGATCAACAACATTGTTCTTAGTTGGTACTCTGCAAATCTTTACATCTCCTCATTGTAAGATCTCTTGTATGAGTTGATACCAGCATTGTATATGTTTTGAGCGTTAATGTGCTATGGGTTCCTTAGCATTTTCAATAGCTCCATTGTTATCACAATATACTTCTATTTAGTCACTGTATTTGGAATGATCCCAAGTTATGTGATGAACTAAGATGCTTCTCCCAAGTCTTTCATAGAGAATGTATTTCTAAGCCATGTTTAAAGTAGGGATGACATTCCCCATCAATAGTATGTCATCTACATACAATATGAGGAATACTACAATACTCCCACTAACCTTATTGTACACACAAGGTTCATCTTCATTTTAAACAAAGCCAAACTCTTTCACTATCTCATCAAAATGAAGATTCTAGCTCCAAGATGCTTCCTTCAATACATAGGTTGACCTTTTTATCTTACAAACTTTATTTGCAAACTTTATATCTATAAAAATCTTAAGTTGTGTCATATACGCATGCCCAACAAGATTCTCATTAAGGAATGTGGTTTTAACATCCATTAGCGAAATCTCATAGTTGTGATAAGCTACAATAGAAATCATGATCCTGATGGACTTGATCATGGCCATTGGAGAAAAAGGTTTTGTCATAGTCAACACATTGAACTTGTCTGAAACCCTTTGCTACCAATTTTCCCTTATAGGTTTGTACTTTACCATCCATGTCAGTCTTCTTCTTGAAGACCCATTTGCACCCTATGGGTTTTACCCCTTCAGGTGGATCCACTAAGGTCCATACCTTGTTGGTATACATGGATTCCATTTCAGATCTCATGGCCTCAAGACATTTATCAGACTCCGGTCCATCCATAACATCTTGATAGGTAATTGGATCATCATCTATGACCAATTCAATACCTTCTTGAGTCATAAGATATTAAAATATCTTAGGTTCAAGGCATGTCCTATTAGATCTATGGGGTTCCTATGAAACTTGAGGAATTTGAGATTCCACAACAACTTGTGAATCTATTTTTTCCTCTTATACATCTATTGGTTCACTAATCTCTTGTTGGTCTCAAGCCTCTTTGAGTTCAAATTTCCTCCCACTGACTCCTTTGGAAATAAATTCCTTCTCTAGGAATACAACATTTTTGGCATCAACTATTTGTTGTCAGTTGGGTGGTATAAGTAGTATCCCCTTGTCTCTTTTGGATATCCAACAAAATAACATTTATCAGACTTAGGGCCAAGCTTTTTAGGAAATATTTTATCAACATAAGCCGCATATCCTCAAATCTTCATAAAAGATACATTGGGACATTTCTCATGTCGTATCTCATATGGCGTCTTTTGAATCGACTTAGATGGTACTCAATTAAGTGTAAACACAATGGTTTCAAGAGAATACCCCCATAAGGAGGTTGGAAGATCAAAAAAACTCATCATTGATTGCACCATAGCTAGTAATGTGTGATTCCTTCTTTTTGACACACCATTATGTTGTGGTGTTCCAAGTGGCGTCCATTGTGATACACTACCATGGGCTCTCATAAGGTCCTCAACTCTTGGCTTAAGTATTCTCCACCTCGATGTGATCGAAGTACCTTAATACTTTTGCCAAGTTGGTTTTGTACTTCATTCATAAACTCTCTGAACTTTTCAAGACTTTTGACTTATGTATCATCAAGTAAACATAACCTAACTACTAAAATCATTAGTGAAGGTAATGAAGTATGAGTAAACACCTCTAGCATTTGTTCTAAATGGGACACACACATCATTATGTATGAGTCCTAATCAATCATTATCCCTCTCACTATTACCAGTGAAGGGAGTCTTGGTCATCTTGCACTACAAATAAGATTCACATGTCTCTATTGATTCAAAATTAATATAGTGCAGATAACCATCTTCATTAAGTCTAGATATGTGATTATAATTTGTGTGCCCTAGACAAAAAATGTCAAAGGTATGTTTTGTTTGAGTCATTGAGTTTTTGTCTTTTGGTATTTATGGTATAGAAACTTGTCTCTAGATGTACAAAATATAGACCATAAGACATTTGATCACTTCCATAAAAGATCCCATCTTTACTAATCGAACATCTTCCATTCTTTATAAGAAATTTGAATATGTTCTTGTCCAAACAAGATACACATATGATGTTCCTATTAATGTCAAGTACATGATAGCAGCTCCTAACTCTATTACTAGCCACTTGGTATAGTTAACTCATAGGTTCCAACTGCGCTGGCCGCAACACTTGCGCCATTTGCTACTCATAGTTCTACCTCACCTTTCTCAAAAGGTATACTTCTTTGTAGATCCTACACATTTGAGCAAATGTGTGATCCAAATCTGGTATCTAGTACTTATTATGAGGAAGTAAGAAAGTTAACTTCAATAACATATATACCTCAAGTAGAGATTTCAATCCCTTTCTTCATCTTCCTAGGTTCCCTTATCCTTCTCCTTATTTTGAGTGTAGAAGACTTGGACTTTAGCTTAGCCATAGAATGATTCTTGGCTTTGCCTTTGTCCATGGACTCAATTCCACTAATCATCATCATAGATTTTTCAATCTTCATTTGTGCTTCAACATTTATCAAAATGTCAAGCAACTCTAATAGCAGTCTGGCCATGTTACTCAAGTGATTACACTGGATAAAATGGCTATATGATTTAGGCAATGATTGCAAAATCATATCTGTGGCCAACTCTTGACCTAAAGGAAATCCCAGTCTTTCAAGAGGCTTCATATGCCCAATCTTACTGAGAACATGAGGTCCTAATGGATCACCCTCTGTCAGTTTACACTCAAATAGAGCCTTAGAGACATTATACCTTTCATGCTTATCATGTTTTTTATGAAACACATAGCTCATATAGCCCAACATAAGGTTCTTTATGTGCACCACATCATTGACATGCTTCACGGAAGCATCCATGTCTCTCTTAGGTGAATTTGGAATGGATATTGGCATTGGTGTTTTAGGAACATGTATTACTTCTCAAGGTCCTACACCAGTTATGTAAAAAAAATCATTTAATTTGTCCTATTGTGATGATTGAATATTTTTTATTTGATTCTATAAGAGAACATTTGCACTTGTTAAAAACCAAATTTTGATTTGATTTGATTTGATTTGAAAGATCGATATTAATTAGGACTTTATTTAACTCTCTCCTACTATTTTATTCAAATTGATAGCCCTCAATGTCAATTAGGAATATTGTGGAGTATAATAATCTAGTAGGCCAAGATCTTAATTTAATCAAATAATGAGCCAGCAAGGGTTGTCACCAACAACTTAATTCTATCAGGTAGGAAAATTTTGTCAATGCATCGTATGCAACTCTTAGATACATGACATGTAAAACTCCTTGCCATTGATCATCTGTATGCTTCTAGGTTCTTAATCCAATTAAGATCACCTAGTTAAGCCTGACCCAGAAGCCAACACAATAGACCTATAGTCTCTATAGAACAACAAACTAGTATCTAAAAGAAGAACAAAAGTGTAGCTAAATAAATGAATAAGTCATACAAAGATAGACTATATTCAGGAAGGAAAAAACTTGATTGAAAGAGAAACTATGTTTCACCCATGCATGAGCCATTTGATTTAAAATGAAGGATATGTAATGTATTAAACATGAGGTGAAACTAGTATAGAGATTGTTGATTTAGAATTTCAACTTCACATTAGTAGAAGGATAAAAAGAAATATATGCAACATGGTATACATGATCATAAACATAAAAGAAGCAACATAATCATAAGAGAAAACTAGATGTTAAAGATGACATGTGGAATAGTAGTATATGGTAAGGGGATTATGGAAAGTAAGGAAGGGTTTGAAACGTAATGGAGTAATATAGATTATAAAATAGAGAGGTTGTGAGATTCAATAAAGTGCTAATTAGTCAAGTATCCTTGTTGATAATTAATTAAACCTACATATCAGAAATGTATTAATGAATGTTTGAATATAAGAATTCTAAGTCTCAAAATCATCTTCTCTTTCATATCTTCCTTAATGAGAGCAATGTGGGAATGAAGTGATAAGAAAATGAATCATATATGATGCATAACCATCGTGGTAGAGACATCTAGTGAATGTAATAATGACACACAATATAATGATGAAACCCTAGAAGGGTAATTGAGAATGTAATCTATCTGAATGGCCAATTAAGAGAAAGGAAATTCAATTGATAAGATAAAGAAGACTTTAGTAAAACTTGTGAGATCCAAAGTTTGAATTTCAAATTAAGGGAGCAAAGTCACATCACAATAACGTCATGCTACTGATAAGGACCAAACCCTAGAATGTTTAGAGTTGTAGTAGTTCAAGGGATGTCACTAGTGATTTGGCCTTGAATACTAGCATCTCTATAAAATAAGATTATGAGATTTGCACTATGAGAAGTAAACTAGCACTAACAGTAATCCAGGGTTTAAAATAGCTAATCTGAAAGGTAGATAAACAATATGGAAATGATTTGGAGCAAAGAGTAAGATATAAATTTGATATGTACCAAGTGTGTTTTGAACAAAAGGAGAAATACAATATGAGTGAAGTGTGATATGAGATAAATTCTTGCAGTGATAGCAAGAATGATGAATAATCTATGTGTACCTTGTATGTTTCAATTTTAGGAATGTTTAATCTACATGATTAAAATGAGAAGAATAAGTAGCAAAAAGTAAGTAGTAGTGAATGAGGAGAGAGATAAGAGAAAACAATGGCTTTTAGTAATATGTGAATTTTGTTTTTAGAAGTATAATTTGTTGAAGGTATACTAAGGGATTTAATTTTTTTTTACATATGATTTCAGTTGTACATGTGCAAGCAATATGTTAATTAAAGGTGTTTGATAGTTTAAGTCATTCATACCAGTAATCCATCTTAGTATTTTACAATTTTGGTATGGTGATATGGGTTGAATGATGATGGAACAAATGGAGGGTTACCCTGAATAAGGTAGTCTTACCTATTCACTCATATGAATAGAAGGGATGATAACCATATTGTATTGATATGTAACCCTAATGAGGTATAGCTTGTTATACCTATCTTTAATATAACTAAGTGATGGTAATTGGGTATGAATAGTCCTTGAATGACTAATACAATCATGAAGTACTTTGTTATTGTTTTTGAAACCCTGGTATGCTATAACCTGATGGTTACACCTTGAATTATGTGTAGGTTCATACTTGAGAATAATATGGAATGTGATGGTAATGCTTCACCTTATGCATCCATGATGCAATGGGAATGTCGTGAGTAGTATTGTACAATTTTTGTTGAATCTAGTCTTCCAACTCAAGGCTATTTTGCTATTTGAGTAGCACAATAGTAAAAATTCAAAACAACATGTGAACTCTCTTTTGTGACTTAGAGGTAATACATAATAATAGTACATATTGAGTTGTATGAATTGAGATAGTTGGATCGGATTATCAATGTTGAGGTAACACCTCAAGAGTATGAAAATATTGAAATGGTTGTTTCTCTCTATGATTGATTGTGGCATAGAGAATTCGTTGGATATCATTGGGAACTATTTCAGACATGTTGTGATTAAAAAAGAAATAAAGGACTTAATGTTGAAAAGTGCATTCAAGTATGAAATACAAGAATATAATGACATGTAAGATTTTAGAAGCTTAAAATAAACCTTGAAAGTACTTTGCTTGCATATTTATGTTTCGGGGGTGAAACCTTTTTAAGGTGGGAGAATTGTTATGACCGTATCTGAGCTTAATCAGTAAGTTAGGGTTTATGTGGATGATTACATGCTTTACTAGATTGATAATTACTTAAACATGATTAATGATGATATCCCATCAATCAAGCCTGAGCGAGGAGGGTGACGGAGGATGGTGGTGTGTCATACTCCAACCCCAATCCTATGCTTTTTCTGGTTGCTTCAAAGGCAGCAGTCGTTGGAGTGATGGGGGTGTCATCCCCTGTCTTTCCTCTGTTCCTACGTGCGGAACAGGGGGGTCGCGTGCAGACTATGGAAGGGGGGCGATGGGCGAATAGCACTCCCAAGCATGGGCTCATAGGTAGGGCAGGGCAGGGCAAGACCTTCGATCCCTCATCCAGCAGTGACCTCACGGGCAGCATGGGCCAGAGGTGAGGAGCTACGATGGTGGGCATTTGATGGCTGGTGAGAAGGCATCTGGTATCGTTGGCTGCTGTGACTAAGTGGACCAATGATGATGGGCATAGGTGCGCATCGTGGACCGCAGGATGGGAATCAACAATTGCAGGTGGTGCATAAATGAAATGGTAACACACCTCTGGTTCTCTAAAGTTCTGGATATAAACTCTCAAAAATGATGTCTTACTCATACTAAGGCCAAAACATATGAACCTACATACCAAATTGATCCTTTCGAAAAGATCTACACAATAGATTAGGTTTCAGGGTCTAATTCTATTATTTGTTCCATGCTTTCCCAAAAGATGCATATGTTAATCATTTGGAATACAGTTGATGTATGATCATGATGCAAAATTGGGATCTTGGCTACTCAATCTACCCATGATCCTTAAATCAATAACAATAATGTCTTTGTAGCCCTAATGAAGGTCCTACTACCCCTATTTCTCATAAATGACTCTTTTTTGTACATATGTGCCTAGTGTGGACTTTAATGTTGAACTTTGCCCTAGATTGCTAATCTTACTTCTAATGGACACCCACCTAATCTTATTAAGTGTGTCTGAAGGCTTCATGTTGTTGATCTAAAACATTTTTAGGTCTGGATCTCTTGACTTGATGAATCATGATCTAGGGTTCTCTTTTGTCAGTCTTTTAACCCTAGAATGCATGTAAATGCCTTAAACCTTGATATGATCATAGAAAGTGCATGGAACATCATGATGGGATGACACTTGAACAACACCCACATGATGGACTCTAAATCAGTATAAGGTCATCAAATGTACTAATAAGAAACTTGTAACCTAACTTGGCCAAAACCCTTAAAATGAAGATAATTAGGGTTATTGATGAGAATCTAATGCATGTATACAATCTTGTTGTTAATCAGGTTTGGCATGTGGATAGATGATGAAGGATAAGTTAGGTTATGAATCTCTGAATCACGTATGGGCCTTATCTAGTTATATGAATATCACTTTCTTGCTTGAAAATACATGTATTATATGCTTCTTTGTTTACTTGCTCAAATATTGCCATGTAGTATTGCTATGTCTTACTCGATGTTTGCCTTGTCAGTTTTATAAGTTGAACACATATATATAGAACACCATGTTTATTCTTGTTTGTTTCATCTTGAAATCTTTTCAAATTATGCAAAGCTTATACATATATGTATCTTTCTGCCCCATAACACCTCGTGTGTTGACCCATTTCTCGTATTTTGTTTTTAGGTTCAGATATGGCTAGAAGGTTGATGGGCTTGGTGAGCTATTCTATATGTACTTGTTGTAAGATCCAGATTTAGTGCACATGAATGACTAGTACCTTGACTCTGGAAATATGTAACTGAATTCATGAATATAATACAATTTTTATAATTTATACTTATTGAATGTTGAGACTATGTTGGTGCCTTTGATTTGTTATTTGTTCATGTGTTCTAAGCTTTACGCTTCCACATGTTGCCTTTGGTATACATTTGGTTCATGGTAATGGGATTCCAGTTCCATGACAGATGGTATCAGAGCATGAACAATAACTACACCAAACATTGCTCACATGAAACACAAACTAAACTCACTTTACATCTCAACCCTAAAAACTTAATAAGATGTCCTTTGTGGACTAGGTTGACTTAGCCTCTAGGTTAGAACCTAGATGTTCTAGAACTAGGTGTAGACTTGTGTAAATTACCTCCCTTGAAATGATTCATGACATGTGCTTAGGATGTCTACACAAGTGTGCACCATGTTCTTGCTAGTTCTCTAGGTGTCATGATACTAGAGTGCCTCATGAGTGTGGTAACTCATTTTGATTTTGGTTTTATTCGAATGGAGTATGGTGGTTTTCATCGTCTATTTAAACGTTAGAGAAAACATATTTCAAGTATTATTATAAGTACATATGAAAAATGTTACCACACGCAGAAAGGCAGTGAGTTTCCATGCAACCTAGGAGAAAGAGATGTCACATCAACTCTAGATGAGAGAGTTTAGATGATAGTGATAGTCTCTAGAGTTTTTTAGAGCCATGATAAAGGTTAGGCTAGTGAGTAGAATAGATAACCTAAGATGTTAATGTCAATCTCGATGTTGATGTTGATGTTGTTAATGATGTTGATGTTAATAAGAACCAAATTTGTCCTTGAGAAATTCAAATAGGTTGACGATATGGAATGAGTTTGACCATGCAACCTTAGCTAAACCCAACACCTTGTATGATACATGTGGCTTGGTTGATGTGCTAAACATAGCTAGTGGGTTGGCATGTTTGCTTATACATAGTATTATACGTTTGGAGATATGATATATGGTTTGAGACTAACATGTCCCTCAATCTCTTTACAAAGGAGGACCTCTAGCATGGGACATATGAATAGGGTGACATTGTGATATGATTTGACCTTCCTCGGGAGAAGGTTAGAGTACCTAAACTCCAAAATATTTGAAATGTTGAAAAATAATGATGAAATACTTGATGATGAGTCCCTAACTAGAATGCTTCTAAGTATATGAGTTGAGTGACCTAGTGTGTCGTTTCCTTGAAAATGTTGAACCCTAGATGTCCTATGAAAATATATAACCCTTGAGGAAGAGGCAATTGAAAGTTTGATGCTTCCTATATAGGTGAGGGAGATGTCCCAAGACCCTAAGATGATGTATATGATGTGTAATGTCCATGACGATCCTCATACTCAGGTTAGTAGTTGTATATAAAGGAATCTAGTGGTTATCCTTGTTTCTTGAAATATGGGTAGAGATTTTTGTTACAGGTAGAAGGTTATGGTTAATATGTCTTGTTGGACACATATGTCTTAGCTTTAGTGACTTGAGCTTGTGGAGCTCTTTCTAGATATAAGTGAGAGAATTCAAAAATCTTGACGTTGATGATAATGTTGTTCCTAGAATGATGCTTGATACATGAAATATCTCACTTATGTTTAAAAACTTGAATATGCATGATAAGCCACTCTCATAAGCTATATCTAATATGAAATTATACTATACATAAAATATGTAGATTTCAAATCATGAAATTAATATGATGATGTCATGAAATCTTAGCTTGAAGAATCGGGGGTAACATGCCTAATCTCATACCCAAATGAAAAATGATCAACTCAATATGATGATACTCTTGGAGTCATATCTAGAATAAACATGTTGAATAAATTGTTTAATTTTAAATTTGAAAGGAACAATAGAGTCGGTAGAAATTTTGAAAAAATAAAATGCATGAAATCTAGAGTAAAGATGAGATACACAATTTATGATAGTATCATTTGAATTCATTACCATGAACATGTTCAATTGAGAATTGATAACATAGACTTTGATAATACACCTTGTTCTCATATGAAGATATGAAAAAAAGCCCTATGAAGGGACACTAAGGGATGGGTACCTTGATGTTGTGATGATGATATTAGAGTACAAAGTAATATGTACATAATTGAGATGAGTACACCCTTGTTGATGAAAATGTAGTGTGAATCCCATTGTGGGTAATTCCATGACAATGATGAATACCTAGACTCGACAGTTTGGACTTTAACCCTTAACTATAATCTTGGATAAATTTTGAGGATGAAATTTCTTATAAGGAGGGAAGGATGTGACAACCCTAATTTTTCTCTCTCTCTCTCCGATTATACTCTATCTCTCTATGATGATCAATTATATTGTTTGGATGTAAGATTCATATTTTGAGTGTTGTGGCACTCCAATTTGATTACATAATGCTCAATATCACAATATGTGACATTAATCAACACTTTGAGCTTAGTATTGTATTTAATACATCATTCCCTTGAATCCATTTTTGAACCCCATCTCTATAATACTCTTGCTCTTCATTGTGTAATATGTTATAGAGGATTCTAATTTGATTTCAATGACACAAAAATGGCATCTTTCGGACCAATGAAACTCTGGGTATGATGTCTTGAAGATTTTATGTTTTAACCTTTTTCTTGGTGTGTTTTATGTTGCTTTGGGACAATTTTGGTCGCTCTAGGTTGAAAAGAACTGGCCCAATGGCTTGTTCCCTCCCTTTCCTCTTCAGGAAACTAGCGAACGATAGGGAAAGAGTTTCCTCACCTCCACCCAGATTGGGTAATGGACGGCACAACCCTAGTTTGCTTCTTATATACCCCCTCCCTGGATTGCCCTTCTCCTACTTTCCCTAGTTTTCTTGTGTCACCGACTTTCCTTCTCCCTCCATTTTTCTTTACCTTACTCAATGGTGCATGGTTGAAGTGTGTTTCCGCTAGCTAGGGGCTTCTGGGGAGCTCGGCCACACTCTCCCCTTCCCCACCAATCAAGCCCAAACAAGGAGGGAGGCAGAGGATGGTGGTGTGCCCTACTCCAACCCCAATCCTATGCTTTTTCGGGCTGCTTCAAAGGCAGAAGCCATCAGAGTGATGGGGGCATCATCCCCTATCTTTCCTCTATTCCTGCGTGCAGAACAAGGGGGTCGCGTGCGGACTGTGGAAGGGGGGCGATGGGCGGACAACCATCCCAAGCATGGGCTCATAGGCGGGGTAGGGCAGGGCAGGACCTTCGATCCCTCATCCAGCGGTGACCTCAGGGGTAGCGTGGGCCAGAGGTGAGGAGATACGATGGTGATCGGCTGATGGCTAGTGAGAAGACATTCGGTATCATTGGTTGTTGTGACTAAGTGGCCCAGTGATGATGGGCATAGGTGTGCATCATGGACCGCAGGATGGGAATCCACAGTTGTAGGTGGTGCATAAATGAAATGGTAACACACCTATGGTTCTCTAAAGTTTTTGATATAAACTCTCAAAAATGATATCGTGCTCATACTAAGACCAAAACATACGAGCATACATACCAAATTGATCCTTTTGAAAAGATCTACACAATAGACTAGGTTTCAGGGCCTAATTCTATCGTTTGTTCCCTGCTTTCCCAAAAGATGCATATGTTAATCATTTGGAATACAATTGATGTATGATCATGATGAAAAACTTGGATCTTGGCTACTCAATCTACCCCTGATCCTTAAATCAGTAAAAATAATGTCTTTGTAGCCCTAATGAAGGTCCTACTATCCCTATTTCTCATAAATGACTCCTTTTTGTACATATGCGCCTAGTGTGGACTTTAATGCTAAACTTTGCCTTAGATTGCTAATCTTGCTTCTAATGGACACCCACCTAATCTTATTAAGTGTTTCTGATGGCTTCATGTTACTAATCTAAAACATTTTTAGGTTTGGATCTCTTGACTTCATGAATCATGATCTAGGGTGATCTTTTGTGAGTCTTTTGGCCCTAGAATGAATGTAAATGCCTAAAACCTTGATATGATCATAGAAAGTGCATGGAACATTATGATGGGATGACACTTGAACCACACCCACATGATGGACCCTAAATCAGTATAAGGTCATCAAATGTACTAATAAGCAACTTGTAACCTAACTTGGCCAAAACACTTAAAATGAAGATAATTCGGGTTATTGATGAGAATCTACTGCATGTATACAATCTTGTTGTTAATCAGGTTTGGTGTGTGGCTAGATGATGAAGGATAAGTTAGGTTATGAATCTTTGAATTAGGTATGAGCCTTATCTAGTTATATGAATATCGCTTTCTTGCTTGAAAATACACGCATTGTATGCTTGTTTGTTTACGTGCTCAAATATTGCCATGTAGTATTGCTATTTCTTACTCGATGTTTGCCCCGTCAGTTTTATAACTTAAACATAGATATATATAGAACTCCATTATAATATTGTTGATAAAGGTTTAGCTCTTGGCTATGGCCTTGAGGTCCCTCTCGTATAAAAGGGTTAGCTAATCTTGAACACCCTTACAGACCCTTCTGACGGGAAGATGGTCAAAGGCCTTAAACATGCTTGATATTGTTGGTATAATGGAGTGAAATGACAAAAAATATGGTTTCACATTTTGTTAAATAGTTTACATGTTTATTCTTATTTGTTTTGTTTTGAAATCTTTTCAAATTATGCAAAGCTTGTACATATATGTATCTTTCTGCCCCATACTCAACACCTCGTGTGTTGACCCATTTCTCGTATTTTGTTTTTAGGTTCAGAGATGGCTAGAAGGTTGATGGGCTCGGTGATATATGCTAGGTGTACTTGTTGTAAGATCCAGATTTAGTGCACATGAATGACTTGTACCTTGACTCTGGAAATATGTAACTGAATTCATGAATATAATGCATTTTGTATAATTTATACTTGTTGAATGTTGAGACTGTGTTGGTGCCTTTATATTGTTAACTATTCATGTGTGCTAAGCTTTACGATTTTTCATGTTGCCTTTGGTATATGTTTGTTTCATGGGACTGGGATTCCAGTTCCGTGACATTTCCCTTTTCTCACTCTTTCTTCATACTCCCTCATTTTTATGGTTTCCGAGTTGAAAGGAAGAAGAATTGAGTGAATTGCTAGGGATTTGATATGAGATCGATATTTTTAGGGATGAGTTGCATTTTTAAGGTGTTTTCACACCTTAGGGTGAGTGGGAACTTCCATTAAATAGTATGTTGCATGAAAATTGGTTAAAGCATTCATAATCTTTAATTGCTTAGTATGCGACTACAGACCATGAATTGTATGTTTGATCTAAGTTGTTGCAAAATGATATGAAATGGATTCTTCCTCTGTTTGGATGAATTTCATATGATAAAATCATATTAGAAATGTATACAATACATCCTAATGAGAATTCCCTAAGTATTCACAGAGGTTATAAGAGTAAACTGAAATATAGGGAATTTGTATATGACTAAAATTGATGTATAATTAAATAGAGAAATTTGTTTATCTAGATCCCCTTGGTTATGAATGATTGTTTATCTGAATGTGTAGTACATATATGTCAGATACTATCTTGGATTTTGTTTAAGGTAAATAGTGTTTGTTGATATCTCAGTAAAGAGGGTCAAACCCTAGATGCGAGGAAAGTTGGAGCGAATAGATAACGTGAAATCCATTTGAAGGGATTTTCTTGACATGATATACTTTATTTATTCAATTTTATTTTTGATGCATGATATCTCAGTGAATGGCATGGAAACCTAAATTCATCTCAGTTCCTAGGTTTCATAAATATATTGATTATATATGATTTTTTGAAAGCAATCTTTATTCAGTGAATGTTTATGTCGCATGAAATTCTTATGAGAGCCATGTGATAAGTGAATGAGGTAAATGAAACCCTAAGGATAGGGTGTTCAATGAATTAAGCATTGTAATTACCATGTTCTCTATATGAGATGTGGTGATGCTTAACAGTTTAGTTGTGGTAAATGTTATCAGATGGTCTATGCAACAAATGGTTTACAGAGCTAAACTAAGATATGTAATGTGATGATTTAATTGTGAATGTAAAGAGTGAATTAGACATGTAGATGCCCTGAACACTGTAGATTCCCTATGATAGGTATGCACCATAGGGATGAAATGACCTAACCCTGGCAGTGTCCAGTATACGGGGGTGATAATGTACTAATAGGTGGTATGGGGGACGAAGCCCTAGTGGAAGTCTCCTTAAAAATACAGTATGTAGTATTCAACATCAACCAGAGATCCTAGTGGCACTAGATTACAAAAAAGCCAATAGGTGGCTTGACTCACCGCCTAAGTACCCAGGTTCAGAGGTGGAGTCTGAGATATCTGGCCGCTCCCATGAGCCGACGAGAGGCATACGTGCCAAGGCCTGCTACAGACGGGGTCTTACTCGAGATATAGGCTTAGGAACCCAAGCATGCTTCTAAGCCTTGTACAATGAGATCGTAGCTTTATGTGATTCTTTCACATGTTGTGGTACACCTCATGTGGGTTCAGGGCATAATAAGATGAATGAGAGGTTAAACAAGTGTGTGCAGTTATTCAATTATTCTTTGTATGTTTCTAAATTATTAGTTCTCTTTATGATCAATCAAGCATTTCATATATTGATTCACTCTTGTAGATATCTAGAGTATCCTGCCATATTTATGATTGTCAATTATTAGACTCTTTAAATCTTACTGCTGTTATAATTGATATTAGTTGCTCAAAAGTATATCTGTAATTATATCAGTGTTTTAGACTGTTTCTTTGAAGCACTCATTCACTGAGCGAGTAGGCTCACCCCTCTACTCACAATTTTTAGGGAAACCACGTGGACTTGAAGAAGTTCAAGGCATCAGAGTAGATCTACCACATGAGTTAAGTATGATATTAGTTAAGTTCAGTCGGTCCATGTCACTCTAGTTCCTTGTATAAATGTGAGCGAGTTGTAAATGATGTTTGTATCTTTGTTTCCTTAATAAGAGAGAATGCATTTGATTATCATGTTGTATGTACATGGAAGTGTGAGAAACAGAATGAATGTATGGATGTGTATCATTAATGTTGAGATCATATTAGAGTAATCAAGGTTTAATTCTTTTGTAAAGTTTGTTTATGTGATTCAATGTGAGAAAACAAAGAGTTTGAAAAAAAAAGTTGGGATTGAACTTTGTATTAAGTATAATCATCATAGTCATGCCCTAATCTCATTATTGGTGGTAATCGTGGGATGTGGGCGTGACACTAGGTGTGGTGGAGGATAGGATAGGCACAAAATTCTAAAGAGTGGTCTCACTGATGCAAACTCCTTTCCGGGAAGGTTTCTAGTGAGGTCATGGAAAAGAGATTTGCTAGTGGCAATCTAGAATAGACCACAGATCAGGGTAGGGTAGGGTGGGTGGGTGCCACGAGTGTTTTTTCCTGATTCAAAGAAGGTCATATGATCGAGAACATATATCGACCACTTGAATCTGATGTTCTTCAAGAGACAATACATGATTACCGCAGTGTTTTCTGTAATCTCGGTCTGGTTCTTCTTTGGGTGAATATTACAGTTAACGACTAGGGCAAGGATGTGTCTCTTGAGGTTCAAGGTAGAAAATGGAAGGGTGCACTTCATCCTATACGAGAATTGAGGCTTCTTCAAGAACTTATGAATTTTAGGGAGAGTAAGATCATATTGCTTGTAGAAGGCCTCATGCTCAACAAGGTCAAAATACTCTGGGTAGTCCTTACGTCAGGTGTCAGTCACTTTAGTACCTAAAAACAAAATATTCAGGGTATCCTCAGAGACTTGAAATTTCTTTTTGGCTATCATAAAAGCGAGGACTACTTGAGTATTAGGTGGGGGTATGAGGGTGTCGTAATTCCAATGCAAATTTGCATAGAATTCATGAACAACTTTGGTGCTAATGATGAAATTGTTGTAGCATGCACGTTCAACACCCAAGGCAGAGAGATGGTGATCATAAAGTAACTCTGCTACTTGATCTATGACCTCTTGTATTCATGGTCTAGGCTCAAATAGGGCCCGAAAAGGGAAAGAATTATGGGGATGGAGCTCCTTATACCTATTTAGATCCTCATTTGAGACGAAGTAGATGTCATCAAATTGAATTAAGCAGGAGGTGGACGAAGATGAAGGTGCATTGGTAGGGGTGGCCCTCTTCCTCCTATTGGATGACATAGAGATGAAAAGGAGAGGAAGGAGAGAGAAAAATCTAAGGAATCAACACCAAAACTTGTCCATAGACCTAGGTTTGCAAAGGGGAAGGTCAAGGGAGGTCAAACTAGGTCGAGCTAGGGCTAGAGAGAGGAAGGTCGGGGCTAGGGTTGAGAGCTTAGGGGAGTTGTAGGTCGGATCGGTCGGCTTTTCTCTAATTGAGAGGGAGAATATTCAGTCGAACCCATCTTAAGTTTGCTCCATCTTGGCCATCATTTGAGTCAAGTGAACTTGAAAAACTTGACTGATAGGTTCTTTTAAAAATCTCTCGGCCTCTGATCGGTCGAGTTGGCAACTCGACCGATGGTCAACCTGACCTAAAACTTAGAAATCCTAGTTTCTAGCCATTTGAGTGCTAATTAAATTTATTTTTCAAGTCCATTATGTATTTTGAACATACTTAGTCACATATCACTCATCATTGGGTACTATTTTGTAGTAAAACATGTGTTTGCAAAAAATACTGAAAAACAAGAAAAAATAAGGTAGGAATGAACATGAAAAACTGAAATTTTAGCATACTAGCAAGAAAGGTGATCAAAACATATAGGATAGATGGCAACTAGCTAGAAGGCATATCAGATTCATTCAAAGTAGTTATGAGCAGTTTAGATCTAATAAAGGTAAATTGCTCTCTAGCTAGAGGTTTAGTGAAAATGTTCATCAACTGATTTTCAGTGTCCACGCGCACGATATAGATATCCTTGGCAATGTGATTACAGATTAAATGATGGAAAACCTCTATATGTTTAGCTCTATTATGAAAGATAGGATTATATGACAAGTTAATTGCACTAGCATTATCACGATAGATAAAAGAAGCATCAAAATGAATGTTAAAGTCTTGGAGCACATGCTTCATCTATAGGACTTGGGCACAACAACTTTCGGCTACAATGTATTTAGACTCGATGGTTGATAATGCCATTGTGCTCTCTTTCTTGGAAAACCAAGACACCAAGCATGGTCCTATGACAAACAAAGTGCCTCTTGTGCACTTTCTATCAATCAAGCACCATGCATAATCTGCATCACTATAGCAGTATGAGTAAAGTCCCTTGACTTGGAATAACATAGTACAAAATTTTGGGCTTTGGCTAAGTACCTTAAAATCCTCTTAACATCTATAAGATGTGATTTCGAAGGATTTGATTGAAAGCAAGCACACAAGCCAACATTGCACATTATATCAGGTCTACAGGTAGTTAAGTAAAGTAAACTTCCAATCATAACTCTATTGAGCTTCTCATCTATCTTTTCACCTTCTTCATCTTTGTCAAGTTTGGCGGTGTTTGACATGGGTGTGTCCATTGGCTTAATGTTCTCCATCCCAAAGCACTTGAGTGGTTCACTTTTGTACTTGCCTTGGTTGATGAAGTTACCATCTTTCGTTTTCTTGATTTGAAAGCCAAGCAAGAACATGAGCTCACCCATCATACTCATCTTGAATTCACTCTACATAAGATCACTAAATTCTTTGCGAAGATCAAGGTTAGTTTATCTAAAAATGATATCATCAACATACATTTGTATGATAAGAAAATTGTTAGAAGAGTGCTTTAGAAATAGGGTAGAATCCACTTTGCCCATGATATACCCATGATCTAACCAAGAGTTCTTTAATTTCTCATACAAAGCTCCAGGTGCTTGTTTGAGTCCATGGAGAGCTTTTTGCAACAAATAAACATGGTTAGGTAGACTATCATGTTCAAAACCTGAGGGTTGTTAAACATACACTTCCTCCTCAATTTTACCATTCAAAAAATGCACTTTTAACATCCATTTGATATACAAGAAAGTTTTTATAACTAGAAAATGCAAGTAACATACGAATGGACTCAAGTCTAGCTACAGGTCATATTTTTCATCAAAATCTATACATTCTTGTTGATTGTAGCCTTGAGCCACTAACCTTGCTTTGTTCCTTACCATTTATCCGCTTTCATCAAGCTTGATGCGGTAGACCCATTTGGTGACAATGATCTTTCTATCACTTAGTCTTGGTACTAGGTTCCATACTTTGTTCTTTTCATATTTATCCAACTCTTCTTGCATAGCTAGGATCCATCATCATCCCCAAGAGCTTCCTTGATGTTCTTTAGCTCAAGTTGGGAGATGAAGGCAATGTTGGCTTGTTCTTTGTTGAATGCAACCCGAGTCTTCACTCTTTCCAATGGGTAATCTAAAATCAGCTCTTTTGGATGATTCTTTGCAAACTGGGGGGTTGGATCCTTCTTCTCTTCATCTTTCTCTTCTTCTTGAGTAACCACCTCTTTTCCCTTTTGGGTGATGTTGAGCCCTTTTAGAATAGGAATTACTTCACCTGTAACATCATAATTCGGAACAATATCTTTAAGAATAGAGGGGATAGTATCAATAAACTTAACATTTATGGATTCCTCTACTTTAGCAAAATCAACATTAAATATTCTATAAGCCTTGCTAGTAGTGCTATAGCCAAGAAAGAAAGCCTTGTAAGATTTTGGATCAAACTTGTCGAGCGAATCTTTTGTATTCAAAACAAAACAAGGACACCTAAAAACATCAAAATACTTGATAGAAGGCTTCCTACCATGCCATACCTCATAGGGGGTTTTCTTCAAAGAAGGATGTGTCAAAACTTGATTTTGCACAAAACATGAGGTACTAACGGCTTCAGCCCAAAACTTTTTTGGAGTGTCATACTCTAGAAGCATGGTCCTTGCCATCTCCTGTAAATACATATTCTTCCTTTCTAAAACCCCATTTTTTTTAGGTGTTCCAGATGAAGAGAAGTTATGTGCATAACCAGATTCTTGATAAAAACGTTCAAAAATATCATTTTAAAATTCTCCCCCATGATCACTATAGATGGAAACTATGTGGAAAGAGGCGTCATTCTCAACTCATTTACAAAAACTCGAGAGAACAACAAATGTATCACTCTTGGAAATGAGAAAGAAGGTCCAAGTATATCTAGAAAAATCATCAAAAATAACAAGGCAATACTTGGAACCATGAAGCGATTGAGTTCTCATTGGTACAAATAGATCAATGCTAAGAAGCTCAAGAGATCTCTTGGTACTAAGGACTCCTTTGTATTTGAAGGAGGACTTGGTTTTCTTTCCTTGGGTACAAGGTTGGCATTCCTCATCCTTTTCAAAATCCAATTTTAGAAGTCGCTTGACCAAGTCCTTTTTTATCAACTTCTTCAACTGATGCATATTTACATGACCGAGATGATGATGCCAAAGAGAAATATCATTCGAGTTGACTACTAGGCATCTAACAATAATAGGCTTAATAGAGTCAATAATAATAACATAAAGATTACTACTTCTAGTTCCCTTATATATAACTTGGTAGGTGAAGGAATCTAGAATCAAGCATTCAAAGGAAGTAAATAGTACAAGGTAACCATTGTCACATAATTGACTAACACTAATTAAATTGTAATGTAGGACAACCACAAAAAGAATATTCTTGATACACAAGGATTCACCTACATCACCTTCACCTTTGACTTTACCTTTCTAATTATCCCCAAAGGTGACCGAACCTCCTTTCTTTTTGGTGAAGTTATTGAAATGGCTTATATCACCTATCATATGCTTAGTGCAGCCACTATCAACAATCCATCTTCCTTTTTCCTACAAGAAAGGAGAGTATCAGTTCCCAACTCAAACTTTGGGATCCAGTGTTAGCTTGGGGACCCATTTCATTATTGGGTTGGTCACCTTAGGCTTGTAAGGACAATAAGTAGAGTAATGATCATCACACTTGCAATAAGAACAAACCATGGGATTCTTAGTTTCAAAAGACTCTCCAACAAAGAAAGTGGTCTCCTTTCTCTTTTTCCTACCTTTGGCTTTGTTCTTGCCTTTTGGTACCCCCCTACAAATTTTAAACCACTAGTACCACTTTGTTTGGTATAATGGTCAAGGATTTTATTTATGGAGTTCTTCCCTTTAAGGAATTTCTATAGAAATGCTCTTAGTCTATGATTATCATCATTAAGAGAAATGATAGTAGAAGACAAACTAGTAATATCATCTTTAGCATGAATAAGGTCAGCCTCAGGACATAGGGATTTAGTTAAATAAGAATCTTTCTCAAGAGAAATAGAAGCAACATCATTACTAAGAAAAATAGGTCTAGAAGATAAATCATTAACTTGACCAAGCAACCTAGCATTTTTAGATTTAAGCACTTGAATTTCCTTAAGATAGACATCTCTCTCATCTCTACGAGCATCAACAAGAAGCTTAAATTTAGCATTTTCAATTTTTAAGAGTTTCAAGCTCATTTAGGCACTTTTGGTTTTCCTCCTTAAGAGTCTCAATGTTCTTAAGGTAGATACCATTTTCTACTTCAAATACATTGTATTGGAGCTCAAGATCAAGATATTGGCCTTGAAAGTTATCAATGCTCTCAAGATGAGTTTTCTCATTAAGCTTAAGAATTTCAAGTTTAGCATACACATCATCAATAATAGCTTCCCTAGATAACTCATGCAAGCTAACCTCACTTACCTCGCCAATTTCTTCACTAGTGGAGGCCATGAGTGCAAGGTACTAGTCTCCATCTTCTTTGGAGCTTGAGTTACTTGACAATTAAGCTTCCCAAGCTACATGAGTTGTATTCTTGTGTCTCTTCTCCTTCTTGGCCTTTGTCTTGTACTTGCTCTCCTTCTTGTACTCATATTCCTTCTTTGAGCTGCCCTTGTGGTGTGACTTTCTTGACTTGGGGCATTCACTCTTATAGTGCCCCTTTATCCACACTTGTAGCATCTAGGAGTAGAGGAGGAGGAGAAGGCTTTATTTCCCTTGAATTGTTTTTCCTTGATGTAGTTGGATTCATGCTCACTTGGGCCATCATCTTCACTAGAGGAGAAAGGAGAAGTCCAGAAATAAGTTGTTGTTGAAGGATGACCGCCTCCACTTGTTCTTTGAAAGAAGTATCTTTGATCTTCTTGGATTCCTTCTCCTCTTGCTTGGCTTCTTCTTCTTGTTTGTCAAGCCTTAGCTCATGGGCTTGGAGGTTCCCAATGAGCTCTTCGGTTGGGATGTCACCAAGGATCCTCACTTATTCAATGGAGGTGACATTTGACACCCATCTATTTGGTAGAGTACTCAAGATCTTGGAGTTGATTACATCTCTATCCAAGGTGTTTCCCAATATAGTCAGTCTGTTGATGATGACATTGAGTCTTGAGTGCATATCTGCAATCCCTTCTTTCTGTCCCATCTTAAAGTTCTCTAGAAGGTTGTTCAACATGTAGATCTTAGCCTCCTTGACTTGCTTTGTGCCTTCATAGGTGATGCAAAATTTGTCCCAAATCTCATAGGCAGTGTCCCAAGATGAGATCCAGTTGAACTCCATTGGGGTAAGGGCTACATAGAGGATGCTTATGGCTTTGGCATTGAGTTGGGCTTCTTTGAGTGTATCTTCACTCCATGTTGCAACAGATCTGATTGGCTCCTTGTAAGGTGTGACCATCACCTTCCACATGTCGAACTTCAAGCCTTGAATGTAGAATTGCATATGCCTCTTCTAATAGAGGAAGTCGGTTCCATCAAAGACTGAAGGACGCATGGAGAAGCCTTCCTCTAGGTTGAGAGAACCAAGTAGGTTTTTGCCCATCTTCTTGTCTCGTGGGAGATTGTCTGAGTAGATCCTTGGCTCTGATACCACTTAGTGGATCTAAGTCTCTAGAGGGGGTGAGTAGAACTTTAAAAATTCTCACAAGATAGATTAGACCTTCAAATTATATCAATTTAAAACCAATAGATTAAGTGCAATTTAAAGTCCTAACTAACAAACATAGCAAGGATGAGAGGAATTAAAAGCAAGCACTTGACAAGGTTGTTTAGAGTGGTTCCACTCTCCAAACTAGGAGAGATCCAGTCCACTACCAAGAGATGTCAACCTCTAGGACTTTGCAAATGCTTTTCTCTATATATTCGCCAATAAGAGTTAAAACACAAGACCACCAAAGGACTTACCCATACAAACACCAAGAGTATTCCACCTTACCAAGTACTTACCCACTTTGCAAGAGTCTTCTTCCTTCTTCCAAGGACTTACCCACTCTTGAACAAGTCTTCAGCCTTAAAGGGATTTTCCTAGTCTTATTGGATCTTCAACCTTTGCCTTCTCCTTCACTTGGAGAAGATCTGCACCTCTTCTTCAACCTTGAAGAAGAATAGCAATAGCTCCACCTTCACTCAAAGTAGCTTTCTTCACCTTTGCTTCATGAAGGAAAGGGGTAGGGGAGATGGAATGGAATGAGAGTTTTACAAGAACAAGGAAGAAGCTATTTTACAACTGGCCTATCTCACTCACAATCATGAAATGAAGTGTAAACTAGAGAGAGAAAGGGACTCAAGGAGTTGCAACACACTCAACTATAGCAAGGACATAAAATAGCATGAATGATATAACTTGGAATGAACTCCAAGGGGTCCTATTTATAGATGGGGTGTTCCCTTGAGTGTGGGATCACTCAAGGTCGAAATATAGTCATTTTCCAAGTTGCAATAGATCTATTCTCACCCAAAACAACTCACCAATGGTTATAATCCCTTTTTTTTTTGCATTTTTTGTATAGTACATTCAGTCGAGTTTCAATAAAGGTAACTCAACCAATCCACTAAATGAAAAAGACAATTTTCAAACTATCAGTTGAGATTGTTCTGGGAAACTCGACCGATGAGCTAAAATTAGTTATGCTTAGTGAGTCAGTCGGTCGAGTTCTGTGAGTGTGCAACTCGATCGATGGGTCATCTTCAGAAAATACATCATAGGATCGGCGGGTTTCCAACTTGACCGATGAACAACCTATGACAAATTTTCTAAATTGACATTTGAGTAATTAAACCTTGGAATTAAGTGTCCCTGATTTTTTCTCATCTTAGTTACAAGTCATATCATCAATACAAGTGATTAAAAAATTATCTAAGGTCATTTGGAGTGATTTCCCTAATTGCACACTTGCATTGCATTTGACTAGAACTTGAACAAGCTAGGAATTGTATAATTTGATCCTTTTCATGTATCTAAAGCCTGAAATCAATCTTGAACAAATATATTAGATACATAGGAATGGAATGGTTAAGTCATCATCAAAATATGGGCACTCTCAAGTCAAAAATATTGACTCATATGAGTATGTCCATGTAATTTTCATAGTCTCGCTTATCTAGTGACAGATATGTCACTTAAAAGGATGGAATTATTGTATCTATATCACTTACAATAATCCACAATTGTTACAAAGCACCCAATATCCACCTTTTTGACAACCCTTATTCAGATTCATGTTGGGCTAGTGTCAAAGTACAAAGAACAACATGTGATTATTGTAGTGACATCAGGTTTAGGATCACACTCACCACTACCACACTAAAATATGATTGAACCATGTCATTGCATGACTTCCATGTGTCATTCTCAAGGTGGTTATGTCTAGTATAACTTGTTTTGTAACAAGTACTCATGTATCTGAGTTGATCTTGAATACCAAGACTAAAGAGACATAGTCACCACTCACCATACATGCTAGTCTTGTGTATTATTATTGTCATATAAATTCCATGATAATAACAAACTAGGGACATAACAACAATAAATATTTTAAGGATATATACAATTTTATGTTCAGGTCCTCAACCCAAATCATTCGTCATTGAGTAAAATAATTCTTAACACGTTATTAGGTTTATTCATTATCTAAATACTGAAACAAACATAATAAGTAGAATATACTTTTATTAATTATCAAATCACATACAAAGTATCCCTATCACAATCACCACATGATGGTTCTTAGGGAATACAACCTACAACGAGAGTTATAGGAGGTGATTTTTTTTCTTTTCCTAGTTTTCATCTCAGACATGATAAGTAGAACCACTAATAACTTCTCAAGTTAATTTAGAAGGTGTATGGGGGTGAGGGTGCCTCCATTTTTAGACTATTAGTACTCAGTTTAGCAACATACTCACCCTCATCAATAAGCATATTTTCTTTTATTTGTCACAATAACCAAATTTTGTATCAAACAGGATATGCTTTAGTATGTTTTATTACAAGGGAAAACATTAGCCTATATGTGGAAAGTAGTTTCGGGTAGTGCCTAGAAAGCATTTGTAACGCCCCAGGATTTGAGGCCTCAGATAAATTGATCTTAAAAGGAATGATTAGACCACCCATATCACCAAGGTGCACCTCCTTTTCCGAGATCCCATCACTAAAGAACTCCATAGTTAAGAGTGTTCAGCTTGGAGTAGTACTGGGATGGGTGACTAGTCGGGAAGTTGACCCTGGCTTGCACGTGAGTGACGAAAAAGTGCACAGTTAAGGCTAGTGGTGGTATTTGGGGCTAGTAGTTGTCATTCCTGAAACTCTACTAGAGCCTTGGGCAGTGGACCCAGTTGTTACAAATGGTATCAGAGCATGAACATAAACTACACCAAACATTACTCACATGAAACACAAACTAAACTCACCTTACATCTCAACCCTAGAAACTTAATGAAATGTCCTTGTGGACTACGTTGACTTAGCCTCTATGTTAGAACATATATGTTCTAGAACTAGGTGTAGACTTGTGTAAATTACCTCCCTAGACATATGATTTGTGACATGTGCTTAGGGTGTCTACACCGGTGTGCACCATGTTCTTTCTAGTTCTCTATGTGTCATGGTACTAGACTGCCCCATGAGTGTGGTAACTCGTTTTGGTTTTGGTTTTATTCAAATGGAGTATGATGGTTTTCATATAATCTTTCAATGTTGGAGAAAATCTATTTCAAGTACTAGTATATGTACCTATGAAAAATGTTACCACACTCAAAAAGGCAGTGAGTGTTTATTCAACCTAGGAGAAAGAGATGTAACATCAAGTCTAGATGAGAGAGTTTATATGATAGTGATAGTCTCTAGAGTTGTCTAGAGCCATGATATAGGTTAGGCAAGTGAGTAACCTAGAAACCTAAGATGATGATAATGATATTAATGATGATGTTGATACTGATAAGACCCAAGTTTATCTTTGAGAGGGCCAAGTAGTTTGATGATATGAAATAAATTTGACCATGCAACCCTAGATAAACCTAGCACCTTGTATGATACATATCACTTGGTTGATGTGCTAAACATAGCTAGTGGGTTGCATGCTTGCTTGTACCTAGTTTTGTATGTGTGGAGATATGATATATGGTTCGAGATCAACATGGGCCTCAATCTTTTTACAAAGGAGGACCTCTAGCATGGGACATATGAATAGGGTGACCTTTTGATATGATTCGACCCACCATGGGAGAAGGTCAGAGTACCTAACCTCCAAAAATATGTAAAAAGTTGAAAAATATGCATGATGAAATACAGGATGATGAGTCCCTGGCTAGACTACCCCTGAATATATGAGTTGAGTGACCTAGTGTGCAGTTTCTTTGAAAGTGTTGAATGCTAGATGTCCTTTGAAAATATTTAACCTTAGAGAAATAGGCAATTGAAAATTTGATGCTTTCTATATAGGTTAGGGAGATGTCCCAAGACCCTAAGATGATGTACATGATGTATGATATCCATGATGAGCCTCGTAGTCAGGTTAGCGGTTTGATGTAAAGGAATCTAGTGGTTACCCTTGTTTCTATAACGATGGGTAGAAATTTGTTATGAGTAGATGGTTGTGGTTAGCATGTCTTTTTGGGCATATATATGTCTTAGCTTGAGTGGCTTGATCTTGTGGAGCTCTTTCTAGATACAAGCGAGAAAAATATGAAACCTTGACGTTAATGATAATGTTGTTCCTCAAATGATACTCCATACATGAAAGAATCTCACTTAAGTTAAATCTTGATATATGTGCAACGAGCCACTCTCATGAGATAGACCTAGTATGAAATCATACCATATTTGAATGATATAGCTTTGAAATCAAGAACTAGATATGATGATGTCATAAGTTCTAAGCTTGAACAATCAGGGGTAACATGCCTAATCACGTACCAAAAAAATGATTAACTGGATATGTCGATTCTCTTGGGGTCATAACTCAAATGAACATGATGAATAAATTGTTTGATTTTAATTTTGAAATGAAAGATAATGAACATAATTGATTAGAATTGGTAGAAATTTTGGGAAAAGCAAAAACATGCATGACACCTAGAGTAAAGATGAGATACACAATCAATCATAGTCTCATTTGAAGTCATGACCATGAACATGTTTGATTGAGAATTGAAAACATAGACCTTGATAATACACCTTGTTCTCATATGAAGATATGAACCAAAAAAACCTAATGTATGGATACTAGGAGATGGGAAAGCCCTAATGCCATGATGATTCCACATTATGAGGGAACACTAAGTAATTTGTACATTATTGAGATGAGTACACCCTGAATGATGATAGCCTACGTCTGCATCCCATTATCGAGAATACCATGACAACCATGGTTGAATAACCAGACCCGATGGATCCTGACATGACTCTTAACTTTAATTATGGACAAAATTCCTTGTAAGGAGGGAAGGATGTGACAACCTTGATTTTCTCTATCCTATTTTGGAATCCTACTCTCTCATAAAATGTCTCTTACTCAATTTAATATTAATTTCCTAATTGGATAGTTGTGATGTTCCAATTTGGCGAATACAATGGTCAATTTTTCAATGTGTGACTTTAATTTATACTTTTAAACTAAGTATCTTGTTGTATCATGTCACCTTCCTACATCTAATTTTGAACCTCAAAACCATGACCTTTTGTCTTTCTAATATGCACCACGTTGTAGTGGACTCAATTACAAAATCAATGGCACAAAAATCACCTCAATCGATGGCTCCTAGCTCAAGATATGATCATTTGAAATTAGCTCGATTTGCACATGTTTTGATCAATTTTATTTGGATTTTGAGCTTATTGGGCCCTTTTTCCCACGTCCCATTCACCCAACCTATCTGGGGTAAATGGGCGTGGATCTTCACCACCCTTGGATCTTGAGAAGACCACCATGGTCTATTAATCTGACAGTCCAATTTCTTTATCCGTTCTTTCCCTTTCCCCTTCAGGAAACTAGTCTGCGATTGGTGAAGCTCTCTAGTTTCAAGAGAACCCAAAATCCTAGCCCCTTTTCCATTTTTAAGCCTCCCTATCACCTTCTGGCAACCACTCTTCCTTTCCCGTCTCTCCCTTCTCCTTTCTCTGCCCCCGTACTCTTCTAGTTTCTCTTCTAGCGACTTCTTCCCCTACAGCTCTGACCCACCTTCCTCCCTCGATGTGGGTCACTGATGCCACTTCTGGCTACTGTGAAGGGAATCCACCACCTGCGAGTCTAGACCTCACACACTGTCGTCGTTTGGGCGAGTGCAGGTACCACAACCACAAGAAAGGAGGTGGGAGACGGAGAAGCTCAGTTCTGCCCCTGTTCAGCTGCATAAAACCATGGACCACTCAATGCTTGGAACGTTGAAGGTTCAGGCCACCATGGTAGGAGAAAGAGTCCTAAGCCTAGTCGGTTGTGCGCTTGGAGCCTCCATGTGCACATTGGCTATTTGAGATCAAGGGGGTGACATCCCCTGTCTCGCCCCTATTTCTGCAGGTGAAGATGAGAATCGCACCAGGGGGAAAGCGAGGCCGGGTGGGTGTGAGTTATGGAGGCCAATGGAGAGACCCAGAAGGAACCGTCCCATTACCCAAGGCCCAGTGAAGGGGTGTCCATCAAGGGGGTGCACCCAGTGCATCTTAGGCCCTAGATCAGAGATCTAGTGGTCCATAATCAACCAAATCAAGGTAATTTTGATGAAATCCGTACATAATGCTAGGCCTAGTCAAATAATACAAAATATTATATCAAATTGATCCTTTCGAAAAGATTTACACAATGGACTAGGTTACAGGGCCTAATTCCATCATTTGTTCTCTATTTTCCAAAAGGCGCATACTTTAATCATTTGGAGCATAGTGGATTTATGATTTTGATGCAAACTTGGATCTTGATTACTCAATCTTCCCTATGATCCTTAAATCGGTATCGGTGATGTATACTTGAACTAAATGAGGTCCTACTCTCCCTATTTCTCATAATGGCCTCAACTGTACATATGTGCCCACTTTGGACTTTAATGTTGAACTTTGCCCTAGATTGCTAATCTTGCTTCTAATGGACACACACCTAATCTTTTTATGTGTTCCTGATGATTTAATGTCCCTGGTCTAATCATCTTTATATCTGGACCTCTTAAATTTATGAATCATGATCTACGGTGCTCTTTTGTGAGTCTTTTGACCCTAGAATGCATGTAAATGCCTTAAACCTTGAAATGAGCATATAAAGTGCTTGGAACTTCGGAATGGCATGAAACTCGAAACACACCATCACGATGACCTCTAAATCAGAGCAAGATCATCTAATGAACAAATAAGAAACTTGGAACCTATCTTAACCAAAATCCTAAAATGCATCTAATTAGGGTTAATGATGAGAATCTAATGCATATATGTAATTTTGTTGTTAATCAGGTTGGCTTATGATCTAGATGGTAATGGACGTGTTAAGTTAAGAATCTCTCACTCGGGTATGGGCCTTATCTAGTTATATGAATATCGCTTTCTTTCTTAAAAGACAAGTATTGTATGCTTGTTTGTTTACTTGCTCAAATATTTGATAACACTCATTTTATGGCTGCTAGATCTTATATTTTACTATCAAAACTACCTCCAAACCTTACTTCCTCTCTCTTTTATCTTACCTATTGAATAGAAATAATACCCACTATGCTCCTGACAACATTTCCTATCTTTTGCAGGGTTTCTCTTATTTTTCCTTCAAAAGAATGCTAATGGGCCCGTCCCAGCCCATCCACAACAAGTTAACTGCCCCGACCCATCAAGCGGCGAAGTGACACGCTCCTTACCCATCATGGTCACTACCCGATATGGCAGCAACCCGATGTGGGAATGCCGCGCAGGAGTGACGATGGACTGCACACTATTACCCGACAAGGAGCCTTGCCCGCCACGGTTCGTCGGCCGATGGAGTCGTTCACGCGACACGGCTACCCTTTGGTGCAGCAGCCTGCCAGAGTCTTTACCCGACACGATCAAGTGTGACTTACTCGCAACCCGGCATGTGACGGCCCCCGCCAGCCGTGTCAGGCGATGGATGTGTCGACACTCTCCCAAAGCCATGTGAATGGATCAGACAAAAGACATGTGGCCCAATGAGGGCTGCATCTCCCACCAGTCGCTGCCTATAAATAGCAGCTACAGGACTCCGATTGGATGGGTCAGAACCCTAGAAGAGCTAACTTTGAGAGCAAAAAAGAGCAAGTGCGTCAAGTTCCTAGGCCTACCAAGCGATACTAGGTGAGCACACCCCCAACCCGAGAGGGACGGGAGGAGTTCACTTAGAACTCGACCCGATAGCAATAGCAACGCGACACGACCTTCAAGGATACTTCAAACATGCTGGGTCTCCAGTTGGGCTTCAACCTGAGATGGCTTTCCCATCTATAGCCGACATGAGGATCCGAGAACCTAAGATTAAGCTAGCCCGATACGTCCTAACATGACACGATACCAAACCTGATATGGCTTACCCGTCACGGCTGCTGCCCTATAGGGCCAGCAGCCTGACACGGCCATATCGGGCAGGGAGTCCCTTCTCGATACACCAATTACCTGACACGGTCAAGAACCTGACACAGTCATATCCTGATAGGGATCCTTCTTGGTCTCGGGTTAGCGTTTTTCTTATGGGTCTGCTGCTATGTATATCGACCTCTTACATCAAGGATGTCGATACCTATCTTCCCTATTTCAGAAATTTACTTTCATTTACTATTGCATTGTAACTAAACCTTTTTATCTCTTTATGCTTCTGGAATCTTTGGAGTTTATCTCATATTATTATGTGTATGGTTCCTTTTTTTTGGATGATTTCTTTCTAGAATCTGAACTCTAGTCTCTTTTGTTTGGATCACACTTTTGACTAGATATCCAATCATGTTTCTCATTTTCACTCCTTTGAGAGAAGGATTTCGTAAACTCTAGAGTTTGGTCTGATTCGATGTATGAGAGTACCCAGGATCAAGGTTGCCCCAACATCTCTTTCTGCTCTAGTCTATGTCCAATACTCTTGAGAGAGAGCATTGGTGCATAGTCAGAGGCATCCTCTTTGAGAGAAGAGGGTGTAGGATGTATTATGTTGCCACTTGTTATGTTTAGGTTTCCCTCCTTCGTGCTTTACCCTGACGATAGTTTTATCTCCTTGGTTTCCAATATACAAAACCTTTATAAAAATTGCTAAACCTTAAGACACTAATTCTTCTTGTAACTCCCCTTGGAGATAGGCTTTTTTGTTTGATTCTTTATAATTCTTTCTCATTATATCAAAACCTTATCCTTCAACCTTATTCGACGTGCTTAGACAAGTAAAACTTGAGTTCTGAAGCACCGTTCTTCCTATCCCTATGTTCGACCCTAAACTATTTCGACCTTGTGCTAGTTGTAGGATGTCTTAAACATTCATGTATTATAAATTTCTAAACTCTGATAACCTAGACATGACTCCATTCTTGGACCCACGTTGATGGCTTGTCAACTTTTTGGTGTCGTTGTCGGGGATAGGTAACAAAAACCATTCTACGAACTCGAGTTTTGCTTGCATTTTTCTAAAAACCTTGTACATATGCATATAATACTACAAATATTTACTGCACATAATTCATACAACTTACTAATACTTTTACACTTTTCTTTCTTTCCAGGTACTTTCTCACCTTTTCAAGCCATCTTCGCTTCTGACAAGTCATGGCTGAGCAACCTCTAGAAGCTCGCTCCCTGTGCTCATTTGTCCAAGTTCGGGAAAATGAAGAGAGGAATCCAGTGGTTGTGCAACCCCTCAATGTTACCAACTTCGAGTTGAAGGCTTATTTCCTCTAGCTACTACAGGATAACCGGATTGGTAGGAATACTACTGAAGAAAACCCATACAACCATCTCACAACTTTCAAGAGTCCTTGCAACACCTCAAGATCAATAGAGTTCTGATAGCCCACATCTACATCCAATGCTTCCCTTTCTCTCTGAGAGACAAAGCGTTGGAGTGGTACATAAGTCTACAAGATGGGAGTCTTCCCAATTGGGAGCATCTCGCTAATGAATTTATCGCCAAGTTCTTCCCCATGTAAAGAACAATCAAGTGTCAGAACAAGATAATGAGGTACTCACAGAAACCCTCAGAGAACCGGCACGAGACCTGGGAGAGGTTTTAGAGTTACCAGCGGGAGTGCCCACATCATGGCTTTTCCAAACCTGAGCTGATCACCACATTCTATAATGGGGTGTGTTCCACAGAGAGGAAATCCCTGAATGCTGCAGCTGGCAATGATTTCTTAGGACTCAGTGCTCAAAGGGCCAGAGAAATTATTGACAACATGGCCATGAATCAGTAGGATAGTGAGTACGATCAAGAGTCTATGGGCCATACCACTCCGGGAGAATCCAAAGTGATGGAAGCCCTAGCGGCTAAGTTGGACAAAATTGTAACTGATGTCCAAACCATGAAGGAGCAGGGGTATAAAGGAAAAGTCTGGCAGGAAGTGGTGAGAAGTTGCATCACTTGTGGAGAGCCAGACCACCTGTCTGACTTCTGCCCACACATAACGGTTCAAGGAGATCTTGATGAGGATAGTACGGAAAACATCAGTTATGTCCAGTACTGATGCCCTGATCACCCTGATTTTTCCTACAGAAACACCAGCGCAGCTGATAACTCTCATTATCTGGTGGGTGGAAGTCCCTCGGGAGGACCGTTGAATCAGCAGCATCAAATAGGGTTCCAGCAGCAGTGGACTTTTTAGCAGAACCAGCCGCAACGACCATCTATGATGACGAAGTTGATGTCCTTTGCTAAGAAGAAGAATGACCTAAATGAGAAGATACATAAAATCTATGTGGATAGCATGGACCTGCTTAAGTTGATGCAGTAGCAAATGGTAGGATTCTCTGCCCAGATAGGGGAGCTCTAGCAGCATAATAAATAGATCGACCAACAGCTGGCAAGCCTTGCCCAGAGCATCAATCATCAAGTGAGGCATTTCCCCTCCAACACCAAAGCGAATACACATGGTCATGATACCACAAAAATGGTCATCTTAAGGTCAAGTACAGTGGTACGACCATGCATTGAAAAGGAAGTAATAGCAGCGACAGCACCAGGTAACGAAAATAGCCCCAAGAAAGTTGAAGAAGAAGTCCCGACAAAGTTAAGGAAAGTGACCAAAGAAAGAGTCAATAACATTTCTTCTGAAGAGCGTTCGGACAAGTACGCACCCCGCGTACCCTTCCTGCATAAGTTGGTGAAAGCTCAATTGAAAAAGAGATACGAGAAGTTTATGGCCGTGATAAAGAAATTGCACCTTGGCATCCCGTTTCTGGATGCCATTGAGGAGATGCCTACTTATGCCAAGTTTCTGAAGGATCTGATTTCAAGGAAGAAGAGAGGTGAAGATGTGGAGACCATAAAGCTAGCTCAGATGTCCAGTTCCTTCATCAAAGAAAGTATGTCATCGAAGAAGAAAGATCTTGAGGCCTTTGTCATCCCCTTCCAAGTTGGAGATAACATAATCCGTAAAGGTCTGGTAGACCTGGGGGCAAGCATCAGCATGATGCCCTTGTCCCTTATAAAGAGGATTGGAATCACTGATATGGTAAGCACCAATATGAGGATTCAGCTAGCAGATCACACCTTTACCATGTCAGTCGGAGTAATTGAGGATGTTTCCATTCGAGTTGGGTGATTCTTTATACCATGTGATATAGTTTTGATTGATACCTAGAAGATCTTAGTTGCCCTATTATCTTTGGGCAGCCTTTCCTAGCAACTGGCTGAGTCCCTACTGACATAGAGGCAGGTATGATTATAATTAAGGTTGGAGGAAATCACATCAACTACAACATCAGAGATTGTATGAAAGCCCCTTCGTTCTTTGAATCCTCTTATTTCGTTGAAAGCTATCAGCAGTTATGCAATGAAGTAAGGGAAGAAAAGGCCATGGTATACTCGCAGATGCACGCCTTATCCAGCGAGGCACAAGAGGTCGAGGATCTGAAGGTCAAGGAACTAATGGATTTTCTGGAAGTTGAAGGTTTTCCTGAAGAAGAAGACCATGTGGAGACAGTTATGTATGCTACCCTCCATAAATACCCCGTCGATGGATAAGAGAAGGATACCCATCCCAAGTTGAAAGTATTGTTGAGAGGCTTGGAATACCATTTTCTAGATGAGGAGAAGATGAATCTGGTGATCATCAACTCAGAGTTGACTGATAGCTAAAAAGATCAGTTTCTTGAGGAGTTAAGTCTACGGAGAAAGGCCCTAGGTTACTCAATTAGAAACTCGAGGGGGATCAATCCTTCTGTGTGTATGCACAGGATCCATTTGGAAGAGGACTCCAAGCCATATGCCCAGCCGCGGAGGAAGTTGAATGAGAAGCTCCGAGAAGTGGTTAGTAAAGAGGTCATGAAACTTCGAGACGCAGGAATAATCTACGCCATCGGTGATAGCACATGGGTAAGTCACATCCAAGTGGTTCCAAAGAAAGGAGGTATAACGTTGGTTAAAGGAGATAATGGAGTCGAGGTGGCTACCAAGATGGTCACTGGATGGCGGATGTGCATCGATTACCAAAAGCTCAACATCACAACCCACAAGGACCATTTCCCCCTCCCATTTATCAATCAGATGTCGGAGCGCCTGGCCCATCACTCCTACTTTTGCTGGTTGGATGGGTATTCGAGGTTCTATCAGATCCCTATTCACCCTGACAATCAGGAAAAGACCACCTTTACATGCAAGTATGGAATGTTTGCTTTTAGGAGAATGCCCTTTGGGCTTTGCAATGCACATGCCACCTTTCAGCTGTGCATGAATGCCATCTTCGCCAATTTTCTAGAGGATAAAATGGAAGTCTTTATGGACGACTTCAGTGTTTACAGTAGCTCCTTTGATGACTGCCTTAATAACCTATCTCTGGTGATGAAGAGATGTGAAGAGCATAGTCTTACCCTTAATTGGGAAAACTGCCACTTCATGGTGCAAGAAGGAATAGTCCTAGGACGCAAGGTGTCCAGCAAAGGTATCAAAGTTGATCAATTCAAGGTGGAGGTGATAGCCAAGCTTCCTCCTCCCACATCTGTTATAGGAATTTTAAGTTTCTTAGGTCCTGCCGGTTTCTATCGATGGTTCGTTAAAGACTTTTCAAAGATAGAAAAGCCCATGTCCAACCTAATGATGAAAGATGTGAAATTTGATTTCACGGATGAGTGCATGAAAGTGTTCTCCACTCTGAAGGATGCTTTGGTGTCTGCACCCATTCTCCAGTCCCCCGACTAGAATCTTCCTTTTGAGCTCATGTGTGATGCCAGTGACTTTGCCATAGGCGCAGTCCTTAGCCAGAAATAAGATAAAAAGCACCATGTGATCTTTTATGCAAGTAAAACCCTAGATGAGGCACAGCTAAATTACACTACTACTGAGAAAGAGATGTTAGTGATTGTATATTCTTTTGATAAGTTTTGATCCTTCCTCGTGGGCTCTAAGGTGATAGTTCACACTGACCATGGGGCCATCAAGTATTTAATGCAGAAAAAAGACGTGAAGCCTAGGATGTTGCATTGGGTGTTGTTGTTATAAGAGTTCGATCATGAAATAATAGATAAGAAAGGTTATGAAAATGTGGTCTCTGACCACCTTTTGAGGATCTGAGTGGAGGACAACCACCCACTATCAATCAATGAAAGTTATGCCGATGAATGTATTTATGTTTCTCACTTGGCCAACCCTGAAGGGCCATGGTATGCAGACTTTTGCAATTACTTGACCTGTAAACAACTACCCCCAGAAATGTCCTACAATTAGAATAAGAAATTCTTCTCTGGTCTGAAGAATTATTACTGGGATGACCCTCTGTTGTTTAGGCATTGTGTCGATGGCTTGTATAGAAGGTGATGAAGCCCCAAAGATTTTGTTTGAGTGTCATTCCTCCCCCTATGGAGGGCACCTAGGAGGTGAAAGGACTGCAACCAAAGTACTCCAGTTAGGCTTTTATTGGTTGACTCTTTTCAAAGACGCACACGCCTATGTCAAAGCTTGCAATGAATGTTAGAGAACTGGGAACATTTCCCGTCGAAATGAGATGTCGCTTTCAGAATGGATTAAGGTAGAAATCTTTGATGTGTGGGGAATAGACTATATGGGACCCTTCCCCTCTTTCTATGGTTTCAAGTACATCATTGTTGCAGTAGATTACATCTCCAAATGGATAGAATTTGTACCCACCACCGAATGTGATGCTAAGGCAGTGATAAAGCTCTTTACTAAGATAATTTTCCAAGGTTTGGAGTGTCAAGAACTGTCATCAGTGATGGTGGATCTCATTTTCCAGAGAGGTCATTTGAATCACTTTTGCATAGATATGGTGTTCATCACAAAGTCGCCACACCATACCATCCGCAGACGTTGGGATAGGTTGAAGTTTCCAACATGCACATCAAGCAGATATTAGAGAAAACGATCAGCAAGTCTCACAAGGACTGGTCAACCAAGTTAGATGATGCTCGCTGGGCATACAGGATAGCCTACAAGATGCCGCTCGGCACTACACTGTATCACCTAATATAAGGGAAAGCTTGCCACCTACCCTTTGAGTTGGAGCATAAAGCGTTCTGGGTCATCAAACACCTTAACATGGACCCAATGCTAGCTGGAAAGAAGAGTTTCTTCAGCTACAAGAGCTTGAAGAGCTTAGGCTTCACACCTACGAAAATACAAGGATATACAAGCTAAGAACCAAAGTCTGGCATGATTTCTATCTGCGAGCAAAGGACGTCAAGGAAGGTGATAAAGTCTTATTATTTAAATCTTCTATTTTTCTTTTTCCAGGAATATTGCAGACCGGGTGGTCTGGACTGTTCATAGTAGAAAAGATATACCCATCTGGGATGATGGATCTATATGATAAAGAAGATCCAATGAAAGTTTTTCCAGTCAACAAACATTAGGTCAAAAGGTTCTATGAAGATGAAGGCTTTGTGAGGAGATCTGAGATACCCCTAGAGGATGTTGAAGCTACACTTACCAAAGAAACATAGTAGGATTCAAAGATGGCGAGCTAATGACGTGAACCATAGCGCTCCTCGGGAGGCAGCCCGAGCTTTACTTTCATAGGATAGGATGTTATTTCCTTTTCCTACAAAGAACTTTATGAACAATCTCATTGTAATAAGGCACGAGTCTGTTCCCACACCATGAGTGCAGACTCTGTTTCATGAGTCACTGACTTAGTTTTATTGACTTGGTGAGTAATACTATCTGAGGCCGAAGTTTACCCTTAGGCCAATGATGTTTTACCCATCAAGTGCCTTATGATCTTTAGCTTTTCTATCCTTGTTTTTATTTTTCCTTTAAGCCCTTTGCTGGCATATCGGGCATGCATGATACTTTTTCTTTGCCTTTGCTCAGCGCGACAAGTTCTATGATAAACTGTGTTGCCCAACCCCCCCTCCCCTGATGAGTATTGGATGACCCCCTTAGTTTTAGTTTTACACAGTTTTGTAGAGGAGTGACAGGCAAGAAATGCGCCAAGCTATGCCGGGCGAAAAACGCGTTGGGCTGCCATATCGCCCAAGCCATATTGGGTTGCATGCCCCACACTTGTAAGGTTTAGCCAGGTTTCTCGACATGTGTGTCGGGCAGGCCTATTGCCTAGCACATCACACGCTGCACGATGTGCTTCTCGCGCAGACTAATGTCGTGAAAGGAGTGCACCGGGCAATGCTTATCGAGCACCACATCCTTGCCGCTCGACACGTGTGCCGCGTAATTCTCGGCCTCCTTGAAATCTTTAGACAAGATGGATTGGACTGATTTTACCATGCTTTAGAAGACGATTCGCCTTCTCGCACGACACGTGTCCCAGTTTTACCCCTTTCACACCGCTCGCAACTGGCTATATATAGTAGCCCAATATTTACCATGTCAGGTTACCGAGTTACCTACTTTTGCTCCTGTATCGCACATTATCTTCCCCTTTCAAAACTCTCGTGCCAGTCTTTGCCTACCGACCTTTGTGTCGCGTTCAAGATCCTTTTATCTGATACATCCATTACACCCTGCTTATCGTGTGACTTTGTGTCATGCAGATCGTATCAGCCAAACCCTATTGCATGCCACCTTATCGTGTTCTTGCCTGTGTCAGGAAAAACCTTTTAACACATATTGAGTTTCTGCTTGTCGCACGATAAGCGTGTCAGTCTTCCTTACCACTTTGTTTTACATCGGTCTTTTCCATGTGCCACGTGAAAGCCATATCACGCGACACAATGACCAGCACATCTTATCGAGTAAATAACTCGATCTTGCGACGATGATTGTGTCGCTCGGGTTGTTTAGCAACGCTTTCGTATGTGCCATGCGACAGCCATATCGCGTGACATGATGCATCGTGCGTCATTCCTTTTATCGCGTAGAGATGTTATCGTGTTTTCACCTTAGCCGTGCGACACTCATATCGCGTGACACATCTACTGATCATCTCGTGAAGGACCGTTAGAGGAGTTACCCGATAGTGCTTTGTCGTGTAAATCATACCGCCCAGACCTTATCGTTTCCACAATGCCGACCTCACTTGTGCGATGTTTTTACCTCCTGCCCGATATCGGCTTGTGTCGAGTGTCGTGTGAAAAACGCATTGACTTTCTGGTACCGGGCATCCACATATCGTTCGCCAAATTTTCTTAAGTGCCTGACCCAATACTAGTTTTAAAGCATATTGCCCAATCGTATCGGGTGACACACTCACTCTCTCCTTCTGCCCAATATCAGGCAATGTAGTTTGACTGAACTACTTCTTTTTACTTAATCCCTTTGTTAATCATTGTAGAAACTGGGTTGCACCAAACAAACTATCATCCAGGTTGACGGCCAAGCTGGAGGATCAACCCTAAGGCCACAAAAGAAGCCACCATCGAGCAGAAATGCCCAAATCCTGAGGAAGTTGGGCCCTCTGAGGCCGAGAAGTGGCCCAAAATTGAAGCAGCACCGGCCCCAACAACGACAGCCGAACCGGAAGTCCTGGTGCACTCGACAGGCCAGTTTGTGCCTAGAGACGAAGATCACCAATGATGTTACATGGAGTTGGTGACAAAAGTCTATCGGTCAACCCGGTTCTACCATCAAGCATCCTTCCATCAGATCGGCATCCTCAACAGACTTGAGAACATATTAGAAGCTGTCGGACTGTGGAAGATTTGCTTCAGCTACTCTACCTCCTACACCGAGCTCACCAAGGAGTTCATCTCGTCCCTCCACCGAGTCCCAAATACCCCTGAAGAGACCAAAATGTTCGGCGGAGAGGACAGACTACAAGGATTCCTCTATAACGCCGAGCATGATATCTTAGAGAGGCTACTCAATGAGATATTCTCTTCCAGCGAGGCTGAGAGAGAGCTGCTGAATAACAATGCCCAGATCATCGAAGGAGATGGCTTCGACCCAGTCGTGCTCTAGAGGAAGCTGACTAGTGAATCCTCCTTCAAACCAGGGAGCAAAGTGGCACCATTCCACTCATGCTTCTGGAGGATCATACACAAGATCGTGGTGAGCCTCCTATTCAGTAAATATGAAACCAGCAACTTATATACTGAAGAGCTCCATCTTATCTGGTACATGATGAAGGGCAAGACGATCAACTTGGGGCGTTTCCTGCTAAACTGGCTCACCCGATAAAGGATGCCACAAAGGAGTACAACATGGGAGGGGTCGTCAACCTGATCGCGGCAGGGCTAGCGTACCCTAAGGAGCCGCTCATCCTATCACGCACTCAGGGAGATGACAAGATCGACATCAAGTTCCTCACGAGAGTGAACATCATCAAGGAGGAGGGCCACCACTTCTTCTACAAGTTTGTGAGGATGAAGACCATCCTGCCCCTCCCACTCTACGTCAACTACGATGTAGAGAAGTTGGTCTTCATAACAGCAGAGATCGAAGATGTGATTGTTGAAGCCTCTTACGTTGCCACCAGGACCATCCAAGAAAGGATGGCCGCTACAGGGAGGCCCGCACCCCTCGACACTCGGTGGGACAAATCATCGGCAGTCATTGATGAAGACTCACCTATCGTTGCCACCGCCGAGCTGACCACCATCACCACATAACTAGCAGTCACCACTCCGATGGTCGTTGCTACCACCACCGAACTAGCCAAGAAAACCACAACAATGCTCACTGCGGCTACAGAAGAAGTGTTGACCATCGGGGAGGTCGTCGACACCACTGAGGCTGCTACAACGGTCAATGCCCCGGAGGCTGTTGTGGCAGATGAAATAGCTGCAGCGCCTGAAGCTTCAGCCCTGCCAGAAATAGTAGAGACATTGGTACAACCGGACACCTCCCGCAACAGTGATGAGGCATTCACTGAGCTCTTAGAGGTAGAGCTAAGGGTCGTACAACTGACACCGATACCGCCACCATCTGCGCAGGTGATTGCTATGGAAGAGGAATCCAAGAGTCGTATGGTCGATCACCATCTGCCTACTCCGCAACCTTCTCCACGACCCCAAGCTGAAGAGGTAGAGGCAACCACAAGGGTGTCAATGCCCCATCTAGAGGCTACACCCTCTCAAACAGTCCAGGTGGACTCAGCACCGATAGATGATGCTTATTCATCGGGTCATGCCGCCAATGAGAGGAGTGTGTCGCGAAGCCAAAGTCAATCAGTGACAGTCCCCTCCTCATTGGGATAGGCCTTCGGCTTAGAGTTCGACAACTTGTGGGAGGTAACAAGAAACCACACAGCTACATTTTCTTCCCTAACCCGCAAGTTTAAGATCATCCAGAGGAGACTGAATGAGTAGGAGCGTCAGCTACTAACTATAGTTGGTCTCCCCAACCAACTAGAGGCATTGAATAACACGATGCAGATGGTGATCCAATGGCTCGACGAGAGGGATGGCCACCACCGCTCAAGGCATCCCAGGACATCACCATCACCACTAGCCTTTGGCTCTCCACCATCATCTTCGTCATCCTCCTCTGGTTTGTCGTCATCATCCAGCGGGCCCTCCACAATGCCCGAGGAAGAGATGATGAACAAAATTGCCGATGGGATTCCCATAGGACAAGAGAGTACATGCGGCATCGACACATCTGCTCCCTCACCCCCGCTAGACCCAGCTGAAGATGAAGAAATATCTATAAGCCGAGCAGAGGGTTCATCTGAAGAATATGAGGGAGAAGGGCGGGGATCGGTATAGCTCAATTGCTGAGCAACCCCCTAGGGTGAGGACTTCAATAGAAGATGTGTTTTCTGTGCTATCGGAGATCCCTGTCTTCGAGATGGCCAATTTTGATAGGCGTTCCATCGCCTACCTGTCGATCTGGGACCAACAACTATTGAACATGGTCCTGAGGCTGTAGGAATAAGAAGAAGTCGTCGTATAGAGCGATGGATACTTCTCAATATGACGCAGAGCACTTCAAGGCATGTTCACTCAGAAGTTGTCATATGGAAGATTCTATTTGGGGTCTTGTAGGGCATGATGTTCGAGAATGTTTCCATCAGGATAGGCTGGCAGCCATTCTACAACGTCACCCCAGCCTTGGAAAGAAGACTATTAGCAGGGGCGTACGATTCAAAGCAGGTGGCCGACATGTTACAGCATATTAAAGAGCACAATCTAGACCTAGTGATGGCCCCTTACAAGCTTAGAAAGCATTGGTTCATCTACGTGGCAGACCTCCGCAACCATGAAGTCACACTTCTCAACTGCTGCACTGTGGAGGTCCCACGCAGAGGGCATATCTTTGTACGCCCTGAAGACAAGCACCTCATACTTCTTCCTATGTGTCTTCATCACATAATTAAGCAAGGAATCCAGTGCCACAGTGGTGTCTGGAACTTCTACACCATCTGAGACTTCCCTGTCCAAGAAAAGTCGGGAAGTGAAAATATCGCCTTCAACGTCTTGTGTGCCATGGAGCTACTAAACATCTTCAAATACATAAGGCAGCTCCAGGACCAAGACTTCTATCGACTAAGAAGAATATACGCACTATTGATAATCAAGGACAAGTGCTATTTCTAAGACGTAGAACTTCCAGAGGAGCTGCTGGAGATAAATGATGAATCTGAATCTTCTCAACTCAGTAGCCCTCTAAGGGAAGAAGTCGAGAGCACATATGTCTATGGGATAGGCAAGCATATAGAAAATATGCAAACCGCACTCGCCACTGAAGGCGAGTCTACTTTGCCTACTGTCTCCAAATCTCTAATCAACAATTTCGACCGTTTTGCGTGTACTTCTCTATCTCAGGAATAGGTCAATGAAATTCTTCTCAGACTCATTGATTCTAACACCGTAGATGTCATATATGAAAAATATAATGCAGTAGCCCCCCTCGACGATCTACGGGACTTAGTCAAGGTAGGAGGATGTTTATCAATGACAGTGGTGTCAACTTACATCCCCATCCTACAAAAGAAGATTGAACATGCCTACATCACCCATCTGATGTTGTTCAACGGCTTATGCCTTGCTGACAAAATAGGAGTGCGCCAGCTATTTCAGCTCCAAGTAAAGAAGTGTCTGTCGAATGTCATCTTCCTACCTATGATGCATGACAACCACTACATGCTCCTGATGATATACACCCGTCCAAGCATCAGTTTCTTCTACAACAGCTTTGACGCCAATAGAGACTATCTGACAGAGTGTACATCTACACCGGCAACACCCCTCTAGCAACTAGTAAGGAAATATTACGTCGAGGTGGTGTCTCTGATCCATCCATATCTTGAAGAACCAGCGGCCAAGTGGCACAAACTTGAATACTTCCACCGTAGTCCACAACAAGCTAAGTTATCAAATGATTGTAGTATCTATGTGCTGTACTGGATCTACTGCACGGTAGCCCTCAAATAGATGCCAGATAAGCTCCACCACCTAGGCTACCACAGCCAACGCAAAGAGTATGTGATGGAGCTCTTATCTGCCGAGGGCACGCACATTTGTTGAACCCTCACTGATCTATGCCTATCATTTCCTATTTATCTCACAACTCTATGGCAGAGTGTGAGGTAAGTTTGGGGGGGTACTCCATAGTATCAGTGAGGTAGGTACTCAAAATTTTTCCCTTTTTTCCCTTTTCCTTTTCTTACCATACACTGTGTATACATGTATATATGATCCATAGAAAAAAAATACATATAGAACTGCTTGATTATCAAAAATTGTACAAATCAATTTATAGTAAATATTTGGTACAACTTCTTCCAGTCTGTTCTCTCTGTATCTAAGGTGATGCATATTTCTATTTTGCTCTTTTGAAAATGTAGTCTCAAATGACAAAGGCTATAACTTTTCTACGCCAGCTTTGAAAAATAATCTCATAGCAGCTAAGAGATGTGCATGTGAAGGAAAAAGTTGCCCAAATAGCAAACTCCCTTTTACCTACCCATCAAAATCCCAAAAAGAGAGGAAAGCCTTATGAGAGTGAATAAAAGCATGAGAGTTATGCCCACACAAAAAAAAACCCCTTGCCTCCCCAAAAGTACCCATCTTTAGGCATGGTAGATCTGGGGCAGTAGTACGAAGGATGTGAAATCACTGCTCTAAAGCCAATTGGCCTGGACTGCAGGGACCACTTTCCCGTTAATAGACTTGTACCTGAATGGACCAATGGGAAGTAAGAAAAACCCAAAAAGCCTTAAGCCTTCCCAAAAAAACCCACCTTCTACTCCCAAGATGTTTGGTGTGAAAGCTAACTTTGAAACCATGCACCAAAAATCTTGTTGAAGCTGAAGAGAAAATTTTTGCTTAAATAAGGCAGGAAAAATAAAGTCCATTGCTCATAGTCAGATGTAATTTTCCTCAGAACATCTCAAAAATTCTCTTAACCCCTTGTCCAAAGACTACGTCTAGTTTTGAAAAGTACCGCAAATGAAGTTTTAAAATAAGTACAAATTGATTGAGGACAATCAAAATACTAAGTTAGGGTGAGTTGATAACACCCATTTTATGGCTGCTAGAGCTTATATTTTACATCAAAACTGCCTCCAAACCTTACTTCCTCTCTGTTTTATCTTACATATTGAATAGAAATAATACCCACTATGCTCCTGACAACATTTCCTATATTTTGCATGCTTTCTCTTATTTTCCCAACAAAGGAATGCTAATGGGCATGTCCCAGCCCGTCCACAACAAGTTAACTACCCCGGCCCATCAAGCAATGAAGTTGTTGGTATGTATGCCCTGAGAGCCAATCATGGGATGATTGGTGGGATATATTAAGATTGATTTGATAAAGATCAAAGGCAAGCTTCCAATTCTTTCTAGTTCAGTCATATGAGATAATGATAGAATAGATTGAATGTCTATAGAATGACAGTACTCAATGACGTATGCTTTCAGGTTTAGGACCTAAACGATGAGATCATACGGATGCTAAGAGTTTGTACATTCTTATTATGTCCCTAGTCGGATGTCATTGTGGAAGGTAGATAGAGAGAAATGACACACAAGACTAGATTTTGGTGTTGGTTGATGATAGAATCTCATTAGTCATGATATGGAGATATCAAACCAAACACATAGGTACTTGTTAGAGAACAAGTGTACCGGACAGACCCACCATGAGTTTGACACAAGGAACCATGACATGGTAGTCACAGTCAGTTCCCACAGTGATGGTGGTGAGTGTGATTCTTCGACTGGAAATCACTACACTCAACACATGTCATTGGGTACACTTTGACATCATCAAATGCAGTCCTGAAACATGGGTTGTTATAAAGGTGATGATTGGGTGGCTTTGACACATGGGGCTTTTGAGGGGTGAGTGATAGATACAGGATTTGTCCCTCCTGAGGGAGTTTGATATCCATGGCTACTTGATTAGTAGGATTGAGATAGGCGTGCACGCATGTGTGAATCAATATGTGATATTGATGTCATACATATCTCCTCCAATCTAATCTGAGATCAAGAAAGTGAATGAACGTTGAAAGGATGATTATTCCATGCCTTGAGTTTATTCGGGATATCAGTGACAAAGGAATTATACATTCATTGTAACACCATTCACAGATTGTAGGATTGAAATTTGTTCTCCAACTTTCTATTTCACTTGGGTAGCACTGATGTGCGACTAGGCACCGCTCTTTGCTTGTGAAGTCATAAGTGTTATGGACTTTCACTGCCAACGTGAAATGGACCTGCAGGGTCACACACATAGGATTTAACCTGGAAGAGGAGTTTATCCACAAATGATGTTTAGATTGATTACTAAAGGAGTTTAGTAGTTCAATTAAACACTCAATCGATTGATAGCTCAATATCATAGTGTTCAAGGTGTTGGACTGATTGATTAGAGTATCGGATTGATTGAAACTGCAATTGACTGATTTTGCATAGTCTGATGCCCCAACCGATCGGCTCAGGTTGGTGAACCGATCGGCTCAACTGGTGAGTCGATCGGCTCATGTGTCATGAAACGATTGGCTCAATTGTTGAACCGATCGATTCATGTGACCAACCGAGATTGTTTGGAAAGTCAGAAGACTATTTTGCAAATACAATTTGTTTCACTTGTACAAATTCAATTTGGACAAGGATTAATATGAAACAAATATGAAAGTCAATTCGAGTTGGATCAGGACCACGAACCGATCGGCTCAGATCACCAGCCGATCATCTCAGAGCCCCAGACGATCGGCTCAGGTCCCAAATGATCGGCTCAGGACATGAAACGATCGTTTTAGGGTGTGAACCGATCGGTTCAGCTGACGCAAGTTGGTTGTTTTGTGGAAAATCTCAAACCCTTCTACTCCTGCTTTAATCCCACATTGCCTGGGGTAGAGAACCCTGTCCCATGACCCTCCTATATATATAGGGGTATTGGGGGCTTCTCAACAACAACAACTCAGAACACCAGTTGCTCTGTAAAGTTGTCGTTCTCTCTGGTTTTGGTAACGAGAGAGCCCGAGCAAGTGCTACCCGATAAGGGAGGCACAGCAAGGGAAAGACAACTGCAGAAAAGCAACTGGTTGTAGGAGAGTGTGTCGGTGACTAGTACGCTGACAGGAGGGTGTGACTCCTTTTGATTCCTTGTGGGACAAGGAGATCAGAGTTATAGGTGGTCTGTGTGGACTACTTCAGAGGATGGAGACTTCTGCCGCTCAGAGGACAGTTGTCAATCCCGACAGTCCCAGTGAGACCAGGAGCTGCACATATACCATCCAAGACCAGAGGTGAAGAACGTGCAAGCCACGATGTATCGTCATCGAGAAAGCCTCAGGACAAGGTATGCCTCTACAAACCATCCTTCCTATTGTATATATGTTGACATGATTCCTTTCTTCTGGGTTTGGGAGGAGAAAATTTTTGTTTCCACTGCCTTCTTTGCCTTCCCTAAAACCCAACAGTGGTGTCAGAGCAATGTCAACTGCTCTATACTTTAGTATTATCTATGTGATCGATTTTGGTTTGTCACATTTATTGCATACGATGTAAATAAAATTGGCTTTATGCATGTCCGATCCTAAATCCACAAATCTCAATATACATATATGATATGTAATATGAATGCAATCGATATGCGTCGCCCTTAAATGAGTTTTTTGGTGGATGTATAGCGTGGTTATGGCCAATAAACCCTATGTATGTGTGCTTGGTTGAATTTGGTTGCTTGCATCTCATTCTGCACACCGATTCCCTATCTCCTATTCCAGATGTAACTCAATATAACTCGAGATTTCTTTCCTACCTTTGCTCCCCCCGAATGTAACTTGGGTTTTCCCTTTTTAAAATGTAAATAGGATAGATATTTTTTATTTCATGTTATGTCAAAGAACGGAGGACTATCTGACGACAACTGAGACGATCGGATCAGGGTGTGAACCGATCATTTAGAGATCCAGATGACCGGTTCATGGAGCAAAACGATCGGGTGGTGGCCATAAAGAGATGCATGATGACTAGGCGAACCGATCGATTGGAGGAGCCAACCAATCGACTAGCACCCAGACGACTGGCCAGGGTGAGTAGGTCATTCATGTGATGAGTTGATGAACTCAAATGGCTATAGCACTTCATCATGGACAGGTTGCATGTGATGTAGACCTAGATGATCATGATTCCTCTTGGCTTGAGGAATCACATTAGGATGGCCATAATCATCGTTTTTATCATTTTGCATGTTTTCTGTGGGATATAGCATGTATATGATATGTACTATATATTGTGGTGATTGGATATGTATATGTACCTATAAAACCAAATCCCTCATTAAATATTAAAGTTTTAGATGCCTTCCAAATGTGACACATGTGAAAAGCTTGATCGGCCAAGTGTGGGCATGCCGTAGCGTGGTGCACCGTCTATCTCGTCGAAGCGTGAAGGATGAATATGTGGGTCTACCCTAGCAGGGTGCATATTCGTCGTGTTGGCTTTGGGTCGGACTTAACAAGGTGACCTAGATAGGATCTAGCACCTTGAGGCATGGAGATGATCATGGCAAGGAGTTGCATATGACATCTTTGAAGAGTTGCATATGATGCAATTGGCAAAAGCTTCCTACTTGGAAGATCTAAGTTGTGGGTGACATCCCTAGCTGGTCCATGGCTTAGAGGATTTTAGGATCTTGATCCACTAGAAGATTGTACACTGCAATCTTCCAAATTGATGGTGAGGGCTATCAATTTGAACAAAATAGTGGGACCGATAATTAATTAAAGTCCTAATTATATCGTTAATTTTTCAAATCAATCAAATAAGTCAAAATTGAGTTTTGAACTAAAATTGCATATATTTCCTTTTGTAGTTCAAATGACAACAAACAACAATCACTTTTCATTGTGATCGGTCCTTGAAAAGGACAAGTTGAATGGGACTAACTTCCATGACTAGTTTAGGACATTGACAATTGTTCTCACTCAATAGTGAAAGCTCTATGTCCTGGATACTCCAATTCCAGAGGAACTTGTTCCTACCGCACCAAAGGCAGAAAGGGATGCTTATAAGAAGCATTATGATGATGACATTGATGCAAAGTGCTTGATGTTGTGTTCCATGAACCACGAGTTGTAGAGACAACATGAGAACATGGGTGTCATTGAGATGATTCAGCATCTCAAGAACATGTATGAAGATCAAGCACGGAAAGAGAGATATGATGTCTCCAGGGTGTTGTTCAAGTGCGTCATGACAGAAGGAGATCCAGTTGGTCCTTGCATGCTCAAGATGATTGGGTATGTGGAGAACCTGATGAGACTGGGATTTCCCCTGAGCCAAGAGTTGGCTACTGACATGATACTACAATCATTTCCAGAATCCTACAATTAGTTTGTGATGAACTACAACATGAACAACTTTGACAAGCCATTGACAGAGTTGTTGAGCATGTTGAGGACAGCCGAGACACATATGAAGAAGGACAAGCCTAAGTCTGTGATGATGATCAGTGACAAGAAAGGCAAGTCCAAGCGCAAGGGCAAAGGCAAGGCTAAGAAAAGTTCTGATGCTAGCCAGCAGCCCAAGTCGTCTTCAACTCTCAAGGCCAAGGGAGGTGTGTCCAAGAGAGGCAATTGCCACCATTGTCAAAAGCCAGGACATTGGAAAAGGAATTGTCCACTCTATTTGGAAGAACTAAATAAGAAGGAGGCGACAGACGTCTCCACTTTAAGGTGTCATGAAATAAACTTGTAACACTTTTTGAGGTATATGATACCAAGATATAAAGTGTAAAGCACCCAATAAATGGACAAATTTTGCCGCCATAGATAGGAGTACTTTAGTTTATTTTCAGCCTTAAAGGCATGTAATATTGTTATGAATTGCTATTTCATATTTTCCAATAGATAGAAACACATTATTTTTGCATATTGTATGACAATAATGGCAAAGTTGATGTTTCCTTATGGAAATTCCTTGTTTATCTTGTGGTACTTGGTATGCATAAGATAAAATGATGCCTAAAGGTTATTGATAACTCAAATAATCAAATTAGCATAAATCATGAGAAATTCATTTCTAGTTTCCATATGATGGATAAATCTAGACTCTTTTGGTTAGAGAACCAGTAAGAGACATGGATCTCTTAGACATGATCAATCAATCTTCACTAATAGTAGTGGGAGAATGATTATCCTGTTAGGTATAATACATGTGATGTATTTACATACCTATTAGAGTTAATGCTAATACTTCAAGCAGTCTTTAGATAAATACCAAATATGAATATCTTGAAGTGTTCAAGAATATCATAGATGAAGTACATATTTGGTAAAGTGTTAATTCTTGATGAGATCAATGAATGAAATACTTAGACCAAATGTTTGAGAACCTTGTGAGTGATTATGATAGTGTATCATAGTGAGTTCATGATTAAGGCATGGTGATGTCTAAATCAACAAGGAGTCATACTCTAAGGAGTTAGAGGATGATTATCAAATAACTAATTTCTTCTTAAATAAAGAATACCCCATACTAATAAAGGACATTAAGAATCACACAGGGTTGTGAGTTCTTATATTCTTGACATATGCACCTTGATTATCTATGTGATGAGTTGGTCATATGATGAGTCAACTATCTAGATGAATATGAAGAATTAGATTTTGAGTTATGGTTTATGACCATTACATCCTAAATAAATTCCATGTGAACCATAAGGTATGACCTTAATGGTAGCACCCATTGGGATGAAATTCATAAGTGCAAATGAGTCTTAAGCGTTAAGACACATGGATAACATTTTGAGAAGGATGATGCTTGTTGATTGCAACATAATGACTAAAAAATTTGGCATATGGATACTAAAACCGCATTCCTATGAGGAATAAGGCAAGGATGTGTATGTGACACAACCTATAAGGTTTATGAATCCATTAATGCAAATGAAGTCTATAAGTTACAATGGATTAATCAATGTGATTGATTCAGTACAAGCAACTCAAAGCTGGATCTTTACTTTGATGATAAAGTCAAAGGGTTTGACTGATATGTCAAAGATAAAGAAGGGATCTGTGATTTAGTGGGAGAGTATTTGCATTCCACATGTCGATGAGGAATGAGATGTTCTAGAATGGAAATCCAAAGTGGAAATTATCTTTGGGGAAGAAAGAGACGTTTCCTATGTGATAGGAATAGAGATCTATAGAGATAGTTCTTGAAAACCTCTTGACCTGAAAAGAGAAAGCATACATTGGCAATAAATACTGAAGGGTTCAGTTTGTATAGATTAAGTGGGAGAAAACTTGTCCATGTTACTTGGAGTTAGTATCCCAAGGCCAAGTGTCCAATTCTTGTGAAGAATGGGAACACTAAGAATAGATATGGATCTATCATGTATGTGATCATCCCATTATCTTGCATGTATATGACATAGCAAGAATAAAAGCCATTCATCTTGTATGTAGGACATGACAATATGATATGCTCATCTTGATAACTCATATGTGGGACATGACTAGTGAATGTTTGTCTAGATCCAGTAAGCGTTACTAGAATACCATAAGAACTTGATAAGTACTTGAGAAGTACTAGTTCTGTGGAAATAAGGAAGGATTCACTGTAAAGAGTTACACTGATGTGAACTTCCGAATAGAATAGAAAATTAATTGCAATATATATGGGATATATATAAAAGTGATTGCTTTTTTATAATTGGAAACGTTCCAATAAATTTGTTTAAAAGGAAAAGTCGAGTATCTGTGTGTTAGAGAACAGCAGTGGATACTATATGGATCTGGAAGTTCATGAGATGAACTTATTGTTATTCTGGTCATTGATGACAAGTTAGGAGTGCTTAATCATGCAATGTGGCTAAAGGTTAGCAAAGGAATACTAGATCACATATTACAGCAACTCCATCTCATACATGTGACGTACAGCGAAGAGATGAGAGACATGCAATTAATATCGACTTTGGCAAGGTGTTGCCATAACTCACTATGTTAGCACTAAAGCATAGTAACATGTGGGACATGTTTGAAGATCACTATGAATATGATTCAAGGGTGATTGGCTCGCAGTGCAAGTGGGAGTCTGTTGGTATGTATGCCCTGAGAGCCAATCATGGGATGATTGGTGGGATATATTAAGATTGATTTGATAAAGATCAAAGGCAAGCTTCTAATTCTTTCTGGTTCAGTCATATGAGATAATGATAGAACAGATTAAATGTCTAGAGAATGACAGTACTCAATGGCGTATGCTTTCAAGTTCAGGACCTGAACGATGAGATCATACAGATGCTAAGAGTTTGTACATTCTTATTATGTCCCTAGTCAGATGTCATTATGGAAGGTAGATAGACAGCAATGACACACAAGACTAGATTGTGGTGTTGGTTGATGACAGAATCTCGTTAGCCATGATATAGAGATATCAAACCAAACACATAGGTATTTGTTAGAGAACAAGTGTACCGGACAGACCCACGATGAGTTTGACACATGGAACCATGACATGGTAGTCACAATCAGTTCTCACAGTGATGGTGGTGAGTGTGATTCTTTGACCTGAAATCACTACACTCAACACATGTCATTCGGTACACTTTGACATCATCAAATGCAGTCCTGAAATGTGGGTTGTTATATAGGTGATGATTGGGTGGCTTTGACACATGGGGCTTTTGAGGGGTGAGTGATAGATATGGGATTTGTCCCTCCTGAGGGAGTTTGATATACATGGCCACTTGATGAGTAGGATTGAGATAGGCGTGCACGCATGTGTGAATCAGTATGTGATATTAATGTCATACATATCTCCTCCAATCTACTATGAGATCAAGAAAGTGAATGAACATTGAAAGGATGATTGTTCCATGCCTTGAGTTTATTCGGGATATTAGTGACAAAGGAATTATACATTTGATGTAACACCATTCATGGATTGTAGGATTGAAAGTTGTTCTCCAACTTTCTATTTCACTTGGGTAGCACTGATGTGCGACTAGGCACTGCTCTTTGCTTGTGAAGTCATAACTGTTATGGACTTTCACTGCCAACATGAAATGGACCTGCAGGGTCACACACATAGGATTTAACCTAGAAGAGGAGTTTATCCACAAATGATGTTTAGATTGATTACAAAAGGAGTTTAGTAGTTCAATTAAACACTCAATAGATTGATAGCTCAATATCATAGTGTTCAAGATGTTGGACCGATTGATTAGAGTATCAGATTGATTGAAACTACAATTGACTGATTTTGCATAGTCTGCTGCCCCAATCGATTGGCTCATGGGATGAACCAATCAGCTCAGGTTGGTGAACTGATCGGCTCAACTGGTGTGTCGATCGGCTCATGTGTCATGAAATGATCGGCTCAATTGTTGAACTGGTCGATTCATGTGACCAATCGAGATTGTTTGGAAAGTCAGAAGACTATTTTGCAAATACAATTTTTTTCATTTGTACAAATTCAATTTGGACAAGGATTAATATGAAACAAATATGAAATTCAATTTGAGTTGGATTAGGACCACAAACCGATTGCCTTATAGCACCAGCCGATCGGCTTAGAGTGTCGGACGATCGCCTCAAGTCCCAAACGATCGGCTCAGGACCCAAAACTATTGTTTTAGGGTGTGAACCGATCAGTTTAGCTGACGCAGGTTGGTTTTTTTGTGGAAAATCTTGAACCCTTCTACTCGTACTTTAATCCTGCATTGCCTGGGGTATAGAACTGTGTCCCATGACCCTCCTATATATTGGGGTATTGAGGGCTTCTCAACAACAACAACTCATAATACAAATTTCTCTACAAAGTTGTCATTCTCTCTAGTTTTGGTAACCGAGAGAGCCTGAGAAAGTGCTACCTGATAAGGGAGGCATAGTAAAGGAAAGACAACTACAGAAAAAGCAACTGGTTGCATTAGAGTGTGTCGGTGACTAGTACACTGATAGGAGAGTGTGAATCCTTCCAATTCCTTGTGGGACAAGGAGATCAGAGTTCTAGGTGGTCCGTGTGGACTACTTCAGAGGCAAGAGACTTTTGTTGCTCAGAGGACATTTGTCAATCCTGATAGTCCCGGTGAGACCAGGAGATGCACAAACACCGTCCAAGATCGGAGGTGAAGACCGTGCAAGCCACGAGGTATCGTTGTCGAGCAATCCTCTAGACAAGGTATGCCTCTACAAACCATCCTTCCTATTGTATAGATGTTGATGTGATTCCTTTCTTCTGGGTTTGGGAGGAGAAAATTTTTGTTTCCGATGCCTTCTCTGCCTTCCCTAAAACCCAACAGAAGCAACACGCTCCTTATCTGTCACGGTCACTGCATGATATGGCAGCAACCTGATGCGGGTGTGTCGCATGGGAGCCCTGACAGACTACATGCTATTACCCGAAAAGGATCCTTGCCCACCACGATCTGTTGACCGATAGAGTCGTTCACACGACACGGCCGCATTTCGGTGTTGCAACCCGCCAGAGTCTTTATCTGACATGATCAAGTGTGACTTACTCACAACCCGACATGTGACGGCCCCCGCCAGCCATATCAGGCGACGGACATGTCAACCCTCTCCCAAATCCATGTGAACAGAGCCGACAAAGGACACGTGGCCCAATGAGGGCCGCAGCTCCCACCAGCCGTTGCCTATAAATAGCAGCTACAGGACTCCAATGGGATGGGTCGGAACCCTAGAAGAGCTAACTCTTAGAGAAAAAAGGATCTAGTGTGTCGAGTTCCCAGGTCTGCCAAGTGATACTAGGTGAGCACACCCCCAACCCGAGAGGGATGGGAGGAGTTCACTTCGAACTCAACCCGGTAGCAACAGTAATGTACACGACCTTCAAGGCTACTTCAAACATGTCGAGTCTCTAGATGGGCTTCAACCCGAGACGGCTCGCCCATCTATACCTGACATGAGGAACCGAGAACCTAAGATTAAGCTAGCATGATACATGTCCTAACACGATAGGATACCAAACTCGATATGGCTTACCCATCACAGCTGCTACTTGACAAGGCCAGCAACCCGACACGGCCATATCGGGCAGGGAGTCCCTTCCCGATATGCCCATTACCCATCATGGTTCCCGACCCAACACAGTCGTATCCCGATAGGGCTCCTGCTACTATGTATATCGACCTCCTACATCAAGGAGGCCGATACTTATCTTCCCTATTTCAGAAATTTACTTTCATTTACTATTGAATTGTAACTAAACCTTTTTATTTCTTTATGCTTATGGAATCTGTGGATTTTATCTCATATTTTTCTATGTATGGTTCCTTTTTGTTGGATTATTTTTTTATAGCATCTGAACTCTAGTCTCTTCTATTTGGATCATGCTTTTAACTAGCTATCGAATCGTGTTTCTTGTTTTGACAACTTTGAGAGAAGGATTTCGTAAACTCTAGAGTTTGGTCTGATTTGGTGTATGAGAATACCCAGGATCAGGGTTGCCCTGACATATCTTTCCTCTCTAGTCTATGTCCAATACTCTTGAGAGAGAGAATTGGTGCATAGTCAGAGGCATCCTCTTTGAGAGAAGAGGGTGCAGGATGTATTTCAATGTCGCTTGTTATGTTTAAGTTTCCCTCCTTCGTGCTTTACCCCAACGATAGTTTTATCTCCTCGGTTTCTAATATACAAAACCTCTATAAAAATTGCTAAACCTTAAAACACTAATTCTTCTGGTAACTCCCCTTGGAGATAGGCTTTTTGTTTGATTCTTTATAATTCTTTCTCATTATATCAAAACCTTATCCTTCAACCTTTTTCAATGTGCTTAGACAAGTAAAACTTGAGTTCTGAAGCGACGTTCTTCCTATCCATGTGTTCGACCCCAAACTATTTTGACCATGTGCTAGTTGCATGATGTCTTGGACATTCAGGTATTATAAATTTCTAAAGTCAGATAACCTAGACATGACTCCATTCTTGGACCCACGTTTAAGGCTTGTCAATATTTCCATGTAGTATTGCTATGTCTTACTTGATGTTTTCCTCGTCAGTTTTATAACTTGAATATATATATATATATATATATATATATATATATATATATATATATATATATATATATATATATATATATAACTCCATTATAATATTGATTGATAAAGGGTTATCTCTTGTCTATGGCCTTAAGGTCCCTCTCGTATAAAGGGTTGGCTAATCGTGTGCACCCTTACAGACCCTTCCGACTGGAAGATGGTCAAAGGCCTTAAACATACTTGATGTTGTTGGTATAATGGAGTGAAATGACATAAAATATGGTTTCGCATTTCATAAAATATGATTTCATTTAGTCTTGAGATCTTTTCAAATTATGCAAAGCTTTGTGCCCCATACTCAACACCTCGTGTGTTGACCCATTTCTCATATTTTGTTTTTAGGTTCAGAGTGGGCTAGAAGGTTGATGGGCTTGGTGAGTTATGCTAGGTATACTTGTTGTAAGATCCAAATTTAGTGCACATTAATTACTTGTACCTCGACTCTAGAAATGTGTAATTGAACTCATGAATATGATGTACCTTTTATAATTTATACTTGTTGAATGTTGAGACTATGTTGGTGCCTTTATATTGTTATTCGTTCATGTGTGCTAAGCTTTACACTTCCGCATGTTGCCTTTGGTATTCGTTTGGTTCATGGGATTGGGATTCTGGTTCCATGATAGATGGTATCAGAGGCATAACCCCTCCAATAGGTGGGGCATGTGGCATGTCAGTCTTGAGCCGTGCGATCCAGACATGTTGGAAAGGGTTGTCTGTGGTTAACGTAGCCACCCTTATACTAGTATTCTATGATCGGGAGCTGGGTGTCCATGGGCCATTCTGGGTCTACACTGAAATGGGGAAATATTATGAGGCCATATAATTGAGCCTTGACGAGAACGTCAAGAGTCTAAGTGGGGGAGAGTGTAACGTCCTAGGATTTAAGGCCTCAGATAAAACGATCTTAAAAGGAATGATTGGACTACCAATATCACCAAGGTGCACCTCCTTTTTTGGGATCCCATCACTAAAGAACTCCATAGTTAAGCGTGCTCAGCTTGGAGTGGTATTGGGATGGGTGACCAGCCGGGAAGTTGACCCTAGCTTGCACATGAGTGAGGAAAAAGCACGCAGTTAAGGCTAGTGGTGGTATGTGGGGCTAGTCGTCATTCCTAAAAATCTACTAGAGCCTTGGGCAGTAGGCCCGGTTGTTACAGCATTTTGGTATGCCATCCTTTTTCTAATAGATATACATCAGTTTAAAAGATTCCAATTTTAGTTGAAACTTAAATTTTCTACATCTATTGGGGTCTCAAATGTCACATCAGCTCACCATCTTTGTATAACTAGGCTACACTGCATCTTAATCCATGACTTTTTAAATTAAATACCTTCCAGTCCCAAAAGTATAACTACCTGGATTCTAAAATATATATGTCACATGCAAAAGGATATCACAATATCTTCATGAAGTTGTGGGATTTAAATGGAAGTAAGATATCGACTGAGTCCATATTTCTTCTAACTCACTCTAGATTTATCTTGTTTGCTTAATTAAATGTGTTTTGGTTCCTTTCATATATTCTAATGTAACAAGGGTCATTATCAAGTAACCCATTTTATGTCTTGTCATGAACATTTATGTAAACCATGCTCTCTAATCTTATTCAAGTAGGTTTAGTAAAAGTTATTATCTTTTCTAAAGGAGAAAGAAATAAAGAAAAAAAGGTTGTAGGATTTTTGTATCCTAGTTGATTCTAACTCAGACATGTATCGTCCCTTAGGAACTACATATAGCTAAATTTCTTATCATTCAAGAAACCAATACATGCCTTTTATAAATCTAGATGAGTAGAGGAATAATATGTTACATCATCATTGATTAAGTCCAAAGTCTATCTTCTTGTATTAGTGGAGGTGGGATAAATACTCGATCACCGTTACTCTTCCAAAATTTGGTAGATAACCACACTTAGTGTTATGACCTATTGGAGGTGATTTCTCATTGAATTAAATTAATTGGTCATCCTTTGCAAAGACACTTCACAAGTGATGAGTGGTGATTACAAATGTACAATAATCTATAATGAACATCTCAAAAACAACCACATTGTTTTTCAAATTTAATAGTAAGCTTATTTTTAACAATTTCATTAAGTACATGAACCTTATTGATATAACTACAAATAATTCACAACTTACTTGGTCTAGGGGTTCCTTTAGGGCTCGTCTAAAGAAATTTTTTTATACACAAATGTAAGATGATCATTATCCTCTAACACATTCATATGCCTTTGAACAAATAGCACCTGACCTTTTCCCCATAACCCTGATACCAACAATACTTTCTGATGACACAAACCCTTTTGTTTGAACCAATCGTGCAGAACTTAGACCTATTATTACACAAGGTTGGATGATGTTACACAAGATTTTACTCAAGGTTACATATTCATCACAACAACTAAAACACAAATCCTCCATGATATCATGGAAAAGAGCCACCATCGGCAAGTTAAATCATACCATCCTAAGATAGGAAAAGAAATCCTTCACTTAGAAAATGATTGGAACTACAATCCATTTGAATTGAAAGTAGGATACTTGAGATAGAATTGCTATTTTTCAACAAGAAATACTTTGGAAGTGAAACTATAAAATTCATTGAATTCAAGAGGGAGGGAAACACAAAAACTATTTCTCTAAACCAATAATGGGAATAAAAGAGTCTTGAACATTTATAGCATTGTGATAAGGATCACATGATCAAGGTGTAGGCTAAATGGACATCTATAAAACCCTTTGTTTTGATTATGACAAACATTTCATTCTTATTGATCTAACGAGCTACTTGAGTGTGCAGGATTAAGGTGGATGACAAAGCAACTAGGGAAATCCATATGCTTACATGTTTATGTTTTCATGCAATGTAATCGCTTTGTAAAAACTTGTACAAATATATAATGTACAAGTACTTAGATTGCATGTAAATCAAGCGTTAGATTCTCCCTAGCTAAACACCACATTTAGATAAGTCATTCCCTTCAAATAGGATCACATATGCACACTCATACATATAATTAGTGCCTAAATTGAAACATTGAAACAGGATCAATCTCGGTCGACAAACTCCTCGACCGAGACACTCTCGGTCGACAATCTTCTCGACCGAGAAAGATCCAAAGTAGCCGTTAGACACAACTGACAAGGTAGTTGGCAGTTGAAGATAGACGTTGCAAATCACTTGTTCCAGAGAGCCTTTCGGTCGACAAAAGTTCGACCGAGTAGGTGTCTCGGTCGACCATTCCTCGACCGAGATGATCTCTGACAGCAACTGCAGAATTAATTAATTAATTAGTCGTTGTTAAAACAACAAACTTGTACCTAACGGCTAGTTAAGCACTTAGAAACCCCTAGAAGTTGTCTAGAACGTCCTTAAGCATCCTTAGGCCATTCCTATAAATAGGACAAGCCATAGGACACTCAAACACACTTGTTACACTTGAGAAATCCTTGAGCATACTTTAAGCAATATGTTTGTGAGCAATTTGAGCATTGTGACAATTGGCTATTTCATTCCTTAGCTCAAAATTCGTGTCCTATAGGCTAGTATCTCCTACCCACTGCAATCACAAGTTCATACACTTGGTTAGGAGATCTATACGCTTGATCTAGGAAAATCAAACCTTGGGCTACAAAGGATAAGTTGTAATTTCCTTTTTTCTTTTCTTGTTCTCTATTACCGTTTGTACTCTCCTTGCTACTCCTAGGTTGGAGGCTGCTGATTGGAGAGGGTGGAGATCTTCTTGGTGAAGAAGGCGACTTTGAGCTACTTTAGAAGGCTGGTGCAACGGGAGGTTACTTCTAGAGAGGAAGGCTACTTCAAGGGGGAGCTTGGAGTTACTTCAAGAAGGCTACCTCAAAGTTGGTGCACCTACTTCAAGTGAAGGCTGTTCAAAGGGTGTAAAGGAAAGTATTGTATTTTGTATAAATCCTTGAGAAGGTAATAAAATAAATACTTTCAAAATCCCGGTTGGGTAAGCAACCGGGTAGTGGACTGACAACTTTAGTATTTGCTAAAGTTGGAACCACTCTAAACACCTGTCTCCTTCTTCCAATTTTCAATTGTGGTTGTTTGAGTTTAATAAATTGTTAAAATTATTTAAAAACTCTATTCACCCCCCCTCTAGTGATTTTCAATTGGTATCAGAGCAGGCTTCAAGGAACCCTAACAAGGTCTTGAAGAAATTGGTTATGGAGTACTCAACAACCTTAACCTCGAAGGGACACTTGTTGCTAGGCCTCCAGCGTTCGATGGAACAAACTACCAATATTGGAAGAGAAGGATGCAGTTCTACTTCCAAGGCAACAATTGGGACTTATGGAGAATGGTGTCAACCCCATATGAGCTCCCTCAAACTCAATTTGCAGAATGGGATGCAAATACGGTAAAGCTAGCTCAAATGAATGCAAAAGCTGTAAGCATTTTATATTGTTCTATATCGGTAGGAGAATTTAATAGAATATCTAATTGTGACACAGCCTATGATATTTGGCATAGACTATCCATAACCTATGAAGGAATAGTTCAAGTCAAAAACTCCAAAATTAGCATGTTTAAACAAAAGTTTGAACACTTTCGTATGGATCCTGATGAATCTATTAGTGAAATGTTTGCAAAATTTTCTACTATTGTTAATGGTTTAAGTGCCCTAGGAAAACTTGTCCTTGAAGAAGATTAGGTATCAAAAATCCTTCGATCACTCCCTCCAAAACATAAGCCAAAGGTGACAGCCATTGAAGAAGCAAACGACCTCACTCCAATGAAATAGGAGCAACTTATTGGCAACCTAGAAGCTCATGAAGCAACCCTAGAAGAGGAAGAAAGAAGAGCACGTGAACTTCAGCAAGGAAAGAAGAAGGATATGGCTCTAAAAGCTTCAAAAGTCGTCACACAAGAAAGTGAGGAGTCAAATGAAGAAGAAGGAGAAGAAGCCTTGATCGTCAACAGTAAGAAATACAAAAGATTTAAATCTAACAAAATTTCCAGCTCTTCTTCTACCACACCTAGGTGCTTTGAATGTGAAAAGAAAGGGCATTTCAAAAATGAATGTCCTAAAGCAAAGAAAGGAAAGAAAAGCTCACACAAGAAGAAGGGAGAAAAAGCCTATAAAGCTGCATGGGACGAGTCAAGTGACAGTGAAAGCGGAGAAGAAACGGTGGATTGTCTAATGGCAAGAGAAAATGATGAAGACTCTCAAGAGGAATGGGTAGTTGACAGTGGATGTTCCAAATATATGACTGGGAACAAGGATGCATTTCAAACCTTTGAAGAAAAGAAAAGTGGAACGGTCACCTTTGGAGACAATGGTAAGGGCAAAATCGTTGGAATAGGTAATGTTGGTACAAACCTCGAAATAAAGAATGTTCTACTCGTTGATGGTTTGCACCATAATTTGATAAGTGTTAGTCAATTATGTGATAGTGGTTATGATGTGTTATTTAACAAAACTTGCTGCAAGTTATTGATAGAAAACACTACAAATGTTGTTTATGAAGGAAATAGAGTTGGAAATCTTTATATCCTTAAACCTAACTCTATGAAATCAGTAGTGGGAAAATGCTTGCTTGCAAATGAAAATACCTTACAACTATGGCATAAAAAGCTAGGACATGCTAGTTCACATGTTATTAAAAAGTTAGTGAAATATGATCTTGTTCGTGGATTGCCTACTTTATCTTTTGATCAAGTTGAAAACTGTGAACCATGCACAATGGGAAAGCAAACCAAAACCTCTTTTAAACCAAAACATATACTTAGCACCAGTAGGTCCTTAGAATTAATTCATATGGATTTATTTGGACCCATGAAGACACAATCTATTGGTGGTAAAAGATACTGTTTTGTTATTGTTGATGATTATAGTAAATACACATGGGTACACTTTATTGCAACTAAAGATGATACTATTCATGTTTTTATACAATTTTGTTCCAAGATTGAAAATCTATTACAAAGCAAAATATGTACCATTAGAAGTGATCATGGTGGAGAATTTGAAAATCATACATTTGAAGAATTTTGCACATCTCAAGGATACACTCATAATTTTTATGCTCCACGCACCCCACAACAAAATGGTATAGTTGAAAGGAAAAATCGATCACTACAAGAAATGGCTAGAACTATGATGCTCGAACACAACACACCCAAAACCTTTTGGGCTGAAGTTGTAAACACTGCATGCTATGTGTTAAATAGAGTAACTGTTCACTCTCATTTAAAGAAAACTCCATATGAAATAATACATTCTAAGAAACCTAGAGTTGACTATTTTCATACTTTTGGCTCCACATGCTATATTTTAAATACCAAAAATGATAGAGATAAGTTTGACTCTAAATCACACAAAGCATTCTTTTTGGGATATTCCACTTCTAGCAAAGCTTTTAGAGTATATAACACTATCTCTAGCAAAGTTGAGGAATCTATTCATGTTTCTTTTCATGAAGAGACCAAATCTGAAAATCTAGAAATCATAGATCTCACTAATCAATTCGAAAATTTAAACATACCAAATGATAGTGAGAAAGTTACTACAAATAATCACCAAGCTGAACCACAACCTACACCTAGGCTTATTAAGGATCATCCTCAAGAACTTATTATTGGAAATCCTAATGATAAAGTCAAAACTCGGTCTTCCTTCAAAGATGTTGCAAACATGGCTTTTGTTTCTATCATTGAACCTAAAAAGATATATGAAGCTCTTAAAGATGATTATTGGATAATAGCCATGCAAGAAGAATTGAATCAATTCACTAAAAATGATGTATGGGATTTAGTTCCTAAACCACAAGATAAAACCATCATAGGAACTAAATGGGTTTTTAGGAATAAGCTAAATGAGGTAGGAGAAGTAATAAGGAATAAAGCTCGGTTAGTAGCATAAGGATATAATCAACAAGAAGGAATAGATTTTGATGAAACATATGCACCGGTAGCTAGACTTGAAGCTATTAGAATGTTACTAGCTATTGCTGCACATAAAAACATCAAACTCTACCAAATGGATGTAAAAAGTGCATTTCTAAATGGCATTATTCAAGAAGAAGTATATGTTGCCCAACCACCTGGTTTTGAAATACCGGAAAAAGGTGACTATGTTTATAAACTTAAGAAAGCACTTTATGGTTTAAAACAAGCACCTAGAAATTGGTATGAAAGGCTCAAGACATATCTCTTTGATAATAATTTTTCTATTGGAAATTTAGATTCTACTTTATTTTTCAAAACATATATATCTGATTTCCTAGTTGTGCAAATATATGTTGATGACATTATTTTTGGAGCTTCTAATGATTCATTGTGCACACAATTCAGTGACATTATGCAAAAAGAATTTGAAATGAGCCTGATGGGTGAACTAACTTTCTTTCTTGGTTTTCAAATTAAGCAAACACCTGCAGGAATATTCATAAGCCAAGAAAAATATACTAAGGAACTCTTAAAGCATTTTGGGATGGATCAGTGCAAACATGCTACTACTCCTATGGCTACTTCTATTAAAATTGATAAGGATGAAAATGGGGAACCTATTGATGATTCCTTATATAGAGCCATGATTGGTAGTTTGCTTTACTTAACTGCTTCTAGACCGGACACTATGTTTTCCGTTGGTCTTTGTGCTCGATTTCAATCACAACCTATGCACTCTCATTTTCTAGCAGTTAAACGAATTCTTCGTTACCTAGCCGGCACTACTTGTTTTGGTTTATGGTATCCAAAAGGACAATCCTTGGATTTTAAAGCTTATACGGATGCAGATTATGTTGGTTGTCGCCTTGATCGCAAGAGTACTAGTGGTGGCTATTTCTTATTAGGAAGAGCTTTAGTATCTTGGTTTAGTAAGAAACAGAATACGGTTGCCCTATCTACAACTGAAGCTGAATATATGGCAGCCGGGTCTTGTTGTGCTCAAGTGCTTTATATGCAACAAGTATTAAACGATTATGGTTTTACTCTTTCATCTACGCTTATTTTTTGTGACAACACGAGTGTTATAAACTTAGCACACAATCCTACTTTACACAGCCGAGCTAAACATATTGAAATTCGTCATCACTTTTTAAGGGATCATATCTCCAAGAATCATGTTTCCCTTCATCATGTTGATACGGAAGATCAATTGGCTGATATTTTTACAAAATCGCTTCCACTAGATCAGTTTAACAAAATTAGGAAGCAACTGCTTATCACTCCTTTGGAAGATGTTTTCTTTGATATTTGTGCTACTTAAACAAAAACTCTTACTTGCATCATGTTATTTTGGCTTTTAAATGGACATCTTTTTCATTAAATTTGATGGGACATCTAATTAAGGGGGAGTTTTTATTTCTAACGGATATCTTTTTGAAATGACAAAGGGGGAGAAATAAATATAAAACTAAAACATAGTAATTATGAAACACTCAATCAATGAGTTTCATAAATAAACTCTTGGCTTTACATTGAATGTTGCTATATTCCCTAGTGAATTGGATTTCATGTTCCATAATTCAAGGGGAATAATAAGCACACATTTTATAACCAAGAGGAAAAACTACACAAGGTAATCTAAAGGTATGAAACTCATGTGGTTTATATTTCCTTTATTTATATTTTTGGAAATGTTTGTCATCTTCAAAAAGGGGGAGATTGTTGGCTAAATGGACATCTATAAAACCCTTTGTTTTGATTATGACAAACATTTCATTCTTATTGATCTAACGAGCTACTTGAGTGTGCAGGATTAAGGTGGATGACAAAGCAACTAGGGAAATCCATATGCTTACATGTTTATGTTTTCATGCAATGTAATCGCTTTGTAAAAACTTGTACAAATATATAATGTACAAGTACTTAGATTGCATGTAAATCAAGCGTTAGATTCTCCCTAGCTAAACACCACATTTAGATAACTCATTCCCTTCAAATAGGATCACATATGCACACTCATACATATAATTAGTGCCTAAATTGAAACATTGAAACAGGATCAATCTCGGTCGACAAACTCCTTGACCGAGACACTCTCGGTCGACAATCTTCTCGACCGAGAAAGATCCAAAGTAGCCGTTAGACACAACTGACAAGGTAGTTGGCAGTTGAAGATAGACGTTGCAAATCACTTGTTCCATAGAGCCTGTCGGTCGACAAAAGTTCGACCAAGTAGGTGTCTCGGTCGACCATTCCTCGACCGAGATGATCTCTGACAGCAACTGCAGAATTAATTAATTAGTCATTGTTAAAACAACAAACTTGTACCTAACGGCTAGTTAAGCACTTAGAAACCCCTAGAAGTTGTCTAGAACGTCCTTAAGCATCCTTAGGCCATTCCTATAAATAGGACAAGCCATAGGACACTCAAACACACTTGTTACACTTGAGAAATCCTTGAGCATACTTTAAGCAATCTGTTTGTGAGCAATTTGAGCATTGTGACAATTGGCTATTTCCTTCCTTAGCTCAAAATTCATGTCATATAGGCTAGTATCTCCTACCCACTACAATCACAAGTTCATACACTTGGTTAGGAGATCTATACGCTTGATCTAGGCAAATCAAGCCTTGGGCTATAAAGGATAAGTTGTAATTTCCTTTTTTCTTTTCTTGTTCTCTATTACCGTTTGTACTCTCCTTGCTACTCCTATGTTGGAGGTTGCTGATTGGAGAGGGTGGAGATCTTCTTGGTGAAGAAGGCGACTTTGAGCTACTTCAGAAGGCTGGTGCAACGGGAGGTTACTTCTAGAGAGGAAGGCTACTTCAAGGGGGAGCTTGGAGTTACTTCAAGAAGGCTACCTCAAAGTTGGTGCACCTACTTCAAGTGAAGGCTGTTCAAAGGGTGTAAAGGAAAGTATTGTATTTTGTATAAATCCTTGAGAAGGTAATAAAATAAATACTTTCAAAATCCCGGTTGGGTAAGCAACCGGGTAGTGGACTGACAACTTTAGTATTTGCTAAAGTTGGAACCACTCTAAATACATGTCTCCTTCTTCCAATTTTCAATTGTGGTTGTTTGAGTTTAATAAATTGTTAAAATTATTTCAAAACTCTATTCACCCCCCCTCTAGTGTTTTTCACAAGGATATGAAATATTTTATCATTTACATCAATAAATACTTTAGGGACATTTTCAAACACAATAGGTATGATTATATCTTTGCACTCTTAATTGGGATTTTCTATAGCAAATCAAGGTTGAGAAACCTCATACTCTCATTTGTTGAAGATGATACTAATAATGTTGTGAGTGATCTTGGTCTTGATAAATGTATAGGACTCAATGGCTTCAGCCTTCCATTCTACCAAGCCGGTCGAGTGATAATTAAACAATCCTTCATGCAATTACTTGAACTCATCGAGCATCACGACGACACCACCTCAAAAATCGGTATTCTAGACCAAATATGCATAGAAAGAAAAAAACATTTACAACCCTATTTGCAAATCTCATTAATCTTGTATGATTCCTAGGTATGTTTACACATCTTTCAAGATTTTAAATAAACTTTCATAATTGTTCTATTTTGCATTGTATGTATCAAAAAAATATGACACACTTCAAGCACATCTTTAAATGAAAGGAAGTATATTTCCCGTCAAAACCTTGGCTTGCCACTTTCATCTATCAAACTTAATAATTATGTAACATACCATATCACTGGAAAAAAGATGTAATCCAAACTAGCTTTTGAAAATAATGTTTTAGTAGAACGGGACAGCTAACATTTATCAAGGTTGTTCTTACCAACCGCTCATCCTACTTCATTAGTTGTATTCCTCTCCATTCATTGATGGAAAAGCAAATCAACATTATTAGACATAAATTTCTTTGGGGAGATATTAAACATAAATAACATAAACTTGATTACTTGGGAGATTATTTGTAGGCAAATTTAGTTTGGTCAATGAGGTATCATCAATCTCGAACTGCGTTCACATTGCATGTTTGAGAATATCATTTCTTCCCTATGTGTTGATAACAAAATTATTTGGTTTGATCATGTGCATAAGAAATATTATCTACCAAACAAGCCTTAGAAGGGGGAAATTGTTGGCTAAATTGGACATTAGCTTATCTTCGATTTTTATGATGACAAACATTTCATTCTTGTGGATCTAACTTGTCAGTTAAGTATTTTAGGGTCCAAGGAGATCACACTCAATGGATGCTTGTATTTTCATGTTCGTACAACTTGTAATGACTTGTACAAGTGTATAAAGTACAAGTACCTAGAAATCATGTAAAATCAAGCATTAGACCTTCTCTACCCACCCAGAACCCTTAGTTAGGATCCCCCCTAGGGTCTAGAGTCATTATCCTTCATTAAAAAATCATTAGATTGGATTTCCAAAAATTTGCAAACCAATTTACAAGATTTTTTTGGTTGAGAAAGTTGTCAATCGAGAAACATTCGGTTGAGAAATTTTTTGACCGATGCTACCTAGTTAGAAGACTCAGTGTACCAAAAGAATGGTTACAATATACTTACTATGAGTCTCTCTGATCAAGTAGTTTGCGGACTGAGTCACATCCGCTCGAAAATATTTTTGAATGACACTAGACCATTAAACTAGTTGATTAACAAAGTTTGAATTATATCTAGCCATTAGAGATAACTTATACACTCAAAACACACCCGGTCGAAGAAATTATCGACCGAGAGACGTTTGGTCGAAAAAGTTGTCGACCAAACTACGTTCTGGAATGAATTTCTAGAAATGACTAAATTAGATGTTGCACATAACGTGACCCAACATAACAGCTATCTCTCATCCAAGAACCCTTTACACTCTTCCCTAAGGTACCCTAGCCACTTGAAATTCATTCCTATAAATATAAGTGACCTTAGGACACCAAAGACACACATGCTACACTTGAGAAATCCTTATAGAGAGCAATACAGCTGAATTATAATTGCCATCTTCTTCCTTGAGCTCTACGTTTGTGTCCTATAGCTACAAGCTCTTAGCGACCACCTAGAAATGTCCATCCCAAGTGGTTAGGAGGTCCAAATGCTTGATATAGGATCAAAGCATTGTACTGCATTGTTGTACTCTTACTTCTTCCAATCTACTTCTCCCAGTTGACTTTATTATGCTCCTTGACTAATACAAGTGTGGGAGGCTATCCGAGGGTGCTTGCTTGGAGCTACTTCAAGGTGTGAAGGCTACTCCAATGTTTTTATACTACTTCAAGAAGGTGAAGGATGCATCAAGGTGGTGGAGGTGGATCATGATCCTCTCCTTTGGGTTATCTTCTGTGTCCTAGTAAAGAAGATGTGTAGGTGAAGTGATTGTACTTTATTGTAATTCCTTGAGAGGTGATAAAATTGATCACTTGCAAATCCCAATTGGAGAAAATTGGGTAGTGGACTGACATCCTTCAATTTGAAGGGTGAACCACTCTAAATTGTGAGTCTCTTCCTTGTATCCCTCTCTATATCTTACAATCTAAGCTTTGAATTAATTTTAAAATTATCAAAAGCTCTATTCATCCCCCTCTACATCTTTAATTTCTATTAGATCAGGTCTTCAAGGAGCTCCCACGAGTCTTGAGGCATGGGGGAGAACTTTCTTAGTAACCTCAACCTCGAAGGGACGCATGTGAGCAGGCCACAACCATTTGATGGATCCAACTATGGTTATTGGAAAAGACGGATGCAATTCTACTTCCAAGGAATAAGGTTGGATCTGTAGAAAATGGTGACTCATCCTTATGAGCTTCCAACTATGTAGTATGATAAATGGGATTTGAAGACGGTAAAGAAGGTTCAACTCAATGCCAAGGCCATAAACATTTTCTGTTTTTAATATCTGCTAGTGAGTTTAATCCCATATCTTATTGTGAAACTGCCTATGAAATTTGGCATAAACCTTTGGTTACACATGAAGGTACTATTCAAGTTAGGAATACTAAAATCAATATACTTAAGTAAAAGTTTGAACAATTTCGTATGAAGCCTAATGTAAGTGAGATGTATGCTAGGTTTTCTTCTATCATCAACAACATGAATACTTAGGGAAATTACATTAGTGAAGAGGACCAAGTATCCAAGATACTAAGATCATTGTCCCCAAAGTACAAGCCCAAGGTGACATCCATTGAAGAAGCCAATCACCTCACCAAATTGATGATAGAGCAGCTCATTACAAATCTTGAGACACATGAGGTCACCCTTGAAGAAGAAGAAGAAAGAGTGGAAGATGAACTCCAAAAGGGGAGAAGAAAGGATATTGCATTAAAGTCTGCAACTAAACCTCAAAAAGTCATCAGTCAGGAAAGTGATGAGACAAGTGAGAGGGATGATGAAGAGGTTTCACTCATTATAAATGGTAAGAAATATAGAAGGTTAAAAGTAAAAAAAATCTAGTGTTTCTTCCTCTTCTTCCCTTGATGCTTTGAATGTGGAAAGAAAGGGCATGTGAAGAATGAGTGTCCCAAAATCAAGAAGGGTAAGAAATCTACTTTCAAGAAGAAGTACAAGGGAGACAAAGCCTACAAAGCATCTTGGGATGAGTCAAGTCATGACAGAGAGAGTGGAGAGGATTAGAATATCTCATGGCTAAGGAACATGAAAAAGAAGACTCAAAAGAGGTAAATATTTTTCAATTATCTAAAATTGATCTAATTAATAGTCTTGAAGAAACTCATACTAAATATGTTGATTGCAAAAGAAAATTGAAAAAGCTCTCCAAAATTAACGATGAGTTGCATGCTGAACTAGATGATCTTACTTCTAAAAATGAAAGTCTTATTTCTAAAAATGATACTTTGAAAGCTTCTATTGATGATTATAATGCTAAGTTGCTAGTCTTAGAAAATAATCACGATCTTCTTTCTCAAAAAAAGGTTAATTGCTTGCTAAGATAAATGACTACCAAACTCAACCTATTCTATGCACTCATTAGGATTATGATATCATTATTAGAGAAAGAAATGTCTTACTTTCATATTTAGCTCGAGCCAATCTAGATATTACAAAGAAACTTGTTGAATTACATAAATATGTTGATAGATTAAAGTATGATGATATACTTGATAGATTCTTGGAAAACACTTTCGGACAGGTTGAGAGAAGGGTCTTAGGCTATGTACCTAAAGAAAAATCCTATCCAAAGACTAGATCTATATAAACACAAGCCCCTAGAACCAATACCATCTATGTGCCCAAGAACAATATAGAACATGTCCAAACTATGAGAAGAGAAACCAAATTGAATTTGTTTCTTGTTACTACTTCCAAAGTCTTGGAAATTATTCATTCTCTTCTGATTACAAGAAGAATAAGAAGGGCATTGACATGGTTTTGGTTCCAAAACCCCCAAACTAGAGATTTTGAGATAATTTGTTGAGATTTTACCTAAACTTCATTGTGAAATTAATATATGTCTTATATCAACTAAAATGATCTTTATAATGTATATCTTTGTGTGTCATTCAAATTAAAATAATTGAAAATGATATATCTAATTTAAATTAGGAATGCTACATTTTTTGGAAATCTGCATAATTGCCTCTCAGTCGACTAGGAACTCGACCGACGGTCCTTCCATTCAAAGTCAAGATTGACCAAAAATAAGCCTGACAAAACTATTATTCTTGTAAATCAAATCATTTACTTGTAATTAACATTGAAATTTTAAATCTCTAAAATTCTCATTATATTGATTCATTTTAAACACTCAAAATGATAAAATCCTTAAGTAATATATATTAGTGTTACAAACCAAAAAGGACAACCACATGGGTACCAATAACCTTCATATATTGTAGGTTTGGGTGGTTGATAAGAGTTTCTCTAAGCATATGACCGAAAACAAGGAATCTTTTCATACACTTGAAGAAAAAATGCGTAGAGCAGTCACATTTGGATATATTGCCAAAGATAAAATCATCGAGATTGGTAATGTTGGTACAAATCTTCAAATCAAAAATGTGCTACATGTGGATGGATTGCATCACAACCTAATTAGTGTTAGTCAATTGTGTGACAGTGGATATAACATTCTTTTTAACAGATATTGTTACAAATTGCTCATTGAAAACACTAATGATGTTGTTTATGAAGGAAAAAGAGTAGGAAATATGTACATGCTTAGACCTAATTCCATGGAAGCTACAATTGGAAACTGTCTTCTTACAAATGATGAATCTATACAATTATGGCATAGAAAGATAGGTCATGCAAGCTCACGTGTTATTAGAAAATTTCTTAAATATGATCTTGTTCGTGGTTTACCTAAACTTTCTTTTGATAAACATGAAAATTGTGAACCATATACTCTAATTAGGTAAATTAAAACTTTTTTCAAATATAAAGCTTTACTTAGTACTAATAGATCATTAGAACTTATTCACATGGATTTATTTCATCCCGTGAAAAATCAATCTATTGGTGGTAAAAAGTATTGTTTTGTTATTTTTTATCATTATAGTAGATATACTTGGGTGCATTTTCTTTCAATAAAATATGATACTATTAGAATATTCATTCAATTTTTCTCTAAGATTGAAAATCAACTACAAAAAAAATATGCACCATTACGAGTGATCATGGGGGAGAGTTTGAAAACCATATCTTTGAAGATTTTTGTACATATAAAGGGTATACACATAATATTTCAGCTCCACTCACTCCACAACAAAATGGGATAGTTGAGAGGAAAAATCGGTCCTTACAAGAAATGGCTAGAACAATGATACTTGAACATAATACACCTATAACCTTTTGGGATGAAGCAGTAAATACAGTATGTTATGTGCTAAACCATGTTTCAATTCACACTCATCTTAAGAAAACTCCTTATGAACTCATCTTTAACAAGAAACCTAGAGTTGACTACTTTCATACTTTTGGTACACCTTGCTATATCTTGAACACAAAGGATGATAGAGACAAATTTGACCCTAAGTCTCAAAAAGGATTTTGTTTGGGATATTCAACATATAGGAAGACATTTACAATTTACAACTCTATTTCTAATAAAATTGAGGAATCAATTCATATAACATTTCATGAAGTTACAACACAAAGTGTTGAAAATGAAAACTTGAATGATATTACTCACCTAATTGAGAACTTAACCATATAAACAAAAGATGATAAAAAAATCTGAAATTGAACAAAATAATGATTCACATCAGCATACTCCTAGAATAATCAAAGATCATCCACAAGACCGAATTATAGGAAATCCTTGTGATAGAGTAAAAACCTTATCATCATTAGAGATGTTGCAAACATGGCCTTTGTATCAATTATTGAGCCTAAAAAGATAAATGCAGCTCTAAAAGATAATTATTGGATAATTTCTATACAAGAAGAGTTGAATCAATTCATTAAGAATAATGTATGGGATCTAGTTCTGAGACCTCAAGGCAAAACCATTATTGGAACCGATTGATAATAAACTTAATGAAGTTGGGGAAGTGGCTAGAAACAAATATAGGTTAGTTGCTCAAGGGTAAAATCAACAAGAAGGGATAGACTTTGATGAGACTTATGCACTCGTAGCTAGACTTAAGGCCATGTGCATGTTATTAGCTCTAGCTTCCCATAAAGACATCAAACTTTTCCAAATGGATGTAAAAAGTGCTTTCTTAAATGGATTCATAGAAGAAGAAGTTTATGTTGCCCAACCACCTAGTTATGAAATTCCAAACAACCTTGATCATGTCTATAAACTAAAGAAAGCTATTTATGGTTTGAAACAAGCACCCCAAAATTGGTACAAATGAATTAATAACTATCTTTTTTATTATGGTTTCTCTATTAGAAAATCAGACTCTACACTATTTTTCAAATCATATGAATTGGAATTTATAATTGTTCAAATATATGCTTATGGCATTATCTTTGGTGCTTCAAATAATTCCTTATGTACTTAATTCAGTGATATCATGCACAAGGAATTTGAAATGAGTCTTATGGGTGAATTGACATTCCTCCTTGGTTTTCAAATAAAATAAATGTCCGCTGGAATTTTTCCAAGCCAAGAGAATTATACTATGGAACTCTTAAAATGGATTAACATGGAAAATTGCAAACATGCTACCACTCCTATGGCTACTTTTACTAAAATTGACAAGGATGAAGATGGTGAACCCATTGATGATTCCTTAAATAGATCCATGATTGGTATCTTGCTATACTTGACTGCATCCAGACTGGATATTATGTTCATCATTGGACTTTGCACTAGATTTCAATTGAACCCTATGGATTCTCATATTCAAGTCATCAAAAGAATTTTGAGATATCTTGTTGGCATTATAAATTTTGGGTTATGGTATCTAAAAGGTCAACCATTGGATTTGAAAGTGTATATTGATGCCGACTATGTTGGTTGTCGCCTTGATCGAAAGAGCAAAAGTGGTGGTTGTTTCATGATAGGAAGAGCTTTGGTTTCTTGGTTTAATAAGAAACAAAATATAGTTGCTTATATACCATCAAAGTTGAATACATGGTTGCATGATCATGTTGTGCTCAAGTGCTTTACATACAATAAGTCTTGAATGATTATGGTTTTGTATTTTATTTTAAACCGATTTTCAACGATAAGACTAGTGTAATAAACTTGGTTCATAATCCCATTCTACATATTCATGCCAAGAACATTGAAATTAGACATCACATTTTGAAAGATCATATTTCCAATAATAATATCGCTCTTAATCATGTTGATACAGAAGAACAATTGGCTGATACTTTTACCAAACTGCTTCCTTTCGATCAACTTCTATATATTACAAGGAAGTTACTCATTACTCCTCTAGAAAATGTTTACTTAGAAATATTTGCTCAAGATTCTTGATTATAATATGTGTATTATCATTGCCCTTAGTTTCTATCTTGCATCTAGAAATTGTGGCTTTCATTGGACATTCACTTTTAACGCTTTGTACTTGCTTTGATATCTATATATATCCTAAAACATGGGTGTTCTATTTAGAGGGAGTATCCCATTGAGGGGGAGTTATCTTGATTCACATATATGACTATCCTTTTAAGATTACAAAAGGGGAGAAATAAAATTAAGCAAAACATGTTCATTCCTTGAGTTTCATATTCTCTTGGCGTGATGTTAAATTGCTTTAAGAGGTGGATATCATGTTCCATATCTCTCTAAGCATATTAGCAACATTTTATGAAACTCAAGGATTTGTTCTTCTCACATATGAAACTCATTTTTATAATATTTTTCTTGTATTTTAGAAATGTTTGTCATCGTCAAAAAGGGGGAGATTGTTGGCTAAATTGGACATTAGCTTATACTTAATTTTGATGATGACAATCACTTCATTCTTGTGGATCTAAGTTGTCACTTAAGAATTTTAGGGTTCAAGGAGATGAAACTCAATGGAAAGATGAAGTTAAAATGTTCGAATGCTTATTTTTCATGTATGTATAACTTGTAATGACTTGTATAGGTGTATAATGTACAAGTACCTAGAAACCATGTAAATCAAGCATTAAACCTCCTCTATCCATCCAAAACCCTTAGTTAGGACCCCCTAGGGTCTAGAGTCATTATCCTTCATTAAAAAAAATCATTGGATAGGTTTTCCAAAAATTTGCAAACCAATTTACATGAACTTTTTTGGTTGAGAAAGTTGTCAATTGGGAAATATTCAGTCAAGAAAATTGTCGACTGACAGCCACCTCGATAGAAGACTTAGTGAACCGAAAGAATGGTTACAATATACTTACTCTAAATCTCTCAGGTCGAGTAGTTTGTGGACCGAGTCACATCTATTCAAAAATATTTTTACTGGCACTAGACCGTTAAACCAGTTGATTAACGAAGTTTGAATTACAAATAGATGTTAGAGATAACTTATACACTCAAACCACACTTGGTCGAAGAAATTGTTAACCAAGAGACTTCTGGTCGAAAAATTTGTCGACCAACCTGGAGCTAGCGTGGCGAAGAGCGGGGCGGCAGCAGTGGCGGTGAGTAGGTGAAGAGAAGAGAAGAGCGGCACTCACAGTGGAACCAGGAGACGAGAAGAGTAGCATAGAAGAGCAGAGAAGCAGTGGAGGCGAGTTGTGGCAGTAGAAGAAAGAGGACGTGGCGGCGGCAGCGAGCAGAGGCGCACCAACAGCAGTGGCGGCGAGCAGCAGCGGGGGTCGTCGGTGATTTTAGGCGAGAGCGGCGAGCATAGGAAAATTATCGCAATGAAAGGGGGAAGAGCCGAGTGATCAGGTCTATTAAGTTGGTCAACAGCGTCGGTTATCTACAAAACCGACGCCTATTACTCTTCAGCGTCAGTTGATAGTAAAAAATTGACGTCCAATTAGACAATCTTTGCCCTAAATTATTTGGCAGGAACCATTATCAGCGTCGGTTATCCGAGGATAACCGACACCAAAAGTGGAACTTTTTGCGTAAATTTTCATCTTAAATAGGCGTCGGTAAATAGTTAAAAAACTGACGTTGATATGTGACGCAAATTATTTTGCTCAAAAATTGGATTTTGCAGGCGATTTTAGGCGTCGATTTGTTATACCCAGTCGACGCTGAATACAAAGCGGTACCCATGTCTGGCTGGGCTTCGAATATAGACGTCAGTTTTCCTAAATAACTGTCGTCGAATAGTATAGGCGTCGGATTACCTAAATAACCAACGCCCAGAAAAGCGACACTGAATGTTGTTTCTGTAGTAGTGAATGAATTTCTAAAAACAACTAAATTAGTCATTACACTTAAGAACCCTCTACACTCTTCCCTAAGGTATCCTAGCCACTTGCAACCCATTCCTATAAATAGATGTGACCTTAGGACACCAAAGACACATAAGCTACACTTGAGCAATCCTTCTAGAGAGTAATACAGCTGAATTATACTTCCCATCTTCTTCCTTGAGCTCTAAGTTCATGTCCTATAGCTACAAGATCTTAGCCACCATGTAGAAATGTCCATCCCAAGTGTTTAGGAGGTCCAAACACTTGATATAAGATCAAATTTTTGTACTACATTGGTTTACTCGTCCTTCTTCCAATCTACTTCTCCAAGTTGATGTTACTGTGCTCCTTGACTACTCCAAGTGTGGGAGTGTAATATCCTCAATTTTGGTAAAATTGAATGATACAAATATAAAACATGTTTTAATAAATAACTTTCCACAATGGTATTATTGGTAGAATAATAAATTTGATCACCTTTGTGGCATGGGCGCATGTGACACAAGTTAAACAAATAAGAGGTTTTGCACATAAATAAATAATAATGGCTTTATAAATAAGTGAAAATGATAAAATATTAAGTTTTTAGGGGAAAATTAAATGCACGGTGTTGTAGATAATTAAAGGAGTAATTATCTAGATAGTTTGGAAAAATAGTGTGAAGGAACTTATAACAATACATGGATCAGTCAAGCCACTAAACGCAGCACAAAGGTTTGGAAGAAGAAGGCGGCCAATGGTCCACCCAGGGAGGTTCTTGGGAACTTTACCAATATGCAGGTGGATAATTCGATAAGCAAGGAGACGCACAAAGCGGTGAACCCAGGAGTGGATGAGGTTGTGGAGGTAATAAATGATATGCTAGTGGATGAATCTAGCAATCACACAGTTGTTTACCCCAAGATGGATGAAATAATAGAGTTTGTAAACATCCTAGTGGATGCAGAGAAAGATTACCTGCACATAAACAAGGATTCAGTCCAAATCTCTACAGCAAAGGATACCAAGGCAGCCAATATGGATGTTACTCCAGAGAGATCGATAAGTAGGAGAATTAAAGGAAGTGGCACAAAGATGAAGAGGTGAGGGACTGCGAGAAAGATTGAGACTAACAGAAGAAGCCCAAGATTAGAGGATATTCAGAATCTAGCAGCGACATCTGAAGTAGATCAAGGTTTAATCACACCAAAGCCGATCTGTTCAACCTGAGGAATGAATACATAATTAATCAAGACAATCATGATGCAACTAATGCAGTTTAAGGTCTATAAGAGGCTATACAAATCGTTAATTCAGTCATTCATGCCTCCCTACTATTTTTCTTTTAAGTCAATGAAGACTAAAATCGCATGTGAAGCCATACAAGTTCAATGGAGCTTCGTTAATCATCACCCTAAAACCCACTTCGTCTCTCAGATTCCTAAGAGGTTGATAGCCCTAAGGGTTATCCTTAGTTTAGAGGATAATACTTGTAATGGTACTGATAATACCATATTTTATCATGTTCGTATTAGCTTGTTATTTGTAAGCTCTCGTTGATGGAATAAAAGGGAAGGTTGAGTTTTTTTTAAAAGAGTATTCTAGAATTGGGCATTCCATGAGATATGTTTTAAATAATTGACCAAGTGTCGACATCCAAATAAATCCCAACATATTAGATACAAATTGGGATGATACTAATGAATTTCTATTATTGATTTAAGGGAGAAAGAAGGAATAGTCTAGAATTCATGATCAACTAGCTAATAATATGCTATATTTTACTTCATGGGCTTTTGATGTCAACCAAATAGAGTTGATTGAATGGATATGAGAATCACTAGATTGGAAAACTATTAAATGTTCTCCTTTGTGACATGTAAAATAGTTTACCCATGAATATATTTTATAACTGAGAGAAAGGAGAAGGAGACAAATGAAAGATAAGAAAAGGAATTTATTGTGTACATAACAAAGGAATTATGGAAATAGAAAGGAAAGAATGTAATTTTCATCTATATTAGTGGATTATGGTCATGGTTGTCTCACCAGTGTACGTACATGAGAAAGGAAACCAACCTCTTACCATCCCCCTCCCTTCCTTCAAACTGGTAGTCATTAGGTCTTGATGAGACATGTATATATAAGGACCATGAGAGTCCTCATCTCCATAGTAGCACCCAACGCAAAGAGATGTACTCTTATGTCTGCATGGGCAGTACATGGAAGAGGGTTCCCTAGAGGAACACCAGATCAGTGGAGTATCCTCTCCTCCCATCAACCATGGTCATCTCCATCGTAGGGATCCCATACTCGTGTTGTGCTCCTCTGGTCAGAGTTCCTGGTCTTCGACGAAATGGTTGGCTATAGATCCGACTAGATATGTGCAAGCTTCCAAGTGGTGCATAAGGAATTGTGAGGGTTCCCTATTCCCTCCTTGATCGGATTTGTAATTCTAGGTAACCACTCGCTATTATGGTTGTAGTAGTTTCTTACTATTGTGGTGTATAGAACCCTAGGTCTTGCCTTCCTTTTCTCTAACCACCTCTTCCCACAACCAGCCATGGCTTTTCTAAGATCGAAAGGGTCCCTCAGAGCCGAACCAGCTGCCTTTGATTCCCAAGAGTCAGAAGTCGTGAATCTTCTGTGGTTGCATGCCACTCAAGGCATCCAATTCTTCGGGTGGCAGGTTCACACAAGGTAGGAGACGGAATACACTAAAATGACCTAACGACCCCTGAGAGTTTACACAAAATGAGAGGGAAAGAGTGTCTTTTCCATGGACCTTCCCCCTCTCGGGCGAATAGGTAAATTAGATCATTTTGATGATGTGGTGGCTGGTGATTGGTCTAGATGAGTATAACTTGAAATAAATATACAAAATACTTTGTAGATTGGAATATAGTAAAACTATATATCAGATTGATCAGGAGAACACTTAGAATCCAAATAAAATACATTTAAAGCCTGATTATGATTCCTATTCTGAAAAATAGTTCAATGATGAGTTTAAGTTTTGATTAATGTAAGGTGTTTGAATATGATAAAAATTATATTTTTGTCATAAGAACTAAAATTGTTGCACATAATGGGAATATAAGATGATCATGAAAAAAATGATGATAGTTAGGGCTGCTAATGTGAATAATCATACATATGTGTAATAAGGGTTAAAGGACATATCTCTCTATGATTTTATTGAAACTAACCTAATCCAAGTAATCATCATGAAAGGATATAATATTAGGTATAGTAATTAGGATCTTGAACATCAATGATGTCACTTGCTATAACCATAATGTGGCTAATCTGATATAAGTGTTCATGATGCTAAATTATGGTAGATGTGATTATCGTGGTTACACTTAACATGAATTAAGTTCTTAAGTCATTAGATCAAGAATCATGGGAGTTATGGTTTTGAAACATAACCCTGATGATAACTTGAAACCAAGGAAATTGTGAACCCTAGATTAGGGCTAAGTACGGTTTAATGTGATTAATATGTGATGGTGACACTTTTGCATTTGTATTCATGTAGACTGAAATGTGTATTGCTTGATTTTCTTTTTGGTTCAATAATATGCTTTAAGTGTATTCTACATGATAATCTACATGGCTCACCATCCAGGTATGTGGTTATGCCTAAGGTTAACTGCTTTAGTTTGTTGTCGTTTCTTCGAGATTTCTCGAGGATTGAGCAACTAAAATGTTGGATGTTTATTTAGTTCTGTCCAATTATAATGCCAATTTATAAATGCAAGTATTTGTTGGAATACATGTTATTATCTACTTGCACATTTTGGATGCACCCCACGTACAAGTGTGGAAACATATTGATCGTGTATTTTTTCACATGGTTTTACATATAAGCTGATATACATGATAAGGGACATGAAGATAAAGATGGAAATGTCATGAAAGCATTAAAGATTTAAAAGGAGGATTCAGCCAATTATTTCTTATCAAAAGTACAGTCCTAATGATAGAAAATTCATGTAAGCATTTTATAAATGATATTTGTGAATTAATGAAATTGTTTTCTATTATTTATGATTTGCTAAATCTGGATCCTTGGGTAATTTTTGTAGGTAATGGCTCTCATCTTTTTTACCTTCCTAAATTGGGGGTTGCTAAAAAGTGAGGTTGTTATATTTGGTATCAAAGAGCCAGATTTTTCAAAAAATATTTAATAGTCTATAATTTTAAGAAATCTATAGAAATATTTGGGAATTATTAGGTCATCATCTAAATGTGATGGTGTTTAGAAGGGACCATGATCGGGGGCTGGAAAAATTTTACTCCACACCACTAGTCAGCTTATGAGGACTCTCAAGCCTGTGCATCCTGCTTGGCCAAAATTGGACAATTTTTCCCAAAGAAAATACCTTTAGGGTGTCTTCTCATCTTTATTCATTCACTTCTCACCCTCATTTCTTAATAAAACCTAAAAGGAACTCCATCCCCATCTCAAGTTAGGGTTTTGAGAATAATTAGGATTAAGTCATTCTCTGCCAATTAATGTACATGTAATGTGAAATAATAATTTACATGTAAATGTGGAAATAATAATGTATGTGTAATTTGGAATAATAATGCAATGCGGAAATAATGATGAGTTAAAGGAAAATAGTTATGGGTTTTCACTGGTAAGGGTAAACCCTAGATGGGAGTAGGGTTGGTTTGGGAAAACCCTATTGGGTCAAGGGACATAGAAACCCTAAAAGGTAGGATGTAGTCTCTAACCCTTACATAAAACCCTAATCCTGAGAAATGGGAGTGGAATGGGTAAAATGGAAACCCTACCCATATGAACCCTAATTAGGGTAAAAATGATGAGAATTAAGAAAATTGTAAATAAGTCTAGGTGATATAGTTCTCCATATTTGAATTTAGAGAAATCTTTGCATGATGAATATGAAAAAAAGATAGATTTGAATACACATAAGAAACATAATTAACCAAGTGTTATACATGAAGATGAAAACATGAATATAATATGATCATCACCCTAATGCTATCTCTGGGAGAATGGATGGATAAAGAATACCCCCAGTGAGTGGGTATAACATAGAAATTTGAAAAATAAAGGTTGAAAAGTTATGATATAAAAGGTGTGTTCAACATATTATGGTTACAAGAAAAAAAAGTTAGGTAACTCATTCTTCTACACATATGTGCATATGGAAAAAGGCATTAATGAGAAAAGTTTTGAGAAACATAAGTAACCAATGATTTTATATAAAATAATGAAAATTTGAATATAACTTTCTTGAACCCCTCATGCTATCTCTGGAAGTTTGGTTATGGAAATAAAGTCATTGAGCTGACTATGATCAAGCCCCTAGAGGGGAAGGTCAGAAGAGATCAAGCCCCTGAAGGGGAAGGTCAAAAAAGATCAAGCCCCTAGAGGGGAAGGTCATGAATGATCAAGCCCCCAGAGGGGAAGGTCATGACGATCAAGCCCCTGGAAGGGAAGATCACAGAAGGTCAAGCCCCTAGAGGGGAAGAATGACATAGTACCAAGCCCATGGAGGGGAAGGTAGAGAAAGGTCAAGCCCCTAGAGGGGAAGGTTGACATGGCACCAAGCCCCTGGAGGGAAGGTGGCCCAAGTCCACTGCATGGACAAAATCCCATAGCAGGGTATCCCAGAGATTGAGAAAATAAGGGTTGAGAAGTTATAATAATAAAAATAATGCATAAAGATGAAAATATGAAACCTTTAGGGTTAGTGTGCCAACCCGGGGCGGGTCAACCAAAGAGTGGCAACAAGACCTATGGGGGAGACAAAACCTTAGACCTTGGGGTCAGGTTGTGGCTAGAGCACCTAACTTCCTCCTATGAGACATGAAGGCACCCTAGGTTAGGACCTTCCTTAGAAAGGTAAGTCGACCAAATCAAATTAAAGATTGAGGTAACCATGAATGTCACCTAATATAAAAGATGAAAGACATATATTGAGTATGATTCTTTGAACCCAAGTATGTCATCTTTGAGGAACGTGAGGAAAAGTCACTATGGAAGAGGTTGGTCATATGAGACTGAGTCTGGAAAGAAATGTTTCCATGAGTCTAGTGGGGGGACATAAAGTGAATAATGAGTATTATAAAAGATGGAGGAATCCAATTTAAAGAATTAGATATGAAAAATAATGTGCTAGAAAATGGTTAAAGATGTAATATCTCAAAGAAACCCTTAGGAAGGTTAGAGCCCTAAGTCAATCCTAAGGTCAAGTAGGGAATATTAAAGGTACATGGACCAATGGGATTAGGAGCTAATTGTTCCCTAATGCACAAGATTATTTGGTCAGGAGGTAATAACTATGTTTGCCTGAGGCTCATGTCTCAGGAGATTGGCCACCTTCATGAGTTCATAAGGTTAATGGGTGAAAGTGAGAGGCACTCCCTAGATGCATAAGGATGAGATCACTTCAAAAATTACCTAAACCCCTAGAGACCTCAAAGAAGTGGCTAATGCTCATAATAAATGAGGTGTAAAAGTTACAGATACAAAAAAGTCATGTAATAATGAACTCTTAATTGGAAGTGTGCACAACCTCAAGAGTGAGGAAGGCACTTAACTCCATGAAATATAAGAATATTGGGAAATCATAAAGTATTTATGGTTTAGAATAATGATGAGGATAATTCAACCTAAAATATGATTTTTTTAAGATAATGTGTATGTACACCATCTCTTCTTTTGGAATGGGATGAACTTAGTTCTTGAGCTGCAGTCAAGTGCTTATTTCATCTTATTAATAGGGAGAGAGAGTGGGTAGATACATGTTATGCTTAAAAAAATTGACACACAATAATGAATACCTAAAGTTATACTTAATGAAATGATCTAGGGTTGGAGGTGTTACATCAGCGTTATGTGAAAATAAAGGAAAAATAGGTTGGAAACCAAGGTGAAAAGATCATCACCAAGTGAAGTTGAGATTGTTGACCTAATGGTTATACATTGTTAATATTTTGATAATGACTTAACCATTTCATTCATATGTGTCTAATATTTGTATTCAAGATTGATTTTAGGCTTTAGGTACTTAAAAAGGATCAAATTACACAATCCCTAGCTTGTCCAAGTTCAAGTCAAATGCAATGCAAGTGTGCTAATAAGGAAATCACTTCAAATGACCTTAGAAGAATTTGGTAATCACTTGTATTGATCAAATGACTTGTAACTAAGATGAGAAAAATATGTGAGATGCTTAATACCAAGTTTTAATCACTTTATAGCCAAATTAGAAAATTGATCACATGTTGTTGATCGGTCGAGTTACAATCTCGACCGATCCTATGGTTGATTTTCTGAAGATGGCCATCGTTCAAGTTGTGCATTCACATAACTCGACCGACTGACTCACTAAGCAAATTTGATTTTGACTGATCGGTCGAAATCCCCAGAACAAACTTGATCAATAGTTTGAAAATTGGCTTTGTCTTTAGTCGATCGGTCAAGTTACCTTTATTGAAACTCGACCAAATGCACTATATGGAAAACACAGAAAAAAGTGATTATAACCGTTGGTGACTTGTTTGGAGTGAAAATAGATCAATTGCTTTGAGGAAAATAGCTATATTTCGACCCTAAGTGTTCCCCAACTCAAGGGAGCACCCCCAACTATAAATAGGACCCCTTAGAGTTCATTCCAAGTTTCCTCATTCCATACATTCAAGGTCCTTGCTATAGTTGAGTGTGCTACTACTCCTTGAGCCCCTTTCTCTCTTTATGTAAGGACCCTGACCTCCATTTAGGGTTTATCCTGTTTGTTTTGCTTAACACTGATGCTTAGTTGCTTGCTAATCACCTTTGGTGGTGATTAGGGTTTGTTGGTGTTTTGTTTAGAGCTGGAGGTGCTACTTGTAATTAACCCAAGTCTAGGGTTTGTGGGCAAGTTTGCCACCTTGTGGGGTGTTTCCTCCCTCTCCTTGATCCCTCTAGTGTTGAGAGGAAGGTTTGGTCTCGTTGCTTGAGTTCCTTGGGCTTGGTTGAGCTTGTTGGGCCTTGTGTGCCTTGCCTTTGCTTCTTTGGACCTTGTGTCGAGCAAGAGTGCCTTGTGTCGGCCTAGCTGTGTCGGCCTGAGCTTGTGTCAGCCAGTGGTGTGTCGCCTAGGGTCTGTGTCAGCCATGGTGTGGGTGTGTCGGCCATGGCATGAAGGTGTGTCGCCCATGGACCCCTTTGACCTTCTTTGACCTCATTTGTGTCACCACTAGTGGACATTTGGTGCTTGATGCTTGCATGTGGCAATTGCCTTGGACGTGTGTTCAAGACATGCTAGAGTGGTGGCATTGCCCATGGACAAGTGTCCCTAGGTGGGCGACACCTTGCCTTGTTCTACCTTGGTTTCTCCTCCATCCTTTCCTATATATGCATTTCCTTTCCCTTGCTAAGGATCCCTTTAGTTCCTTAGTCTCCCTCTCCCTTGGTGCATGACACACTCTCTTCTTTTGCAAGCTTGGTGGCCGATCCTTCTTGGAGTCTCCTTCTTCCTCTAGTGGTGGCCGAACCCTAGAGTGCCTTGCTCTCCTTCCTTAGTGGTGCTTGGATCTTGGAGCTAGGATCTTGGAGCTTGCTTAAGGCGGGTTATATAACTCCTAACCGTAACTACACTACCTTCTTTTATGTTGCGTATGATCATATCAGCTATGCATATTGCTAGTTTAGTTTCTTGCTTAGTTGCTTCTTGTTGGCCGAACCATGTTCTAGGGTTCTTGTTGAGCAACACCCCTCTCCCTCCTTTGGTCTTGAGAAGTGAGCTTGAACTCTAAGTGATATGAGAAATACTCCTCTCTCATTTGAGTTGAGAGGTGAGCTTGTGTCCTAGTTGCTTGAGAAACACCCTTCTCTCACCATGGATTCGAGAGGTGAGCTTTGTGGTGGTTGTGGACCTTGGTTGTGGTTGAACCTTGTGTTTCCCGGTTGGTGTTAAGAAGCTTGGCAAGACCCCTCTCTCTTGATAGTTGAGAGGTGAGTCATCTTCTTAATCCATTAGGGTTTTGGTGCCCTTGTGCTTGAGGTTGGTGGTGACCCTGTCGGGTTGCATCTTGACTGTTATGATCTTGGGAGGTGCTGCCCGATATCCCTCTTGATCTTAAGCCTTGGACGACACATGTTGTGGCTGTGTCGGGAGTTGGTTTTGGTCCCTACTTTGTGTGTGTTGGGCATCACACCTTGATAAGTAACCTGCCTGATACACTTATCCTATGTGATGGTTTAATGTCATTGTGCTTTGAGGTATGGAGCTTGTTAGCTAGTTTGTGGTGTTGTGTCGGGCGTCATGTTCCTGGTTGTTGACCTTTGTGTGTCGGGCGTCACACAACAGGTCCTTGCTACCTGATACACCTGACCTGGGGAGGTATTCTAGTGGCCGTCTTACCTTGGACGATATGGAGCTATGTGGCTAGCTTTGTGTTGGGCGTCACGGCATAGTGATGATGCCCGATATAGTAACCTGTAGTAATCCTAGATATTGCATGACTCCGAGGTGCACAACGCACCGTTACCCAGCATGTCTTGTAGAGTAAGTTGCACGCTAGACCTTATGGTTGTTGTCCCTGATGCACGACGCATCATTGCATGTAGAGATCGAGTTGCACGTTACATAGCTAGCCTGACACCCTTGCTTAATGCCTGATCGATAGGTGCTGGTCTGCCTAACCGTTATGCGTTTGAGTGTTGGGCGATAGGGGAGAATACCCTGCCCGATACACTTTTAGTGAGGGTCTTGTTCCTTATATGGAAAACTGTATGCTAGTTCTTGCCTATGCAAACACGTTTGGTTATGATGATGACCCTTGTTATGCTCCATAATAGTGAGGTGATTGATATAATGGATTACATCTATGTATCTTGCCATGATTGTACCTATGTTTATGTTCATCTTGAATCATCTGTATAATGCTAAGGAAATGGTAAGCATATAAGATACTTTGCTTAATGATATGACCTATGTCTAGGATCATAGGTTGAGGCATGGATGACAAAGTACATAAACATCAACGTAACCCTATGTTGATAAAATGATCTTTCTGTAATCCATGATGATTATGTATACTAACCATGCAGGTGATGCATAGCCAAAAAAAGGGCTATGAGGCATATATATATATATATGATTGAGTAACACTGCTTTGATGGTTACTCTTGATGATGAGATAATATGATTGGTGTACTTTGGTCTGAGGACCTGAGTTTGGCTAAAATGCTGGGATTGCTATCCCATGGTGACGAGGTCAGCCTTGAGAGGCAGTGGCACTATGTAATGAGGGATTGAGATCCCATGGTAATGTGATGATCCTTGTGATGGATCTAGATGATTGGTAAGAGGCCAAGTGGTAACATGTAATGTTGGATCCTTGTGATGGATCAGGATGATGTTGATGACAGTAAAATAATGATTCTGAGTTTCATGTTGTTTATTCTTGTTATAAGTTTGCATGTTATACAACTTGATTGAATCTTGCAATCCACTTAAAATATACTAACTAATCACAGTGGAACATATCATGTAGTTTGCCCTGGCCATAGATCCATCATCATCAGGAGCTGGTGATGGTGAAACGGGTTCTCTTGCGGGTTAATCTGGAGCGCATATTGTTGAGTATGCGAGGTTTCTCCTAGCCTAAAGTGAGGAGGTAAGAGTGCAACTTCGGTTGTAGACTCCAGAGTGCAGATTCAGACCCATAGCTCAATATGTGAAGAGCATGATGAACAGGCCCATGGCTCAGGATATGTGATATAGGAACATGAATGTGTTCATGGCTCAGAGCACGGTGAACAGGCCCGTGGCTCAGTTTTACTAGCGTCGATACCTGTACCGAGGCGGGCTAGGCAGAGGGTAGCCTGACCCTGTGGTTGAGGCCACTTAAGCATGAGACTGCGGTCCTGCTTGTGTTGTACTCATGCACTGACCACGAGGTGGGAGGTCGTGGAGTCCGGCTCTTCCATTGACCTTGTATGGCACCGGTTTGGGTTTTGCAACCGAAGGTTGGATTTGAGCGGTACGGCTCACTTCCTCAGTGAAGTTCTCAATCTTTTACTACTTCCCTATCCCCTTCCTACATGAAGAAAAGGTGAAGAAAGCTCCATCGAGTGAAGGAGTTGTAGTTGGTCCTCTTCAAGGTTGATGAAGAGGTGGTGATCTTTTCCAGGTGAAGGAGAAGGCAAAGGTTGAAGATCCAATAGGAGAAGCAAAGTCCTTCAAGGCGAAAGACTTGAGCTTGAGTGGGTAAGACCTTGGTGAAGGTTGAAGACTCAAGCAAAGTGGATAAGTCCTTTGGTAAGGTGGATATATCCTTGTGGTTGGATGGGTAAGTCCTTTGGTGGTCTTATGCTATAACCCTTATTGGTGATAATATAGAGAAAAGCACTTGCAAAGTCCTAGAGGTTGACCTCTCTAGGTAGTGGACTGACTCACTTCTAGTTTGAATTGTGGAACCACTATACATCCCTTTATCAAGTGTTTTTTATCAATATCTCTCATCCTTGCTATGCTTGTTAGATAGGACTTCAAATTGCAATTAAGTTATTGCCTTAAACTTTATATAATTCGAAGATCTAATCTGTTTTGTGAGAAATTGTGTAGCTCTATTCACCCCCCCTAGAGCCCTTAGATCCAACAAGTGGTATCAGATCTAAGGATCTTCTCCAACAATCTCCCACGAGACGAGAAGATGGGAAACAACCTACTTGGTTCTCTCAACCTAGAGGGAGGATTCTCCATGCGTCCTCTGGTCTTTGATGGCACCAACTTCCTCTATTGGAAGCGGCATATGCAGTTCTACATTTAAGGAATGAACTTTGATATGTGGATGGTGATGGTCACACCTTATAAGGAGCCGACTAGAGTTGTAGCAACATAGAGTGAAGCCACACTCAACGAATCTCAACTCAATGCCAAGGCCATTAGCATCCTCTACGCAGCCCTCACCCCCATGGAGTTCAACCAGATCTCATCTTTGGACACCGCTTATGAGATTTAGGATAATATGTGCATCACATATGAAGGCACAAAGCAAGTCAAGAAGAAAAAGATTTACATGTTGAACATCCTCCTAGAGAACTTCAAGATGGGTAAGAAAGAAGGCATTGCGGAGATGTATTCAAGACTCAATGGCATCATCAATGGGTTGGCTGCATTGGGCAACACTTTGGATAGAGGTGTTGTCAACTCAAAGATCTTGAGAAATCTTCCAAAGATATGGGATTTAAAGGTCACCTCCATTGAAGAAGTGAGGAGCCTTGGTGAAATCCCAACTAAAGAACTCATTGGCAATATTCAAGCTCATGAGTAGACCTGTCAAACTGGGTCAAAATCCGCGGGCGCCCACGGGTCGACCTGTTTAAGTTGGGTTTGGGTGGAAAAATTTACGACCCATTAGAAATCACCCAAACCCATACCCACCCGTTTATTTAGTGGGTTTCACGGGTGATCTGCGGGCATCCGCGGGTGCCCATTAAACTAAATAATATATTAATATAAATATATTATCTATATGACTCTTAAGACATGCAACACATGTACATTTATCAATCAACTAAATTGATGACGTGTAATGTATACAATATAAAGAGTTAAAGTCTAACTTTCTTTATTGATATCCTTTGTTAATTGTTTACACTAGTGGAAACAAATTCGTTAACTTCTATATTATTTTTATGCTAATGAATATATAGTATAATGCATGTTTTATATTCAATTATATTCTCTTTCTATTCACTTTATGTATTGGACAATCATAAGAACATGAAACATCAAGAACTTTTAGCATAAGATGATAAAATATAGTGTTGTTATGGTAATATGTTATGCTATTTGTAACATCAATATCATTTAGTTTTTTTTATTATACATTGCAGAAATGGTTATTTTCCATTTTGTCTCTTACATTTTATTTGAAAACATCATAATAGATATTACATTGTGTTGGACACAAAAAGTAGTGGAAGCTTGCCCTCATTTTGTTATGTTTACATTGAAAATTATTAATGAATCATTCTACGCTTTGTCATAGTGAAAAAACAAGCAATATCTTTTCACTGTGCACATATTATATGGGCACCCGCGGGCGACCAGCAACCCGTTGGGTCGGGTTTGGGTGTGCTACTTCCACACTCGTTTAACATTGGGTCTTTTTGACCCGCACCCGCGAGACCCAAACCCGCAACGACCCAACCCAAACCCAACCCACCCACCCGTTTGACAGGTCTACTCATGAGCCTAGACTTGACAAGCAAGAAGAAGAACCCAAGCAAGAAGAGAAGGAAGCCAAGAAGATCAAAGATAGTGCTTTCAAAGCACAAGTGGAGGTTGTCATCCTTCAGCAACAACTTGCTTGTCGGACTTCTCCCTCCTCCTCTAGTGAAGATGAAGGCCCTAGTGAGCATGAAGCCAACTACATCAAGGGAAAATACATCAAGGGAAAGAAAGCCTCCTCCTCCTCTACTCTGAGATGCTACAAGTGTGGCCAAAAGGGGCACTACAAGAGTGAATGCCCAACGTCAAGAAAGTCAAACCATAAGAGCAGCTCTAAGAAGGAAGAGGAATACAAGAAGGAGAGAAAATAAAAGAGGAAGGACAAGAAGGAGAAGATGTATAAGAATGTAGATCATGCAACTTGGGGAGCTTCATCTTCAAGCAGCTCTAGCTCGAAAGAAGATGGAGAGTGCCACCTTACTCTCATGGCCTCTACAAGTGAATATATTGGTGAGGTAAGTGAGGTAAGAGATGTAAGCTTACATGAATTGTCTAAAGAAGCAATTATTGACATTCTTATTTCTACCCATTCATCTTTTGCTAAATGTAAATCTAAAAGAAAACGGTTAGAAAAAATTATTCATGATCTTTCTACTAAGCTTAAAATTTTGGAATTGAATGAGAATACAACCTTGAGAGTATTGATAATTTGCAAGGGTAATATCTTGATCTTGAAATCCAATACAATGGGGTTGAAGTTGAGAATGGTATCTACCTTAAGAACATTGAGAATCTTAAGTAAGAAAACCAAAATTGCCTTAAGGAGCTTGATTTGCTTAAAATTGAAAATGTTGAATTTAAGTTTCTTATTAATGCTCATATAGAAGAGAGAGATGTCTATCTCAAAGAGATTCAAATACTTAAAACTAAAAATGCTAGGTTGCTTAGTCAAGTGAATGATCTATCTTCTAGACCTTTGTTGCCTAGTGTTAATGTTGATTCTATCTCTCTTGAAAAAGATTCATATCTTACTAAAGCTTTATGTCTTAAGGATGATCGTGTACATGTTAGGGATGTCATATCTAGTTTATCTTCTACTATTTTTTTTGAATGATGATAACCATATATTGAGAGCATCCCTATAGAAATTCCTCAAAGGGAAGAACTCCCTAAATGAAATCCTTGACCATTCTACCAAACAAAGTGGTACTAGTGGTTTGGGATTTGTAGGATGAACATCAAAGGGAAAGAGAAAAGCCAAAGGTAAGAAAAAGGCTAAGGAGACCTCTTTCTTTTTAGGAGAGTCTTTCGGCACTAAGAATCATATGGTTTGCTCTTATTGCAAATGTGATGATCATTACTCTAATTATTGTCCTTGCAAGCCTAAGGGGACCAACCCAAAGATTAAATGGGTCCCCAAGATAACTCTGGATCCCAATGTTTGAGTTGTGAACCGATATTCTCCTTTCTTATAGGAAAAGGGTAGATGGATTGTTGATAGTGGCTGCACAAAGCACATGATCGGTGACTTAAGCCATTTCAACAATTTCACCAAGAAGAAAGGAGGATCGGTCACCTTTGGGGACAACAAGAAAGGTAAAGTCAAAGGTGAGGGTGATGTAGGTGAATCCTTGTGCATCAAGAATGTTCTTTTTTTGGATGGCCTACATCACAATTTAATAAGTGTTAGTCAACTTTGTGATAATGGTTACCTTGTGCTTTTTACTTCCTTTGAATTCTTGATTCTAGATTCCCTCACCTACCAAGTTATATATAAGGGAACTAGAAGTGGTAATATTTATGTTATTTTCCTTGACTCTATTAAGCATGTGGTTGGTAGATGCTTAGTAGTCAACTTGAATGATATTTCTCTTTGGCACTGTCAGCTTGGTCATGTAAATATGCATCATTTGAAGAAGTTGAGCAAAAAGGACTTGATCAAGGGACTTCCTAAATTGGATTTCAAAAAGGATGAGGAATGTCAACCTTATACATAAGGAAAGTAAACCAAGTCCTCCTTCAAATCCAAAGGAGTCCTTAGCACCAAGAGAGCTCTTGAGCTTCTTCATATTGATCTATTTGGACCAATGAGAATGCAATTGCTTCATGGTTTTAAGTATTGCCTTGTTATTGTCAATGATTTTTCTAGATATACTTGGACCTTATTTCTCATTTCCAAGAGTGATACACTTGATGTTTTCTCGAGCTTTTATAAACAAGTTGAGAATGAAGCTTATTGTCACATTATTTCTATCCGTGGTGACCATGGGGGAGAATTTGAAAATGATCTTTTTGAGCATTTTTGTCATGAATCGGGGTATGCACACAACTTCTCTTCACCTCGAACACCTCAACAAAATGGGGTTGTAGAGAGGAAGAATAGGTCTTTATAGGAGATGGCTAGGACCATGCTTCTTGAGTATGATACTCCTAAGAAGTTTTGGGCTGAAGTTGTCAGTACCTCTTGTTTTGTGCAAAACTAGGTTTTTACTCATCCTTCACTTAAGAAAACCCCCATGAGCTATGGTGTGGTAGGAAGCCTTCTATCGAGTATTTCCATGTTTTCAAATGTCCTTGTTTTGTTTTGAATATGAAAGATTCTCTTGACAAGTTTGATCCAAAATTGTATAAGGCTTTCTTTCTTGGCTATAGCACTACTAGCAATGCTTATAGATTTTTTAATGTTTCACTTACTAAAGTAGAAGAATCTATTAACGTAAAATTTATTGAGAGTAACCCCTCTATTCTCAAAGATATTGTTCCAAATGATGATGTTGCAGGTGAAGTAATTCCTATCCTTACAGAACTCAACATCACCCAAAAGGGAAAAGAGGTGGCTGCTCAAGAAGAAGACAAAGATGATGAAAAGAAGGATCCAACTCCCCAGTTTGCAAAGAATCATCCAAAGGAATTGATTTTAGGTGATTCATTTGAAAGAGTGAAGATGTGGGTTGTATTCAACAAAGAACAATCCAACAACACTTTCATCTCACAACTCGAGCCTAAGAATTTCAAAGAAGCTCTTGGGGATGAAGAATGGATCCTAGCTATGCAAGAGGAGTTGGAGCAATTTGAGAAGAATAAAGTGTGGACCCTTGTGCCAAGACCAAGTGATAGAAAGTACATTGGCACCAAATGGGTCTACCGCAACAAGCTAGATAAAAGCGGCAAAGTGGTAAGAAACAAAGTAAGGATAGTAGCTCAAGGATACAATCAACAAGAAGGTATAGAACTTGATGAGACATATGCACCTGTAGCTAGACTTGAGTCCATTTGTATGTTGCTTGCCTTTGCTAGTTCTTTTTTTATAAAGGGTGCTCGCCATTTTATTAATTGATCAAGTCATTTTCCACAAGTACAAGGATCTAACCCTCAAACCCCTCATTGACAATATGAGGGTTAACAAAATGACAGGCTAAAGAGACCAAGGCATGTGCTACTCTATTGCCTTGCCTTCTAACAAAACATAAATTGAATGAAAGGAAACTATGAGAGAGATCAATAATGTAACGAATGATAATATCTTCATAGCCTCGTCCCCCATGTACCTTCTTCACTGTCTCCACCAACAGCAAACAGTCTATCTCCACCACTACGTCCATGTAGCCTTCCCTAAGAGCGAGTCGCATGTCATGTAAAGCAGTCGTACCCTCTGCACTAAGCATTGAGTACGGCTGCTCTAGCCGACACTGGAAAGTCCACAAGAGTTGTTCATGCTCGTCCCTAATGGCTGCTCCGCAACCATTGTCCTCTGCCATGGTGAGAGATGTGTCTGTATTGATCTTCATGTTGTTCGGTGGTGGGCGTCGCCATGTAACCAGTCCAGGCACCATAGTTGAATGAACCACAGTTGTGTGGTACCATGCATGATCCGCCACCAGGTTGATGAAGCTAGCCGAAAGACCCGGAAGATAGGGTGGATGTTCATCAAATAGGGCTTTATTCCTTACTGTCCAAGCCACCCACAAAAGAGTATCTCCCTCATCCTTGCGTCAGTTGTCCCCATCCTCGAGTAAGCTCCTCATGAAGCTCCCTACATCATGTCCTCCTAGATGTCCCATCCATTCGATTTCACCCGTCGCCCATATCTGCCTTGCTCGGTCACAGTGTAAAAGTGCATGAGATATATCATCCCGATGTCCGCAATGGTGGCAGCTGTCTTCCTACATCACCTGTATTCTCATAAGCTCCGCCTTGGTGGGAAGAATGTTCCTAAGAGCTCTCCAGAAAAAGTATTTCAACTTTGGTAGACATCCATGTTTCCATAGTTTTTTTCAAATCTCTGTATCCACGCCATCTACCAAGTCCGCACACGCACAAATGAGGAAATAAGCACTGCGAACTGAGAACATACCACTACACTCCTTGTCCTAGAAAAGGATGTCCTCTTCATTCCATTATGATAGTGGAATGTTGAGAACTCTCCTAGCAATATGAATGGGAAAACAAGACTCCACCACTTCTGTATTCCATCTCTTTAGCTCCCTACATATTAAATCATTCACCATCATGTACTCCACTGGTCCGTTCATCAAATACTGGTGTACATTGCCGTCGAGTTGTGGTATCCACCTATCCTTGTATATATGTATACTTTCCCCATCACCCACCCTCCAAAGAAAGCCATTCTTCACCTGCTGCATGGCCCCCCATATGGTCCTCCAAGTATAGTTGGGATTCCCCCCCAACTTCACGTACAGAATGGATGAAGACCTAAAATGTTTCTCCTTTAAGATCTGGGCAGCAAGAGTCTCATCGTGTACAGCCAACCTCCATCCTTGTTTAGCTAGAAGCGCTTGGTTGAAAGCTTTCAAGTCTCGAAACCCATCCCTCCACAATCTTTGGGCCTACATAACCTCTCCCAACTCATCCAGTGAATCTTCCTCACCCCTTCTTTGGAACCCCACCAAAATCTTGCCATCATCGCATGAATTTCATCAATAATACCTTATGGAAGCTTGAAGATGCTCATAAGATATGTCATAATAGCTTGGATAACCACCTTGATCGACACCTCTTTGCCTGACCTAGAGAAAAATTGTTCTTTCCACCCCTACAACTTTTCCACACTTTGTCCTTTATCACAGCAAACACTAGCTTCTTAGATCTCCCCATCACCATAGGAAGTCCAAGATACTTCGCATGCATGTCTACCTCCCTTACTTGCATCCGGCTCTTGATCATCTCACGCCTATCACCTGTGATATTCGCACTAAAGGAAACTTCCGTCTTCTCATAATTCATTTTCTGTCTGGAATGCTCTCTCGTATTGGCTGAAAATTTCAGCTAAAGCAGAGTATTCTTCTGAGGTAGCCCTTGTGAACACAATGCTATCATCTATGAAAAAGAGGTGAGTAACACATGGTGCATGTCTGCATATCCTTGTTCCATGAATTTTATTACCCTGTGCAGCTTTAGACAGAGAAAAGGAGAGTGTTTCAGTGCAAAAAAGAAAGAGATAGGGGGAGATAGGATCACCTTGGCGAAGACCTCTAGATGGATTTGAAGATCCTCTCCTAGTGCCATTGATGATGAACTTCTGGGAAATGCTAGTCACACACTCCATCACTTTAATCCTCCAAGTGTCCGGCAAACCCATCCTCCTCATGACCTTTTCCAAGAAAGGCCATTCCACCCTATCATAAGCCTTGCTCATATCTAGCTTGAGGGCCATCAAACCTTCATTCCCCTTCCTCTGGTGCTTCATAGTATTGAAAGTTTCATAAGAAACTAGAGTGTTGTCTGTGATCATCCTCCCTCCTATAAAGCACTTTGATTTTCTAAAATTGTATCATTCATCCACAGTTTAATTCTATTTGCCACGATCTTGGTAATGATTTTGTAAGAGACATTGCATAGGCCGGTTGGGTGATATTTTGAAAACCAAACCGGGTTGTTTGTCTTAGGAATGAGCACAATATCCATTTCATTAATTTTCTCTAGACTACATCCCCTTTCCACCATTTAGAAATAAAGGACAGCAAGCTATTTTTAATTACCCCCCAAAACTTCTGGTAAAACATTGCTTTCATCTCGTCAGGACCTGGGGCCTTGTTTGGGTGCATTTGTTGTAGAGCTTTCCATACCTTGGCCTCCTTGGGGACATGATCTAAATCTGAAAATGCAACTTCAAGAACCACCCGCGGCAATCCCTCTAGAAACTCATCCATTCCCGAAGGATTAGAACTGGAGAAGAGAGAATTGAAATATGTTGAAAAATTTTAGCAATAGAATCCGTCTCCGCGTGCCAACTGTTGTCCTCCTTGAAGAGTTTGTCTATAGTGTTACTTCACTTCCTTTGACTGGCTTTGTGGTGGAAGTACTTTGTGTTCATGTCCCCATCTTTCATCTCATTGGTTCTGGCCCTGGCTAACCAATAGCTCTCTTCCATCTGTTGAAGTTCATGCAACTCTTTATCTAACCCCTCACATTCATGTAACATATCATTAGAAGGTGGTCGATTTTGAGCCTTGCAAAGCCTCTTTTCTATCTTTAGAATTATCCTTTTGATATTCCCAAATTTATTCGCCGCCTACCCTGCCAGCTTTCATGCACAAATCTTTGTCTGCCCTATGAGACCCAAATCTTGGTTGCTATCCCAAGCCTGTGTGACTACCTCCTCACACTCCAGTGAAGAAAGCCAGAAGGTTTCAAACCTAAACCTTCTTCTATGTTGCCACTACCCCTATCTTCTACGTTCCACCCACAAAAGAATCTTTCCATGGTCAGAATTGAGAATAGGAAAGTTTTTCACCCTTCTAATATTAAAGATATCACACCATCTCCTGTCCTCCAAGAACCAGTCCAATCTTTCCAGAATCAGACTGTTCGCATGCAGCCCTCTCTTCCAAGTGAACTTGTTCCCTGTAGAACCCAAATCAATCAGCTGGCATTTGTCTATAGCCTCCCTGAAGTTGTGCATCTGCCATTCATTCCTCAGTTGTCCGCCCTTCTTTTCATCATGAGAAAGAATTTCGTTGAAGTCCCCACCTAGCACAATAGGCCACCTAGCCTGAGCATAAATGTCCTCCGTCATCTTCCAAGTGTGATATCGTTCATGTGTGGCTGCCCACCCATAGATACCAACAAAATATAAACACTCCGGACTGCCCTCAACTCCCACCACCGCACTGATATGGTGGTTAGAGAAAGACTTCACTGTGACATCATCCCCTCGCCTCCACAACCCCAAACCTCCCGCCCTTCCTCTACTGTCAACACTAAAGCCTGAGTTGAAACCACACTTCCTCCTCACCGCCTCCTGATTGTCTCCTCTACACATAGTCTCCATAACGAAGACCAAGTCAGGCATCTCTCTCCAACACCTCCTCCTAAGAGAGTCTACCGTCCCAGGGTTTCCCAGACCTTGGACGTTCCAGCATAGGGTTTTCATTGCCCTTTAGGGGCTTGGACCTCCCCAGTGCCCGCTACTGAAAGAAGAGTTAGTTCAGCATGTACCTCAACTCTCACTCTTTTGGCCCCCTCCCCCATCGACCCTTCCGCCTCCAAATGCTCTTCATCCTCACCCCCTCTTCTCCTCTTTCCCCACCCATGATACTTCAACCTACTCTTCCCTTCACCCTCCCCCCCAACTGACGAGTCCCAATCCTTGTCAGCCTCCTCACCTTTCTGACCTTCCCCCCATTATCCTTTCTATTGTTCAGTGACATCCCCATAGTAGGTGTCACCTCTACATGACCCCTAGAAGAAGTCTCCTCCTTGCTCATGTCCCCCTTCCCCCTGCCCATCCCTAGATCAGGTGTTATATTGTCTCTCTCATTAGGTTGTTCTTCATGTGTGATCATCTCTGTAACGGCCTCTACTCCACCTTGGAAAGCGCTGCTGGCTATCTGCCTCCTGCCCGGAGGTGTCCTCGACACCCCATTAAACTGTCTATCGCTTCCCTGATGAGTATACAGTGGATTTTGTGTCATGCCATCCCCTACTGCCTTTTGACCACTGCCTTCCCGATCCGCGCACTACACAAAGATTTCCTCCAAATCTTCCATGGACATTGAGTCGGCTGCATCCCTAACTCCTTTGAACCCTGATGAATCGAATTATGATTATGATGCCTACCATTGCCTCTGTCGTCATCGTGTGCATGGATGCTTCTTTCATCACCGCGCGTCACTGCTAGTTTGGAGGTGAACCTGAGCTCCTTGCTCGCGCTCTCCCTCCCATAGATCTCCTCCTTGATCGGTATGTTCCATTGTTTAGTCGGAGAAGCTTTGATCCACAGCCCCCATAGTCGCGGGGTCAATCCATCCTCCTCCTCCTCGTCCTCTTCCCCCACAATCTTTCTCTAGGTGTGTGATCACCCCACATAGGTAGCAAAACGTTGGAAGTCTTTCGTATCGGATCTCGACCGTCACGATCCTTCCCTCCCTATCTCGGATCTTTTGTTTCTGTCAGATCGTCCTGGTGATGTCGAGCTCGAATCTCGCACGGCACGACGGCCCCCAGCCAAGATCGTACATGTCCACCGCACTCACCGGAACGAGTTTGCTAGCCACCGCCATGATGGCCTCTTCCGACCTGTACCCTAGGGGCAAGTTGTAAAGACGGACCCAGAACTGGCAGTGGTTGAGGATCATCTTCGTCGGTGTATCTTCTGCCTTGATGTCCTGGACGACCAGCAGGTGGTTGTCAAAGTTCCATGGCCCCTCATCCACGACCTTCTCCTTGTCCTTCTAGTGAAGAAACTAGATGACGAAGAGGTTATTAGATATCTGTCGGAAGCTTGCTCCTCTCCGTAAGGACCAGGCATTGATCATGGTTCTCTTGAAGGCTAGAAAATTGTAAGGTTTTCTCATCGTCAACCTGCCGACCAGGGCCAGTGTGATATGCTCACTACCCTATCCATCTACCATCTCCTTCATATCCAACATGTCTGTCTCCTCCTCTTCCTGAACCCTAAGTGATGCACATCATCACACAAGTTCATCCACCATAGCGCGGAGAGTACCTGCAAAAACAAGAGCTGACGCCTCAGTGGCGAGAAAATCATGGACACGTCGTCACCCAGAGTGAACCCTAGGAGGCGGACGACCATGAGATTATGATGCCTTTGCTAATTATAAATATTTTCTTTTGTATCAAATGGATGTTAAAAGTGTGTTTTTGAATGGTACAATTGAGGAGGAAGTGTATGTTGCACAAACTCCAAGCTTTGAACATGATAGTCTACCTAACCATATTTATTTGTTGCAAAAATCTCTCTATGGACTCAAACAAGTACCTAGGGCTTGGTATGAGAAATTAACGAACTTTTTGTTAGATCATGGGCATATAATGGGCAAAGTGGATTCTACCTTGTTTCTAAAACACACTTCTAACAATTTTCTTATCATACAAATATATGTTGATGATATTATTTTTGGCGGAACTAACCTTGATCTTTGAAAGAATTTAGTGATCTTATGCAGAGTGAATTCAAAATGAGTATGATGGGTGAACTCACATTCTTCCTTGGCTTTCAAATCAAGTAAAAAGAAGATGGGAACTTCATCAACCAAGGAAAGTATACAAATGAACTGCTTAAGTGCTTTGGGATGGAGAACACCAAGCCGATGGACACACCCATGTCAAACACTACCAAACTTGATAAAGATGAAGAAGGTGAGAAGGTAGATGGGAAGCTCTATTGAGGTATGATTGGAAGTTTACTTTACTTAACTGCCTCTAGACCTGATATAATGTTTAGTGTTGGCTTGTTTGTACGGTTTTAATGAAATCATAAGAAATCACATCTTATAGTTGTTAAGAGGGTTCTAAGGTACTTAGCCAAAACCCAAAATTTTGGACTATGGATCCCAAGTCAAGGGACTTTACTCTTACAGCTTATAGTGATTCTGATTATGCAGGGTGCTTGATTGATAGAAAGTGCACAAGTGGCACTTATTTCCTCCTAGGACCATGCTTGGTGTCTTGGTACTCCAAGAAATAGAGCACCATGGCATTAATAACCACCAAGGCTGAGTACATTGCAGACGGGAGTTTTTGTGCCCAGGTCTTATGGATGAAGCAAATGCTCCAAGATTTTAACATTCATTTTGATGCTTCTCCTATCTATTTTGATAATACTAGTGCAATTGACTTGTCTTACAATCCTATATTTCATAGTAGATCTAAACATATTGAGGTTCGCCATCATTGTCTTCATGATCACATTACCAAGAAGGATATTTATATCACGTATGTGGACACAGAAAATCAGTTGGCAGACATTTTCACTAAACCTCTAGCTAAAGAGCAATTCAATTTTATTAGATCAAAATTGCTTATAACTACTTTGAATGAATCTGATATGTCTTCTAGCTAGTTTTTATCTATCATATATGTTTTTGCATCTATATTGATCATCTTTTCTTGCTAATGTGCTTAAAATCGGTTATTCATGTTGATTTTGCCTTGTTTTTCTCTTGTTTTTGGGTATTTTTTATAAACGCATGTTTTATCGCAAAATAGTACCCAATGATGAGTGATATGTGTCTAAGTATGTTCAATATATATAATGGACTGGAAAAATAAATTTAATTAGCATTCATGTGGCTAAAAATTAAGTTTGATGGTTTTAGGGTAGGTTGACCATCAGTCGAGTTTCCCCAGGACAAACTCAACTGATCCATAGCTGAGAGCTTTTTTAAAAAGTTATATTGGTCGAGTTTTTGATTTCATAGAACTCAACTGATCGTCGGGCTGGAGCACATTTAAGTTGGGTTTGGCCGACTATTCTCCCTCTCAACTAGAGAAAAGTCGACCGATTCCACTCTCTCAATCCCTAAGCTCTCAACCCTCGACCTTCCCTTCCCTTATCTAGCCCTAATATGACCTAGGGAGACCATCCTAGACCTTCCCCTTGCTAAACCTAGGTGTGTGAATGTTTTTGGTGGTGTGCTTCATGTTTTTGATCTCTTCTTCCTCTCCATTTTGCCTCCATGGCTTCCAATAGAAGGAAGAGAGTCGCCCCTAGCAGTGCACCATCCTCCTCCTCATCTTCCCGCTTGATTCCTTTTGATGAGACATTCTATGTCTCAAATGAGGTTGTTAATCAGTATAAGGACCTTCTTCCACGGAGTCTTTCCCCCTTTTGCGCCCTCTTTGAGCCTAGCCCTATACGCCAAGAGGTCATCGATCAAGTGGCAAGGTTGCTTCAAGTTCACCACCTATTTTCCCTAGGTTTCGAACATGCGTGCTTCAAGAATTCCATGACTAGCACAAAAGACGTTCACGAATTCTACGTGAACTTGTGTTGAAATTATGACACCATTGTACCCCCTTCTAATACTCAAGTTATTCTTACATCTATGATAGCCAGGAAGAAATTCCAAGTCTCAGGGGATATCCTCAATGTTTTCTTTTTAGGTGTCGATGAGAATGACACTTGTCATAAGGATTACGGAGAGTATTTTGACCTTCTTGACCCTGAGGGTTTCTACAAGCAATACGAAATCACCCTTCCTGATATGCATCGTTACTTGAAGAAACCTCAGGTCCCCTATAAGAAGAAGAGCACCCTACCCTCCTATGCCTTGGATCTCAAGAGGTGAATTCTTACCCTAGTGGTCAACTGCGACATTCATCCAAAGAAAAATCAAACAGATATTTCAGAGAACATTGTGATGATCATGTATTGCCTCTTAGAGAATGCCAGAGTCAAGTGGTCTAGATACATCCTCCACCATATGACTTGCTTCGACTCAGGCAAGAATACCTGTGGCACCCACCCTCCCTACCCTGCCCTGATATGTGGTCTTTTTTAGTTCACCACTGAGAAATATCTCTTCCATGACTTCCACTATAGACCTGTTAGAAAGGGAGTATGTATCAGTGAGACCACTATCCAGAAGTCTGTGTCTATCCTTTCCTCCATCACAGTCAGTTCATCTGCCTCTACCTCTTCTTCTGCCTCTACTGAACTTGCCTCGACCTCTACCCAAGCACCTCCACCTCCTCAACCTACCCGACCTAGTTGTGCCTCATTCCGTGTGTCCAATGAAGCCCTCATGAGTTACATGATACATCAATAGGCATAAAACCTCTAGGTCCAGGAGCACTTGCATCAGGATTTATGTTCAATCATGTAAAACATGAACATATCATATGCACACCCATATCCAATCTACCAGTTCTACTCGGGAAGTGAGTATGCCTCCTATGCATACAATCACTTTTACCATGCCCCTCCACCTGCACCTGCGATGCTGCTCCCACACCCTCTGCTGCTGGTGGACCTGCTCCAGTCATCTTGCCTCTAACAGTTGGCCCCTTGGCCACTCTGCTAGCAAGTCTTGGCGATTCTGATCCTTCCTTCCCTCAAGCCAATGAACTTTATGATCTTGGTATGACTTGGGATTAGCATAATGCTCATTGGCCTAGTCGTCACTTCGGTCCTTCTATTGATGAGGAGATGCCAAACTAGGCTGATGACAAGGATGCTAATGTTGATGTTGGTGATGACGAGGACGATGGTGTTGCATCTGATGATGGTGATGGCTCTGATGGTTTTGTTGGTGACTCCGGTGATGAAGGCAATGTTTTTGCACCTTCAAATAGAGATGATGACTACGAGCCTGATGTTGAGGATGATGATGTTGTAGATATAGATAGCTTAGATATCTAGATGTTCTTAGTTTTTAGTCTAGTTTGCTGATCCTATATATATTTCTATGCTATTTTGTATGAGAAACATCTAGGCACATGATCTGAGCTATATTATTTTATCTTTTTAGCTTTCATCGTCCTCGCTTGTAGTTCCTTTATGAGAACTCGCATCCTGGGTTGTAATCGATATTATATGCACTCTTACTCTTTGATCTGTTATATCCTATGAGTTGGTGCCATGTTTCACAATATTTTGATTATGACTTAGCTTGTGTGTTTTTCTCGTCTCTATTTGATGTATGCTTATGAGATTGCATGTTTGGATATCTTCTTGGTTGTGTTTGAATAAGACTTATTTTTTTCTGCTCTTCTACCCCCCCCCACTTCCTTTTTATAATGTCAAAAGAGGGAGAGAACTTTCAATGTCTTGAAACTCAACCATATTGCTTTTATTGCTTATGTGATCCTTTTCTTGTTCATTATATGCTTTATCATGTGACTTGCTAAAGGACCATATAGTACATATATGTTATATTTCTTTATGTAGAAAGACTAACTATGCAGGTTAAAGTGAGCATAGATTGAGGGGGAGCAATTCACATTGTTCAAATTTTGAATCCCCTTACAATTCACAACGCAAAGGTATAATTTCAATATCCTTTTAAATATGAATGAGGAATGGTTTGTCATTGTCAAAAGGGGGGAGAATGTTGACCTAAAGGTTATACATTGTCCATATTTTCATAATGACTTAACCATTCCATTCATATGTATCTAATATGTGCATTCAAGATTGATTTCCGGCTTTAGGTACATGAAAAGGATCAAATTACATAAGCCCTATCTTGTCCAAGTTCAAGTCAAATGCAATGCAAGTGTGCTAATGAGGAAATCACTTTAAATTGCCTTAGAAGAATTTTGTAATCACTTTTATTGATGATATGACTTGTAACTAAGATGAGAAAAATATGTGGGACACTTAATACCAAATTTTAATCACTTTATAGCCAAATTATAAAATCGATCACAGGTTGTTGAACGGTCAAGTTACAATCTCGACCGATCCTATGGTTGATTTTATGAAGATGGCCATCGGTCGAGTTGTGCATTCATAGAACTCGACCAACCAACTCACTGAGAAAATTTGATTTTGCCTGATCGGTCGAGTTTTCTAGAACAAACTTGACCAATAGTTTGAAAATTGGCTTTATCTTTTAGTCGATCGGTCAAGTTACCTTTATTGAAACTTGACCAAATGCATTGTACAAAAAATGCAGAAAAAGTGATTATAACCATTGGTGACTTGTTTGGGGTGAATATAGATCCCTTTCTTTGAGGAAAATGGTTATATTTCGGCCCTAAGTGTTCCCCAACTCAAGGAAGCACCCCCAGCTATAAATAGGACCCCTTGGAGTTCATTCTAAGTTTTCTCATTCCATACATTCAAGGTCCTTGCTATAGTTGAGTGTGCTACTACTCCTTGAGCCCCTTTCTCTCTCTAGTTTACACTTCATTTCATGATTTGTGAGTGATTTAGGTTTATTGTAAGAGAGCTCCACCCTTGTGCATGTAAAGCTCTCAATCTTCCACTACTTCCCTATCCCCTTTCCTACATGAAGAAAAGGTGAAGCAAGCTCCATCGAGTGAAGAAGGAGATGTAGTTGGTCCTCTTCAAGGTTGATGAAGAGGTGATGATCTTCTCCAGGTGAAGGAGAAGGCAAAGGTTGAAGATCCAAGAGGAGAAGCAAAGTCCTTCAAGGCGGAAGACTTGAGCTTGAGTGGGTAAGACCTTGGTAAAGGTTGAAGACTCAAGCTAAGTGGGTTTGCCCTTTGGTATGGTGGATATCTCCTTGTGGTTGGATGGGTAAGTCCTTTGGTGGTCATATGTTGTAACTCTTATTGGTGATAATATAGAGAAAAGAACTTGCAAAGTCCTAGAGGTTGACCTCTCTAGGTAGTGAACTGACTCACTTCTAGTTTGAAGTGTGGAACCACTATACATCCCTTTGTCAAGTGCTTGCTATCAATCACTCTCATCCTTGCTATGCGTGTTAGATAGGACTTCAAATTGCAATTAAGCTATTGCCTTAAACTAGATATAATTTGAAGGTCTAATCTGTTTTGTGAGAAATTGTGTAGCTCTATTCACCCCCCCCCCTATAGCACTTAGATCTAATAGTGATCAATAATGAAAATGTAGTAGACAAAAGATGATATCATGAAAGTAACTAGGATGTGGTTATGGCTTGAACTAAATTCAAGCACCAATATTAGTCATAAGGTGTGGAATTTGGATAACAATAAAAGATCGTTAAAGATATCTAAGTAGGGTTTCTAACCCTAAGACGTGAATTAAGATGAGTTATCACTCACCATGAGCTTACTAGATGTGAATTTTGGGGATAAAATTTCTTTTAAGGAGAGGTGAACGCAATATCCTCAATTTTGGTAAAATTGAATGATATAAAGATAAAGCATGTTTAAATAAATAACTCTCCATAATGGTATTATTGGTGGAATAATAAGTTTGATCACCTTTGTGGCATGGGTTCTTGTGGCACAAGTTAAACAAATAAGAGCTTTTGCACATAAATAAATAACAATGGCTTTATGAATTAGTAAATAAGTGAAATACGATATAATTGTCAAGTTTCCAAGGGAAAATTAAATACATGGCATTGTAGATAATTAAAGGAGTATGTATCTAGCCAGTTTGTAAACACAATGTGAAGGAACCAAATAACATTATCTCATTTTAACATTTATATATTTGAAAACAATAATGAAAAGAAAGAGGATTATAGAATTGGACATTCCATGAGATAGTGGCACTATTTTAAATAATTGAGCAAGTGTCGACATCACAATAAATCCCAACATATTAGATACAATTTGAGATGATATTAATGAATTTCTATTCTTGATTTAAGGGAGAAAGAAGGAATAGTCTAGAATTCATGATCAACTAGACAATAATATGATATGTTTTAATTCATGACCTTTTGATATCAACCAAATAGAGTTGGTAAGTTAATTAAAGAAATACTTGAATGGACATGTGAATCACTAGATTGGAAATTTGTTAAATGTTCTCCTTTGTGACAAGTAAAATAGTTTTCCCATGAATATATTTTATAACTGAGAGAAAGGGGAAGGAGACCAATGGAAGATAAGAAAAGGAATATTTTAATTGTGTACATGACAAAGGAATTATGGAAATAGAAAGAAAAGAATGGAAAGAATGTAATTTTCATCTATATTGGTGGATTATGACCACAGTTGTCTCATCAGTGTATGTACATATTTCCTCTTACCCTACCCCTCCCTTCCATCAAACTGGTAGTCATTAGGTTTTCTTGGGACATGTATATATAAGGACCACGAGAGCCATCATTTCCATAGTAGCACCCAACGCAAAGAGATGTTCCCTTACACCTGCATGGGCAGTAAATGGCAGAGGGTTCCCTGGAGGAACACCAGATCGATGGAGTATCCTCGCCTCCCATCAACCTTGGTCGTCTCCATTGTAGGGACCCCAGGCCCATGTTGTGCTCCTCTGATCAGAGTCACAGTCTCTGGCAGCATGGTTGGCTACAGATCCGGCTAGATATGTGCAAGCTTCCAAGCAGTGCATGAGGAATTGTGAGGGCTTCCATGTTCCCTCCTTGATCGGCTCTGTGACACCAGGTAACCACTCACTAATTTGGTTGTAGTAGTTTCTTACTCTTGTAGTGTATAGACCATAGGTCTTGCCTTCCTTTTCTTCGACCACATCCACCCACAACCATTGCTACTCTAAGATCAGTAGGGTCCCTCAGAGTCAAACCAGTTGCCTCTGATTCCTAGGAGTCGGGAACTGTGAAACTGCTCTGGTAGGGTGCCGCTAGCATCGTCCAGTTCTTAGGGTGGCAGGTTCACGCAAGGTGGAGACGGATTACACTGAAATGACCTAACGACCCCTGAGAGTTTACACAAAACAAGAGGTAAAGAGTGTCTTTTCCATGGAACCCCCCTCCCCTCTCAAGAGAATAGGTAAATTAGATCATTTTGATGATGTGGCGGCTAGTGATTGGTCTAGATGTGTATAACTTGAAATAATTATAGAAAATACTCTATGGATTGGTATATAGCAAAACTATATATCAAATTGATCAGGAGAACACGTAGAATCCAAATAAAATATATTTAAAGCATGATTAAGATTTATTTTCCAAAAAGTAGTGCAAAGATGGGTTTAAGTGGTGATTAATGTACTTGAACCCTAAGTTTGTATAATAATGTGTTTGAATATGATAAAAATGATCACTTTGTCATAAGAACTTTGTTGCACATAATGGGATTATAAAATGATCATTAACAAAATGATTATAGTTAGAGTTGCTAATGTGAATAACCATATGTATGTGTAATAAGGGTTAAAGGTCATATCTTGCTATGATTTTAAGAAACCAACCTAATCCAAGTAATCATCATGAAAGGATATAATATTGGGTATAGTAATTAGGATCTTGAGCATCAATGATGTCACTTGTTGTAACCTTAATGTGGCTAATATGATATAACTTTTCACGATGTTATAAAATAGTAGATGTGATGATCATGGTTACACTTAACATGAATTAAGTTATTAAGTCATTAGATCAATAATCATGGGAATTAGGGTTTTGAAACATAATCATGATGATAACTCGAAACCAAGGAAACCCTAAACCCTAGATTAGGCTCGAGTAGGGTTTAATGTAATTAATATGTGGTGGTGACACTTTAGGAATTATATTCGTGCAGATTAAAATGTGGATTGCTTGATTTGCTTGTTGATTGGATAATATGGTTGAAGTTTATTCTACATGATAATCTGCATGGCTCACCATCTAGGTACATGGTTACGCCTAAGGTTAATCGCTTTAGTTTTTCGACGTTTCTTCACAATTTCTCGAGGATTGAAAAACTAAAATGTTGGATGTTTATTTAGCTTAGTTCAATTATAATGCCAATTTATATTTGCAAGTTTTGTTGGAATATATGTTATTATTTACTTGCATATTTTGGATGCACCCCACGTACCAGTATGGCAACATATTGATTATGTATTTGTTTCACACGGTTTTAGGTATAAGGTAATATACATGATTAAGGGACATGAAGATAAAGATCAAAATGTCATGAAAGCATTAAAGATTTAAATGGAGGACTTATCCAGTTGTTTCTTATCAAAAGTTCAGTCTTAATGATAGAAAATTCATGTAAGAATTTTATAAATGATATTTATGAATTAATGAAATTGTTTCCTATTATTTATTATTTGTTAAATATAGATCCTTGGGTAATTTTTGTAGGTAACGAATCTCATATTTTTGGCCTTTCTTAATTGGGGGTTGCTGAAAAGTGAGGTCATTACAGGGAGGTTGATTGAGGGAGCTTGCTCGGAGCTACTTCAAGGGGTGAAGGATGCTCCAAGGTGATTGACGCTACTTCAAGGAGGTGAAGGTTGTGTCAAGGTGGTGGAGGTGGATCATAATCCTCTCTTTTGGGTTCTCTTCCGCATCCTGGTAAAGAAGAGGTGTAGGTGAAGTGATCGTATTTTATTGTAATTCCTTGAGAGGTAATAAAATTGATCACTTGCAAATCCCAATTGGAGACAATTAGGTAGTGGACTGACATCCTTCAATTTAAAGGATGGAACTACTCTAAATTGCAAGTCTCTTCCTTGTGTCCCTCTCTCTCACACAATTTAAGTTTTAAATCAATTTTAAAATTATCAAAAGCTATATTCACCCCACCCCCTCTAGATCTTTCAAAATTGTGGCACACCCGTTGGAACACATTTTTTAAGACATCTTATGTTGGGATTGTACATCATTAAAAATACTATATACTTATCCCACATGACATTTTTATGATATCTTTATATGACCCTCAGTTGCTTTTTGGTTGCATTGAAAACAAGAAACTCAACATCTGACTTCCTACTCAAGTAATAAATCTTTATAAACTCTGCCCTTCGACAACTGACATCACAATGTGATAGCTTCCCCAAAACAACTCTTTGTCATACTGATTCACACAATAGGAGACAAATTCCATTACTGACATTCTCCCTTCTTTATCTAATGATAAAACCATTTTGTGGTTTTGGGGGATCAATATTTAGTGGCTAAAGCATACAAATTTTTCTCCTTCCTAGGTGTAGAATCCAATTAAGGGAGGGGTGGAATCGGTGCTTTAAGTGCCCGCCCAAAATATTATTCACAAGTGGCTCATGTCTAACAAAAAACTTCTCTTTGGTAAGAATGGACACAAAAGAGTCATCACATTTGTTGAAACCACTTTAAAGATACCACTAACAATCCACTTGAGGTTTTCTTTTTGATAGACTTTATATCTTACCTTCCAAATGGGATGGTCATATTTTGTTTGAAAATTCCCATTGTACTTGTTCAGACTAGAAACTTGATTTATCCACTCTGGCTTCTAGCACTTTTCAAAACTTGGTATGAAAGAAACCTACATTCATTTCATGATTCTCACAATAACATTGACTATATTCACACTTCTTTTCTACAAATAGATTATATAGCTTGCTTCTTTTATAGTCATAAACAAGACTTTGATTGTCATTGACGACAGGAATGATATGACCACTAAAGGGTGTTCCTTCCTTCAAGTCAATACCAAGAGCTTTTGATGAAGATGAAGCTTGAGCCTAACCATGTACTATCATCGATATATCTACAATTGCATTGACCATCCCTTGATGGTCCTTCCATATTGATGATGCATTCATTTCTTTTGTTCTTACGAGGCTCCTCTTTCATCTTTCGTTGTTCTAGGTTGCCTTAAGATGAGCCCATCCCCAACAAAGTTACCAAGCATGTGGAATGTTCATCCCATATTTTTTTAATATTTCCTTGAACTACATCCTTTCACATTAGAGAGTTTACTTCTGATCTCCCTCTTTAATAAGTTTTATTACCCGCAGACCTGTAAATCAATATTCATAATCCACAAATTTGATCCGAATTCAAACCCAAAATTTTCAAAAAGAATTCGACATCCGCAAACTTCAGATCGGATTTCAGATATCAAGCTTCAAATCCAAATTTTTCTAATCAGATTTTGGATGTTGATGTATCCTCTCCAAAAAAAATCTGAATTCGATAAATGTGTACATATATTATTAGATCCATAATTTATATATAGATATATAAAGATATACACTTTATCATATATATTTAATGTAATATCAATTATTTCTATATATAATATACTTATTAATATTAAATCTATGATTTTGAATTTGAATTGGATATTTATCTGAAATACTATCCAATTCAGATCGGATTCGGATACTAATATATGATATATGTGTATTCACTCCGTATTCAATCCGTTTATAGGTGGAAATACCAATTATAGCATTTGTGATTATTGATTTTATTAAGTAAGAAGTAATTAATGCTTTTTACAGAAAAAGGAATTATGTATTCCGTTCAACTTCTCTTTGATCATTAGTTGAACAGATCAGTACGTGCTTTCCCGGAAGCACTAGGTGGCAACTTTCTATTGATGACAACATTATAATTCTCCTTTATCCCAGCATCAATAGAGCTTGTGTTACGTGTCTCCTGATGGCAAACTTTAGTTGATGACAATATAATCAAAATGAAATGCAGATGTCTGAACATAGTCATACCATGTGCTCCATATTCCATAACACCAAATCGTTGATAAGAGTCATATTGACATCAACAAAATACATCTGCGAGAAAAACACTCTTCTACGTAATCTCCGTATTTCCAAATTGATGCCATGTATAACTTCTATGAGGGGTGAGGAAGATATTTTAGCTGGGCTATAGATAGAGAGTTAACGATCTTGCACCACTTTTAGGAACATCATCGACAGGTCAGTTCAAAACACTCTAGAGAAAAAATCATATCTGAACAGCCTTTCTCAAGAAGAGACCGAAGCCCACCGAGGAAGACGATCGCCGTTTCACCATGAAGAAACTCTATTCCAAAAGAAACAACAATGCATGGAAAGGGAACCCGAGGGAGAGGGCCGGCATGTTAGCCAAAAGAGCCAACAGCAACTGCTACCCCAGGATTGGCTCCGCACACCTGGGTTGCTATCCTGGGGGGGAGATGTTTTACTACAACATGAGAAAGATATGAGAGTGGAAAACAATCATTTTCCACCTGCACAATTGGCTTCTATAATCACTTGTAAGTCTTCAACAAAGAGTGCTCAGCCTTATTATTTAGAAAAAGTTGTCCACTTGAAGTAGAAAGCCAGAATGTACTTGGCCTTATTCTAACTAAAACAAATACATTACATAAGTTACTACCTTCCACAAGTAGCACGTTTAAAGATTGGCACGTGGAAGCTGAGATGCATTGATAACATTCACCCGGTGCCAGGATGTGTTCAGTATCCCTCTCAGATTCCATATGGTGTCCACATCTTCTGGTTGCACATTAGCAGCAGAATCAACCTGAAAGAAGTTGTACAAAGCCAAGGACAAATGAAATATTTTATTTTGCACAAAAAAGAGAAGGTAATTAAGGTAGGTTACTCTATCATCCAATCAATCGAGCACACTTATATTTAAAAAGCATTTCACAGAGAATCCCACATTTTGAAAAACGCAGGTCAGTTACAGGTCGGTTTTTTTTTCCAGGAACCAACATGCATCCCTCGTAGAAGGCATGGAGAAACCGTTTTTATATTTTATTTGGTAGACATCAGTTGTGAAATTCATTACTGCTAATCAGTAAGTTTGAGAAAAGGAAATATAACATTGTGGGCAACAGAATGACTAATTGATAAAAACCAAACAGGACAAGAGAAGCCATACATACCGCTTTGACAACTATCTGCCCATGATCTGGTATGTCAACGACAGCCTTGAAAAGGACCCAAGCCCACCTATCACTGCACACGTCATCAGGTATATAGTTGATCTCATCCTTCTGGTGTCTTGATGCTTCGAACCAAGTTTTGCCGCCATCAACAGATATGTCTACCCTCTCTATACCACGCCCACCTCCAGACAGGGCATATCCAGCAACAACATACTGCCACATGAGTTAAGCATTAGTTTCTGTCAGGGCATAAATATCTATTGAAGATATATGAACAGACTAACCCTGCTTTGCTTTGTGATAGTAATATCCTCCAGAGAACAGATGGCAGACTGCCAAAGAGAATGTAAGACGTCAGTTTGGACAACAAATATTCAGGATAGACAAAAAGGTTTTATAAAACATCATATTCTTTAAAATAATGGGTTCGTCTGCACTAAAAGGTAGCATTAAATACTTATAATTTATCTAAATAGGAGAAAGTCCATATGGGCATCCTAAATATATCCATTCACTGTGCAAGAGGAAGAAATAAGTCCATTTTCAAACAAGAAATAAATATACATGAACTGGTAATAGCCATCAGACTGCTACCATCATATTAAACCATGTGGACAAGTATTTATAAGAAATTATCATTTTAGCAATGTCATGCCAGCAATAGAAGACAAAAAGATTTTGCCACTCCATTATTTATAGAAGGCACACCAAATCAGTTTAGTGCTTCAAGCTTACTAGTTATAAACAGGATATGCTGAGATCACTCTCTGACTGAGAAAAATTTTGGTTACCCCGTGGTGACAGAATTAGAAGGATAAATTATGCAAAGAGAAACCAAAAAAGGTAGCGTAAATATGATATCAGAATATTCTCATTTATAAAGAAATTTAGCCTAGACAATTCTTGTTTCTGTGTCAGTTTCACTCCCACGGAACAGAGTGAAACAATGAGTGACAATGTGAATAAAAGGAGAAAATAGACATTTACATGGCTTTGCTTCATCTGCATGGAACCCTGCTATTTCTTTTCCACTACGAAGAAAATGTGCCGCTTATCCAGGCAGCAAAAGACCTCCTTAGGGTTTCAATGCTCACATAGTACGTGAGTAGAAAAAACCAGCATTTACCCATCTATAAAGCAATAGAAATACAGAAAACGCTCGAAACTGAAGGATGTGATTCGTATTTTACTGCATGGAAAATGTTAATATATCTTTACTTTGTGTTTATTTCATATTTCATATTACTGCTGTACCTACATGTAATTTTCCCTTTACTATAAATAGAGAGGAGAACCCTATTGGGTCTCTTACGTTGCCTTGTGCAACACACACAAACTCCGTCTCCCGTACGTTAACATGGTATCAAGAGCAACGTGATCCGACAGCAGGGAGACTGCCGGTGACGCAGATCTTGCCCGGCTAGGAGTCTCCAACCCCGTCTCTTGCTGCTGGGCCTCCGGTGGCCATCTCTATGCTACCGTAGGCTCAATCGCTCGGAACCGGGGCTTCGTCTACGTTTTTCGGAAAGTTTCCAGCAACTTTTCGGCTCGTTTTTGGCGGACAATCTTGCTGTTTGAGGACTTCCGGGTGATCCAACGGCTCTCTAAAGCCCTACCCGGAGGTCTCGTCTCTTCCACAGTGCCTTCCTAATCACATCTCCTTCATGTGTGATTAGGAACCTCTCGTTTGAAGGCTGTCGATGCGTCAGTAACGCATCCTCTTTTCAGTTTCTGTTGTGACGTGTATCTCTCCGTCACGGGACGCGTATCTGTCCGTCCACTCAGCCTTCTTTGTGACGTGTATCACTCCGTCACCCATATCCCAGTTGCATCATGGAGAACAAGACCTATTATGAGGTCTCGCCTATTCCTATCAAGCTCAATGGGAAGAACTTTTTGCTATGGATGAATGCGGTTCATACTGTCTTGGAATCGCGCGATCGGGCAAAGTTTGTTGATTCTGCACCTCTCACTAGCACTGACAAAGACTATGCCGAGTGGAAACGTCTTGACAGCCTCGTGAAGACTTGGCTATGGGGTAGCATGGAACCTTCTATTGCTTCTAGGTTCATGTTCTACTCCACCGCTAAGGAGATTTGGGATGCCGTTAAGCAGCACTATGCTCAGGAGAAGAATGCTCTTCGCCAGTTTATGATCTATGATCGTCTGTTTGCAGAGAAACAAGGTGATAGATCCCTTGAAGAGTATTTCGGTGTGATTCAAGCTATCTCCCAGGAGTTGAGCTACTATCATCCAGTGAAAGTTGTTGAGCAGATTAAAGATAGAGATGATCTTGTCACTGCTAAATTTCTATCTGGCCTTAGCTCCTCATTTGGTTCAGCAAGAAGTGTGATACTTGCATCCGACAAATTACCGAGCCTTGCAGAAGCTTTCTCTAGGATTCAGCAGTCCACCTTTGAGTCGGTTGATCCTACTCCTGTTGTTCCTTCTGGAGATTCTCATGCCTCCATTGCTGCAGCAGTTCGCGGAGGACGACCTGCACCGACACCAGCTGACAGACCTGGCTTGGGCAGAGGACGTGGGACTCGTCCTCGATGCACTTTCTGTGACAAACCGGGACACACTGTCGAGAAATGCTGGAAGAAACATGGGCGACCTGCCGCCCCACCTGTTGGAGCTGCCAACTGTGCTACTTCAGACTCTACTACTGCGAGCTCGAGTTCCTCTGGCATCACTCTTACTCAGGAGGAGTATGACAGGTTTATTCAGGCAACTCAACATTGGAGTATGGGCGCCTCATCTGCTTCTACAGCAAATCTTGCATCTACAGCGGGTAATCAGGCTACATCTTTTATGGCTTCTGGATCCGCAACTCCCTGGGTGGTTGACTCTGGTGCCTCCCAGCACATGACTGGTATGAGGCGATTGCTCCGCACATTTGACTCATATATACCTCACCCATCTGTTACCTTGGCAGATGGTTCTGTGAGGAAGGTGGTAGCTAGTGGTTCTGTGTCCCTTACACCAGATATTGATTTGAAATCTGTTCATTTTGTACCTGAATTTCCATTCAATTTGCTTTCTGTTGCCAAGTTGATTGACACTGTAAACTGCAAAGTAACATTCGGGCCTTCTTGCTTTGTTTTACAGGATCTCAAGAGTTTGAAGATGATTGGTGGGGGGCCTAGGAAAGGTGATCTCTACCTCTTTCCTGGTGATTATCTACCTCGCCATCCACCTCCTGCTCCAGTTTCCTCCGCCATGCTGAGTGGTTCCCCCTTGCTGTGGCATTGCAGATATGGCCATCCTTCCTTAGAAAGCTTGAAGAAGTTGGAACCAGATCTAGCTCATGTGTCCTCTTTAGAGTGTCAGTCCTGTCAGTTGGGCAAACATCATCGGTTGTCATATCCTGTTCGTGTCAATAATCGGGCTTCTAGTCCGTTTGAGTTAGTCCATAGTGATGTATGGGGTCCTGTTAAAAACCAGAGTTATAATGGTTTTAGCTATTTCATTTCTTTTGTGGACGATTACTCTCGCATGACATGGATTTATCTTTTAAAAAGTCGTGAATCTGTGCTTTCCATTATCAAACATTTTCATAAACAAATTCAGGTTCAATTTAACTGCAATATCAAAATTTTTCAATCTGATAATGCCCTTGAGTATGTTCAGAAAGCGATGAATGAGTTTTGCAGTTCGGTTGGTATGATTCATCACACCTCTTGCCCTCATACTCCTATGCAGAATGGTGTTGCTGAGCGAAAGAATCGCCATCTTTTGGATATCACTAGGTCTATCATGTTTGAATCCAATGTGCCTAAACGTTTCTGGTCTGAAGCTCTTCTCACTGCCTGTTTTTTGATTAATCGGCAGCCCTCTTCTGTTTTGCATGGACGCACTCCCTTCTCTGTCTTACGCCCTATGGATAAACCGTTTCATGTTCCGCTTCGGGTTTTTGGCTGTACATCCTTCGTTCATAACTTTGATCCCAAACAAGACAAACTCTCTCCTAGGTCCTTGAAAACCTTATTTCTTGGTTACTCTGGTACGAGTAAAGGTTACAAGTGTTATTGCCCGAGTTTGCGTCGTATGTTTGTTTCTAAGGATGTCACCTTTCATGAAACCAGTCCATATTTTGCAAATTCTATGAGCAAGGGGGAGCAATTGAGTGAGGGAGTGCCACCCACAATTCAAAGTGAGGGAGTGCCACCTATCATTGTTGAGGACATACCGCATGATCCGCCTACCATTCAACCCTATACCCAGGTTTATCACAGGCGAGGTAGACAAGATCCAGATGAGGTAGCGGCACAAGTCCATGAGCCTCCTTCGCCATCTTCTACTCAAGAGATTCCTGCAGAGGCTTCTGACCTTGATCTTCCTATTGCTGTCCGGAAAGGTATACGTTCATGTACTATTCGACATCCCATATCAAATGTATGTTGTTTGTCGCACTTATCTACACAGGCTCATGCATTTGCTGTTGGGATGGACTCCATTAAGATACCAAGAAACCACTTAGAGGCTCTGAAGGACAGTAGCTGGCAGCAGGCAATGCAGGTGGAAATCTCTGCTCTGATTGACAATGGCACATGGGATCTTGTTACTTTACCTGCGGGAAAGAAAGTTGTGGGCTGTAGATGGGTCTTTACAGTCAAACACAACCCTGATGGATCGATTGAGCGGTTGAAGGCCAGATTGGTAGCAAAAGGCTACACACAGACATATGGAGTGGACTTCTTTGAGACCTTTTCTCCAGTTGCTCGTCTCAATTCTGTGCGGATCCTTATATCTCTAGCTACTACCTTTGATTGGCCTCTTTTCCAGCTGGATGTCAAGAACGCCTTTCTTCATGGAGATCTTCAAGAAGAGGTGTATATGGAGCAACCACCAGGTTTTGTTGCTCAGGGGGAGTGTCAGAAAGTCTGCAAATTGAAGAAGGCTATCTATGGGTTAAAGCAATCTCCTCGATCTTGGTTTGACAAGTTCAGTGTTGTTGTTTTACAGATGGGCTTCTCTCGTTCCATGACTGATCACTCTCTATTTTATTCAAATTCTTCTGGTGGGTCCATAATTATTGCTGTCTATGTTGATGATATTGTGATTACTGGCAGCGATTCTACAGGCATATCACGTGTGAAGGAAGGACTACAACAACACTTTCACACAAAGGACCTGGGAAGCTGAGATACTTTCTAGGGATTGAGGTTCTTAGATCCCATGCAGGTATAAATCTCTCCCAGAGAAAGTATGTGCTTGACTTGCTACAGGAAACGGGTATGACTGATTCTAAGCCCGTATCCACTCCTATGGATTATCACATCAAGGAGGTGGACGATGATACTGCATATTCAGATCCAGGTCATTACAGGAGAATAGTTGGGAAGTTGATTTACCTAACTGTCACAAGACCTTATATTTCTTTTGCTGTTGGAGTAGTAAGTCAACATATGTGCACACCACGACAGTCACATTGGACAGCTGTATGCAGGATTCTGAGATATCTGAAAAGTGCTCCTGGAAAGGGGATCACTTATTATAAACCAAAGAGTCCTCTATCTTCTTTGACTCTCACAAGTTATGCAGATGCAGATTGGGCTGGTAATCAAGTTGATAGAAGATCCACATCTGACTACTGCACCTTTCTTGGTGATCATCTGATTACTTGGAAAAGCAAGAAACAACAAGTGGTAGCACGGTCTAGTACTGAGGCTGAGTACCGTGCTATGGCACATGCATGCTGTGAACTGCAATGGATCAAATCTGTCTTATCTGAGCTGAAGATTTTGATTCAAACTCCCATGATTCTCAAGTGTGACAATCAATCTGCTATATATATTGCCAGGAATCCTGTCTTTCATGAGCGCACAAAGCATATAGAGGTTGACTGTCATTTCATCAGAGATCAGATAAAGAATGGCAATGTGGTGACGCCATATGTCAAGTCTGAAGATCAACTAGCTGATATCTTGACAAAGCCATTAGGTCCAGCAGTGTTCCAGAATTTATGCGGCAAGCTGGGCATCCACAATGTGTACACTCCAGCTTGAGGGGGAGTGTTAATATATCTTTACTTTGTGTTTATTTCATATTTCATATTACTGTTGTACCTACATGTAATTTTCCCTTTACTATAAATAGAGAGGAGAACCCTATTGGGTCTCTTACGTTGCCTTGTGCAACACACACAAACTCCGTCTCCCGTACGTTAACAGAAAACAACCATAAACAAAGAGCAACCAAAAAGGCAAAGTAATAAAATTATATAGAATAGTCTCATTTACAAATATATTGTGCCCTGCGAATATTATTGATTTGTGATAGTTTCACTCCCATGCAATGGAGGGAAGATACGAGCAGCATGTGAGTGAATGGAACACAACCATAAACAAAGAGCAACCAAAAAGGCAAAGTAATAAAATTATATAGAATAGTCTCATTTACAAATATATTGTGCCCTGCGAATATTATTGATTTGTGATAGTTTCACTCCCATGCAATGGAGGGAAGATACGAGCAGCATGTGAGTGAATGGAAATTATAGACATTTACATGGTTTTGGTAACCAAGATTCATCTATTGCACGGAACCCTCCAATGTTGTTCCGCTTCCACTATGAAGAAAATGCACTGCTTATTCAGGCGGAAAAACACCTTCCTAGGGTTTCAATGCCTGCTTAGTAAATGAATAGAAAAATCAACATTACCCATCTACAAGCAAAAAAAATATAGACTATGTCCCAAAAGTAAAGGATGAGATTCGTATTTTGCTGCATGGAAAGTAGCCCACAAATAGAGAATCCTCCAAAAGATATTGTCCTTCCGATCCCCTCCATCCAAGAAGCGCTATCATCATTGCTACCTAGTTTAGGATCTTCCTCTATATGATTATAAATGATAGTAATGCACTTTGATTGATCAATTCATTATTCTTTGTGTTGTTTAAACATTGTGAATGAACAAACTAATCAGCCAGAGTTATTCTTCATGATTGCTTGGTGATAATTGGCAGTTAAGGAAAGTGCTCTATATTTTGCATTATTTATGTACATTTGTACAGTCTCTTATGCATTAGGGCTAACATGCTCCTTTTTTCAATATATACAGAATGTAGCCTTATCAAACAAATAACTTTTTATAATTTTATATGGTAAGAGAGCAATGTAAAATCTAACCCAAAATTGTCAAAAACTCATTTCTCTTTCTCACCTTCCTCCTCTCTCAGTTTTACTAGGGTTGTTAGAATAAAATCAGACTAGTTTGCAGGCCACGAATAGTAACTTCTATCTCGCCTAAAAATCACTTGCATTGGAGAGGGAAGGGGGGAAGCAACATTAGCATGTCCCAAAAACATGGGTGGTTCCCCACCCTTTTTAAGTGCATATGTGCAGGAAGTGCTTAGCAACCTAGCAAAACATTGGGTTTGTCCCACTCTTGCATCCTGGATAGTCCCACATTTCCACACTACCACTGCAAATTCTTCCCTATAGCTTATCTTTTCGAGCAACCAGTGACAACCCCCTCGTCAGCAACGATTATGAGTCGTCACCAACAATCATCAATTTGGTTCGAAAGTATGTTAAGTAAATGGGTTACCATTTTTATTGAAGGTTGTGGCTCATTGACAAGTGAGAAAAAAATCACATTTTACCATTGGGATGAAGGCTTGGTGACGAGACAATGTGAGTTGCCTTTGGTATGTATTTTCTTAATGAAATGTCTTCCCCCCAAAGCTTATGGAGCTTGTCTGACCAAAGGTTATGAACAAAATTACCGTATATGTTATGTTGAGAACCAAGTTTGTGTCATTTTATTTAGAAAGTATTTTAGGAGAAGCTTTAAATCACAATCAAGGACACATAATTTCTTGTAAATCTGTCTAACCCTATATTGTTGATGGATACTATCCCTTTGTAAAATGTAACAAGTTATAGATATGTGTAGTATCGCGGGAGGCCTATATTTATGAAAGGCATTGAGGACTAGGGTGTCACCAGCCCTATTTGAAAAATGTAGCAAGTTACTATTGTGCTTATACTCCGGTAGACAATTCTCTCTATTTACCATGCTACATCCTGATATACCCTTTTCGGGCATAATGTATGTCTAGATATACCCTTTTCGGGCATAATGTATGTCTAATAAAGCTACTTCGGACTCTACAGTCAGTTACAATTACTCATCTACCATACAGTTGTCAGACGGAATGGTAGCAACTTACTTGCTATGAATGAATGTTATCTACACCTTTCTTAAATCTCACAACCGGCTGAAATACATCACTGACACTCCACTAGCAAAATCTCAAGATGGCCCGTCATGGGTTACCAGCAACAACAAGATTCGATATTGACTCTAGGGTAACATGGAGCCTTAACTTTCCATAAAATACATGTTTCATTTGTAACATGAACGACATGTGGGACGAAATGAATAAGTTCTACACTTAGGAAAAAAAATATTCCTAGTTCATACAATGAACAAGTGTTCTATAAGTATTAGGGAGACTGGCCTCTTGAGGTCTACTACGACGCCATGAAGGCATCGGCGAATCAACTTAATTACTTCTCTCCCACCATGTCAGCAGATGTCAACCAAAAAGTTGGATGCTATTCTTTCTGGTCAGTTTCTGCACAACCTTCATACTAATTACTCTGCAGTCCGCCAGTTGGGTGGGAATCCTTACCCTCCATGGAGCAAGCAAATGCACGTCACTCCCCCTCCGTCATGTCATCAATCCTCCACCGCCATGTCGATAGAGTCATCAGTGACCCATGTCACACTTGCTACCGTGAATCGCAGGCGTGGATACATTCCCATTGTGCTTATAGTCAATGCTTTTGTCACATTAATGAAGATTATTGTACTAAGAATACAACCCAACTCAGCCGTAGTCGAAGTCGAGGTACGGCTCATTGTACCCAAGCACAGTTGCTCAGTCTACTTCTACACTTGGTGCTCCCTCGCATGTAGCAATGATTAGTACGAGCGTATTCTACATACCGCCTAACAAGGTGGATCTTCCCCACTCCATGCCATCCACTCAACGTAAGCTTTTCCTGCTCTACTAGCTCTGACTGGACAATTGGTGATTCTTCAGTATACTAGTTTTACGTTTCATCCTTAGCTCATCTCAATGTTCCACCCTAAGTCCTCATCTCAATGTTCCACCCTAAGTCATATCGGGTCATCTATGTTGAATAACCACTCCAATTAGATTGTGGACTCCCACACCACCCAAAACATGATTGGTATGCAATACCCTTCTAACCACCTTTGATTGCCACATTCCTCGCACCTATGTCACATCAGCAAATGTTTGGTTTAACTAGTGACACAAAGTGGCTCTGCTTTGCTCACACCCATCATCACACTATTTTTCATAAATTATGTCCCTAATTTCAACGTGACCTACTTCATGTAGCAAAGGTTGTTGATTTCCTTAACTGCTAACTCACTTTTAGTCCCTTGACTTTGTCAAGCAGGATTTAAGTTTTTGAGGAGGATTGGACAAAGGGCCCGCTCTAGTGACCTCTACGACCTCTTTGCACCTTTGTAAACTTTCCTTTTTACTAGCATGCTTCTTTAGCAGCACTATCGTTTAGTCGGCCTTCTTTATATAAAGTCAATGTATTAGTTCCTTTTGTGTCTTCCTATCCACACTTCCTTGTGAGGCATGTCAGTTAGGAAAACACCGTCACGGCTCTGTTCCTGGTTCAAACTCATAAGCAGTGTGACCATTTTTTTATTCAACACATTCTGATTTTGCGACCCATTTCACAAAATAGCTTATAATGGTCACATATTTTTTTGACATGTGTTGATGATTTTTCCTACATGACTTGGTTGTATATGCTTATAACTCGAGTATATTTTTCCTCTCATAAAATGATCTCCGTCCAATATGACTCGTGCATCAATATTCTTCAAACTGACAATACCCTTGAGGATATACAAGACGCCGTCTCTTCTCTTTGTCGTGATGTTGGTATGATGCATTAGCAGGCATGTGCTCAAACTCTGCAACAAAATGGTGTCGTCTAATGTAAAACTGATATCTTCTAGAGACTACTCGCTCTATGGCTATCCAGTATCACTTACCCAAACACTTATGGGTTGAAGTTGTAATAACATCTCGCTCATAATTCGCCAACCGGAATCCACTCATAAAGGAAAAACATCCTTCTTTGTTCTTCCCCCTTCTGAAGAACCCCTTCCCTCCTACTCCCCCTGTGTTTAGATGTATCGCATTTGTGCATAACTTTGATCCAAAGGCTGAAAAACTTTCACCTTTTGCCTTAAAAATTGTCTTCTTAGGGAACTCACAAGTGTATAAAGCGTACGAGTGTTTACCCTTCATATCAATCATATATACATCTATGTTGATGTCACCTTCCATGAACATGACAATGATGACATATACTCCTTCAAGGAGAGTCCCCGTGCCACCACCACAGTTTGCACTGATACCCATCGATATCAACCCCTTCCCATCTCCACATACTCCATGTCTACCACCATCAATACTCTACTACCAACATCAATTTAACTTTATCTCATGAGGTATAGCAAGAGAATGGTAGCTTATTCTCAAGCAGATGCCCCGTAACATTCTTGGTTCCAAGGCAATCTGACAGGTTGATCACCCACCATTAAGGTATGAGCTTATACTTCTACACATCATATCTCTTGAACTTGTTTTCTTGATCATCTTTCTCTACTAGTGATTTTGACAATATCACCATTCCCAAAAATCATAAAGATGCCCTTCAACACCCAGGGTGGAAAGCAGTGAGATGGATCAAATGGAGGCTCTATGTATAAATCACACATGTGACCTTGGTGTGCCACCTCATGGTAAGAACAATGTTGGTAACCAATGGGTCGTCTATGTCAAGCTTCAGTCTAACGGCTCTGTCGATCAGTTAAAAGCATGTCTAGTCACCAAAGGCTTCATGCCTACTTATGGAGTTGACTTCTTTGAGACATTCTCAACTCTCTACTAGTGATTTTGACAATACCACCATTCCAAAAAAATCATAAAGATGCCCTTCAACACCCCGGGTGGAAAGCAGTGAGATGGATCAGATGGAGGCTCTATGTATAAATCACACATGTGACCTTGGTGTGCCACCTCATGGTAAGAACAATGTTGGTAACCAATGGGTCGTCTATGTCAAGCATCAGTCTAACGGCTCTGTCGATCAGTTAAAAGCATGTCTAGTCACCAAAGGCTTCATGCCTACTTATGGAGTTTACTTCTTTGAGCACTCTCAACTATCACATGTATTGCCTTAATCCGCGTTCTGATTTCTCTTGGTACTCATATGGATTGGCCTCACTACTAGCTCGAATTTTAGAATATAACCTCCTCCATGTGATCTATCCAATCCATACGCAACAACCTTGAAATTGGTCGTTGAGGAGTGTTGTTCGAACAAGGTCTATCGTCTTTGCTACTCTATCTCTGAGTGATATCGGGCTGGTTCAACAAGCTTAGCAATGTCCTCGAGAGTCTTGGCTTCAAGCAATCTGCTAGCGGTCACTCTTTTCTCGAAGAAGACAACTGAAGGACACATTTGTCTGGCAGTATATGTCGACAACATAGTCATCATAAAGAAATCCCTACAGTCTCACCTTCACACTAAAGATAGGGGGAACCTGCAATATTTTTTAGGCATAGAAGTGTAGAGATCTGCCTCTGGGATCAATCTCTCTCAGACAAGGTACGTCCCTCAATTTGATGCAAGCGACGCAAATGACTGATGGGAAACATGCGTTTACCCATGGACCACCATTTGAAGCATCAAACTAAGGGAAACAAGCAATTTCCTGACCTAGAACAATATCATGTATCGTTGCTCGTTGGCAAGCTGATCTAACTATCACACGGAAAAACATCTATCTAGTTGGTGTGGTCAATCAACATATGAAATCAAACCTCTACAATCTCACTAGAGCAGTGTTCAAGGCATATTAAAATTTTGAAAAATGATCCAAGCAAAGGCCTTCTATGAACATCCTCAAGAAAAGACTATCATCATATATGGAGATGCTGACAATGATTGGACAGGCAGTGCTCAAGACCAGTGGTCCACTTCTGGTTTATGCATCTTACTTGGCGAGCATTCAGTGGCATGGAGGAGCATATACAAACAATGGCTTTCAAATTCAAGCACGGAAGCTGAATATAGGGCAATGGCACATGCAAGTTGCAATCTACAATGGGTCCTATCGTCCTCTGTGAGTTTGAATCCATGTATCATCCTCTGCTACCCTTCACTGTGATAACCAAGCAGTTATTCATATTGCCAATAGCATGGTCTTACATTAACGTACTAAATATATCGAGTTGGAATGTCGCTATGTTCGTGATCTCATTAAAGAAAAGAAGATTATCACGTCCCATGGGAAAACCGGTGACCAAGTGGTTGATGTCCTCACAAAACCACTGTCTCCAAACTTATTCCAAAATGTGTCACGAGCTAGGACTACATGACGTGTACTCTCTAGATTTAGGGGGATTGTTGAAATAATTTATTGGGCTTAGGCCCACATATGCTTTCATAACTAATCCTATGATAAACTTAAGTGGATCCATGTATCCGTTAAGTATCCATATAATCCCTCTTCTCTGTCATCCTCCTATATATAAGAGCCTCTTGTAAACAAGTTTTGATTAATGAGAAATTCTCTCATAATATAATTGACACTTCATCCAATAATGTGCAGCCCTTACTGCATGACTCGGCCCCTGTTGACAAATGTAAGTGATGGTATATATGGTGGAGCTCCTTTCTTTTAAAAGCCAGCTAACAAATGACGTTGCTTATTCTCGACAAATAAGGATACAGATCCGTCTACTCTATATTTGTATTTCCTGTGACAAATAGTCTGTTTCATAAGAAAACCAATCATGGCCAGAATCTACAGCAATGTCCAGTTCCAAATTTTCAAATAATGTACCTGAACAGGAAAATCCATCTGGGGCTTCCTGGTGGACCAAACTATATTGTGCCAATCAACTGAAGGAGGAAACGTTTTATAATCCTTTTGCATGAAGAATCCCTTCACAGCAGAACAGAACAAGCAAATTAGTGTAGTTTTCCAGCAGCGAAGGAAAAATATTCACAAAATTTCAAATATCAACCTGGGACTCCTCTTCAATTATAGTGATCAAATCCAACCATTTTACAGAGCGAGCTCCAATCACACCAGGAACAACCACACGAAGAGGATAGCCATGATCTCGCTTAAGGATCTATAATCAAGCAGAAATGTATCAGATTGAAAGTCATAAAGCTGTGTAGAAACAATCAAACTGAAAAACTACTAAGGTTGCTTAACAAATGAATGGTCAGCTTCACAGGCAGGGAAACTTTTTGATGAACCCAGGCAGGGAAACTTTTTGATGAACCCAGGCAGGGAAACTTATGAGAGAGCAAACTGTTAGCACCGGTACTAAAATTTTAAACTAATCCAGTTTACCTCGCCATTCATTTCATAAGCAAGTAGGACATCTGCTGCAGGATCTGTTGCTTGCCTCAAAGGAACTGATGCCTTGTATGGACCACCATTTTCCTCCTAAATTTGAGCAAAAACAAAAATTATTTCAAAATATTCATTGCAGCAGCAAATACCAGATTAAAGGCATATATACAAAATGATATAAGCTCTTATACAAAGAAAATGCATATTGGGGCACGTGTTGATGCTAACAACAAATATAATATAAGAAACAAAACTTACTGGGCACATGTCGACACTAACAAACTCAACATGCTTTCCTCCTAATTCTGTGACTGAAGTGTTTTTCGAAATCCCAACTAATTCCAATGCATCACATAGTTTGGCACCTCCCCAAATTGCTGTAATAATGTGTAGCATGTTAGATACGAATGAAGTGTAAGATTCAAAAAATTCCAACAGAGTGATAGTTTTCATTCAGTACATATAAAGGAGTGTCCTGTAAAAATAAAGATCCAGCTGAAAAGGCAATAAGGTTGGGAAATGGTTGGGCCAAAACAATACCCTACTGGAGCGGGTTTTCCTTTATTATATAAGGTGTGAACATTTACACAAGAGACCCAACAGATAAAGGAAATAAGAAAGAGGTACATAATTAAATACTATTTTCTAACTTGCACCGTCAAGCTGGAGCATACACATCATGCATGCCCAGCTTGGAATTCATATATTTAAAAGTTGAAGATAGAAGTGGCTTGGTGAATATATCTGCCACTTGTTGCCCAATGCAAACATGAGGAGTCTGAATCTTCTTGGAGAGCACCAAATCATGAAGGAAGTGACAGTCCACTTCAATATGCTTGGTCCGCTCAAGGAACACCAGATTGTTGGCAATGTGAATGGCTACTTGGTTATCACACATGAGAGAGATCGGTGTCTCACCAAACATTTTCCTTTCAGACCGTGTAGACAAAACCCACGTAGCTCAGAACAAGCATGTGTTATCGCTCGATACTCAGCCTCTATATTGGACCGTGCTACCACATTTTGTTTCTTGCTCCTCCAAGTCACCAAGTGTGACCCAAGAAACACACAATAGCTAGGGGTAGATCATCTATCTCCAACATCACATGTCCGATCAGCATCAACATATCGAGTAAGCTTCAAGGGGGTGTGCAAGATCTTTCCCTATGAAATGAGACCCTTCCTTAGCGATCCTTTAACATAACGTAGAGTTCGGGTGACTGCCATCCAGTGTGACAGCTTAGGCGATTCATAAACTGGCTAACAACTGACTAATAGTGAGGGAGGTGTTCAACAACTAAGACAACAAAGCTTTGTATAAACACATTATTATCTAGAGCCCTGCCAAATCTTTCTTGAAGAAATCCATCCTTACAAGTGAACTTTGTACCCAAGAATACAAGGTATGAGATCCCATGTTATAGATCAACTTTTGAAATCCCTAAAACTTAATGACATATTTGAATTGGTGTGTCTGGTTAATATTGAGAGTTTCAAGTGTTTCACCAAAGTTTGAGTGTTGATTGACGCTTATATCATAATTAAGATCCCTGAGTTCACGCCTTCTTGTACAGTATATAAGATATTAGGATTGGTAAATGTCAAGTATATGTTTCCCTACAATCCTTCTATACTTTATTGGATCATAAAAATCATTGTAATCAGAAATAGATGCCTTGGTATGATAATCCATAGACGTGGAGACTGGTTTGCACTATGTCATGCATGTCTCTGTAAGTTCTAGAACATACTTCCACTAAGAGAGGTTTGTGCCCTTCTTGGAAGGTAGAACTTCTATTCCAAGGAAATAGCAGAGATTGTCAAAAAAAATTGTCTGAAATAGCGTTTGCAGCCACTCCTTGAGCTTTAAAATGCAAGTAGAGTCATCACCAGATATGACAATATGGTCTACATAGACAGCAAGAATAATAGTGCCACTTGACAATTTATACACAAATAAAGAATGATCATTAGAGGACCAACTAAATCCAAACTGTATAAGTGCAACACTAAATTTATCAAATGCCAGGAATGATCATTTGGTCGTCGAAACACCAAGCATGCATATGTTGAGATATCCGCAGAAATTTGTCAAAATTTCTATTTCAGTAGCCACCGAAACGGCGTCAAAATTGGACATTTTCCTTGGACCCATCAATAGGTGTCACAGAAAAATGTGGGATATATGAGTCAGAAGAGAGAAGCATAGACCATATATCCATCATATGTTGAGAGGCTCCGGAATCCACCACCCATGTAGAAGATGGATGGAGGCAACAAGTGAAATCCCTAGCTACCTGTATCTGAAATCAGATTGACGCAAGAGCTAAGGGAAGCTTCTTGGGTAGCCTGAAGAAGACGATCGTACTCCTCTTTGGATATTGTAACATTTGATTACATTTGTTTAGAGGCTCCAGATGAAGATGCTCCCGAAGAAGTAATTGTATAGTGTGCAGCACCAATAGGGGGTTGACCATGCTTATAATAGCACTTCTCTTCTGTATGTTCAAGTTTCCCACAGAATGTACACTTGTCCCTAGGATGATTGTCTCGCCCTCGACCAACACCTTATCCAGTTCCTTTGACAGCAACAGCAAGAGAGGCATGATTCTAGAGTGTTGTCCTCCTGAAGTAGTAGAAACAGACAAGAAGGAAGAATGTTGAATCCTCACAAAGGCTTCTTCAAGACTTGATTATTTATATGTGGCAAGAATAACACTCCTAGTCGAAGCATAGATAGGATTTAACCTGGATATGAATCTTGTTGTCACTAGATCATCTTTGTCTTTTATCTTATCACTAGTCTTCAGTGGTTGGTAGAAACTAAGTTCCTGAGATATGGACTGTATAGCACCAAAATAATCCTCTAGAGAGTGACTATCTTGCCTTTTTGCAAAGAGACAGTCATAAACAGTATAGAGGCGGAGAGCATTCTTCTCGTAGGAGAAGTGTTTCTTTGCAGCTTCCCTGATTTGTTTGGTTGTTGAGTAGAACATAAACCTGGAAGCATGGAACAAAATTTCGATCAAAATTTTCGATTTTTTTCCAATCGGACATCAAAACGCTGGTACGCAGAGATTGGTGCGTCATTTCGCGACAATTTCGACCCTAGGTGCGAAATTTCACAAAAGAGGGTGAAATTTCGCAGCAAAAAAGCCAGTTTGGGCCGTAATTTCGCGAAATAGTACAGAAACACAACTCAAATTTTGAGAAATTTGTTCCTAAGGCTGCTAATACTACATCTTGGGTATTTTGGCAATTGTTTTTTAATCTCTTGCTTCTAAAGCCTATTTTTCTTAATTCTAAGGCATTTTTCCCCTATCTCTAGACCATTTATACATTACCTTCATCAATTTCGAGAAATTTGTTCCTAAGGCTGCTAATACTACATCTTGGGTATTTTGGCAATTGTTTTTGAATCTCTTGCTTCTAAAGCCTATTTTTCCTAATTCTAAGGCATGTTTCCCTTATCTCTAGACCATCTATACATTACCTTCATCAATTTCACAAAATAGTACAGAAACACAACTTAAATTTTGAGAAATTTGTTCCTAAGGCTGCTAATACTACATCTTGGGTATTTTGGCAATTGTTTTTGAATCTCTTGCTTCTAAAGCCTATTTTTCTTAATTCTAAGGCATTTTTCCCCTATCTCTAGACCATCTATACATTACCTTCATCAATTTCGAGAAATTTGTTCCTAAGGCTGCTAATACTACATCTTGGGTATTTTGGCAATTGTTTTTGAATCTCTTGCTTCTAAAGCCTATTTTTCCTAATTCTAAGGCATGTTTCCCTTATCTCTGGACCATCTATACATTACCTTAATCAATTTCTACACTCCTCTATAGAGATATGGAAAAATACTCCGAAAATAACAAAGTTCTTTTGAGGATCTATGTATAAATGTCCCATGTAACCTTGTTAAATGTGAACATTAGACTTGTACAACTTGTAGTTCGTAAGTTTGTAATTTGTAATTGTAAGTTATGCGTTCTAAGTTGTAACTTGAAGTTTTTAATAGTCTAACTGTCTAGCAGACTTGCCATTTCTGATCATTTGTGCACTCACTCATCAAGACATGGATCCCACCCTAACCTCTAAACATATAACTATATTATATAATCTACTGTATCTATGTCTAAACATTGTGTATGAAAATTTTCATAATTTGATTCCTTAATTTTTCATCGAGATTGCCATCGAAATTCTGTCGAAATTGTTCAGGTTCCTTCACTTACAAATGTGGGAGACCCCCCCCACACACAAACATATCCAATATGAAATATTATTGCATATTTGAGTAGATCTTGGTGATTAGATCGTCCTGGTAAATTTTCATGATTTAATTCGCTTATTTAGTCGTCAAAATCGTTAGGGCCGTAAATATCGAAATTTCGGTCGAAATTTCGAAAAATTTCTATTTCTGGGCCATCGGACACGGCATCGAAATTGGACATTTAATTCTATGCCTGGAAGCAATCTAGGGTTCCATGCTATTCTATAACCAGGACTTTACCAGTCCATTGTCTTTCCGCCATGTAGAGTAGTCCTTGCTACTTTCATCGGGAGGCTCTAACTCAATAATATCCACCTCTCATGATTCAAGGACATTATATATTGCATTCATCCAGAGGAGATAATTTAATGAGTTAAGCTTCGCAGAAGTTTTATCTAAGATTGATCATTGTAAACAATTGTAGCTAAAGCAGCTGGCTAATCTATCTCTCATAGTGAGATGGATCAAGATAACAAAGTAGTCAAGGCAGGTTGTCGGCAACATGCCATGTAGCAGACTTGACATGTCATGTAGCAGACCTACACATCATTTGGATTGTCGAAGGCGAAACATAGGCTCCATTCAACACGTCATGTTGAGATATCAAGACGTCATGTCAATTGGCGAAGGCAGGAAGCAAAGTTTCTGAGTTTCTTCGATACCTTGTGTGAACAGTAGACATGTCGTGTGTCTTTAGGAAGCGTAAACTTCTGGGTCTTCGTCGACACGCCTTGTGAGCAGGATACATGTGTGTCTGTCGAGGGGGTGGCGGGAATTAGCGTCGTCCCCTATGTTAATATACGACCCGAAACTGACACATCAACAGGCCCTAAAGAACTTAGGCACTCATCCACGTAAGGGGACTACGTAGAGAGGAAAATAGAACGGGAAGGGAGCTCCTCCTTTCTACATAATAGAATGGGTGGTTCTCCTCCTCTCCTTCAAACAGCCACTGTGCTTTGGTGGATACGGAGGAAGACCGATGGGCAGCGTCTGGCATGAATCAAGGCAGTGGTGGTGACGGCAGCGGAGCAAAGAGGAGACAGGGAGAGCGAGAAGGAGATGGTGAGCTTGACGGCTAGGGTTATTTCCCTAGGGCTTGCTTTGATACCATGTGAAATGGTTGGGTCAGAACAATACCCTATTGAAGTCAGTTCTCCTTTATGTAAAAGTGTGAACATATACATAAGAGACCCAATAGATAAAGGAAACAAGAAAGAGGTAAATCAATAGAAACTACTTTCTAAGAGAAGGTGATAATTGAAATGACTTGTTTGTAGACAATACATGGTAACACTAGACATTACTAGGTGTCCGAGATGATTTTAACTTAACAATATCAATTACTGAGCTAAACATTTGTTCATTGAAAGAATGTAGTCGATGACTATTTTTACATTTGCTAATAAAAGCCACTCCACTATACATGTAATAGCATTATAAAATATTGCCGTTAAGTTGCTATGCCACTTTGAGAAAATAGAATGCTTGAAAAGATCAAAAACCATTCAGAACTAACTTTTTCAACTATTAGAATCTTACCTTATTGTAGTTGTAAATTATGTGCAGGAATTAAAATTCAAGTTCATAAACAAGTCATAAAGCATAGTACGCAAATTCTAAGTACAAAGGATAAATATTAACCACATAGACCTGAGATTGCTTACCAGAAAATATTAACTATTTGATTCATGAGTTAACTATTATAACCCTAATGCAAGAAATTAGCCAATTAGCAGCTGAAATCTCTATACATGAAAGCACAAAATCCTATAATATATAACGAGAAAAAATGCATGTGTAACAAAGGATTCTATTTAAGTAGACCACTATAAGCTTAAGTATAATGATATAACAATGAGCTGATTTGGGACTGATACTAGTTGAGGGTGAGATGTCATAAAGAAAGCTGGCTAAGAGATAAGTCCCACTGGAATAAGTTGGACAGTAGACCTAATTTGATTAGTGATAACCAATTGTCTGGATAAACACTCAAGAAAGGCTCACAAGGAATTATCTTAATACTTTAAAATAAAAGGAAATTCCCTAAACTGGCTAGAATTGTAAATTCACCACAGATACAGTTAGCTTAAGCCACAATGCTTTTCCTCACAACCAATTACCAAGAGTGTTGGTGCAGACCCAATCAACCATTGCATATTTCTTTTAGGTAAAACAGCATGTACAGGTTCTTGGTTGATCAAGTTCTTGTTTTTACATCTAATTCTCCCAAATGATGTTTTTAGAATATTTGATTGGGAGAAGGTAGATATAGACAAGAATATTTGTATGTGTAGGAGTTTCAAAACAACTGTGGTCGGTGTAAACAGAAAGTACGAATTGTTAGAGCTAGACATTGTTAGAGCTAGACACAGATGGATCCTTAATGTAAGAAACAAAGACAAGTAGACGGAAACAGCAAATTGAGAGAGGAAAATGAGGAAAAGGGAAATAAAGGTGCGGAAACTGAATAGGAAAGTAATAGAAAATGAGGAATGAGAAAAACATGATACATTGTAAAAAGGAGTGTTAGAGAGTCTATTTAGTTAATTGTTTTAGTCTATTTGTAATATGGGTCAAGTTGTGCCTTGACCCATTAGGGTTTGTCTTGAGTTTGTATGTTTCCCCCTTAGACTATATATAGTAGAGGGGGATTGCCCTTCTATCAATAAGAAAAACCTACACAGAGGGGATTTCCCCACCATATCGATTTTCCACATGGTAGGCTTTCATGTGCCACCCCCAACCTTGAGAGAGAGAGAGGGAAAAAGAGAGAAGCCTCCCTTTGCAGGCTGCCGCCACATTGCTTGGCTGCCCCTAGGGATCTTCCATCATTGCTTCTTCTTGGAGTTGTCTCCATCTTCAACAACAAAAGCATCCACTTTGAAGTTGCTGGTACTAGATCTACATGGGCTGCCATGCCTCTGTCAATATTAATTGCTAATGGAGTCACCGCTATCCTATTCGCCACCATTATCACAGATCTACACCGTCATTATCTACTCTGCTGCCAATCTAATCCATGTCACCACTCTTGAGATCTAATCCAAAATCTTGGATAAAGATCTTCCTTTTCAGTTGATATTAGAGACACATCGTCCCTATATTGCTATGGCGGAGAACCGGAAGGATTTCCCCCCCTCTTTTGTTGTTGTGTCTGGGATTTTTCTGTTGATGTTGGCCGCTAACACGACATGTCGCTTCTTGACACTGTGTGCAGGCGGCGTTCTGCTTCGTTTGTGGCTTCGTTCGCAAAATCTGCCTGACGACAGGCATGTCGCTTTCCGACACGACGTGTTGGTTGCACTATGACACGGCGTGACGCGATAAAAGACACATCGTGTCACTTGCATTTTGCCCCGAGATTCTGCCCCAAATTCTATCAACTAACACGGCGTGTCGCTCAACGACACGGCGTGTCGTCTGCTTTTTGTTGGCACTGACTTCTGTTGTTGCATCTCTGATGTGCGACACGACGTATCTTTTACCAACACGGTGTGTCTCTTCACTGACACGGCGTGTCACCTGCTACTACTGCAACTTCTTGACGTGCTTTACTATCTACAATGATTCTATTACATGGTGGAGGTATCTATACATTGCAAGTCTCTTCTTTATCCTTACCAGCAACAATTATCTTCTTTTTTTAGCACTTTTATTTGTCTTTTATTCTTAGCCTTGTATAGCTTTTGTCTGCCTCCTCAATACTTGTACTACCTCCCATATACATATAGAACCTTTCGGGTCGTAAAAAGATTCATATATTTTTCTATCAGGTTCTATGTATTCGGGTCATGTTGCACTTTGACTCGATTTATCGGTTATTTCCTTCATATATTTGCTTACATAAACACTACCTCTACCATTGTTTTTGACTCTCCACCCAACCACTCTCTTGACTCTTTTTGTGGTTGACGTGAGGGGAGAATAGAGGATGATGAGTAGAGGGAAGAGATGAGATGGAGGAGAGAAGAAGATTTTCATTCTGCTGTTCTATGGATCTTCATGCTACATTTAATGTTGCTTTGTGGTCTTATTTTTGTTGCTATATGGATCTGTCTACTGCTGATTTATTTGCCTTATGAAGAGCTTGAGAAAATTAATTTTCATCATCATCCACTGCTTCTATGAAGATATCTACTTCACTTGTGATAATTTTGACTAATTACTGCTACTATCAAGTCTTCTACTTCACTCGTGCTATTTATTGTTGATTTTCTATCTGGCGACATCATTCTTGCTACTTGTGCTATGATTAGCACATTTTACTTGATGCTTTGTCCTTTTGCACTATCTATTTTCCGTGCTCTGTTTGCACGTTGACCCTTTGTATGTGCCTTGCACAGGTCTACTATTGTTGTTTTTGTCGCCCAGCACTTTCTGGGACTGTGACGTCTGCTACTAGGATGGAAATTATTCAATGAGATGATGGTACCTTTAGTGACTTACATGCGTATGATGGAGCTTCATCTTTTCAGCTATTATTGTTCATCTTTGAGTCTTTTTGTTGTTTTCTACTTCAGGCGCAATGGTCTTTTATCTGGCTATGTCATCTATTTTATGCTATTGTGTCCCAGCACTTTGTGTCTTGTCTGCGCCCTATGCACGTTGACTCTTTTCTTGTCCATGCCTTGTATGCACGTTGACTTCTGCTATTGTGTTCCAGCACTCTCTGGTATGTTTCTTGACAATTGCGACTGCGATGAAGACCATGAGGCCTACTTGTTGTCGTTTAATATGCTCAATATGCTACTTCATATTGATCAAGAAGTTGCTACTACTTGCTTTTGGATTAGCTGCTTGAGGGGGAGCATTTGAGTGATTTATTGTAACATTGAGGGAGAGAAACGTTCTTGTATGGGTTTGGTTTATCTTTTGTTATTTTTCTCTAGTTTGTCTGTCTATTTGAAGCTAACTTAGAATTCTCCCAAGCTCCAGCTTAAGGGGGAGCGTTAAAGAGTCTATTTAGTTAAATTGTTTTAGTATATTTGCAATATGAGCCTAGTCGTATTTTGGCCCATTAGGGCTTATCTTGAGTCTGTATGCTTCTCCCTTATCTTATATATAGGAGAGGGAGGCTTCCCTTCTATCAATAAGAAAAACCAACACAGAGGGGATTTCCCAATCATATCATTTTTCCACAAGGAGAACAAAAAAATTCCCTCACACAACCTGTCTTCTTATGTTAGAGTATATATTCTCTTCACTTTTAAAGAAAATGAGATGGTGGAAAAAATCCACTTGTGTGTTTTGTTATTAGATGGACAGTCTCCTTTCCTATCTATGAATAAGGGGGAAGCATTACAAAGTTATGCAAAATTGTAATGGTCCAAACACACCTAGGACCATATGACAATTTTACCCAATAGAGTGAATACTAATACTCTCTAACACTCCCCCTCAAGCTAGAGCTTGGGACAATCGCAAGTTAACTTACAAGCATATAGACTAAGACAATGAGCTAGAATACAAAGATAAGCTTATCTCATACAAGACTAGCATTCTGGCTAATCTTACAATCAAGTACTCAACACGCAAACGCTCCTCTTCAAGCAAATAATCCAAAGCAGGTATGAAAGTAGGTAGTAGAAGCTTCTCATTTAAAAATTTAAGTGGCATCGGGACCGATAGTAAATAGAAGTAGGTAGACGCATGTGTCTTCGTCTCAGTTGCTAACTTCATGAACTAGACCATAGAGTGTTGGAGCACAAGTAAACCAGAGGTGTTGGGAGACAAGAAATACAGGGTGAAACATAGCACAAATAAATAGTAGCAAAGGTGAAGTAGACGTAATGAATAACCCATTGAGTGAAAAAATGTGCAGATATACGACTCCAAGATGCAATGTAGTAGCAAAAACATGAAGCTCCACCATATACATGTATTACCTACAGAAGTAAAGTCACCAAAAGAACTTCATTATCTTCTTTCTTCATATAATTCCCACCATAGCTGACATCAATCCAGAGGTTGTTTGGTTAAGTTCAGATTTTGTTAGGTCACAATAAGGTAGTAGTCTACACAGCTATCTAGGCATCTAGGCGGTCCTTTTTTCCCAAGGGGAGCCTAGGAAGGCTAGGTGTTAGTGTGCTATTTTTTTATTCTATTACATATATATAGTAACATTTACATATATAATTAGTTGCATTTAAATAAATACATTATTATGTATATTTCTAATGGTTATGTCTAAGTTGTAACAATTATACTTGACCTAAATCACACCTAACATGACCTAAACTAGACCTGATTGGCCCTAATTTGACCTATCATGGTCTAAATTGGACCTAACTAACCTAATTCAACCTAAATCTAACCTAATTTTGCATAGCATAAACTTTTACAGCCTTAACTTTCCCAAATTTATCCTATATTTACCTAAATGAGACCTAATTTGGCCGAATCAGACCAAATTTCGCCAAAGCATACATATATCCCCCAAATCAGCCATGATTTTCTCAAATCATACCTAATTTGCTCAAATTTGACCCAATTTGGTCTAAATCAGAGCTAATTTTGCATAACATGACTTAAACACACCTTGCTTCCCCTAGTTTACCCTATATTGACCTAAATGAGACCCGAGATTGGTCAATCAGACCTAATTTCCCCAAATCAAGATGTATTTTCCCTAGATCTAACCTAACTTTCCCGAATTTGACCTGATTTGGCCTAAATTAGACCAAATTTTGCATAACATGACCTAATCAGACCTTATTTGCCCTAATTTACCCTATACTAACTTAGGGCTTGTTTGGTTCTGCATGGTTGCAAGGAACACGATGAGTTTCAACACAGGAAAAACAAAATAAGAATTTCATCCCAATGTTAATCGTTTGGTTTCAAGAAGTCTGAACTTAGACTTTTGGTTCGCTCCATATCAGAACATTTGGGTAAAGTTGTCTGCAACAACAATATTTGACGAATCCAATGCCCATGCAGCGAGCAACCAAGTTTAGACTGTATCGGCCACATACACACACCACAGATGGTCCGTGAAAATGGATTGCGCCAGAAAATGACGTGGTTTGTTTCCTCCCGAATTGTACGTAACTGATAGGCATTGTGCAGTTTCTTTTCCAACTATGAACTAGAACCACGTCCAACCAAACTTATCCAGTTGGATTTCATAGGTAGTAGCAATTCTTGTGTTCTAACCCAGCCCAACCAAACTGGACTTTAAATGAGAACCAATTTAGCACCAAATCATGCCTATATTTTTCCAAATCAAACATGATTTCCCCAAATCAAACCTACTTTGCCAAAATTTACCTAATTTTGCCTAAATCGCACCTATTTCAACCATAAAATGACTCAAGGTGATCTAAATTAACCAAATCCAGTTCGATTTATGCTAATATAGCCGTTAAATGACTTAATTTGGGCCCAAATGCCTTAGGCGCCCACTTAAGACATTTAAATAGGTTGAGAGCCTAGTTTAAGGTGTCGCGCCTAGTGCCTAGGGTGCCTAGTTAGATGTCTTGATAACTAAGAGTTTGTGTGTACATAAAGCACGAACAAGTAAACGTGCAAATAAAGCACATAAGGTAGATAATGCAAGTGCACAAAAACAACTCTTTGTCCACGGAGCAAGTTAGTATGGTCCAAACTGTGAATGCTACAACAATTCTTCAACTTGGGTGCCAACTCCTGGTGCTCGTCCATCATCAGCAACTCCGTCACAAATCCCTTGCATGTCGTCACCTGTTAGCACCTCTGGACGGAAAGGAACGAGGTGGTTCACTCAATGAAGAAAAAACATGTGAATGCCTTGGTCCGTTTTGTTACGGGACGTATAAAGATGACTAGAGAGCTGCCATCATTGATCCCTGAGCAACGAATTGAAGACAAACAATGTATTCCGCTCGTCAACAAGGAATTCCTTGTCTTTGTAGATGCGACTTTCAACAAGTCTGCCAGCACATGTGCCTCTGGCATATATATCATTACCTCTACCGGAGCGTTAATCTGAGGATATGGGAAACTTGGTTATGCTTTGAGTGCCGTGGAGGCAGAGATTCAGGCGAATTCCACCGTCGTTGGCCTCTGCGTCTTTGATCAGTTATCCAAGTCTCTGGTCCTCTCTAACTCCAAGCTAGACGTAGCTATGTGCAAGGACGTGAATGAAGCGCCAGCAAGATTCAAACCTTTCTTAATACAACTACCCGGTGACAACATAAACCGCCCCTCGATTGTCTTTTTACCTAGGAGCTTTACTTTAGTTGCAGTCTTGCAGATGCTATTGCTAAATGTGTTATGCACAGTGCCATGGCAGTGGACTTTACTTTTAAACCCCCTTGGCTATTTTTGGAGGTTAAAGTTTGTAGCTTGTTGGATTATAATAAATAGATGGTGATGTGTTTCTAAAAAAAGAAAACCAAATAAAATGTGCTAAAAAGCACAAGTAGCAAGAACGGCATCGCTGGATGAAAGATCGTGAAAAAATATTCAAATGAAGTGTCATTTAATCAAACATATAGCATAGCCTGCATATGTAAATTAGATAACTCCATAGAAATACTTGAGGCATGAATAAGCTCCATACTCTTCTTAGAATAGTAGAAAGATCAACATATAATAGCAACAGAAGAAAGATCCCCATAGAAGCAGCAGAAAAAAAAAATTTCTCTTCATTCTTCATCTCATTTCTTTCTTCACTCGCCTCCCCCTTCATCCCATCTCTTCCCTCTACTCACATCTTGCCTTCCTCCATTTCCCCCTCACGCCAACCACAATTAGAATGAGAGTGGTTGGGGTGGAGAGTTATATAAAAGGTAGAGGTAACAGATATGGAGGGAAATATTTGGAGAATAACCGGTAATATGAGTAGATATGATATTCTGACCCGATTAAATGCATTTGAGTAGAAAAATAAATGGATATGTATGCGCCATGAAAAGAAAGATTTGTCCGGCCAACAAATCTGGGGTGTGGGCCAAAACCCATACGGGCATGCAATAGGTCAAAAATCAGATCCAATTAAAGTATGATTAGGATTTCACACGGTATGCATGGAGGTAGTACAAGGATTGAGGAAGTTAAGGCTATATGCATGTAGGGCTGGAAATGGCAGACGAAAAATGAAATGAAAACATATAAATTGCCAGAAACAAAACAGAAGTGTGTTCGGCATGGATAATGTAGAGACATGCCATGTGTTGAAGTCCTCTGCCATGTGATAGTGTAGTAGAAGATTAAATGGCACGCCGAGATACAGTGACAGTAACAGTTGAGATGGTGTATTGGTGAAGTCACACCATGTAATGCAGCAGTTGGTGAAGATATTACACAACATATCGTGTCAAAAAGTAGACATGTTGTGTCTGATAACAGTAGTCAATGCTGGCAGGAGACACTTCGTGTGAGGGGAAAACATTCACACGCCGTGCCATTATTGGGGCAGAATGACCAGCAGCAGTGAAGCTACAAGTCGTGTAAAAGAATTACACAACATGTTGGAAGACATGCCTTTATTCTTTTGGCACACGCCATGTCAATTCAGGCTAGAGGAGGTGGCAGAAATTGAAACATGCGTTTTCCATTGTATGTATTATGTCTGTATGTCGTATGGTCTGATTACACACCGTGTATGTTGCCAGCACGTCCTGCCAGTAGTCGTGATTCAAACAGCAAAGGACCAAATCACCGCTCGGACAACGTCTCAAACAACGACATACTGTTTGACATGGTTCTAGGAACATTGCAGGTCCAACCCAACATCAAACAGTGGAAGGCATACTCCTACAATCTAGAGTTGATTGTCAAACTGTCCACTAAGACTTGATTTAATGTGCTTTTTCATCAAAATATATCCAGTTTTCATTAAATATGAATGTTGTATATCCAAATCTATCCAAGTATACAAGAAGCAAGGATATACTACTTACTAAGAAATTCATATGATGTAGTATTAATAAAGTAAACGAGATGTTTTTATATGAATTCAATAAGAAGTGGTAAGCTAAGTGAGTGTAGCTTGTGAATACCAATGGCTTGAGTGTGATTGGTATATGTTAACATATCTATAGTGCTTTATGTTATGTCTTATTATGCTTTTTGTTATATGTTGTTTTTCTCTTTAGTTTAGTCTCATATTGCTTATCTCTATAATTAGCATCTCTCTCTTATCCTATATAAACAGAGGTGTCATATTTGTTTTAATCATCTCAATATATCCCATTCTCTACATGGTATCACCCCAACCCTACTTCCCCTGCGTACTAGCTCGTTGCCACACCTCTTCGTACCCCTCTTCTCTGCCGCCACCCCATGCCTTCCTCTCCAAGCTAGCCGCAACCCCTCTTCCTGTCCCTCTCCAGCCTACCGTTACCACCCACCAAGTGTTTGTCTTCCTATCCAAGCCAACCTCCCGCCTTCCTCTCTTAGCCAACTGCCCGCCTTCCTCTCCAAGCCATCGCCTACCTTTCTCCCCAAGCCATTTGCTCGCGTTCCTCTCCAAGCTAGCTGCTGCCTTCCTCTCCAATAAAACCGCCTCGCTTTCCTCCCCAAGCCAGCCACATGCCTACTTCTCCAAGCCAGTCGCTTCCTTCCTCTCAAAGCCAACTGCCAGCCTTCCTCTCCTGCCCACCATCCCTCTACACCTCTCCCAGAAAACCCATCCCATATATCCATCACCCTGGCCTAAGACTCCTCCAAGTTGTTATGTAAACGCATAGTGCCAGACTCTAATCCATGTACCCCTAGCAAGGAGCCTCCTACCACCAGGAGGTACACCACTTCTTCCCACGTCAGATGTCATTATAAATTGACATCGTGATGTAGGTCCTTTTTGTTTCAGTTGTTGCCAATATATTGGGTTGCTCAACTCATTTGTTGTAGTTGTTGTTCTACCTATCTTGTCACATTGTTATCTTAATGCCAATAATTCTCATTCATCTACAGTGTTTGTACAAAGACCCAGTAGAGCTTTTTATATCGGCCTCTAAAAGAATAGTCAGCCAATGTGGGACCAAACCACGTGGCTTTACAAAAGCCTAAAATAAGGAAAAGGCTTAATAAAAATAACACAAACTGGAAAAAAGTCCTAACTAACGACACCGTGACACCAGTGCTCGTAAGTGCGTAAAGTCGGAGTCTGTCCTACATCAATTCCCCTCGGCTGCAGAAAACTCGACTCCGTCAGATCAGTGCTGAGGTAGAGCTCAAAAAGATATGCATCAATGCAACGGAATTCTATCCCACTCTCATCAAATAAAGTTTGTCCCACTCTCATCAAATATAGTTTGTCTCACTCATCTCTTTTAGCCACATACATAACAGCCTAGTAACTATGCATAGATATCATTCTATTCGGGCTAGTTTTGTGGTAGACGTTATGTAGCACTATGTTGCATCACAACAATCAGTTATAATAGAAAAAAATTGGATTTCATAACTAATTGTTGTTAGCTTCACGAGGAATAAGTTTGTGAGAGAGCTTCAACCTAATTCTGCTATATACCGAGGTAGTGGTGCCATGGCAAAGTTCAAAACTATACAACAAGTTTCCCTGTCCATATCTTATCACACAAACAAAAATGTATTGAATCAGTTGCATACGTGACAGTTATTGTTGCAAATGGATAAGGAACCCTAAAATATGTCCACCATCCCTAGATGTAGTAACCACAAGACAACAATGAAGTCTAAAAAAAGATGTTTTCTGTTATAAAAGAAAAAGATTCAGGAGTATTGTACATGAATACCATTTCCTAGAGCACAAACATCCCATCCAACTCCTTTTACTTGTCTCCTTTTGCTCATGGCTGTTCTTCTATTTCCTGCACACTGTTTTCCTCAAACAAGTAACAGGTAGCTAGTCATTGAACAGTCAACCAGAAAAAACCATTCCAATAATTCGAAAAGAAACATAGGCAATGCAACTAACCTGCAACGTGGCGGTAACATAATATTTAGGAAGCTTTCTGTTAGTGGAGGAGTGTTAGTTCGTAATTATTGCATCCCTGCACAATTACAGGTTATACAAACTAGTGTTTGCTCACCTGATATCGTCCACTGATAGCTTCTTTGGACTTTTGATTAGACCATCGACGGAAACACGGTAGCTGGTCTCAGAAATGACAGCAGTTGGTCACTTTCAGTTTCCAAGTAATGGACAAATATTAGGCCAGGAAGAGAACAGAAAGGGCAAATACCTAGCAATGTCATTCACGACCGGAATCGGGCCATGATTTCTCTTGAAAAATAGATCCACTGGAGTAATGTATGATGATATCAGATCAGCACGCTGTGGCTCGGCATTAAAAGGTTCCTAAGGAAAAGTAGAAAACTCTGATGTCAGCTGTGCAAATACCATGCCCTGCGGGCTGAGAAGTAGAGAGAGTCACGAAATATAGCTAAGTTAAAGCTAGAAGAAAATTTTAAGAATACTTACATTCAAGTTACCAGAAGATTCTAGATTATATATGCAAAGCTAAACATTCATTTGTTGCTTGGAATTACAATGGCAATGCTTGCTTATGCAGACAAGGTAAGAAGGCAGAATTTCAAGAAGATGTAAGTGTAATTCAAATTTTCATCCTTGTCACCTCACTAATAGATCTCAAAAGATGTGTTAAAAGTTAGTTAGATCCTAACTTGTACATACACATACCATCCTTCCATGATAAGCAGGAACATTCATTCAGATAGTCAGAAAGGATACAGACGTGTATATATACCTTTCTACTTTATCTGGTTAGCTTCCATTCACTAGCTTAAGCTTTTGTCAAATGGAACCCATTTTATCAACTAGCGTACCCTACATTCGTTTCTTAACGATTCAATGAATCCTATCAGTAAATTTCTCTTAATTGAATGCTTCAGTGAAAACTTTCACCAGTATCACTAAATTATTCACGTCCGCAGTCGGGGCTATGCTGAGTTATCATATTTGTTAAGGCGCCAAGGATACCCAACTGGATGCCTTGACGTCTAGGCATGCTTAGGTGACATGATTCTGTTTTAATATCAGGACAAAAAATTTCTATTATATACATTAATCTATTGCTATTATAACTATATTCCCCTTTGTTAGTGTAATAAGCAATTCCATTTTATTTGCTTTATTAAGACGAATGGACCTCTCCAACTTAAGCCCATTAGCATCAGTCTAGTTTATATATTAAGTTCCGCATGTACATCACATCATACACTGAGTCAGGTTTATATATAGGACTCATTGTACTCAGTTTTAAATTAATAAAATTTCTCCCCATTGAATCACAGGGTATCGGAGCAATTCTTAAACCCTTAAGGTTTTAGAAAGCAGCCGCCAAGGAAAGAGCAACAGTTTGGAGCAGCAGGGTCACCGGTCATTAGTCGTTGCTCCGCCATGATAGTCATCAACCAGAAGCCAGTCATCGGTCATTGACAGCAGCCCCTCTGTTGAACCGCAGCCAGCAGGCCACCGTAAGCCACCAGCAGCACCAAGGTGCAGACAGACACTGCCATCACCCACTCCAGGGCAGCAGCAGGGGCTGCCACAACCCTCCCGGAGGAGAGGTGCGGATAGTCATTCCCATAGGAGGTGCTGTCATTACCCCTTGATGAGTGCAAATTTGCGCAATAATCTCCAAGAGAGCCTGATATGCACTGCAGCCTCTCCTCCATCATCAACAGCAACATAATGATGGTTCATTGATTGCGGCACGGTTGTAATAACTCTCTACACCATCTCGAAACGCCAGAGTTTCCTCTCGCATTCTCTATCTCCCGATGTACCTTTCTCACGTAGATGGGTGAACGCTTCTAAGTTAGGGACTCATGTTATTCCTATCACGGCGTTTCTTTCCTATTATAGTGCGTACTCGTGCATCTAACCAGCATTCTCCGTAACAACGTGTTTCATACCGGTGATTATCCCCTCATCATTCACCGTGATTCTACTAGTGTGATCCGTCTCCAATCATGTCTGACGACAAAGAAACACCTCAGGTGATCGTCTATAGAGATAGTGATCCAACCTCCATTATCAAATTTAATGGAGACAACTACTTATTCTGGATGAATTCAATCCACACTATCTTTGAATCCACAAATAAGCTGAAGTTTATTGAAAAGCCTGTCGAGGATACCCAAGTGAAAATGGGGAAACAGACAAGTCAAGAGTTGGCTCTGAAATAGTATGGAACCCTCCATCGCCTCCAAATGCATGTTCCACAAGCATGTTAAACGCTTGTGGTACGCTGCTCATTACCACTTCAAGAAAATAACGTGATGTGCATCTAAAAGATCTAAAACAAGCTCTTTGTTGAATACCAGGGGGACAGGTCGTTGGACAAGTAGTATGACGCCATCGTCGTTTTATCAAAACAACTCAACTTTTTTCAACCTGTCACCTTTGATGAACAGACTAAGGAGCGTGCCAGTCTCATTAATACATATTTCTCAACATGTTACATTCAGTTTTTGCTTCTATTGTAGGTTATCTTAGCAGGCATGGTTCAAAATTTTGGTCGAAATCTCAAAATTTCAGTTTCAATGGGTATCGGACATAGAAATGCACCTGTCCAGAAATAGCAAGTAAAATTTCAAAATTTTGATAGAAATTTCACAAAGGGGGATGAAATTTCAACAAAATACAGAAATTTCGTTGAAAAAAGGCCAGTTTGGGTATGCATTTCGCGAAACACAATCGACATGAGTTCACAATTTCGAAAATCAACGGCCCAAAGCCTGTTGTACTTGGAGGGTTACTTCTTTGGTAATTTTTTTTCATTTTGTTGCTCTTGAAAGCCTGTTCTTTGGATCTAAGGTAAGTTTACTCTCACCTTCCCATCTACATCTGTTAAAGAGTCTATATTAGCCTATTTAGTTAATAGGTTAATTAGTTAGTGGGCTTTTTGTATTTCAGCCCGTTTAGATTACTTGTGTCCTAAATCTTAGGGCGTCTCCCCTCTCCTATATAAAGGAGAGGGCGTCCAGTCTTGTATTCATCCCATTGCATTCAATCCAATCTTATTCTTCACAACATCTATTTCTTCCACTTTTACCCCATCTTGATCAAGAGATCAATTTAAAATTGAAAATAAAATTTTCTCAACGTTATATTCATATATATTATGAACACTTAACAAACGTTGAATATTCAAATAAATATCTTATATTAAAATTGGATTTTGTAACAATAATTTACAGCTATGTAATACTTTGAATATTAATTGTATATATTTTTAGACCTTAAATGAAAAAATAAAACAATATAGAATTAAGATGTATGATGTTTAGTTACATAGATCAAATTTCAACTATGAATGGAAATAATATATAGTTAAATGCATTCAATTGATATATTCAATAAATTAGACTCTTAGTATCAACTAATTTTAGTAATTTGTCCCAATTTTATGAATGATATCATGCCTAAACTAAGAATACCTTTAGTATTTTCACTCTTTGATGATTTATAGAGTAAGCTATAAAGTATTAGTTGAAATTTGAAATTGATTATCAATGTCATAACCTATAAACTAATTCTTTCATTATGTTATTGAACATGTCATCGAAATCCCCTTCGATACAATTTTCAATCTTTTCACACATGTAGGACCCCCCACCAAGATCAATATATGATTTTATTGCATAAATAGGTGTATTTATGTATGTAGATCATCCTGGTAAAATTTCGTGACTTAATTCCTTTATTTGATCGTCAAAATCATGTGTTAAAGTAAGCATAAATGTCAAAATTTCCATCAAAATTTCTATAAATTTATGTTTCTGATCCATCAGAAACGGCATCAAAATCAAAATTTCCATCAAAATTTCTATTAATTTTTTTTTCTGATCCATCGAACACGACGACCAGTACCCCACTGTGGAGGATGTATTCTCTCGTCTACAACAATCAGATGCCCACAACGTAGCTCGGCCATCCCACTAGATTCCAGTTAGTCATGGGTATTGCAGCTCGAGGTTGGGGACGTGCACATGCTCCTAGACCTAATTGTACCTTCTACAACAAATTGGGTCATCTTAAGTAGAATGCTACCAAAAGCATGGTCATTCCTACAGGCATGGGCGTGGAGCAAGCACTTCTCGCGTCCAATCTGCAAACGACTCCTCAGTCACCATTTCTTTGGCAAAATATGAGCAAATTTTGTAGGCATCTCAACGACAAATTGGATATGGGACTACCATGCCTATGGAACTTGTTGCATCCTCTTTAGCTCATCTGGCTTCCAACCAAGGTAATATGGGGGCCTCCTTGGTAGTATACAACTCTCCTAAATAGTTGACTCAGGGGCCACACAACACATTACTAGTATGAGACACCTTTCAATTCTTGAATCATATATTACCAATTTCTTTGTCACTCTTGCGGATGGATAAATTTAAATCGTCCAACAATGTGGCAGTGTGAACAATTCACCAACTTCATTTTGTTGCATTATATCTCTCATTTTTCATTCAACTAAATGTATGTTGCAACATGACATTCAGTAGTTGTGGCTTTGTGTTGCAGGATTTTCATAATTTGAAGACAATGGGTTTGGATTCTAAAGACGGTGATCCTTACTACTTTAGCGGTGGGGTTCCTCAGTCTTCCCTTGTTTCTTGTTCTCCCCTTCAACTTCATAGGTGCTACGGCCATCCCTCATTGGAAAAGCTCAAACGGATGGAGTTGTCTTTATGTAGTTTAAAAAATCATCCATGTGACTTCTGCCAATTCGAAAAGCACCATCGGATTTCATTTCCTCGCAAAACCTTTTTATGTTCAAAAACAATCTTTGATTTGGTTCATACGGACATCTATGGTCTTTTTGAAGCACGAGTTTTTATCGATTCCGATATCTTATTACTTTTGTCAATGACTTCTCTAGAATGACTTGGATATATTTGTTGAAATCTCATGATGAGATACTTGTTATTTGTAAAACCTTTTATAAAATGAGTTCAACACAATTTTGTAATCCATGAATACTATCTAAACTAACAAAGCTTTAGAATATATATCCAGCTCCATGATATCTTTTTGCTTTGAAAATTGGATAGTCCATCAAAGATCGTGTTCTCGCACTCCATAACAAAATGGGATTGTTGAGCGTAAAAACATGCACTTGCTAGACGTTACTGGACTCTTCATTTCCAGGCTCAATTATCTAGATCTTGTTGGTCTAAAGTCATCCTCACAACCCGGTGTCTTATAAACCATCTTTTGTTCTCCAAACAAGATTTTTTTTCCTTGCTTTTCAATATGCTACAATTTCGCATCTCTCTCTGTGTTTTTGGTTGTACAGCCTTCGTTCATAACTTTGATTTGAAGGAAAGAAAATTTCGTATGTGCTTCGTCAAAATGATTTTCCATGGCTATTTCACCTTCCAAAAAGGTTATAAGTGTATAGTCCAGGCATCGGACGCATGTATGTCAGTGTGGATGTTACCTTCCACGAATTCTATACTTTCTTTGCCACACCTCCATCGCCCTCTACCTCGCCTCAAAAAAAAATTGTTGATTTACATATGTCTAATTGTGTGGAGTCTATTCCAGTGGAGCCCCCTCATACTCGTCTAGTGGAGCCTATCATTCTTCCTAAAGCAAAGTCAAATTCTGAGTTTGCCAATGTCTATCCACCAACAGTAAAGCAATATCCCCAACTCTAGGATCCGGCTCAACCGTCTAATTTTGAGGATTCAACACGTCGAGTGGCACTCCGGAAAAGTATACGTTCTTGCACTCTCTGTCATCCCCATTTTGCATACTTGTTGTCCTTCCAAACTTTCTCGTAATGATAAACCTATTGCCCACCACTTAGAATCTATCTGAGTCCCCAAAAGCTATTGTGAGGCTCTTCAATGCCTTGTCTAGAAAATCGTGATGCTTGAAGAAATGGTGGTCTTACATGAGAATGGAACCTGTGATCTTGTTTTACCGACTCCAGAAAGTAACATCGTAGGTCGCTAATGGATCTTCTTCGTCAAGTTCAATTCTAACAACTCCATTGAACGTCTAAAAGCCCATCTGCTTGCAAAAGTCTTCACACAAACATATGGTATAGACTTCTCCAACACTACATTTGGTATTGTCATCCTTGTTGTCTGTGTTGATGATATTGTTATATCGACAGTGACATTGTAGGGATTTCAACCATGAAGGAATCTCTCCAATCTCATTTACACACATAGGACTTGGGGTAACTTCGTTACTTCTTGGGTATTGAAGTATTAAATTCTAAAAGTGGTATTTACATCTCATAATAGAAGTATGCCATAAACCTCCTCATTGATTTCGACATGCTCAACACCAAGCACGTCTCCTTTGTGATCGACTACCACACCAAAGTAACGTCTGAGGGTAGTTCTTCCATGATATTGAGCAATACCACTGCACGGTTGAGAAGTTGATCTATCTCACCATCACCTAATCGGACATCGCCTCTGTAGTCAACATAGTAAGTCAAATATGGCTGAGCCCCTAGTCTATCACTGAAGTTAGATACAATGGATTCTGTGAAATCTAAAAAGTGCACCAAGAATGGGTCTCCTTTATACAAAGTGTCCTCTCGACATGTCCCTAACCTATTATTTTGATGTTGATTGTGGTGGGGATGTCAATTACAGGAGATCCAATATAAAACACCCAAATAGATTATAACACAACTATAAAACAAGGATTGTATTATAGCTAATATAATATTGTAAACAATATAGTTGAAACAGATAAAGCACCCTATAAAATAATAAGTGTAAAGACATGATACAACAACAATTTTGCATCACATGTTTACATAGCTAAACAGTAAACAATAGACTTATGATAGATGCCTTACAAAGTACAAACTAATTGTTACATTTGCATTTCATCAATTAGTCATACATACAGCAGTGCATTTAATCAAAGTATGCATTCTAAATTAGATAATGGTTACATAGAATTTACTTGGATATATTACAGCAGTACCATATCATTACGGCATACATACAAAGTATATATGCTAAACTAGAACTGGGGCTAATCATAGAACAATTAATGTATGTAATTTTAATATATTATAGTCGCTAATACTAGGATCATATAGTTTAATGAATGTTACAGGTTTACAGCAGTATTTTAAATGGAAAGCGGGCCAAAAGCAGGCAAAAAGCGGGTTAAGCGGGCAAAAAGTGGCTGCTGTTCTTCAATCCGCTTAATTGGCACACTGATTTTAACCGGCTAACGGGTTGGACCGATAAGCGCGATTTTTAATACACTGTTATTTTCTTTATGGCGATTGTTTTCATTTATCTTATTATCCTTTTTTAATAAGCAGGATACTCGTATGGATAGTCAAAAAGGATATAATAGTGTATATATGTTCAACAATTTTCCTTTGTACTTTATCATATCAACGCCATATCACTAGTTTGAGCTTCATCAAATAGAACCTGCTTTTTAACTATCGGCCAAAAGATACTTTCTTAACAATTCAACAAATACTTAAAAAGAAATTTCTCTTAACCTATTGTTTTAATGGTAACTTACAAACAATATCATTAAAAGTATTCACGTCCATAAATCCTGTTCTCCAGCGAACTGAAATCTATTATCTACCATGTCATTATAACTCTTATATTCAGCCTTGAGAAACACTATCAACTGCTGAGCTATACAAGTTGGAGATTGTTTATAAATGGAACTATTTCCATTTAGCTTATCATCTTTTTATGATAATAAAGGATTTTCATTTGGATCGTAAGAAGGGATATAAAGCATGGTGCAGGACTTCAACTTCATGTCGACTTCGCCAGGTGTGGAAGTGGAAGTTTGTGGAAACTTCAAGGAAGTTTCGAGGAAGTTTAGACGCAAACTTCGACAAACATCGATGCTGATTTTTGAAGAAAATGACGTGAATCTGAAGGAAACTTTGATTGAAAACTTCTAATTATGTTATACCTCTATCTTATAATTGTTAACACAAAAGCACGATTCATGACTCTCTAGCCCTAAGTAGGTTAACAACACAATGTGTTTCTTGCAATGGTCAAACGTGCAGTACACATACAAATACAATTCAAGTGTTGAACATATGTATTATCTACAATATACAACCAAATAGTACTTACAAGACCCTCTCTAGGAAAGAATGGCAACAATAAACATAGGAGTTGATATTAGAAGTTGTGAAGGGGGTTGGAGGTGACACTTATGCCTTATACGGCCGTTAGGGCACTAGTTAGGATTATTGTTCTGGGTCATTTCAACTTTGCCCCAACTTCGAGGAAACGTCGAAAAATTCGCCCCGAAGTTTGGATGAGGCCAAATTATTGGGGATTCGACTTCGCCCATGGTCGAAATTCGAAGTTTCGACGAAACTTCGCCCAACTTCGCCAAAGTTTAGTTCCATGATATAAAGTGTGTATATAGGCATATTTTCCCCTTTCCACTTTATTAAGTCGACTTCCATTCACTAGCTTAAGCTTTTGTCAAATGGGTCTCATGTTGTCAATTAGTGTTTGCAAGATTGATTTCTCAGTGATTCAACACATACTTTATATAAATTTGTCTTCATTGATGTTTCAAAGATAACTTTCGAGCAGTGTCACTCACTGTTCGGAAAATCGGCCGCTTAGGCCGAATAATCGGCCAAATATTCCTTTTTGGGGGTCTACCGAATCGATTATCAATAATCGGCCTATAATCGGTCCAGGACCGATTAATCGGCCGATCGGGGGAATAATTGGCCGATTAATCGGCGATTTTCAAAATCAAATGCTAGTAATAATTTTTTTTTAATTAATTTTTTCTAATACTACTATTTGTCATTACAATTACATTCTCTTCTTCCAATTTACATATTTGGTCTTCTCCTCATGTTTTCTCTATAAGTTTATAGTTAGTGTTTATTGAACTGATCCTTACTATTGATGTTTTCTTCTCTAAGTTCATCAATGTTTCTAATTACTTCTTAATGCAAGATTAGTCTATGACTTATCAATGTTTCTAATTACTTATCAATGTTTTTTCCCTAATTTCATCAATGTTTCAAGTTACTTATTAATGCAATATTAGTCTTATCACTTATCAATGTTTCTAATTACTTATTAATGCAATATTAGTCTATGACTTATCAATGTTTCTAATTACTTATTAATGCAATATTAGTCTATTACTTATCAACGTTTCTAATTACTTATTAATGTGATATTAGTCTATGACTTATCAATGTTTGTAATTACTTATCAAAGTTTTCTTCTCTAATTTCATCAATGTTTCAACTACTTATGAATGCAATATTAGTCTATTACTTATAAATGTTTCTAATTACTTATCATTGTCATTATTATATGGTCAATATAGAATTTACATATCTTTATGATTAATATTAAAAAAAATCAAAACCGATTAAAACCGAATATTCTCCCGCTTATACTCCCGCATACCGTATATACTCTATTCGGTACCCTCTCCGCCCGTACACCGATTACCGCTTTTCAGAACACTGGTGTCACTAAAGTTATTCATTTTCAGAGACCTTTTCTACCAAACTAAAATATGTCGTAGAATTATAACAATCATATATTCACCCATGAGAATCAAGATTCAAATGTCACTTGCGAAGTGATACAAGGTGGTGGTAGTTTTATCCATGGGAACTTTTCCAATTATCTTAGCATCCATTCATAAGAAGCAGATTATTCAGTATGAAAGGATAAAAGTGTATACATGGGCATAATTCTTCCTTTCTAGTTTCTACTTTATCAGTAAACTTCCATTCACTAGCTTAAGCTTTTGTCAAATGGAACTTGTTAAGTCAACAAGTGTTCATAATGTTGATTTCTTAGTGATTCAACATCACATACCTATCAATAAATTTCTCTTAATTTGGTGTTTGAGTGATGACATTTGTTAGAGTATATGAGTATTTAGTTTATATTGTATATGGGCTCAAATCTATGTGGTCAATTAGTGTTTTTCATACATTAGGGTTTTCTTCATAGTTATCAGAACCGAAGCGGCCGATTGAACCAGGAACCGGTCACTCTACCGGTTTGGTCCCCTCCCAAAGCCGGAAATGAAGTTTGGTCGACATCAATCAGGTGAACTGGTGAACCGATGGATCGGTCCGGTTTTAGCCTAACCGACAAGTTCTCTCGCTTAGCATATAAATGTATAGTTGTTGCTATTTTTTGTTAATTAATTTTGAATACTATATAAATCTTGGTATATGTTTGTCCATGAATAGAATGATATTTGTTATTTGGTCTGTTTATCACGTTATTGTGAGCAAGTGTGCTATTATTCATGTTTCATAACCTTTGCAAGGATATTTTCCATAAGTATCAAAAACATTTATATTTTTTAAACTATTAGTGACGTCATGTTGATGTCATCGGTTGAATCGGTCAGACCACTGGTTGAACCAGTGAACCGAGAACCAGAGGCCTAATTGGTTCGCTAACCGATTCGGTTTTGACGACCTTGATTTTCTTGTATCTTGTACATGCCTCCTCTCCTATATATAGAAGAGGGGTTTGCCTATAAATCAATATTAACAACAAACACAACACAAGGGAATTTTATCATTATCTTGTTTTTTACATGGTATAAGAATTGTCGGTCTTGTGTCGCCAAACCCTACATAAGGGAGAGAAAGAGCGCCTCCCCGAGCGGGCGGCATTGTCACCCCTAGGTGGTTTTTGGATGCCAATTGGAATGCCCACCCCCTACGTCTTGTAGGATTGTCTCCATGGAGTCATCTCCATCTCAAAATCAGCAGTGCTTCTACATGATTTCTGCTAGATCTATCGGGCCGCCTCATCTTTGTGCTTTCCGTCTTGGACGAGTCATTACCCTCCTATTTTACTGTCTCCACTACCATCCATGTCGCCATCTATGTTGTCGTCATACCCACCAATATTCACACCGCAATCAAGATCTAATGGCATTTTCACCTCTTATACTTTTCGCTTAGCATAATCACGGCAAGAGATCAACTTTTCTACTACTATTGGGATAATCAATCCCTATAGATTTGTTAGTATTTTTTCACTATTGTTGCACTTTTAGGGTTTGTTTGTTTCAATCGCGTCACATGACGCGTCATTCTCCAAAATTCATGTATGCAGTGGTTTGTTTATTCACTACATATGTCTCAAATTCCTGCCCTTTGACACAGTGTCTCCTATGATATGGCATGTCAACCACAGGTGTGTGATGCCCTGCCCTGACAAAAGGCGTCTTCCCTTTTACATGTGCCACTACTTCAACAAGACGTGCTCAATGTTGCCTTCAACTACTAATGCATGACACGGCGTGTCAATTTAGCGTATAGAATTAAATGTCCGGTTTCGATGTCGTGTCTGATGGCCCAGAAACAAAAATTTTTGAAAATTTGTCCCTAACGATTTCGATGACCAAATAAGTGAATTAAATCATGAAAATTTACCAGGACGATCTAATCACCAAGATCTACACAAATATGCAATAATATTTCATAGTGGATATGGAGGGGGTCTCCCACATTTGTAAGTAAAGGAAGCTGAACAATTTCAACAGAATTTGGATGGCGATTTCGATGACAAAATGAAGGAGTTAAGTTATGGAATTTTGCAAACACGATGTTTTAACATAGACACACTAGATTATATCATAAATTTATATGCTTAGAGGTCAAGGTGGGATCTATGTCTTGATGAGTGAGTGCACAAATGAACAAAAAGTATGTTAGACAGTTAGACTGTTACAAACTTGCAAACTTCAAGTTAAAACAACTAGAGTACTAGACTTTATAGCTTAGAGTTACAACTTACAAGTTAAAATATTGTAGGTTGGTATATTTATTATATGTCTACTATTATAAATTACATAAGTGAATAATAAAAAATTAGGGTTACAACTTACAACTTACACTTAGCATTTTGTATATGGCTACTATTATAATATATATAGGGTTACATAAGTGAGAAATACAGAAATAATAAGAACCCCCAATTAAAAAGTTTTTGTAGCCATTTTGTGTATAAATATGAAATATATTGATTCGATTTTCAAAATAAGTATAGATATACGTATTTCACTCTATGTTTCTTAGATTTACAAGTTCACTTCAAGATTTTGAGAATTTTAAGAGAGATGTCACTTAGAAATTTAGGATTTTCGGAGTATTTATTAAGATATGTCTAAAAGGGAGTAGAAATAGGAGTATGGGCTAGGGAGAGGGGTTACATACCTTAGAATCAAGTAGAGAAGCCTTTGAGAGCAAGATATCACAAAAAATCGCTAAAAGATCAAATTCCCAGCAAATCCAGTCGATGGAACAGATAATTACCATGCTAAATCTTGATCAGATCTTTGAACGGGTCTGAATTTTGACCTCGCCCTTTTTGGGTCAAAAAAAGATCCATTTATTTTTCTACACATATCCATGCTATCAAGTCAAATACAACCGGTTACTCTCCTCCACATATTTACATTTATATCATGGAAAAAAAGGTGCGCCCTAAGGCGCCAGAGGCTCACTCAGGGGCGATCTGAGGCGTAAGCCTCACCTGTAATCCAAGAGGTAAGTAGCCTCATTTTCCGCAAGGCGCAAAAAGGCACAACTGAGGCGCAAACCTCAGCCTGCCAAACAAAACAGTTGTCTGCTGGTCTATTTGGATTGTGTATGGGCATGGCCCAATGGGTTTTCCACTAGCCCCTTTGATGCAAATGAAAAAAAACAAGGTTAAAATACTACTATTTGGGTACAACAACTATAGCTTTTACTATTTTTATTTGTGATTTGTTCAAATTTAGATTAGAAATAGGTAATAGTAATGTGATTTTGTTATGTAGTTGCCAATTGTATAACTTACATTGTATATATTTTTCTTATATATAGAAATATATTAATATGTATAAGTATTTACATGGCGCAGGACTTCGATTTCGTGTCAACTTCTCCAGGTGTGGAAGTGGAAGTTTGTGGAAGCTTTGAGGACGTTTTGATGCAAACTTTGACAAACTTCGACACCGATTTTTGAAGAAAATGATGTGAATTTGAAGGAAACTTCGATTGAAAACTTCTAATTATGTTATACCTCTATCTTATAATTGTTAACACAAAAGCACGATTCATGACTCTCTAGCCCTAAGTAGGTTGATAATACAATGTGTTGCTTGCGATGGTCAAACGTGCAATACACATACAAATACAGTTCAAGTGTTGAACATAAGTATTATCTACAATATACAACCAAATAGTAGTTACAAGACCCTCTGTAGGAAAGAGTGGCAACAAATAGGAGTTGATATTAGAAGTTGTGAAGAGGGTTGAAGGTGACACTTATGCCTTATATGAAGTTAGGATTATTGTTCTGTGTCGTCTCAACTTCGCCCCAACTTCACCAACTTCGACGAAACTTCGACAACTTCGGAGAAGTTGGGACGAAAATACATACAAAAAATTCAACTTCGACGAAACTTCAAAAAATTTGCTCTGAAGTTTAGACGAGGCCGCAGTATTGGGGATCCGGCTTCGCCCATGGTCAAAGTTCTGAAGTTTCGATGAAACTTCGCCCAACTTTGTCGAAGTTTAGTTCCATGAGTATATATAAATATAGGAACGCCTTAGTACATTCTGAGGCTTACGCCTTGCCTCATTGAGACAAAAATGCCTCGATGTGTCTCACACCTTTTTCACCCTTGATTAATATCCATTACCTATACCTTTATTCATGACTCTCCACCCTAACTACTCTCTTGATTCTACATATGGATGGCATGTGTGGGAGATTAAAGGAAGAGAAGAGATGAATAATAAGTGATGAGATGAAGGAGAGATGAAGAATGAAGAGGAAGAAGAAAAATATGTTGCTATCTATGTGGATCCTTTTGCTACTATCTATGTGGATCATTGAGCTTCTATCTATGTGGATCCTTCTGTTGCTATATATATTTCGAGGATCTTCCTTCAAATGTAATTATATGTTGATCATTTTTCATAGAATTTATTCATCATCCATCATCTACCTCATCTGCTACTATGAGTAATCTACACATATTTGTTGATTACATGATACTTCATCTACATATTTGCTCATGATCTGACAACGTCGTGCTTGTTACTTGTGTTGTGTTAGCATATTTTATTTGTACTTTATGTATTTTCACAATCTATCATCCGTGTTGTGCATGTTGATTTTTTCATGATTTATGTGTTTCGATTACTACATGCTTGTAACCAACACTATCTGGACCGTGACCCAACATCCTCTAGACTGTGATGTCTATATTTTGGACACGATATTATATTAAGTAAGAAGACGATAAAGGTTATTTTAGTAACTAAATTTTGCAAGTGTTGCATATATATGATGGAGCTTCATGTTTTTTTTTTCTACTATTACATTGCATCTTAGAGTGTTGTATCTGCATGTTTCTTTGTGCAATGAGTTATTCATTCTGGGTACGTCACCTTTGATACTATTTTTCTGTGATATGTTTTGCACGCCAACTGGTAGTATTCCTTGTGGCCCAGCGCTCTCTGGTCTACATGTGCTCCAACACCCTATGGTCTACTTGATCACTTTAGCGATGGGATAAAGACATTGGCTCCTATCTACAGTTGTTTATTACTACTCTAGATGCCATTTCATTTTGATCAAGAAGCACCTGCTACGTGCTTCTGTGCATGATCGGGATTTTTCTGCTTGAGGGGGAGTGTTTGGAGTGTTGAGTGTTTTATTCTAAGATTGAGGGGGAGTGATATTATTGCATGGGCTTGGTTTATCGTTTTTATTCTGGTACTTGTTTTAGTCTATATGTTTGCAAGCTGGCTTGGGATTCTCTGGAGCTTCAATTTGAGAGGGATTGTTAGAGTATGAGTGTATGGGCTCAAGTTAATTTGACACATTAGTGTTTATACTCATAGTCCATTACGGTTTTCTTGTGTCTTGTACTTGATAGGAGAGGGGTTTTCCCATCCATCTGAAAACAACAACAAACACAACACAAGGAAATTTTCCCATTATCTTGTTTTATACAACTTTTGATTAACGTCACTGAAACTATTCACGTACACAGATCCTTTTTTCTACCAAACTAAAACCTACTGCAGCATTATAATACTCTTATATTTAGCCTTGAGAAACATGAATTGAAAGTCACTTACTGAGTGATACAAGGTGGTGGTCATTTTATCCATGGAAATTGATTCCATTTCTTTTATGAACCTTTCATGATAATAGGGATACTCATTCTGAAAGTCAGCAAAGGTATAAAAGTGCATATATGGGCACTTCCTATTTTATAAGTCACCTTCAATTCACCGGCTTAAGCTTTTGTCAAATGGAACATGTTAAGTCAGCTAGCGTTCATAAAATTGATTCTTTATGATTCAAGTTCAATGGATTCATATCAATGAATTTCCCTAATTTAATGTTTCAGTGATAACTTCCAAACAGCATCACTGAGTTTATTCACGTTCTCATATCCTCTTTTCTACCAATCTAAAAACTAATATAGCGTTAAAAATATAATACTCTTATATTTAGCCTTGAGAAACATTATTCAAAAGTCAGTTTTTCAGCGATACAATGAGGCGGATGTTTTCTCCATGGCAACTGTTTCTATACATCTCATCACCCTATCATGATGAGCAGGATATTCATCCGGATATTTAGAAACAATATAAAAGTGTTTATATGGGCATATTAAACTCTGTCTACTATAACAGGTCAACTTCCATTAAACGGACTCAGTTTTGCAAATTTGCATTCATAAGATTGATTTATTTAAAGTTTTAAGAACTTTTTATTGATAAATTTCTCTCAGTTTCTTAATTTCATACCCTGCTTGTTCTTGTAGCTCAGCCAGAGTATTGTATCATTCTCCGAATTATTTGGGTCATAGCTACCTCTTGCCAATAAACTCTACCTCAGATCTCGTTCAGCTAAGCAAGAACAGCTACCTATGCACTTTTCTGGGACTAAAAGGATGGTAAAATGCTTGGCGGAAGGATTTTCCCAAAGTTCTTGGCAAAGAAATCTCCCAAGGTGTGCCAATTACTTAATCGAATTCAAGAGTGGGTTTTAAACATCAAGAGCAGGGGACACCAAAATCACACTTGTATGATCTAGTTCTATAGTAGTTTCCAATAGAAAGCTGGAACCTCTTGTCCTAGTTCCATCTGCTAAAGTTTTGAAAACCAACTCTTGGCAAATGCATAAGCTGCAGAGAAAGACGTAATATCCAAAACCAACCCAGTACTTGGTATCCAAAACACCAATAGAAGAAGAGCCCCTCAATGTGAACATCAGAAGACTACCACTGTGACTCTGCGAACTTGCCTTACACGAGAAGTATAAATAAGGATTGGGTACAACTGCTCACCTTTGCGTTGATCTTGAGGGATGGATGGCGAGATGGCTCGCGGGAGTAGTCGGAGGGACCAAAGAGGGCTGCCGCAGCCATTTCCTTGTCTGGTTTGCTGCTACTATCGCCTCTGCTGCTTTGAACTTCTTCCCCATTATATTTGTGGACGATTCTTAAATAGACGTACAAGGGATCGCGCGCAGCGCCAAACACCAACGGCACCAAAACCAGGACCCTTTTCTTTTCTTAAAGAAAACCCGAAATTAGGTCAGCTGTACTACTACTGGTATTACATCGGGAACGCTGGGTGTGCATAAAAAATCCGCAACTCGTCGGCAAGCTCGTGGCCTACACACACCTCTTTCAGACGAGCTTGGGGTCGGGTCCATGAAATGATGAAATGCAGCCTATATCTAAATGGCCCTACTAGTCCAATTAGCATGCACACATGCCTAATGAGAAAAAAAATCTATATTGATATTGCAATATTAGCATTCTTTTAAAAATAATTATTATTAGTTGGTGTTATGTGAAAAGAGAACTTTCAAATGTCGTTATAAGGTTCCTTTTCTCGGTTGCACATGTTGGATATTGAACTTGCAATCTATGGCTAACAAACAATTAAATTTATTAGTTGAATTAACTATTGTTGCATTGTAAGTACTTTTTTAAACCAGTAAATATAGTTCTTTTTATCCAAATGAGATAAAAGTGGGAGTAGTTGAATTTCGTATATGATAGTGCATTAGCAAGATGCAAAATTTGACTAGAAATTCATTCCATCATCCAACTAAATATCCAACATATATTCAAATAGACCATCGTAATCAATACAACTTGGTGGCATTGCGGGATGGAGAATGGCAGAAGATCTGGAAAGTAAAGGTGTCTGCCAGAACTAGGATGTTCATTGGATGGTGAGCCATAATGCTATCCTCACTAATGTAGCACGAGCGAGGAGGAAGATGACAATTGACAGTCGGTGTTGCAGGTGCAATAGCCATGAAGAAATAGTGTTGCAGACTTTGAGAGATTACGTGGAAGTAAAGAACATCCGCCGCTACTCCTCAAAGACGTGGACATGACCAAATTTGAAGGCGAGCAACACTTGATGAACTAGATCTAATGGAATCTGATAGGGAAAGATAGTCATGCCAGACATTCCTAGTAGCATGTCGGTACATTTGGAAAGCTCAGAACATATGGGTATTTGATAAGAAGGAGACCCCAACTCTGTATCAAGTGAATTTCATTACAAGGAGAAGAAGATGGCAGACAGTTGGCAGCAGTCAGCTCCCGCTTTGGCGAGGGCACATATTACATGGAGGAAACCATTGGAGGACTGCATCAAGCTAAGCAATGATGTCGCTATGAAGGGTACATGGGTTGCTATCTCCATTGTGGCTCGAAACAACGAGGGCTATTGGATGGGAGGGGTTAGTGAGAGTGGAAGGATGTGTGATGCCCTGGAGGCTGAGCTTTGGGTGATCAAACTTGCAATGGAGATTGCTGGGGAAAGCGGGTTTTCAAGGGTTGAGGTGTCCACGGACAGCCAACATGCGGTTAGGATGAATTTCAAAGATAGTTCACTGAACCCTAAGTATGTCAATTGGTGGTCGATATCTAGAGGTTGAAGAAGTATCATTGGACCATGAGCTATGAAAGTCAAGATACAAATAGAGTGGCAAATCGGTTTGCTAAAGATCACTTAAAAAACAAACATGGATTTTATAGCTATATAAGACCCACAAGTGGTTCTATACCTCTTTAAGAGTGATAATGGTAGCAGTACTATCAGATTTAATTGTTTGCAAAATTTGAATATTTGTAATCCTTATTTGAGTTTGCGTGAAATAGGAGGACACAATGAATAGATAGCCTCCTAAATTCACTAAAAATAACATGATGGCATTGCTTTTTTCATATGATTTTATTTGGATCAAATGTTAACCTATGCAAGAGAGATTAATTGTGCGCGTAATCATTTAACATGCATTAAAATTGTGATTTTGTATTTTTTTTTCATATATATATATATATATATATATATATATATATATATATATATATATATATATATTCTTCAAATACACTAATAGACCTTCCTATTTAAATATTTTAAAATCTTACTACAATCTTAACAGACCCATTATAAAATTTTGATATCAAAGATATGATCTATTCGCATACCTTTATAAAAGAAATGCAAATATGAATCTTAATAGAAATGAAACTATTAGGTATCAAATATTTAATTCAAGACTATGCTAGCGTGCTATCTTTGTTGTCTTACAACTCTCACATAATAATAAGAGAAACAACACGACATCATCAATAATAATAATAATAGTATAATGGTATACTCTTAGAAGATGTGCAAAAAATGAATTCATAAGTGGATTCAAAAAAAATATTTCCTATAAAGTTTATTTATAAAAACAAAAAAGCAAGTCCACTATAAACTTTCAACTTCACGTAAACAAGAAAGAGAATTTGCAAATGATGTAAAGTTATTGTAGGTTTTGAGATCAAAGTTTGTCTAACTCTGCCTCAAGTTCTACTCACTAAAATTTTCAATTACAACAATTTTCTTTATGAGGTATGATTCTTATTAACAAAAATAAAAGAATATGTAAGAGGTTGGAATGATTTGAGACCAAAAAGACCTTATATCAAATTAATGCATTGTCATCTCTATTTTTTTATACTTTTTTTGATAGTGTATATTAGTGATGCATACAAGCCATTCATATGAAAAAAGTCAAATAAAGGAATGTATTAAATGTAATTTGTAGTTTCTTGTGTTTTATAATTGTTTGTGTTGTGCTTGGGATCTCTGTAATGACATGATAGAAATACATGATTTTCAAATAGAGGTAAATAATATCATGTTTAATATAGTACATTTGTGGTAACCTTGAAGACAATGCAGATTAAACAATCATAGTGTGTATAGAAATAATGGTATTATTGGGTGTTAACTAGCACAATCTTTTATATTTTTCACATACAAAAGAACTAAATTTGAAGTAGTGTATTTGTACAAGTGCAAGTGGAATGGGTAGGGTAAGCAAAAGCAAGTTAGTGTCTTGTCTATAAGATAGTCCCATGAGCATGGCCTCATATTATTGAAGTAATATAGGGATAAGAAATATAAAGGAAAGTTGGAGATATCCATGTTGATTTGTACTAGTGGCACTAAATGATTAATAACTAACTAGGGATAAATACTAAGTATGTGTTCTAGTTCATTAGAACTGTTACAAGAGATAGACTTCACCTAGTAAGTATTTGCATGTAGGGCCCTAGATGTAAATAATGTGGTGCAAACACATGCATAAAAAGGAATGGTAATGTTCAACCCTACATGAGTAACTTTGTTCAATAACTCAGACGTATACATCATGCTTTTTCCTCGCAATGAGTGAGAGGAATGCGAAGTGTTCTATAGCATAAATAGTTTGAGTGGAGGATTTGTGATAGATAATTTCACATCACTAGTGTAGGAATGGTTGACAGATGTGTAAGCATTTTAATATTCAATCAAGTTACAAGAACTTAATTTTTTTTAAGGATTTGTTAGAGGTGTTGAGTTGGCATAGGGGCTTACTAACTATCCAGCTTAAATCATTAGGTGTTTGGGTCTTTTTCATTATAAATAACAAGTCATAATAGTAGGTTCTTGATGGTCATTTAATAAAAGCATATTAATGTTATTTATGTTCTTCAAATAAACTTTTTAGAAGTGTAACAAAATAATGGTTGTTCTATAAGGCAATTGGAGTTTTGATGTAATTTATTATCAATTATTTGTTTTAATAATTGACACATAACATAAATTATGTATTATTCTTAACATACCAACACCAGTTTCTATATGTCAAAATCCCTCTCTGGTGATAGAGTACTTGTACCCAAAATGTGATAGACTATAGACAAGGTAGAGAAATTCAAAATATGATGAATTCGATGCAACTAATATCAAGATGAAGTAGATGAAAACTAAGGAGTTTCCTTGAAGTTAAGTCAACATGAATGTAAATAGTAGAATAATGATATACATCATCTTAAGATAAGTATACCCATTCTAGCTATGAGAAAGATTAACCTAGAAAATGTTACAAATTGGCTTCATTTTAGAGATAAGATAAAAATCTTAGAAACCAAAATCAGCAACAAAAATTATCATGGTTCGTTATATCAATAAGTGTGCTTCATCCTAGAGGTTTAAATCTAAGATTTATGACCACATGCTCAATTTTCTCATGAAAAAATCTAAGATTTACTGACCACATGCTCTATTTTTCGATGACACATATGAAGTAAGAAAAAAAAACATCTCTTTGAACACCCTAAAAGATGTCACGCCTCCAAGAAACCTTCAACAACCTAGTAAAACTTAAACTAAGTAGAATATCATAAAAGCATATGAAGTGGGTGGGGCAAATATTGGTAGACATCTTTGAATATTAATTTTTGTACAACACATTGGCAATGATCCTAACTTAAATGCAAGTACATTTTAAGTTCATAGGGATAATGTAACTAAATGACATTTTCCACTGCATTTATGATGTGGGAGGATTGTGTTGGTTCTTTTATATTAGTAAAACATGAGCCTGATTTTCTAGGTACAAACATGTAATTCATAAGTGGTGGGAGAAACTTATAGGAGTTTATCTTGTAATCCTAGATGACAAAAAAGCAATAAACCATATAAACATGATATTTAACTATGAAAGTAATATTGGTTCTATGAAAGGGCTAAGTTGTTGGGTCTTTTGTTGCATCATTAAGTATATAACTCAAGATTGGAAATTATACAAGCCACTGCACTACACAAGGGGCATGACTATAATATATCATATCAAAATTGGGTCCCCTCTAGTAGGTGAAAGCACGCAAGGACATGTTATAAAATCCCCAACTATTATATGTTGAATTGATCATATCTGGGAAAGAAGGAAAAGCTATCATAGGTAGAGGTAAAATGCAACCGCATCATAAATCATAATTATAATTGCATCATTTAAGAGATTTTTTTAAGTTTGTAATAAAGGAAAGGAAATATTATAGACACATGAATACCTCTTGAAGAGACCTAAACAAATTCAATTTGGGTATTGTAACAACATGTTGTCAAGCCTTGTTCCTAAAAACGTATAAAAAAGTTATGTAGCACCCTATGACATTCACATGGCATTGGTCAAGGTGGTCATACAAGAATTGATTGGGGTTAAATGTACAACCAAAGTACACAAGTCGAGAGCCCCAAACTAGGGACTATACAATGTTGATGGTTGTCTTCTAGGATAGGCACACAAAGAGGGTAATAGTATTGGTTTATGCCATTACTCATTATTCATTATCGAGGAGCGAACATTACAAATTTAGTCGAAAGATGGTAGATATTTGAGGTTTTGATAACCTACAATTATAGTAACACACATGTCAACATTTTGATGTAATGAATATTCTTAGAGGTTCATTTTGCTCGGTTACAAATTACCACCTTCTTGGAAATCAAGTAGGGTGGCGTACTGTGATTTTCATATGGTTCATCAAAATAGAGTGTCTAGTGATCATACTTGAATTGAACATTTACTTGAATTAGAGTGAAGAGATAGAAATTCATATTGTCTTAGTTGAGGTTTTATTTGGTTAGGACATTCATTGTGAAAGTAGGTAAAGTCATGTTTTTAATCAAGAACTATACATGACCCCCCCCCAAGCTTGGTCTATTAGATATTGATCGCCATAGCTCCGATTGAAGTTTTTGAGCAAAATTTCAATTTGAACTACACGGATCAAGTTTCTTATTACAGCATGACCAAACTTTAATATTCAAACTTAGACTTTATTTTTCCTAAGTTAAACTTTTTTCTCTTTAAATTTCGTTCTAGTCAATTTTGATCAATCACTAGGAAATCTAAGCAATTACGACTCCTTGTAGGCAATATCAAAACCATAAATTATGTGACACTTACAAATTTGAAGACGTCGAAGCGAGCAACACAACACCTTAACATTTTAAAGACCATGGGGATGTTGTCATCAAGTTTTTTAGAGAAAATATGTACTACATACATCATCATATTAACATATTAATACATACTCTCAAATTAACCAATTTTTGCTTCCATCCCCACAAAGTCGATCATCATTATTTTTTTAACAAGCATTTAGTGAAATTCCAGCTGACACGTAAAGCTTTGCATTCGACACATAAATTAAATATATAACAATTATTAAAATCAAGATTGGGTCAAGAGAAACTTGGACCGACAATTATAAAATTATATAGAATTCCCCTCAATTGACATGAGAATGAGTTAATGCTTATTTTCCTACCTATAAAAGTTCAATATAGATGTCATAAGCTCGTATGGATGGCTATTAGAACTTTTCTTGGATCCTATAAATGAAATTAAACTAATAACCAACCAAGGAATCGCATAGTGTATGCTAGGCATTTATACATATCGAGCTATATGCTTAAAAGTGTTCGAGCATCCTATATGTTTGCATAATACTATAGGTTCATAACCAAATGAGTACTTTGTTTAACATTACATCGATCATTTGTGATTGAGCCACTGTTTGGAACACGATATAAATGAGACTAGACAGGATTAGTGCCTTTTCTTTACCACTATGTACAATGTGAGACTAAATGTAAATTTAAACCATTTTTGTTTGGTGAAAATGAGACGGATCGGTCCGTTTTGGATTCCAGAAAGACCACTTTGAGAACGGACTACCATTCTCAATCCCGATAAACTTATATTTATGTGTTATTTTATTTTATATGCAATACTGAAAATAAGTTCAGACTATGCTAATTTAAAATGAAGTTACCAAACCTAAAGAGATTAAAATTGAAGTACACTGATCTCATTATCGTACTGGTTCAACTTAATCCCAAACAGGGCTTACATAGGCCACTTGTTCGCTTCAGTGTCTTTCTCTAAGGGGTCTTTTCATATTATAGTAATAAGGATTGAATGAGATTCCTGCTCTGACGGTTGTGACAACTGTTCAAGATCTTGTTGCTATCCATCTCAGCCTGATCTTCGCCTTGTTGTAACAGCCATTAGGTCCAAAATCAAGCGGCGAGCCCACAGCTTTTCTGGGATATGGTTTCAGAAAATAATTTATTACCTGGATTGCTACTTGCCAGTCGCCTACAACTCCCAATGGTCGCTGCTACCTCTTATCGCCTGGATGCGTCATTGCTTTCGCAATCTACCGCCCACGCGCTGATACTCTAATTTTTTTTTTCTACGACAGTAAGCAAGGTCACAGCAAAACACTAGGCATAGTTTGGATGGGCACTTCCTGAATCCCGGTAATCAACGTGTATCTTAACAACCCGTCATGTACTATGCGGAAGTGTTAACTACAGTTCCATGGATAGCTAAACATAAGCCGTGCGATTTATCAATCACGCCAGAATTTTAAGTAGTTATGACTACCGTATCATCACCGATTTTATCTTGCTTCTGCCCGCGCCAAGCATTGTCGGATACAGTGAACAGCTATCTGTCCGCGGCTAGCTCCCCCTGACACGCAAAAAAACACTACAGACTACCGGAATTTGTGAAGTTGCCGGCCAAACTAGGCCTAGCACGTTCCGGAACTGACTCCGTGTCTCGGTACCAACACTAAACCGTACACGTGCGATACATACACGCAACATCACGAACTAGATCACTACTACCTGATGTTTATTACATACTACTCGTAAGGCCCCGGTGGCCTAGTTAGGTAATTTTTTTATATAAACAAACTAAATTTTTTATTTTGCTGGCTAATGCAGCTTTTCATGAGAGATATCTTCAACTTGAATATGTATAAGTAGTAGAGTAATTGCACCAAATCGGTGTTCGGAAAAGATGTTGCCTCTGCACTTACTGCCATACAACTATGTAACAAAAACAAAACATGAGCCTAGTTAGGTACTTAATCTAGCTCTTGGCCCTAAACTTGGACTCGTCGATGTTGACGGTGCTCAGACGCGCCCCCTTGGCCGACGGTTCCAACATTCAGCCAAGTTCTCATCCAAAGAAAGTCCATATGGAAACAAGTGTGAAATAAACAAAGGGCAGGTAATCCTCTTTAGCAGTTAGTATAGTGGACTGATATCCTTTGATGCCAGTTGTTGATGCGATACTTGTTGTTAATATATTGACTAGATTCCTTGAGATCAGGTGTTGGCGGAAATCGAAACTCGACCGTCGGACCATTTGGTCTGGTGTAGAGCTAGGTGATGTAATATATATGGTTTAGTCTGGAAACTCTTTAGACATGCCGTTTGTGGTCTAGTCTTGGTCTGATCTTGGTCTTTCAGTGTTGACAATCTAGACCAAAAAGGTCAATGACATACATATCTCCAAAGTTTTTCGGTGAACAAATATTTCCATATATATATATATATATATATATATATATATATATATATATATATATATATATATATATATAGAGAGAGAGAGAGAGAGAGAGAGAGAGAGAGAGAGAGTCAGGCTAGTGTACACTCGAGTGTACCGGAGGCACCGTACACCTCAGTCATTTTTGAAGATGCAATAAATTTTTGAAAAATCTAAACCATTGATCTTCTTAATTATCATAAGAGCATACTATATAATAAATTTTAGCCCATTTGGACACTTATAGGTCATGCATCTAAAGGAGGCAAAAATTATATATTTCAAATTAGTTTTGTGCGTCGATTGTGTTGTCCTTGGATGAGTGACTTACACTCATCCAAAATGAGTTCAAATTTTGTATGTGACCTATTATTATTGTAACCATGAAGATCAATGGATTAGATTTTGAAAAAATATGGTCTAGATAGGAAAACACCATTGGGGTGTACGGCGTGATCTGTACACTCGAGTGTATTCTAGCCTGACTATATATATATATATATATATATATATATATATAGAGAGAGAGAGAGAGAGAGAGAGAGGCTAGAATATACTCGAGTATCTAGACTTTGTTTTTTCAAAATCCAATCCATTGATCTTCATGGTTACAATAATAATATGCCACATACAAAATTTGAGCTCATTTGGATGAGTGTAAGTCACTCATCCAAGGACAACAAAATCGACGCACAAAACTAATTTGAAATGTATGGTTCTTGCCTCCTTTAGATGCACGACCTATAAGTATCCAAATGAGCTAAAATTTGTTATATAGTATGTTCTTATGATATTTAAGAAGATCAACGGTTTATGAATTTTCAAAAAGTTATTGCATCTTTAAAAATGATTGAGGTGTACGGTGCCTCCGGTACACTCGAGTGTACACTAGCCTGACTCTCTCTCTCTCTCTCTCTATATATATATATATATATATATATAAAGAAGATAAATTATATATATAAAGAACATAAGTATATATATGTATATATTATTGATATATTATAACTAATGTTGATCGAGATGAGACCAAAAAATGTTGATCGATCGTGATGAGCACGAGGAATTGGGAGAGGTAAAATTTAGAGTTGTGCGTCTAAAATTCTAACGTAGTAGGAAAGGATGAGAGAGTTATGGGTGGGAAACACCCTTAAACAAGTCTCATGTAAAAGGAGGGGGTCTCCACAATTAACTTCAACAAAAGATCCAACAATATAGGGATGTAGGTGGGGGCAAGCAACCTGTTCGCGGAGAGGGAGCCTGCTGTGGAGCAGATGGCTTGTCATTCATATAAGCATGTGTGAATGAAACTAAGTATCATGAGTTGGTTCATGGATGGGATTGAGTTGTCTTTTTGTAGGAGTGAACTTACTAGCTGAACCTGTAATAACCAAGATAATTATTGACATAATTAGTTAGACAAGATTAGGAGAAAGATTAATGATCATATTTTGTATAGTTGCATAGACATTATCAAAGAGCCTTTGATTTCTCTTGATCCTAATCTTCCGGAGGCTTGAACAGAGAGTTTTCTTTAATATACTTTTGTTATAATTAAAAGAAACATATTTTGTGTATTTAGGAAGGCTTTGTCTAAACATATGTGATGTACATAGAAGTTTATGTTGGAATGTTGCCATAAAGGTATTGCAAAAGGTCATATTATAAAGATGTGAACTAGAGTTTCTATGTTGTCCATCATGATATACAAGGGGAAGGTCCACTGATAGATCTTTTGTATAATTTGGGTCAATAAGAAGTTTGTATGAGAATGTGCGCCAGAAGAAGAGGGAGATGTTAGGTCTGGTATTGACATGCCAAAATGATTTTGTGAAAGGTGTCATGGAGCCTCCAAAGATAGGGACATATATAAGTTATTTATTTTAGGTGCTCACCCCTAATCCAAGTGACATGGGACCATTGTATGGGGTATTGGTAGGTATAGTTGATGATTTTATTGAAATAAATTGGGTGGGGGGTTTCCTTGGCAAAAGCTATATCATATATATGGTCTAAGGCTAACAATGAGTTGTGTCGCTTCTTAAATGCTTATATTGGGCTTTGGTAAGGAAATGTTGTTTTGAAAAGAAGATAAGATGTGGTTATTGAACCATGGTTCAAACTAGAAAGATTGTGGGAATGTATCATTTATGGGGCTGTGCATTAGGTATTTGATGATATTGACTTTGTTGGTGATGCAATACCAGATTGATGAGTTGCTGTGTAAACAAATATGTTTCCAATTTTTTTTAAAATATGTTTCCAAATCAGGTCGATTGTTGTAATGCTTTGAAATAATTATTTTACACCATGGGATATCAAGTTTTTTATCAAGGGAAAAAGGGATTTTCATGGAAAAACATGAAACCATAGTTTACAAGTTTATGATACCCCATCTGGATTCAGATATGGAAACCATGTGGTGTCCAAGAAACCAAGTGTTTTCTTTTTTAGTTCCAAAGGAAATTTGGATAGCATTTATCATTGGTGGATATAACCTTGTTTGTGATGGGAATACAACTGATATAGTAGATGGATATGTTAGGACAAAGTTAATTAATGTAAGTGACCCTCCAGGGAGAGGTAGAGTTAATCAAGCATGTGAGATTGTCTTTGATCTTATTTGTTACTGTATTTCAAAAGAATGAATTTGTAGCATGCGTGTTGAGGGGGAGATCTAGTTATTTTGTAGGAAAGGACTCCATGTTACTTTGGATAATGCATTAAAGGAAAGAAGATCATGGTGGGGGTATGACAGCTACGGAGGGATGGTTTTCTATAGTTTATCATGAGTCCCAAAATTTATTGAAAATGCAAATAATCAAATTTTATATTAATAATATTCTTTAAGGTTATCCTATGCAATGAGGACAAACTTGGCTATGATTATTGAGTTGATAGTGATTGGGTCAAGGAGATCTGATGAGGTGGTAAGATGAATCATTTGACTTAGGCACTATGTAGAAAGGATGAAGAATAAAGGTTCTAATGGGTCACCTTGTCGAATTCCATTTGAGATTTTGAAATAACCATATGGGGAGCCATTGATAAGAATGGAGAATGAGGTTGAGAATACACATTCTTTTATCTAATTGAGCCAAATGGAGTTAAAATACTAACCTTTCAGAATCTTTAAAGAAAGGACCATTTGATTTATTGATTATTTTGATATAATTTCGTGGTAGTTATGATTGATGATGATGTATTATTTTATTTTCTGAGGTAAGCATAATGAATATGATAGATTGCAACAAACTTGAATTAATTCTCTAATATTATATGGTTCAGGTAAGGGAAACTCTAAAGCTGGGAAATTTAACAATTATTTTGTAGCTTCAATTGAGGAGCCTGATTGATTGAATTTAGAGATAAAGTTTGGGTTTTTTCCCATAAGGGCTAGGTGGGTGGACTTTATTCTTGATAAGAGGGATCAAGGATCCTGGTGTGTGTAGGGATTTTAAAATGTCCATCAAGACACATTTAAAGGTGTTCAGGATGTCAAGAAACCACTTGAGCTAGTTGATTTGTCAATTTCTATCGTTGTGGGCTTTATGAATTTCATGTGGTGTAAAATGGTTTCTTAAGGAGTTGGCTGCCACTATGAAATTATAAGAAAATTATGTCGCATTGAGGTTTGAAAAATGTTTTGTATTAATTATTTGATATCTATTGAAAAGGGATTTAAAGTGTAATGGTGTGTTTAATGTAGTAGGTTTGCGTCTTGTGTAGATGTTGTTCATAAGAAGGAAATTGATAGAGTTTTATCTTTTGTGTGCAAAGTAGACACAGTGGAAGAAGCTGTGTTTTTGTCACCTTATTTTAAGTAATGGATTTTTTTATCTCTCTTTCTAGTAGGTTTCTTGGTTCTTAAAGAGCCCATCAAGATCCAAAGATGCTTGTTATATGGATAGTGTTGTGAGGGTTTTTCAAGGTTGTAATAGTTGAGTTTAGAAAACCAAATGTGTTTGATGCTCAACTTTTAAGGGCATTGAAACATGATTTGAGGTGTTAGAGAGGTTTTTGTTTGGGTTTTGATGGTTTCATGGTGAATTTGACCAAGATCGGGTGACTATTTTGACAGTATGATGGGTGATTAACCCATAAACATTTGAATATGGAGGGTTTTTCTCCCTATGAGGTTGGCCATGTATCTAAGAGAATGGGGTTGTGGTCCTATATAATTTTTGGGCCAATAAATGTGGTAGTTAAAGGGAAGAGAGTATAACAAGTCAAGTTGTAAAGGAATTGCTCCAGTTTAAAAAAGGTAGGGGAGCATTTGTCACTCCAGGAATAGGAGTAGTCGTAAGAGCTTAGGCTAGCTAGGTCAACAGAATTGATGAAGTCATTGAAGGAGGCCATATGGGAATTATTTCTATTATTTGTACTAGAATGGTCATGTGCAAAGTATTGTGATGTTAAAGTCACCTCCTAATATCAAATTTGATGAGGGGAAGGAGTTTCTAAGGTGTTTAGGAATGCCACTTTAATTTGAGGATTGATAACATCTAATTTTGTGAATGTTTCATGCCCTATTTTCCTAGATATTGATCTAAGTTATGAACATAATACTTGTGTATTCATTATTTTAGGACAACATTCTGGTCGGTCTATGTTTGAAGATGTAGGCTACACTAGAGTCTGGTCAAGAAATTCACATTGACCGACTTTTGTCAGCAATCAAGGAAAAAATCAAACATCAAATGGACAATCATCATGTTAATCAAATATTTTACAATCAACCAAGTGAAGAAGATAATCAAGGTCGAAGATAAACCAAAGCAAAGCTCTATCAATTCAAATTGAGATTCCTCATTATGAAATCAATTGACTAGAAAGGTCAATCAATTTTTACCAATCAAACCATCTGATCCATCGTCAACAATCGAGCTTGAAGGTCACCAACCACAACAATCACCCAACAACCCCGTTCGATAGACTGGTTGAAGCCAAACATTTACATGTATCAAGTCTACTAGTAAACCCTGAAGCATAGACCATAGACAATCAAACAAGAAGATGAATAGTCACTTCTGATAGCTCGACTTCCATGTGGATCAATCAATAGTCGATATGACTCCCAGTCACACCTCACTTTTTAGGCATCTTGACTTTGACTAGCTAGAGGAAAAGCAACTCATCAAGTAAAATACATGAGGATAATTGATTGATCTCAATATTGATTGACCAATTCATTTTGCCACTCAATATCTCCCCATGAGTTCAATCAATGCACCCATGAAAGATGAGTCGATATGAAGAAACAACCTTTAATCAAGAGCGAAAGTGGTTGACCTGCCACTCCTTGATCGATCACCTCAATTGACCATGGAACTCAATCAAGCATAGGACAATATTCTAAGCATGAAAGGTGGGTAGATATGAGGGTCTACCTTTATAATCACCCTCTTTCCTCAAATCTTGTTATTTTATTATTTATCTTTGAAGGCAATGACCATGTTAAGTTGTACTTTGATATTTTATGAATACACAATGAGAACATAAACCTCTTATACTTGGGTTGGAGTAGCCATTAGGTCCTCCCAACCATGTAATTGTTCCTCATATATTTAATATGCATTCTTGCATGTTTTGTTTCATTACTTCTATTTTAACGCATTTTCTTATATGATTAGCTACCTTCATCTGATGTATGATATAAACAACTTAAAAGGAATGAGTTGAGGAATATCTAGGGTTTGGAATAGTGAAAATCCATGAGACTGAGGGATCATTAAAGCAACAGATATATGTTTTTATTCTTTAAGTCTTTGGCATCTTGACATAGTAGCATCCCTTGACATAAAAATACTTTGATATTGAGAGAGGAGAAGGTGTTAGATGCCTTTGATGAGTTATTGCTAAATAATGTTTTAGAACATAGAATAGAGATGAATATTGCATGGTTAGAGAGTAATCTTGAATAATGAATCCTAATCTAACTTTCCATTTATCATAATCTAAATCACATTTGTTTAAGTTTCATAATTGTGATTTCATTATTAGTTGATTACTTCATTCCTCATTGGGACACTCAATTCATTTTTTATTTTGACTAAGATAATTTAAGAACTTTAGCTTCTTATGTAATTATCACCCTTATGCATGTGTTCAAATCAATTTACTATAACAAACTCCACATTTTGTTGTAGACGTCTCTTGGAGTTGTGTACAAGTTTATTGTCCAGTCCATTTAACTAGGAAATTGTGCTTATACTTTTTACCTACATTTTGAACTGATAAACTTTTGGCACTGTTGACTGAGATAAGGATAAATACAACCATCCAAAAATCTAAGGTCGACTTACTTTTAGTCATGCATTTTTTCTTCTTCAAAATGAACTATGCAATTTTCATTTTAGCACATTTATATAGAAAGGTTATTATGCATTGGGTACTTACACCATAGTGATTTTAATTTTTAGGTAATTATTAGAAAGGAAAAATGGTAACAAGGCCCTCTCTTTGTTCCTACACCCAGTCAAAGGAAAACAACATCAGGAGTCCTATGGTGAATCTAATTCCCAAAGTAGTCTTTTTCAACATCAAAGGAAAAACTATTTTACTTATTCAACAAAGGACGCTTGGAGGAAATTCACCTTATGAAAATCCTTACCATCACAACAGTTTGTGATACTCAATAGATCTAATGAGTACCATGAGAAGACATCTATGGGAAGGTTTTCTTTTTTTTTTCTTCAAGGGACAAATCTTTAGCATTGTAGTTTATCTTAAAGCCACTGAGTATTCAAACTTGGAAAGAACTTGCTGAAGCCTTCGTCAATCACTTTTTCCTTGCACAAATGACCATCCACTATAGCAACAAGATCATTGGTTTTGTACCTAAACTAGTTGAAAATGTATATGAAGCATGGGAGCGATTTCAAGGTTTTTGAAGAGAGTGCCCACACCATAGGTTTGATGAGACTTTCTTAATCACAACATTTTTCAATTGATTCACTCAAGCAGAAAAAAAAATCCATCAATGTAGCTGTAGGAAGTGACTTTCTGACAGAGGATGTGATAGAATGGACACAAGTCATAGAGAACATGGTGCATCAACAATCTACACCTGGTCTAGAACGCAGCTCCAGTAGAAATAATTATTCTCTAGCATCAATGAAAGAAATGAGGGCTATTGATTTTTTCACCACAAAGCTAAATTAGATAGATTTAGTTCCGACACAAAAATCAAGCAACATAAATAGTTATGCAATGTAATGCATGTGAAGATCAAGGACATCTGACTTAATACAACATCTATGACAAACAAGGATAGGGAACTTGTGTTGATGAAAATGTCTCCTATGTCAATTACAAGAGCCCTCCCAACCAAGTTTCTTGTATGGAAACACGACCACAACAAAAAAACATGATCTCTTGAATCAACAATCAAACAATACATGGAGACACTATAAGAAAATGGTTTTCAACTACAAAAACGAAGTGTAGTAAAAACCTCATATTTGTAGCTAAAATCTTTAGCTACATGTATGCTTACATATAAAATATGGAGCTAATAACCATGTACCTATTTTTCCCCTACATTTTTCAAATATGTAGTAAGAAAATCATTTAACTACAAATTAATGTGTAACCCTAGATGTAGCTAAACTTTACACGTACAAATGTAGTTGTAATTGTAGCTATATATATGACTACAATTGTTTATGTAGCTATGATATCTAAGGGAAAATGATATCTGCTACAATTTTATATGTAGTTCATGTGTAGAAAAAAATGGCACTTATTAATATTATAAATGTAGTTAATATGTAGTGAAAGACACCATGTATTACACACACACACACAGATATATATATATATATATATATATATATATATATATATAGGGCCCATCTTTATTGCCCGCGCGGGTAGCTACCCGCCCACCCTTCCGATCACTTTTTTCAAAAAAAAATTTCGAAATTGTAGAGGACTATTTTGTCTAGCTCTCCAAAAAATTTGAGCCAAAAATAATATCATTTGCCCCTCCAAAATCAAAAAACCCGTCCTTATATATATCTGCTGTATATTTTGTACAGAGTTACTTTTTTGGCCAGCAGAGTTACTTTTTTGACACCATAGTTACTTTTTTTACAGCAGAGTTACTTTCTTAGCTAGGAGAGTTACTTTTTTGGCTACAGGGTAGCGAAAATCCATGCTACCCGCGCGGGCAATGAATGAACACCCATATATATATATATATATATATATATATATATATATATATATATATATATATATATATATATATATATATATATATATGTATATATATATATGGGATTTATTCACTACCCGCGTGGGTAGCCTGATTTTTCACTACCTGCACATCCAAAAGTGTAACTATATGGTACACAAAAGTAACTCTAAGATCAAAATAGTAACTATATTGATAAAAAAGTAACAATATGACTAAAAAAGTAACTGCGTAGAAAATATACAGTCAGTAAATATATGGACGTATTTTTTGATTTTGGTGGGGCAAATGATATTATTTTTGGATGAAAGTTTTTGGGGAGCTAGATAAAAATTCTCCTCTATATTTGCGATTTAAAAAAAAATAGTGACAGGAAGGGTGTGCGGGTAGCTACCCCCACGGGTATTAAATATGAGCCCATATATATATATGTGTGTGTGTGTGTGTGTGTGTGTATGTGTGTGTGTGTAGTCATATTATGTATCCAGTCAGTGACTTGCCAATACAAAAGTAACTTTTAGTAAGAAGAAAATCAAGATTCATTTAGATCATATTGTGATTGTAATATCGATACTTGTACTTCTATTTATATTGAAACAATGAGTACATGAAGAGGATATTAACCTTGCCCTGAAAAAATCATACATGTGAACCCATGAGAATGTAAGTTTACTCCTCAATCTCTTATTTTTTACTCATAATCAGGATCTTCTCATTACTTCTCGGTCTCTTGTTTTGTACTTGTAATCACAAGCATAGAAGCATCCATTGAAAGCTAATCAACCTCTATATGCCTAGAGATCTTGGTTGTTACAATGATGTTCTTTTTTTACTGCATCCCTTTATTGTAGGAGATGTTCTAATTTGTTCCTGCCAAGAGAATGACCATTGAGAATCATGGGAACATTCAACGAAATAGATACTATAGTGGAAACATCAACATATGTATAGTGCTTGTGTATGACATATGGTCAGACCACATGCATTCATTCATTTGAAAAAATGGCCATTTTAAAATGTTATTTTACTATATAGAGTGATTTCATAAAAATGGAAAGGAATATAAAAATGATAACTGACCAAAACCCTAAAATAGGTTGGAATCATTGGTATTACTAACATACCTCACCAAATTTCAAGAAATTGTCTATCCAATTCATCACTGAATTGAGGATTAAATGTTGCCTCAATTTTAAAGAGTTTGTCACATGCAACATCTCCAAACCAAGGATGTGACTAAAAAGCATTTGAATCTAAATTATGTATGAAAGTTAAAAGCAATAATAGAAAAGAATGCACTAAAATATATACTTTAATCTGGAAAGTCCCTCTAGTGTCTAGTCAGTGATCAATTTCACACAACACTACTTCTTAGTATGTTAGAGGTGTATAATGATTAGTATGGAATGTGATGCTGAATTTAAAAACCCTTGGTCAGATCTTGAAAAGACATGAAAGAAAAAAGGATGCGGGTCAGAAAGATGCATGGATTATGCCAGAAATGTCCATCGCGAAGCAACTCATGGTGTAAGAACAAGAGTGGATTAGAAACGTAAACCCATTACAAATAGAGGAAGCATGGAAGACAATGAATGTTTATGCATCATACAGGAAGAATCATTCTATATATTGTAGTACACCAACACATTGACAACTTTGGAGAAATGCTTGTTGAACTCACAATTAGGACTGCATTATAATAAAGAAAGGAATATCATAAGATATCCATGGTTCCTTATAATAAAAATCATCAGGAATGAGGAGTAATTTCGTGTGTGTTATTAGTAATCTGATAGGAACCTCTAGACGAAAGGCCATGATGTGAAAAGAGTGTACAATAAAAATTCTAAAATGAGAAAAATAGTGAGAGAACATAACAAGGATAAGGTTTTAGGGACAAAACTACTAGTATTCAAGTAGGCATTGTTGAGTTTTTAGGGGAGGTAGAGAAGGCAGCGGAAACAAAAATTTTCTCCTCTCAAACCCAGAAGAAAGGAATCGCTTCAACGTCTATACAATAGGAAGGATGGTTTGTAGAGGCATACCTTGTCCCGAGGCTTGCTCGGCGACTTTACCTCGCGGCTTGCGCGGTCTTCACCTCCGGTCTTGGACGGTGTCTGTGCAGCTCCTAGTCTCACCGGGACTGTCGGGATTGACGGCTATCCTCTGAGCGGAAGAAGTCTCCCACCTCTAAAGTAGTCCACATGGACCACCTGGATCTCTGATCTCCTTGTCCCACAAGGAATCGGAAGGAGTCGCACCCTCCTATTGGTGTACTAGTCACCGACACACTCTCCTACAACCAGTTGCTTTTTCTGCAGTTGTCTTTCCCTTGTTGTGCCTCCCTTATCGGGTAGCACTTGCTCGGGCTCTCTCTCGGTTACCAAAACCAGAGAGAACGACAACTTTACAGAGCAACTGGAGTTCTAAGTTGTTGTGTTCCTGAGAAGCCCCCAATACCCCTATATATAGGAGGGTCATGGGATAGGGTTCTCTATCCTGGGCAATGCGAGATTAAATTAGGAGTAGAAGGGTTCGAGATTTTTCATAAAACAAGCAACTTGCGCCAGCTGAACCGATCGGTTCACACCCTAAAACAATCATTTCAGGCGCTGAGCCGATCGTTTGGGACCTGAGCCGATCGTCTGGGGCTCTAAGCCGATCGGTTGGAGCTCTGAGCCGATCGATTCGTGGTCCTGATCCAACTCAAATTGACTTTCAAATTTGTCTCTGATTAATCAAATATTAATCCTTGTCCAAATTGACTTTGTACAAGTGAAACAATTGTATTTGCAAAATAGTCTTTTGACTTTCCAAACGATCTCGGTTGGTCACATCGGCCAAGCGGTTCAATAATTGAGCCGATCATCTCACCCGTTGAGCCGATCGGTTCACCAACCTGAGCCGATCAGTTCATCTCATGAGCTGATCAGTTGGGGCAGCAGACTTGTGCAAATCAGTCAATCACAGTTTCAATCAATCTGATACTCCAATCAATCAGTCCAACACCTTGAACATTATGATACTGAGCTATCAATTGATTGAGTGTTTAATTGAACTACTAAACTACTTTAGTAATCAATCTAAACATCGTTTGTGGATAAACTCCTCTTCCAGGTTAAATCCTATGTATGTGACCCTGCATGTCCATTTCACGTTGGCAGTGAAAGTCCATAACACTTATGACTTCACAAGCAAAGAGTGGTTCCTAGTCGCACATCAGTGCTACCCAAGTGAAATAGAAAGTTGGAGAACAACTTTCAATCCTATAATATGTGAATGGTGTTACAACGAATGTATAATTCCTTTATCACTGATATCCCGAATGAACTCAAGGCATGGAACAGTCATCCTGTCAACGTTCATTCACTTTCTTGATCTTAGAGTAGATTGGAGGAGATATGTAAGACATCAATATCACATACTGATTCACACATGCGTGCACACCTATCTCAATCCTACTCATCAAGTGGCCATGGATATCAAACTCCCTCAGGAAGGACAAATCTCATATCTATCACTCACCCCTCAAAAGCCCCATGTGTCAAAGTCACCCAATCATCACCTTTATAACAACCCATGTTTCAGTACTGCGTTTGATGATGTCAAAGTGTACCCAACGACATGTGTTGAGTGTAGTGATTTCAGGTCTAAGAATCACACTCACCACCATCACTGTGAGAACTTACTGTGACTACCATGTCATGGTTCCATGTGTCAAACTCACGGTGGGTCTGTCTGGTACACTTGTTCTCTAACAAGTACCTATGTGTTTGGTTTGATATCTTCATATCATGACTAATGAAATTATGTCATCAACCAACACCACAATCTAGTCTTATGTGTCATTGTTGTCTATATACCTTCCACAATGACATCCGACTAGGGACATAATAAGAATGTACACACTCTTAGTATCTGTATGATCTCATCGTTCAGGTCCTGAACCTGAAGGCATACATCATTGAGTACTGTCATTCTCTAGACATTCAATATGTTCTATAACTATCTCATATGACTGAACTAGAAAGAATTGGAAGCTTGCCTTTGATGTTTATCAAATCAATCTTAATGTATCCCACCAATCATCCCATGATTGGCTCTCATGGCATACATACCAACAGGCATATCTCCTCATGTGCACCTTCATGCTTGTCAAAATGGAGGAAGTGCAAAAATATTTTCATGGCAATGATAAGAAAAAGTCCATACATGTTGAACTTAGCGGTGATGGGAGAAAATCAAGATAAACCCATGTTTCCCAAACATCGATGAAGGTATTAAGAGGTTTAATAGTTAGTCTAGTGAAGGTGTTGGAGAACACATATGGGTGATGAAGACCAGTAGGGTGCCATCACAATATGGGTGTCCTACATAGCTAATGATTGATAACCAAGAGGCATGGGGTATAAGAGATTTGCCTGAAAACAAAGATATTAACTATAAGAAAGTTGTAAAGTTCATACCCAACTCTACGTACTATTTTGAACCCCAAGTCTTTGTGCATCATTTTCTCCTCGGGGAAAAGTCATATAAACTTGTTTCATTCATGTTACACGATGTGTTGGATTGGACATATAAAAAATATGAAACAACCAAGCTCTCTAGAACCACTATCAAAAGAGACATGGAACCAAAAAGTATTAAATAGTAAGGCTTGAAAACATATAATTTGTTTAGAACTTATGAAGCAGTGGATACCAACTCAACCTGGAAACCAAATTCAAAACACTATGGATTGGCGTTTTCCTTAGGCATCACACTTAATGTATCAAGACTAGCCTTCAAACAACTACGAAGTAATTTATTAAAATGATATCACAAAAATACTAGTATAGGAATCATATTATTGATAGTAGATAACATGTAATGGAACTTTGGTTGTAAGAATGTTTGCTTGATTACACTATCAAATTCAAACTTTAGAAGCAAATGAGCTACGTTTGGTGTTAGATGGCCAATATTATCTAGAAGAAGTTAAGGCAGTACGATGAAAACATTAGGACTCTATTTTAATGGCCATAATTAAGAGAAAGATAAGGATTAAAGGTACACCTACATAATAAGCACCCCAATATCATATTTTGATCTCTTAGTGACTAAAGATTCTTCTAGCGACATCTCTAAGCAAGCAAAATAGTCCTCAACAAAGAACCTTCCCACACCCATATTTAGTAACAACTACACAGTCCAACCATGCAAGAAATGTGCAAGAAATTATTTCAAGAGTTGAAAGCACAGTAATCATTTTTCTAGGTCACAAAACATTAGAGAACGAAGTATTATATCAAATTCCCAAAAAGAAACATGTAGAAATAACAACTTTTTCACCTCAATATCGCCATGATTTTTACAAAGCAATATTCAATTTGAGGAAGACAATTATGTCTCATGTATTCCAACATAGTGCCTATTTGATTATGGTCTTCAAATAATAAAGTATCCAAAGGCTAAACCACAAACATATAAAAACAAAAGTAAAATATACTAAGGGCGGTAAATAAGAAAATTGTAAGACCCTTGACCTTGATTTATGGTTGAGCATGCTTGCTTATCATCATTAGATTATTAAAACCTTAATTAAATCCTAATATGTGCTTTAATATCACGTTACAAGCTTATGTTTCAAGTTTGGTCCATTTTGGACACTGTTTGAGCAAGTTATGCATATATGTGCTTGTTTTGGGCTTTTATGCAATTCACTCATATCTATGGTTTTTCTAGCAATTTGTCACATGCTTGTTGTGCCTCACACGTTTTCACATCATGTTTGATGTATTTGTGTTTTGGGGTGCCTTGTTACATTTTTGGTTTGAGTGGTGACATCTTGTGTTGAGATTAGGGTTTGCTCTCTTGGATGCCCTAACTCAATGGTTGACCTTGAGTGCTGGGCTACCTAGAGTTGGTGGTCCCTAAGATTTTCTAGTGACCTATAGTGTTTGTGGTCTCCAAGCTTTCTTGAGCCACATAGGGTTGGCGGTCAATGAAATTTGAATTAATCTTGGTCGCCCACATCACCTACAGTTGGCGGTCGTTTGGTTTTCTGACCACCTTGGTCGCCGACAACCTTAGTGGTCAATGAGTTTTCTTATAGTGGTCATTGGGTTCTGATCTATATGGTCAACCTATTTGCATGCATGGGATGCTTGCATGGATGAGATTCTTTGACCTTGGACACATGAAAGCCTTGGCTAGACACCTCTACTTTCTCTTATCTCTCCAACCCTAAGCCTTATATACCTCCCTCCTTGCATGCAAACAAGTTTTTTACACACCTAGATATCTCTCTTGTATTCTCTTTTTGCTTGGATCTCGTCCCCCTTTCTTGGGGTAGAAGGAGGAGCCAAGGTTCAAGGATCTTGGCGGATCTTGCTTGCATGTGCACCTTGGGTTTGTATCTACCCTAGTTGAAGTCGTTTAGTGCCTCCTTAATTTGCTTCTTGGTCTTAGAAAGTGAGATCTCCCTCGAATCCTTCATTTTCCTTTATGTTATACCTTCCTCTCTCTTCTTCTTGGCCAGATCCATGGTGGAACTTGAGTAAGTGGTTGAGGATATCTCCTTTCTTGCTTCTTAGACCTAGGGTTTGCCTTGGCTGAGAGAAGTGCTCCATCTAGGGTTTCTACCTTCTTTCCTTCAAGCTACCTTGTTGTTTGGAGTTTCTTCATCATCTCTAGGGCGAGTTGTATACCTTTATCCACGATTATTGCTTACTCTTACCTTGCATGTACATGATCTTACCCTAAAATGTTGTTCCTAGTAGAAAGATGTTATCCTTGCCTAAGGTTGAGCTTAGAGGATAGACCTTGAGTATAGAATCCTTCTTGATGTATCTATAAACTTGATGCTTGCTTCTTAATTGAAGATAGTGAACCTAGACCTTGCATATGAGTGATTTCATGATGGCCACCCAAGGCTTGATTCCATGTGGTCGATGAGATTTTGATTCTATGCATGGTCGCCAAGTGTTGTGTTTACATGAAGGTCCCCATTTTTTTTTGAATTCATGATGGTTGCCAAGTTTAAAAGTTCATATGGTCACCAAGTTTTAGATTCTATGTTTGGTCACCAAGATTTCACTACATGTTATTCGATGAGTTTTTAGACTCATGATGGTCGCTAAGACTTCACTCATGAGGTCACTAAGATTTTGACTCCTACGGTCGTCAAGATTTCTCAACTTTATAAGGTTGATGAGATTTTGAATCTATGTGGGTTAAAAAAGTGGCTAACCCTAGAGGTTGCCAATGGCACCTAACCCTAGTGGTCGCCAAAGTGGCTAACCCTAGTAGTCACCAATGGCACCAAACCCTATTGGCCGCCAAGGTGGCTAACCTTAGTGGTCAATAATGGCACCTAACCCTAGTGGCCACCAATGTGGCCTAACCCTAGTGGTCGCCAATGTGTCTCTGATCCTAGCAGTTGCCAAGAGGTTCCTAACCGATGCGGTCGATGAGAATCTCTGATTCTATAATCATTATGTTTTTCCTAATCTATAATCGATGAGTTTTCTGATCCTATTGTTGGTGTATATGCTCAGAGAGCCAATCATGTGATGATTGTAATGACATATATGTAAATGATTTGCTAATTAGTAAAAGACAAGTTTTAAATTTATTCTATTTATTCAATTTTGAGATAATTATATAACATAATAAATATCTAGAGAATGATATTACTCAATGACATATGTCTTCAAGTACATGACTTGGGAGAATGAGATCATATAGATGTTAATAGTATATGCATTCTCATTATGAACCTGATCAGTTGTTGTTGGGGAAGGTAGATAGACAATAATAACACATAATATTAGAGTGTGAGTTGGTTGATGACAAAATTTCATTATTCATGATTTGGTGATATCAAACCAAGCACACAAATATATTTTAGGGAACAATGTATCAGACAAACCCACTATGAGATTGACACATGGAAGCCATCATAATGGAAGTCATAGTCATCTCTCACAATGATGGTGGTGATTGTGGTTCTTAGACTTAAAATCACTGCACTCATCACATGTCGTTCAATATGCTTTGATATCATCAAACACAGTCCTAAAACACGGGTTGTTATAAAGGTGATGATTGGGTGACTGCGACACATGGGGATTGACTATGAGTGATAGACATGGGATTTGTCCCTCCTAAGGGAGTATGATATCCTAGGCCTCTTGATTAGCGAGACTGAGAGAAGCATGCATGTACGTGTGAGTCAATATATGATATTGAGCTTACATATATCTCAAACAGTTTTCTCTGGTTTAATGAACAAGATTGAATAATAATTAGTATGACTTCTCCATACCTCTAGTTCAATCTAGATACCAGTGACAAAGGAACTATACAAACATTGTAACACCCTATACATATTGTAGGTTGAAGTTGTTCTCCAACTTTCCATTTACTTGGGTAGCAATGATGTGTGACTAGGCACCGCTCATTGCTTTTGATGTAAAGTATTGTGGACATTCACTTCCTACATAACATGGGATCTATAGGGTCACACACATAGGAACTCATCTAGAAGAGGAGTTAAATCTTGAATAATAATTGAATTAATTGCTAAAAGGTTTAGGTAATTGATTCATGCAATAAGGAGCCTGATAACATTGCTAAACGGCCATCTCAAGTGTTGAGATGGGCATCTGGAGAGTTACAAATGGTCATCTCAAGTGTTGAGACAGGTGTCTAGAGAGTCATGGTTGTTTTGAGTTGAAATTGGCTAAGAAGCGAACTAACCCAACCGACTGGCTCAATTTGGGTCACCACACGACCATCTGGGTGACCGAGACAACCATCTCACATGGGCGAGATGGTCCAATTAGGTTGAGGGAAGGTTGTAGACATTTCTCTATTTGTCTCGCTTGTACATTACTTGTTGTGCAAGGAAATCAATGTCCAACATTGATGGGAACTGAGTTGTCAATTTTGTGTACAACTAAGAAATAGCCAAACGCCCATCTGGGTTGTGCCAAATGACTGTCTAGCATGCCAGAAGACAGTCTAGGCTATCGCAGGTTGTGAGATTTAGAATTTTTGTGAAAATTTAAGATCTTCCAGTCCCTTCCACTCCCGCATCAACTGGGAACCTGAACTCAAACCCCGACTATAAATAGAGGAGTACTGAGGGCTTCTCAGATCACAACACAGACAATTGAGAATTTGTTGCTCTAAAAAACATTATCCTCTGTAGTTGTGGTAACCAAGAGATCACAGGGAAGTCCTACCCAACTAGGGAGGGATAACTAAGGGAGAGAAATAACAAAAATCATTATTATGGGAGAGCAGGTTGGTGACTAGCATACCAATAGGAGGGACAACTCCTATCCAGTCTAGCATGACGACGGGAGTTCTAGTTGGTCTATGTGGATTACTCTAAAAGTAGGAGTCCTTTAACTAATGCTAGGAGGGTAACATCAACTCGCAGTCTGTAGCAAGATCCGAGAAGCCGCTGCATCAGTTGTCTGAGTCTGTTGTCCTAGGAGGAGTAGTCAGACGAGTCTCAATTCAACTAGGAGTCACACAGACACCGTCCAAGACAAAGTGAGCACCTACATCAATGAGGATTGTCGCTGGACTTGCTCCAAGTTTAGGTTTATCTTCGTGAAACCATCCTTCCTATTGCATAGTTATTGACGTGATTTGCTGATTTATTGAAAAATTTTGTTAGTACTTTTTTGTTTCTGCTGCCTATTTGATGCTATATTTCCCAACAATTGTATCAGAGCCACGTCAATTAATAATGTTTTGGGATAATAGATATGATCATATTTTGGGTTTTACCAAGTTTATTTATTGCATGTGATGTGAATATTCAAAGTGGTTGATGTGCACATCCAACTAATCACTACATAATAACCCAAACCAATATATATCTATATATATGCATATATATATGATATGTATGCAATTTACGTGAGTCACCCTAAAACCAAGTTTTAATTGTGGATGTGTAGCATGGTTATGGCCAATAACCCCTATTATTTGTGCATGGTTGTGTAGTTGGTTTATCCTATTTATCTTGGCCTACGAACCAAGCCTCTACCTTGTCTTCCCAATGTAAAAGTATTATTCTCTTCTACCTTTGTTCCCCTCAAATGTAACTCGAGGTTTCTTGATAATGATGTAATAGTAGGATAGTTTACTTTCCTATTATGACGAAGAAGAAGGATGTCCCAATGATGCTAGATGACCATCTTGACGACAAGCCGACTCGCTGGAGGACTATGGAGGACCAGGGGGACAAGCCGATCTGATCGACTGGTGGAACTGACCGATCAGCTGAAGGAGCCATCATATGGTGGACTGATAGAACCAGATGACCAGTGAGATGACCGAACAACTGACCATGAGCGAGTTGATCGGTTCAGATTGGTAAGCACAAATCTTCATCAACAATAGTTTTCTACATGTGATGTGAACCTAGATCTGGTAATTCCTTGTGGCTCCAAGGAATTACATTAGGTTGGCCATAACCATCGCTTTTTGTTTATTGCATATTTTCATTGAGGGTTATCGCATGTAGAAGATACATACTATATATATGTGGTGATTGGTTAATGTATATGCATTATACAAAACCCCTTTATATAATATTATGTTTGAGATGTCTTCCATAAGAAACACTAATGAAAAGCTTGATTGACCCATCATAGTTTACGCCAAAGCATAGTGCACCATCTATCTAATGGAAGTGTAATGGTAGGTATGTATATCTTCCAAAGTAGGGTATATAGCCTATCATGTTGGCTTTTTGGTCAGACTTAACTGGTGATAACATGGTGAGACCAGGTTCCAGAGGCATGTAGATGATCATGGAAAAGAGTCACACATATCATCTATCCAAGATTTGCATTCAGATGAAATTGGCAAGTTGGCCTACCTAAATAATCAATTTGTGGGTGATCAACCAAAGCTGAGTCATGACTTGATGAAATATGGATCTTGGCCCACTAGAAGATTGTACACTACAATCTTCCAAATTGGTAGTAAGGGATATCAACTTGAATAAAATAGTGGGAGTAATTGTTGGTATGTATGCCCTGAGAGCCAATCATGTGATGATTGGTGGGATACATTAAGATTGATTTGATAAACATCAAAGGCAAGCTTCCAATTCATTCTGGTTCAGTCATATGAGATAGTGATAGAACAGATTGAATGTCTAGAGAATGATAGTACTCAATGACGTATGCTTTCAGGTTGAGGACCTGAACGATGAGATCATACAGATGCTAAGAGTTTGTACATTCTTGTTATGTCCCTAGTCGGATGTCATTGTGGAAGGTAGACAGACAACAATGACACACAAGACTAGATTGTGGTGTTGGTTGATGACAGAATCTCATTAGTCATGATATAGAGATATCAAACCAAACACATAGGTACTTGTTAGAGAACAAGGTACTAGACAGACCCACCGTGAGTTTGACACATGGAACCATAAGATGGTAGTCACAGTCAGTACTCACAGTGATGGTGGTGAGTGTGATTCTTAGACCTGAAATCACTGCACTCAACACATGTCGTTGGGCACACTTTGACATCATAAAACGCAGTCCTGAAACATGGGTTGTTATAAAGGTGATGATTGGGTGGCTTTGACACATGGGTCTTTTGAGGGGTGAGTGATAGATATGGGATTTGTCCCTCCTGAGGGAGTATGATATCCATGGCCACTTGATGAGTAGGATTGAGAAAGGCGTGCATGCATGTGTGAATCAGTATGTGATACTGATGTCATACATATCTCTTCCAGTCTACTCTGAGATCAAGGAAGTGAATGAACGTTGACAGGATGACTGTTCCATGCCTCGAGTTCATTCGGGATATCAGTGACAAAGGAATTATACATTCGCTGTAACACCATTCACGGATTGTAGGATGAAAGTTGTTCTCCAACTTTCTACTTTCACTTGGGTAGCACTGATGTGTGACTAGGCACCGCTCTTTGCTTGTGAAGTCATAAGTGTTATGGACTTTCACTGCCAACGTGAAATGGACCTGCAGGGTCACACACATAGGATTTAACCTGGAAGAGGAGTTTTGTCCACAAAGCAATGTTTAGATTGATTACTAAAGGAGTTTAGTAGTTCAATTAAACACTCAATCAGTCGATAGCTCAATATCGTATGGTTCAAGGTGTTGGACGCATTGATTGGAGTATCGGATTGATTGAAATCACATTTGACTGATTTTGCCCAACCTGTGCTCCCAACCGATCGGCTCATGTGATGAACCGGTCGGCTGAGGTTGCTGAACCGGTCGGCTGGAGTGTCCAGGCCGATCGGCTCATGCCCAGGTTGAAACGACCGGTTCAAGGGTTGAACCGATCAGCTCAACTGGTGCAACCGACCAGTTGGGAAAAGTCATGTCGGCAAGAATTTTCCTTTAGTTTCAAATTGCCCAATTCGATTGGGAATAATATTGGTATTCGATACCAATTGGGAAAGAAACAAGGAAAGTCTTTTTGAGCCAGATTAGGACCATAAACCGATCGGTTCAGGGCACCAACCGATCGGTTGGAGTGCCCCAAACGATCGGCTCAGGTCCAACCGATCGGCTCAATGGCCGAACCGATCGGTTCAGTTGTGAACCGATCATTTCAAGTTGCGAACCGGTTGATTTTTGTGGAAAATTCTCGAACCCTTCTACTCCTGCTTTAGTCCCGCATTGCCCGGGATGGAGAACCCTGTCCCATGACTCTCCTATATATATAGGGGTATTGGGGGCTTCTCAAAGTACAACTCAGTGCAACCAGTTGCTCTGCAAGTTGTCGTTCTCTCTGGTTTTGGTAACCGTGAGAGAGCCCGAGCAAGTGCTTCCCGCAAAAGGGAGGTGCAGCAAGGGAAGGACAACTGCAGTTGCAACAGGAGGCAGGAGAGCGTGTTGGAGACTAGTACGTCAACAGGAGGGTGCAAATCCTTCCACTTCCTTGTGGGACAAGGAGAGTGGAGTTCCAGGTGGTCCGTGTGGACTACTACAAAGGCGGGAGGACACTGCCGCTTAGGAGGACAACTGTCATCCGACAGTCCGGTTCGAGTAGGAGTTGTCAGTCCCGGTGCGACCAGGAGCTGCACAGACACCGTCGAAGTCCGGAGTTGAAGACCGTGCATTGCACGAGGTATTGTCGCCGAGCAAGCCTCGGGACAAGGTATGATTCCGCAAACCATCCTTTCCTATTATATAGATGTTGACGCGTTTCCTCGATATGGGTTGGGGAGAAAATTTTTGTTTCCGCTGCCTTCTCTGTCTCCCCTAAAACCCAACAGTGGTATCAGAGCCACGTCAACTTCTCTATATTTTAGGAATATTGATATGATCGATTTTGGTTTGTCGCCTTTATTTATTGCATGCGATGCGAATAATATCGGATTTATGCATGTCCAATCCTAAATCCACAAATCCCTAATTACATATATGATATGTATTATTAATGCACTCGATACGCGTCGCCCTTAAATGAGTTTTGTGGTGGATGTGTGTAGCGTGATTATGGCCTATAAACCCCTATCTGTGATTGGTTGTGTGTGGTTGCTTGCATCTCGGTCTGCGCACCGATCTTCCCTCTCTTATTCCTGATGTAACTCGAAATAATTCGAGATTCTTTCCTACCTTTGCTCCCCCCGAATGTAACTCGGGGTTTCCCTTTTAAAGCAATGTAATAAATAGAATAGGATTTTATTTCCTGTTATGTCAATGACCGACGGACATCAAGACGACGGTTCAAATGATCGGTTCAAGGAGTGAACCGATCGGTTGACCTTCCAGACGGTCGGTTCAAGGAGTGAACCGATCGGTTGATGACCGGTTCGAGGAGCGAGACGAGCGGGTGGCGGACATGACGAGATGCACGACGACTAGGCGAACTGATCGGTTGGAGGAGCCAACCGATCGGCTGGTGGCACCCAGACGACTGGCTGGAGAGTACAGATCATTCATGTGATGAGTTGATCAACTCGGAAGGCAAGGCACATAGTTCATCTTGTACAGGTTGCATGTGATGTAGACCTAGATGACCGTGATTCCTCTTGGCTCGAGGAATCACATTAGGATGGCCATAATCATCGCTTTTATCGTTTTGTGCATGTTTTCTGTGGGATATAGCATGTATATGATACGCACTATGGTGATTGGATATGTATATGTATATAAAACCAAATCCCTCATTAAAATATTACGTTTTAGATGCCTTCCAAATGCGACACACGTGAAAAGCTTGATCGACCAAGTGTGGGCACGCCCAAGCGTGGTGCACCGTCTATCTCGTGGAAGCGTGAAGGATGAATGTGTGGGTCTGCCCAAGCAGGGTGCATATTCATCGTGTTTGTTTTGGGTCGGACTTAACAAGGTGACCTAGATAGGATCTAGCGCCTTGAGGCATGGAGATGATCATTGCAAAGAGTTGCATATGACATATTATCAAGAGTTGCATATGATGCAATTGGCAAAAGTTGCCTACCTGAGAGATCTATTTTGTGGGTGACAGCCCAAGCTGGTCCATGACTTAGAGGATTTCAGGATCTTGCCCACTAGAAGGTTGTACGCTGCAATCTTCCGAATTGATGGTGAGGGCTATCAATTTGAAGTAAAATAGTAGGAGCGATAATTAATTAAAGGCCTAATTATATCGTCAAATTTTCAAATCAATCAAATAAGTCAAAAATGAGTTTTGGACTAAAATTGCATATTTTCCTTTTTGTAGTTCAAATGGCAACAAACAACAACAACTTTTCTTTGCGATCGGTCCTTGACAAGGACAAGCTAAATGGGACAAACTTCCACGACTGGTATCGGACATTGAGAATTGTTCTCACTCAAGAGCGTAAGCTCTATGTCCTGGATACTCCAATTCCAGAGGAACCCGCTCCTAATGCACCAAGGACAGAAAGGGATGCTTACAAGAAGCATTCTGATGATGCCATTGATGCAAAGTGCTTGATGCTATGTTCAATGAACCATGAGTTGCAGAGGCAACATGAGAACATGGGTGTCATAGAGATGATTCTGCATCTCAGGAACATGTATGAAGATCAGGCACGGCAAGAGAGGTACAATGTTTCTAGGGCGTTGTTCAAGTGCGTCATGACAGAAGGAGATCCAGTTGGTCCTCACACACTCAAGATGATTGGGTATGTGGAGAACCTGCAGAGACTGGGATTTCCACTGAGCCAAGAGTTGGCTACTGACGTGATACTGCAATCGTTGCCAGAATCTTACAGTCAGTTTGTGATGAACTACAACATGAACAACTTTGATAGGCCACTGTCAGAGTTGTTGGGCATGTTGAGGACAGCCGAGTTACAGATGAAGAAGGACAAGCCTAAGTCCGTGATGGTGATCACGAGCAAGAAAGGCAAGTCCAAGCGCAAGGGCAAGGGCAAAGCTAAGAAAGGTTCTGAAGCTAGCCAGGAGTCCAAGCCATCTTCAGCTCTCAAGGCCAAGGGAGGCGTGACCAAGAAAGGAAATTGCCACCATTGTCAAAAGCCAGAACATTGGAAAAGGAATTGTCCTCTCTACCTGGAAGAACAAAAGAAGAAGGAGGCGACTGAAGCCTCTACTTGAAGGTGTCATGTAAATAAACTTGTAACACTTTTTGAGATATATGATATCAAGATGTAAAGTGTAAAGCATTCTTACTTGGGGCAAGTGTTGCCTTTATAGATAGGAATACTTTAGTTTATTTTCAGCCAATAAGGCATGTAATACAATTATGAACTGTTATTTCATACTTGCCAATAGATAGAAACACTTTATTTTTGCATATTGTATGACAATGATAGCAATTAATAAAGAGATGTTTCAATTTATAAAGATGTGATCTTTGTGGCAATGCCTTATTTATCTTGTGATATTTGATATGCATAAGATAAGATGATACCTAAAAGTTATAGATAACTCAAACAATTTAATTAGCATTAATCATGAGAAATTCATTTCTAGTTTCCATGTGATGGATAAATCTAGACTCTTTTGGTTATAGAACCAGTAAGAGACATGAATATCTTGGACATGATTAATCAATCTTCACTAATGTAGTGGGAGAGTGATTATCCTATTAGGTATAATACATGTGATGTATTTACATACCTATTGGAATAAATGCTAATACTTCAAATGGTGTTTAGAGAAATACCAATATGAATATCTTGAAGTGTTCAAGATTATCATAAATGAAGTACAAATTTGGTAAAGTATTAATTCCTGATGAGATCAAGGAATGAAATACTTGGACCAAATGTTTGAGATCCTTATGAGTGATTATGATAGTGTATCATAGTGAACTCATGATTAAGGCATGGTGATGTCTGAATCAAGAAGGAATCATACTCTAAGGAGTTAGAGAATGATTATCAAATAATTGAATTCTTCTTAATAAAAGAATACCCCACACTAATAAAAGAAATTAAGAATCACAAGGGTTGTGAGTTCTTATATCTTTAACAGATACACCTCAATTATCTATGTGATGAGTTGTTCATGTGATGAGTCAACTATCAAGATGAATATGAGGAACCAAATCTTGAGTTATGGTTTAAAACCATTACATCCGAAATGACTTCCATGTGAACCATAAGGTATGACCTTGATGGTAGCACTCATTGGATCATATCCATAAGTGCAAATAAGTCTTAAGTGTTAAGACACATGGATAACATTTTGACAAGGATGATGCTTGTTGATTGCAACTTAATGACTAATACTTTTGGCATATGGATACTAAAACCGCATTCCTATGAGGAATAAAAACAGGATGTGTACGTGACACAGCCTATAAGGTTTATGAATCCACTAATGCAAATGAAGTCTATAAGTTACAATGGACTAATCAATGTGATTGATTGAGTACAAGCAACTCAAAATTGGATCTTTACTTTGATGATATAGTCAAAGGGTTTGACTGATATGTCAAAGATAAAGAAGGGATCTGTGCTTTAGTGGGAGCGTATTCACATTCCACATATTGATGTGAAATGGAAATGTTCTAGAATGGAAATCCGAATGTGGAAATTATATTTAAGGAAGATAGAGATGTTTCCTATGTGATAGGAATAGAGATATATAGAGATAGTTCTCGAAAATCTCTTGACCTGGAAAGAGAGAGCATACATTGGCAATCTGTACTGAATTGTTCAGTATGCACAGATTCAGTGGGAGAAAACTTGTCCATGTTACATGGAGTTAGTATCCCAAGGCCAAGTGTCCAATTCTTATGAAGAATGGGAACACTAAGAATAGATATGGATCTATCATGTATGTAATCATCCCATTATCTTGCATGTATGACATGGCAAGAATAAAATGCATTCATCATCTTGTATGTGGGACATGGCAATATGATGTGCTCATCCTGATAACTCGTATGTGTGACATGACGAGAGGATGTCTGTCTATTTCCAGTAAGGGTTACTGGAATACCATGAGAACTTGATAAGTGCTTGTGAAGTACTAGTTCTATGGAGATAAGGAAGAGTTCGATGTAAAGAGTTACATTGATGCGAACTTCCGAAAGGACAGAAAATTAATCGCAACATATACATAAGATGTATAAAAGTGAAAGTTTGTTGATAATTGGAAGTGTTCCAATAAAGCCATTTGAAAAGAGGAAATGCCGAGTATCTATGTGTTAGTAAACAGCAGTGGATACTATATGGATCTGAAAGTTCATAGGATGAACTTATATTCCACTCATTGATGATAATTCTGGAATCCTTGATCATGCAATGTGGCTAAAGGTTAGCAATGGAATACTAGATCGCATATTACGACAACTCCATCTCATACGTGTGACATACAGCAAAGAGATGAGAGACATGCAATTTGTACAGACTTTGGCAAGGTGTTGCCATTACTCACTATGTTGGCACTAGAGCACAGTAACATGTGGGACATGTTTGAAGATCACTATGAATATGATTCAAGGGTGATTGGCTCGCAGTGCAAGTGGGAGTCTGTTGGTATGTATGCCCTGAGAGCCAATCATGTGATGATTGGTGGGATACATTAAGATTGATTTGATAAACATCAAAGGCAAGCTTCCAATTCATTCTGGTTCAGTCATATGAGATAGTGATAGAACAGATTGAATGTCTAGATTGTGACAGTACTCAATGACGTATGCTTTCAGGTTGAGGACCTGAACGATGAGATCATACGGATGCTAAGAGTTTGTACATTCTTGTTATGTCCCTAGTCGGATGTCATTGTGGAAGGTAGATAGACAGCAATGACACACAAGACTAGATTGTGGTGTTGGTTGATGACAAAATCTCATTAGTCATGATATAGAGATATCAAACCAAACACATAGGTACTTGTTAGAGAACAAGGTACCGGACAGACCCACCGTGAGTTTGACACATAGAACCATAAGATGGTAGTCACAGTCAGTACTCACAGTGATGGTGGTGAGTGTGATTCTTAGACCTGAAATCACTGCACTCAACACATGTCGTTGGGCACACTTTGACATCATCAAACGCAGTCCTGAAACATGGGTTGTTATAAAGGTGATGATTGGGTGGCTTTGACACATGGGGCTTTTGAGGGGTGAGTGATAGATATGGGATTTGTCCCTCCTGAGGGAGTATGATATCCATGGCCACTTGATGAGTAGGATTGAGAAAGGCGTGCACACATGTGTGAATCAGTATGTGATACTGATGTCATACATATCTCTTCCAGTCTACTCTGAGATCAAGGAAGTGAATGAACGTTGACAGGATGACTGTTCCATGCCTCGAGTTCATTCGGGATATCGGTGACAAAGGAATTATACATTCGCTGTAACACCATTCACAGATTGTAGGATGAAAGTTGTTCTCCAACTTTCTACTTTCACTTGGGTAGCACTGATGTGTGACTAGGCACCGCTCTTTGCCTGTGAAGTCATAAGTGTTATGGACTTTCACTGCCAACGTGAAATGGACCTGCAGGGTCACACACATAGGATTTAACCTGGAAGAGGAGTTTTGTCCACAAAGCAATGTTTAGATTGATTACTAAAGGAGTTTAGTAGTTCAATTAAACACTCAATCAGTCGATAGCTCAATATCATATGGTTCAAGATGTTGGACGCATTGATTGGAGTATCGGATTGATTGAAATCGCATTTGACTGATTTTGCCCAACCTGTGCTCCCAACCGATCGGCTCATGTGATGAACCGGTCGGCTGAGGTTGCTGAACCGGTCGGCTGGAGTGTCCAGGCCGATCAGCTCATGCCCAGGTTGAAACGACCGGTTCAAGGGTTGAACCGATCAGCTCAACTGGTGCAACCGACCAGTTGGGAAAAGTCATGTCGGCAAGAATTTTCCTTTAGTTTCAAATTGCCCAATTCGATTGGGAATAATATTGGTATTCGATACCAATTGGGAAAGAAACAAGGAAAGTCTTTTTGAGCCGGATTAGGACCATGAACCGATCGGTTCAGGGCACCAACCGATCGGTTGGAGTGCCCCAAACGATCGGCTCAGGTCCAACCGATCGGCTCAATGGCCGAACCGATCGGTTCAGTTGTGAACTGATCATTTCAAGTTGCGAACCGGTTGCTTTTTGTGGAAAATTCTCGAACCCTTCTACTCCTACTTTAGTCCCGCATTGCCCGGGATGGAGAACCCTGTCCCATGACTCTCCTATATATATAGGGGTATTGGGGGCTTCTCAAAGTACAACTCAGTGCAACCAGTTGCTCTGCAAGTTGTCGTTCTCTCTGGTTTTGGTAACCGTGAGAGAGCCCGAGCAAGTGCTTCCCGCAAAAGGGAGATGCAGCAAGGGAAGGACAACTGCAGTTGCAACAGGAGGCAGGAGAGCGTGTTGGCGACTAGTACGTCAACAGGAGGGTGCGACTCCTTCCACTTCCTTGTGGGACAAGGAGAGTGGAGTTCCAGGTGGTCCGTGTGGACTACTACAGAGGCGGGAGGACACTGCCGCTTAGGAGGACAACTGTCATCCGACAGTCCGGTTCAAGTAGGAGTTGTCAGTCCCGGTGCAACCAGGAGCTGCACAGACACCGTCGAAGTCCGGAGTTGAAGACCGCGCATTGCACGAGGTATTGTCGCCGAGCAAGCCTCGGGACAAGGTATGATTCCGCAAACCATCCTTTCCTATTATATAGACGTTGACGCGTTTCCTCGGAATGGGTTGGGGAGAAAATTTTTGTTTCCGCTGCCTTCTCTGTCTCCCCTAAAACCCAACAGTAATAATTAATTAAAGACCTAATTAATATTGACTTTTAAAATCAAATCAAAATGTTTTTTTACAAATGTAATTTTTCTCTTGTAGTTTCAAATGTAAAACACTCAATCATTGCAATTGGACGAATTAAACAAGATTTACTTCCATAACTAGTTCAAGACCTTGAGAATTGTTTTGCATGTTCCTAAAACATCAGAGCCAATATCCACTCCAAATTCACCTAAGATTGACATGGATTCTTCTTTGAAGTTTGCCAACAATGTTGTAAACATCAAGAACCTTATGCTAGGTTGTATGAACTATGAGTTTCATAAACAAAATGATAAGCATGAAAGGTACAATGTCTCGAAGGAAATATTTGAGTGCAAACTGATAGAGGGATATCCAGCAGGGCCTCACGTGCTCAATATGATTGGGAATATAAAGCATCTTGAAAGATTGGGATTTCCTTTAGGTCAAGAGTTGGCCACGGATATGATTTTGCAATCATTGCCTAAATCATATAGCAGTTTATCGAGTGTTATAACTTTAGTAACATGGCTGGACTGTTGTCAAAGTTTCTTAACATTTTGATAAGTGTCGAAGCACAAATGAAGATGGACAAATCCATGATGATGATCAGTGGAGTTGAGTCCATGGACAAAGGAAAATATAAGAAGTGTTCTGTATCTAAGCCAAAGTCCAAGTCTTCTGCACTCAAAATAAGGAGAAGGATAAGGGAACCTAGGAAGATGAAGAAAGGGATTGAGATATCTACTTCTAGTATATATGTTATTGTGATTAACTTCACTACTTCTTCATAATGGGTACTAGATACTGGATGTGGATCTCACATTTGCTCAAATGTGAAGGATATGAAAAGAAGTAGACCTTTAGAGAAAGGTGAGGTTGACATGCATGTTGCAAATGGCATAAGAGTTGCGGCCAGTGTAATTGGAACCTATGAGTTAACTCTACCAAGTGGGATAGTAATAGAGTTAGAGAAATTCTATTATGTACCTACCATTAATAGGAACATCATATCCGTATCTTGTTTGGACAAGAAAGGATTCAAATTTCTCATAATGAAAGGAAGATGTTATATTAGTAAAGATGGGATCTTTTATGGAAGTGTCCCAATGTCTTATGATCTATACTTGATAGATCTAGAAACAAGCATATATAAAATAAATACCAAGAGACAAAAAATCAATTATTCAAACCAAACATACCTTTGGCACATTGTTTTCTAGGGCACATAAAGGAGAATCGCATATCTAGACTCCATAAAGATGGTTATCTAGACTCTTTTGATTTTTAGTCAATGGAGACATGTGAATAATGTTTGTTGGGAAAGATGACCAATACTCCCTTTACTGGAAACAGTGAGAGGGCCAATGATCTATTAGGACTCATACATAATGATGTGTGTGGCCCTTTTAGTGCAACTGATAGAGGTGGGTATCAGTACTTCATTACCTTTACTGATGATTTCAATAAGTATGACTATGTTTACCTAGTGAAACATAAGTCAGAAGCTCTTGAAAAGTTTAGAGAGTTTATGAATGAAGTACATAACCAACTTGACAAAAGTATTGAGGTACTTAGTTTTGATTGAGGTGAAGAATACTTAAACCATGAATTTGAGGACCTTGTATGAGCCTGTGGTATTGTATCACAATGGACTCCACCTGGAACACCACAATATAATGGTGTATAAAAAGAAGGAATCTCATTGTACTGGATATGGTGCAATCTATGATGAGTGTTGTTGATCTTCCTACTACCTTTTGGGGCTATGGTCTTGAAACTGCCACATTTACACTTAACCGCGTACCATCAAAATTGGTTTGAAAGACACCATATGAGATATGGACTGGGAAGCGTCCCAAGATGTCTTTTATGAGGATTTGGGGTGTGAAGCTTATGTTAAGAAAATGTTTCCTAAAAAGCTTGACCCTAGATCTGAAAATTGTTACTTTTTTGGATATCTCAAAGAAACAAAGGGATGCTACTTATACAACCCAACTAAAAACAAAGTGTTTGTTTCTAGAGAAACTAGATTCCTTGAAAAGCAATTTATTGATAAAGGAATTAGTGGGAGGAAAGTAGAACTCAAAGAGGTTCAAGACCAACAAGAGAACATTGAACTGATAGATGTATAAGAGGAACAAAGAGACTCACAAAATGTTGTCGAATCTCAAATTCCTCATGCAACACAGGAACCTCGTAGATCTAGTAGGACATGCCTTGAACCTTAAAGATATTGATATGTTGTGACTCAGGAAGGTAGTGAATTGGTCATAGATGATGAGACAAGTACATATAAAGATGCTATTAAGGGACCAAAGTATGAGAAATGACTTGAGGACATGAGACCCAAGATGGAATCCATGTATACCAACAAGGTATGGACCTTGGTGGAACCCCCTGAAGGGGTAAAACACATAGGGTGGAAGTGGGTCTTCAAGAAGAAGATCAATATGGATGGAAAAGTTCAAACCTATAAGGGAAGATTGGTTGCAAAGTGTTTCAGACAAGTTCAAGGTGTTGACTATGATGGAACCTTTTCCCCAGTGGGCATGGTTAAGTCCATCAGGATCAATGCTTGCTATTGCATCTTATCATGACTATGAGATTTGGCAAATAAAATCATATTACTTAATGGGAATATGATTGAGGATGTGTATATCACACAACCTGAGGGTTTTATAGATCTAAAGTTTGTAAATACAGTCTGTAAGCTGCAAAGGTCAATCTATGGATTGAAATAAGCATATCAGATATGGAATCTTCATTTTGATGAGATAGTCAAAGAGTTTGGATTTATTCAAAATGAAATGAACCATGTGTGTACAAGAAGGTTAGTGGGAGAATGGTTGTATTCCTCATATTATATGTGGATGACATACTATTGATAGGGAATGACATCCCTACTTTACAAAAGATAAAGACGTGGCTTGCAAATAAATTCTCTATGAAAGACTTGGGAGAAGCATCTTATATCCTTGGGATAAAGATCTATAGAGATAGATCAAGAAGGATTCTTGGACTCAGTCAGAGAACATACATTAACAAAGTCCATCATGGAGAACTCAAAGAGGAGAAACCTTCTTACGTTGCATGAAGTGACCATCTCTAAGAGTCAATGTCCCCGTTCTTGTGAAGAAAGGGAGCACATGAGTGAGATTCCGTATGCATCAACAATTGGATCAATCATGTATGTGATGTTGTTTACCCATCCAAATGTCTTGTATGCTTTGAGCATGATGAACATATATCAGTCAAAACTAGGTGATGCTCACTAGAAAGCCATGAAGAACATCCTGAAGTACTTGATAAAGACTAAGGATCAATTCTTGGTCTACCGTGGAGAGGAAGAGTTGGTGGTAAAAGGTTACATTGATGCAGGATTCCATACTGACAAAGATGATTATAAATCACAATCAGGAATTGTGTTTTACATAAATAACAGAGTTGTGAGTTGGAAGAGTTCCAAGCAAGAGACAGTTATTGATTCAATAGCAGAGGCCGAGTATGTTGCTACATTGAATGCAACAAAGGAAGTTGCATGGATCAAGAAGTTCATCAATGAACTTGGTGATTTTGAGCATTAATGACACAATTGAGCTATATTGTGACAACAATGGAGCTATTGCACAAGCTAAGGAACCCATATCACATCAACATTCAAAGCATATACAAAGGCGGTTTCATCTCATAAATCATACAACAAGGAGATGTAAAGATTTGTAGAGTACGAACTAAAAGCAATATTGTTGATCCCTTGACAAAGGCACTTTCACAACAGAAGCATGATGGTCATGTTAGGCCATTCAGGATACGATACATGGGTGATTGTCTCTAAGTGCAAGTGGGAGTCTGTTGGCATGTATGCCCAGAGAGCCAACCATGTGATGATTTAAATGACATAAATGTAAATGGTTTTTTTTTGGGAAATGTCAGTAGAACTGACTACATGCCACCAAGGCTAAAAACAAGAGCAGTAAAGGATTCTAAGTCCTTGAGATACAAGGATAATAAGAAATCTGGGAAGTCAACCCAACATCCATCCCGAACCGATTATTTGAGGTGTCTCTTGGCAAGTTGATCTGCGAGTTTGTTCTGGTCCCGTTGTTTGTAAATGATTTCTGAAGAGTAGTGCTCGAGAGCGTCCTTGATAGTCTGTATTTGAGAGGAGATTGTTCCTTTCCTTTGATCCAATCGAGGGCATTGCTTGAGTCAGTAACCACAGTGCAGTGAGATAGGTTCCTGAGTTTGGCGCAGTGGAGACCGTCCAAGATGGCTCTTAGTTTCCCATCCATCGGATCAGACTCTTGATACTTAGTGGCCCACCCCGTTATCCAGTGTCCCAAGGTGTTCTGCAGAACAACGCTCGTAGCCTTGGTGTTATGCTTTGAGTCTATGGAAGTGTCCACCTGAATGATAGCAGATGAGTTTCTCGCTTCCAAGGAATAGGAGGACGGCGAAATCGGTGAACATTTATCCGGAGGAAGTTTGGAGAAAGCCACCTTTGCACTGGCGATGCTCGCCATGGAGTTTAACGCGAGGATTTCCGAAGGTATTCTTTTGCCTTCGAAGACTGTTTGGTTTTGAGCTCTCCATAGCCACCAGCATGTCGTAGCAAAAAGGGCCTCCCAATCGTCCATCTAAAAGGTGTTGGTGAGGTTGTACTCCATCCACTCCACTGTAGACTGCTGCTAAAAAAAAGATGTGGTTGCGGTAGGAAGCACCTGCTGCCAGGTTTGCAGTGTGTCCGAGCAGTCTCTCAAAGCGTAGAGTACCATTTCCTCTTGGTGTTGGCATCTTGGGAAGCCCGGATCCTCCGTCATCCTCTGTCTAAGACGCATGGAGTTTGTGAGAAGACGATTATGGAAAGTGAGCCACCCAGTTGTTTTCATGCACTGCTGATTAGGAAGTTTCCACAATACAGATAGACACTTAGATTGTTCCGGACTCTGTGAGTCTATCATGCTGCTATATGTCGAGAAGGCCGTGAACTATCCATCAGAAGAAAGTAGCCAAACCATACCATCTTCTCTGAGGTCCAACTTAGGCGTTGGCATGCTAACAATGTCCATTACAGAATCTGTGGTGAACCAGGTTTGGAGGAAGTCCCTGTCCCAGTTCCTGTCGTCTAAGACCAGGCTGGATACCTATAAGTCTTTGAGATCGTCAGGTATTTGTAGCCCCAGTTGTAGCTTTGGGATTAACCCTTCTCCGACCCACGCGTCTTCCCATACGTTTGTTTGCAGCCCCAATAGAGGGGTCATCCTTGAGTGCGCCCATATAAAGGGAAGTGCTGAAGTAATACTCCTCCAAGTGTGCGAGCTGGAAGAAGGGCTGGTGCGATTGTTGGGATATTTAGCCTGCATTAGGATCACCCATGGAACCTCCCTTTTCCATAAAAAGTCCCAGGCTAACTTCATAATAAGCGTTGTATTGAGAAGACATGCTCTTTTAATACCCAATCCCCCTGTGTATGCGGCCTGCTGGTTTGTTTCCATGCGACCAGGTTGGTACCCTTATTTGTAGAGGTGCCAGTCCAGATGAAGTTCCGTGTCAGCTGCTCGATGCGATCGGTGACTGAGAGGGGAAGATGGGCCAGCTGCATTGTGTAGCAAGGTAGCGAGAGCAAGACAGAGTTATCCAATGTAACACGTCCTGCTAGTGATAGGTATCTATTCTGCAAATTCGACACCTGATGATGAAGCTTCTCAACTAAATGCTGGAAATGTGATTTACTCTTGTGCTTGTGGATGATTGGAATACCAAGGTGGCGGCCCAGGTCCTCAGTTTCCTGAATTCCCAGTTTGCGACTCACCTGTGATCTGATGCCCCTGGGGGTGTTGCGAGAGAAAAAGACGGAGGACTTTTTGTGGGATAAGAATTGCCCTGAAGCTGTGCTGAACTTCTTCAGGCATCTATTGATTGTGCTTGCTTGTCGAACCGAAGCCTCCCCAAACAAGATTATATCATCTGCAAAACTAACATGAGAGATGAAGTTTCTGTTTAGATAGTATCAATGGGTTCCAGGAGCCTTTTGAGATTTCAACATTGATGAGTTGGCTAAATCTGTCTAAGCTCAAAACAAAAATGTAAGGTGAGAGAGGGTCTCCTTGCTTGACTCCACAGGAAGGTTTAAAGGAGCCTATCATCTCCCCGTTCCATAGAACTGAGGTATTGCCCAGTCTGATGAGATTCATAATCACATTGATGATGTTTCTAGGAATCAATGTTCTACAGAGAGTGTCCTCAATGAAAGGCCAGCTGAGTTTGTCGAAAGCTTTCATCAAGTCTAGCTTAATTGCCATAGTGTGCTTCCTGACATGTGTCTATTCCATGGAATGTACGATCTCTTGAACGAGGACAATGTTATCGCCTATTCTCCTGCCAGGTATGAAACTTGATTGGAAAGGGGATATCCAATCATTCATATATGGCTTAATTTTGGATGCTATCACCTTTGATATGAGCTTAGTACATATGTTGTTAAGTGAAATAGGCCTGAGGTGTGAACAGGTCTCTGGTGCAGTCACCTTAGGGATGAGCACTAGGGTGGAGTCCGTGTAGCCCTGTACAAGAAAGGGGTTGGTGAAAATGCCAGTAATAAAGTCACACACCTGAGGTTGGAGCCACGCCCAGTTCCGTTGTAAGAAGAAAGCATCCACTCCGTCAGGCCCAGGTGCCTTGAAAGGCACCATGGTGTGAAGGTTGGCCCAGATCTCGTCTAGTGTAGGCGCTCATCCAAGGTGATGTGTATCATCATCATTCAGAGTGGGGAAGGTGCCGATGAAAAGCCTGCTTGCATGTAGGCACGCGATCGGATTTGAGTCCTGGTAGACATTTGAGAAGAAGGAGATGACGAGATTCTTGAGCTGGTTCGCATCCTCCACCCATCGGCTATTTGAATCTTTTAGTTTCATGATTTTGTTGGCGTGTATTTTGGCTTTAACCATTGAATGGAAATATCTAGTATTGCCGTCCCCCAACTTGATCCAATCACAGTGGGCCTTTTTCCGCCACACGAGTTCCTCTTGCCTTAGAATATTGTCAAGTTCAACTTGTAACTCGACTGTATCCCTCGCTAGTAAATTGTTGAAGTTGAGAGCCAAGTGAAACTGGTTCCATTTGATTTTATTACTCAGTTGTTCCTTGCTTCTATGGTGGTTATGTCTTTCTCGTTGGTCCCTCTTTACCGCCTTAGTTAGAAAAGCGTAGCTTGCCTGGTTGAAGGGAATGCCGATGTTCCAATGTGTTGAGAGGAATCATTTAAAGTTGGTCATTTACTCCCACCTTGTAGAGGTTCGCAGGATGCGGGTATTCCTCCTTTTAGTAACAGATTCTGAGATGAGGAGAGGAGCGTGGTCTGAATTGGTCCTTTTGAGCACCTAAACTGGGTTGAGGTTCGACCTTTCTAACCAATGTTCATTACCCATAGCACGGTCAATACGTTCATGTAGTGTCCCTCGTCTGAAGGTAGTGTGTGCCCCATTGTATCCAAGGTCATGGAGTTTGCAGTGTGTCATGGCGTCAATGAAGTCTTTACTGTTAGCTTTATCGAAGCTATGGCTGCCAAATTTCTCAGATTGGTACATGACCACGTTAAAATCGCCTACAACGATCCACAGGCAGGTGATGGAAGAGGATAGACCCAGAAGGTGGTGCCAAAGGAAGCATCTACTATTCCTAGTTGTACCCCCATAGACGAAGGTACAAAGGAATTGTTGATCTAATTTGCAATGGATGAATTGTTTGTGGGAGGCGAGAATCTCGAGATTGACTCCTACCTTCCATAAAACCCAGATGCCTCCTGCAAACCCTACAGCCTCAACTCTGTGAGATTGAGGGAAACCAAGCTGCTTGATAATGGAAGTTGCTCTAGTTCCGCTGCAGCGTGTTTCATATAACCTGATGACTGAGGCCTTGTATTTCCCGACGATCTCCTTAATTGAGTTCTGGGTGTCTTCGTCACAGACACCCTGAACATTCCAACTTGCAATGTTCATTTATCAACTTCCTCTAGGGTTGAGGAACCCATAGCCTGCGCTTCCTTCTCGAGATCCTGGGTCAGGGATGTTTTGCCCCATTTCCTAGTAGAGGCTCTCCCTAGATCCCCAACTTGTGGAACCTTGCGATTACGAAGGTGGATTCCCTGTGAACCCTTGGCTGGGCTTCTATATTTGGTGTAGGTTAGGTTGGGAGTTTCGTAGGCTCCTACGTTGAAAGTAACATTGAGGTTGGATTGCTGCTGCTCATCCCTGCCAGCAATAACTCCATCTCCTGAGGGTGTGGCTACGGTGTGATTGGCTCCTTTTCGCACCGTTGTGGTGGGTGTCCTGGATGGGATTGAAGGTGGTATCTCTTGTGTTTGAGGTGCTTCCGATTTCGTGTCCTCAGACGGTTTAGCCACCTTGTTTTTCTTCTTCCGCAGGTTCCAATCAATGCCGACGACGTGCTCTGCAACTCTATCTGCGTCCAGAATTTCCACAGTATCTTCATCCTCCTCCTGGTCTTGCAGCCCGCTGAAGCGATTGCCTCCCTGGGTGGTCTTCCGCAGAGGCCCTCCTGCCCCTTGCTTCTTTTGGCGTCTTGGTATAGGTTGGGCGTGTATGGCCTCAAAAAACCGCTCGCAATGTTGAGGGTTGTCAGGGATAATTTTGCCGGCCTCGACGCTAGCTCTTCTCAGCGCATTTTCTTCTTCGATTCTCATCTTGCATTCTTTTTCAAGATGTCCAGCCCTCCCGCAGTGAAGACAGATGAACATAATGTTCTCATACTCGACTTTGTACTTGATACCATCTATTGTAATAAGAGACATTAGAGGTATCTGCATATCCAGTTCGATAGCGAGCCGTGCAAAGAGACCTCGTCGTTGCTGAGTGGTTTTCATATCCACCTTAATTGTCTTCCCTAGGCGATCCCCAATCTCCTTTAGAAGGACTTCTTGGTAGAGATGGATGGGAAAGTTGGGAATTCTAACCCAAACCACCAGCCTAGGTGGTGTGCAAAGGTCTGGCAAGAAACTGGGGGTCCATCGCTGGACGGTCAGGTATGACCCAAAGATGGGCCATGGCCCTCCCACCAGTGCGTTTATGTAATCGTCTTCCGATTGAAGTTGGACCAGGAAGAAGTCGTTAGCCATATCTATTAGGTTAAATCTGCCCACTGGTTTCTAGAGCTTGGAGATGCGGTCGCGAAGCATCATATACCCAATCTCGCGAGAGAGGAGTTTGATGATGACGATGAATTTCCATGGGCAAAGGAGTTCCTCCATGGCTTCGTTCCGTACCCGGAAGGCAGGGAAGCCATGGTATGAGGAGCACTCGATGTCCTACGGTAGTAGTTTAACTCCATTTGTGTCAGCGTCGATCATGATGAAGTTGTGAGGATTTTCCGGCGATCATCTGCGCAAGGAATCACGGTATGACATGCTTTGAGTTCCCTGTGGGGCGGATTGCTCCTTGCCTACGGTTCCGAGCGGCGGGAAGCTACACGGCTGTGCAGCGCTGTCCATGTCCATGGAGTTCTGGGATTTCTCTGTAGCTTGTCCGGTCCATCGGCTACTAGTGTAAGTAAGGCTCAAGCCTGTGGTGCCAAGGGGGACGGTGTCCCACCGGTGGGCAGGGTCCCCATCACCGTCGTCATCGGGATTGCCCCCTATCGTCCTTGAAGAAACCCTAGCTGCCTCCGTCATGCTTCCCTGTTGTTAATGTCACAATGTAAATGGTTTGACTATTAATAAAAAGCAAACTTCTAATTTATTCTATTAATTTAGTTTGAGATAATAATATAACATTATAAATGTATAGAGAATGATATTTCTCAATGACGTATTTCTTCAAGTATGTAACTTGGAAGAATGACATCATACAAATGTTAAGAGTATATACATTCTCATTATGTCCCTGATCAGTTATTTTTTTTGAAGGTAGATAGACAACAATATCACATAAGATTAGAGTATGAGTTGGTTGATGATGGAATCTCATTAGTCATGATATGGCGATATCAAACCAAGCACAAATATACATGTTAGGGAATAGTTATCGGACAGACCCATCGTGAGACTGACACATGGAAGCCATCATAATGGAAGTCATAATCAACTCTCACAGTGATGGTGGTGGTTGTAGTTCTTAGACCTAAAATCACTACACTCATCACATGTCGTTTAGTATGCTTTGACATAATCAAGCACACATTGAAACATGGGTTGTTATAAAGGTGATGATTGGGTGACTGTGACATATGGGGATTGACTGTGAGTGATAGACATGGGATTTGTCCCTCCTAAGGGAGTATGATATCCTAGGCCTCTTAATTAGCGAGACTGAAAAAAACATGCATGCACATGTGAGTCAATATGTGATATTGAGCTTACATATATCTCAGATAGTTTGCTCTGTTTGAATGAAGAAGATTGAACAATAATGAGGGTGACTATTCCATGCCTCTAGTTCAATCTAGATATCAGTGACAAAGGAACTATACAAACATTGTAACACCCTACACATATTGTAGGTTGAAGTTATTCTCCAACTTTCTACTTACTTGGGTAGCAATGATGTGTAACTAGGCACCACTCATTACTTGTGATGTCATAAATTGTTATAGACATCCACTGCCAACGTAACATGGGACCTATAGGGCCACACACATAGGAACCCATCTAGAAGAGGAGTTGAATCTTGAATGAAAATTGAATTGATTGCTAAAATGTTTAGGTAATTGATTCACACAACAAGCATCCTGACAACACTGCCAAACGATTGTCTCAAGTGTTGAGATAGGAATATGGAGAGTGCCAACCAGCCGTATTAAGTGTTGAGATGGGCGTCTGGAGAGTCGGGGTTGTTTTGAGTTGAAATTGTCTAAGAAACAAACCACCCCAACTGGTTGGCTCGACTTGGGTCTCCAAATGACCATCTGGGTGACTGAGATGGCTGTCTCGAATGGGTGAGATGTTCCAATTTGGTTGAGGGAAGGTTATAGACATTTCCCTATTTGTTTTGCTTGCACATTACTTGTTGTGCAAGGAAATCAATGTCCAACATTGATTGGAATTGAGTTGCCAATTTTGTGTACAACTGGGAAACAACCACACCACCGTCTAGGCTGTGCCAAACAACCATCTGGCATACCAGAAGACCATCTGGGTTTCCAGACGAGTGTTTGTATTGTCGCAGGTTGTGGGATTTCTAGAATTGTTGTGAGAACTCAAGATCTTTCAGTATCTTCCACTCCCGCATTGACTGGGAACCTAGACCCAAACCCTACCTATAAATAGAGGGCTACTGGGTGCTTCCCATAGCATAACACAGACAATTGAGAATAAATTTCTCTAAAAAACATTGTCCTCTCTGGTTGATAACCAAGAGAGCCCAGACAAGTCCTACCCGACTAGGGAGGGATAGTCAAGGGAGAGAAACAACTGAGATCATTGTTTTGGGAGAGTAGACTGATGACTAGTACACCAACGGGAGGGACAACTCCTTCCTATTCGATCTAGAAGGACGACAAGAGTTCTAGTTGATCCGTGTGGACTAATTTAGAGATAGGAGTCCTTTGGCTGCTGCTAGGAGGATAACATCAACTCTCATTCTATGGTGAGATTAGAGAATCCACTACAATAGTTGTTCGAGTCTGTTGTCCTAGGAGGAGTAGTCAGATAAGTCCTAGTTCAAGTAGGATCTACACAAACACCATCCAAGATAGAGTGCACATCTACATCAACGAGGATTGTCACTGGGATTGCTCCAGGACCAAGTATATCTTCATGAAATCATCCTTCCCATTGGATAGTTATTTACGCGATCTACTGATTTATGGGAAATATGTCAGTAAATTTTTTGTTTCTACTACCTATATGATGACGTATTTCCCAACACCCATGAGTATGGGTCAAGAGTTTTGGTTGAATGAACTCATATGGTCATTCTTAACCTTATGCATTCTTGACCCAATGAAAATGCTAAGAATCAGGTTTTGCCCTTGAGTGCTATTTCTATAAAAGAGTGAAATTGTCCCTTTATTAAAAATTTGAAAAATAAAACATCTATCCCAAACATACTCAAAAGGTATGTTGAAACAAGTGTAAAATTTTCAAATCTTTATATAATGGTATACAAAAGACCAAAGTGTATAGAAACAAAATAAAAGTTATGACTATATTCAATTTTTTTTCAAAAGATTACAAAATTCCATCATATTTCCCATATAGGGTTTACAACAACAAAAGGATCTAGATAGAGGGAAATATAAACTACACCAAATTTGTCTCCAAGAAACAACTTCATTATATATGTCCATGCTGAAAGCCATGTAAGCCATATCCTAATCCTAGGATGGCCCTCCATGCTCCTACTGTGTCACTCAATACTAGGCCTTGCTCAACATATTGATCAAACCCTAGGTGGTTGGGAAGACACACAACAAAAGAAAGAAGCAAGGTATGTGTCTATAGTGAACAAGGACAAAAGGTAAAGAAATAGCATGGTAATAAAGGCTAAGATTTCATCATAAAATGAAGATGGTCAAGAGTATGAGGCATAATCAAATAGATGCTTGCCTTAACAAAAATAGTAAAAGTTTGCATGCATGGTTAATATTGACTACCTAAACTATGTAGGGTTGAGGCGCCTACCTAACCTCAACCAATAGGTGATAGAGAGAAACACATTCCAATCACCTACAAATATTTTATATTGGGGAGAGTAACACATTCCCCTGGGCAAATTTACACATGCCCCTTCTGTGGGTGGTTGTGCATAAGTACTACTGCACTAGTTAAATAGTATAATAAAATCCACATAATAAGAACTATGGCAAGTATAAGAATCAAATAGTACAACATGGCAGTGGGGTACAAGACCCAAGAAATAAATAAGAAAACTGATTTTGAGGCAAATATAGCAATGAAATTAACAAAAGAGAAATTAGGGTTTCATAAAATCCTCATTAGGGAAACTATGTTAGGGTTTGCAATTATTCCCAACTTAGGTTTAATGAAAGCACATACCTCTCATATTGAATTCTATTACTCACTTTGAACACTTTAATTGAGTCCAAGGTCCACTTTTAATGTTAAGCATTAAAATCATTTTAGAAAACACCTCTCGAAAAAACTCAAAACCAAACCTCAAAAGTATTTTTATTAGAAAGATCACATTTTTTTAATTCCAAAACATATTTATTAAATTTGGACAAAGGAATAAAAATATACTATTTTTATAATTTTGACCAATTAGATTAATCGAAAAATCCATCTAAGCACAGAAAATCCGGTCACCAGTCAACCATGCTGAATTGGCCCAATCTTGGGTCACCAACTCGCCTTGTCAACAATAAGTGAGGCCTTTGTCTAAATAAGCACAAACAAGTGTGAAAAGACCATATTGCCCTTAAGAGAAAAATGAAACAAGAAGGAACATGAAGGGCAATATGAGGAAACTCGCAAGGGAAATCACCCCTTTCATGCGACCAAGCCATGGCAGCTAAGAAGCTCCAGGCTGAGAAGCCAACGGATTTCCTGGCTGCAAAGTGCCCTGGAACCAACCTAGCTAGCTTCGCGAGGGACTAGAGGAACCCATAGAAGAATCGAAAGTGGGCGATCTCAAGGCAACATTACATAATTTGTGACTACACCAGAAATCAGAGAAATAATGAGAAAGGGGGAAAACTTGATTACCGCCACTGGAGTCGAATTGCCACTCAAATCACCATTTCCTAGGTCTGAGTAAGAGATCCAATCCTTCTTCAGTCTTTGCGACGAGATGAAGCCTCACCACTGATGGATCTTCCATATAGCCAGGTCAACCGGAGTAGGGCAAACATGTCTGGGAATAAGCAATAACAAAGTGGCAGTGTGGGATGACATAAGAGGGCATCATGAAGGTTTTGGGGTAAAAATATAATGGTCTGACAACCTGGTGTGGCTAGGATAATGAATGATATACGGAAATAGGGCATGAACAGAGGAAGAAGGTGGCCATGATCCCAGCACATATATAAGTGACAATGTGCCTAAAATTGAGAGTTAATTGGTGTGAAAAGGCAAGAGGGGAGTTGAGGCAAAGAAATCTCATGGTGAGAGAAAAAATGGGTGAGAAAAATGCAGAGGAAAACCCTGTACTGAAGACTGTGCAACAAGCATACTTGCCTAACCCGTGGAGGTTGAAGAAAGTATATTTATTTGGAAGATCACATTTTTTTATTCTAATATTTACTTTTAATTTTTGGATAACATAATAAAAATATACTATTTTTAGAATTCTAACCAATATGAATAATTGAAAATTCCAACTAAGCACAGAAAATCTAGTCAGAAGTCAACCATGCTGATTTGGCCCAATCCTGGGTCACCAACTCACCTTGTCAACAACAAGCGAGGCTGTATAGAGGTGAATCACCTCCTTACTAAAATTTAAAGGAAATAAAAAAATCCACCTCTTCCAAGAAAAATAGACATTGTGGAATGCATGTATACTAATCCAAATAAATAAGCATGTTTCAAACACATATAAATTGTCGATAGCAGGGAAAGAAACTAAGTTATTACGTTGCTTTTTGAACTTATTTCACTACATGAGTTTCTTTGTAAAGGAAAAACTGAAAAGAAACTATATAGGATCTAACAATAAGCAACCTAGTCATTCTTGGTAGCAAAACTTGAATCTACTACTCCTGAACTTGGTCATCATGGCCTTGTTCAACACCTTGATTTAACCCTGGGTGGTTGGGAAAACACCCAACAAAAGGGAAAGATAACAAGGTATGTGTCATAGATAATGAACAAGGACAAAAGATAAGAAACAATATGGAAATAAAGGCTAAGATTTCATCATAAGATGAAGATAGTCAAAAGTATGAGGCATAAATAAATAAATGCTTGCCATAAAAAATAGAAAAGGGTTGTATGTATGATTAATATTGACTACCTAAACTATGTAGGGTTGAGGCACCTACCTAATCCTCAACCAATAGGTGAGGAAGAGTAACACATTCCAATCACCTAGAAATATTCTATATTGGGGAGAGTAACACATTCCCCTGAGCAAATTTACACATACCCTATCTATGGGTGGTTGCACAAATGTACCACCAGACTAGCTAAATAGTTTAATACAATCAACATGCTAAAGAACTATGGCAAGTATAAGCATCAAGTAAATATAGACATGGCAGTGGGGTACAAGACCCAAGAAATAAATAATAAAACTAATTTTGAGGCAAATATAGCAAATAAATTATCAAGATAGAAATTAGGGTTTCATAAAAGCCTCATTAGGGAAACTAGGTTAAGGTTAGAAATTATTCCCAAATTAGGTGTAAGAAAGCACATACCTTTCTTAATGTAAACCAATTACTCTTTTTCACTACTTTAATTGAGTCCAAAGCCCACTTTTTCTATTTTCAATGTATAATAATGAATTAGGGTTTTACATATGCATAAAGGTAAGGAAACCCTAACTTTTGGACTTTTTGAACAAAACCTCAATTTTGACTCTAAAATTATCACCATCAATCTTATTAGATTCCCCTGATTAAGAAAATATATAATTTTGTTTGTTTTGGAGTTATGAGGTTAAAAGTGCACGTTTGGTGATTTTTGTGTTAATTTATTTTAAGAATATACCTTTTGATAAAATTCAAAACTAAATCTAGAAAATGTTTTTATTAGAAAGCCTACATTTTTTTGATTCCAAAACATATTTTATTTTAATTTTTGGACAAAGGAATAAAAAGATATGATTTTTCTATTTTGACAAATCAGAGAGTGCCACGTCAACAAAACCATCACAGAGAGACAAAAGAGGGCGAGAGAGAAGAATGGACCCACCTTGCTGATTTGTCCCAATTGAATCCGGCCAAGTCAGGGGTCAAAGGCGCGCTTTGACTTGCTCAAAGCAAGGAAGGTGGTAGCAAAAAGACGATACTACCCTTAAGTGGAAAACAAAGGAAAATAGAAACAAGAAGGGTAGGAGGATTTAATGAGAAATGAGCGCTGAGGCGATTGCGGGGGTGACTGAGGGGGCGACTGTGGGGGCGACGGCGGCGGCACTCACAAAGGAGACGGCGGCGTCGAACCATCCTGATCCTGGGTTGGCCTCTGGGACCGGTGAGCCTGATCCGAAAGCGCCGCTTAGCTGGGCAATCCTGTTTAAGGAGAAGATGGTGAATAATCCTGTTGTTCTGAAGAAGACTGAGTTCCGTCTGTCGGAGGGGAAGCTGCTTTATCCTAAAATGATCGCTGAGAGAAATATCTCTAGGTGGAGCAGAACGGCAGCTGGGTACGTAGTGGGTCTAAAGCCGCACTGGCCTACTCTGGTGAAGCACCTGGCTCAAATCTGGAAGGCAAAAGGGTCGATTGAAGTCAGATCGCGTGGCAAGGGTCTGTTCATAGTTATGTTCGATAATGATGAGGATATGAAGACGGCTATTGATGGAGGTCCATGGTTTGTAGCGGGTAGGCCTCTTATCATTAAGAAGTGGGAGCGAGGTGAACCCCTTGAGAAGGTAAAGCTCAACGAAATCCCGATCTGGATTAAGATCTACAATCTTCCGCTTGAGCTCTGGGACTCGGAAATGTTCAGTAAGATTGGCTCATTTTTGGGTACTCCGTTGCGACTGGATAGACTAACTTCTGAATTCCTTAGACTGGAGTTTGCTCGGATTCAAGTGATTATCTCTTCAAACTTCTCATATCCTAAGGAGATCCAGATAGAAAGCGATGATGGTCAAATTGATTCTATCTCCTTTGAATATGAGTGGGAGCCTGCCAAATGTTCGACGTGTGGTCTCTTCGGACATGAACAGTCTATGTGTCAGGATGCTGTGAAGAAGGATGGAAACTCCCTTAGAAAGAAAGTGGTTAAAAAATGGGTTCCGAAGGTTGATGCTGAAGAAGATGAGTTGGATATTTTCAGCGATGCCATGGAGGGTATTCCAGATCCCTCAAATGCTCTTGTTCCTCAGGTGTCAGAGGCTGCTGGCGATATTATTGTGACTGCTGCTGAGGGTGTTTCAGAACCGTCGATCAGTTCCAGGGAGAAGGTTACACCAGAAGCGACCTTAGGAGCAGAATGGGTGGCTGCCAAGAAGAAAACTAAGTCGGCTCCGAGAGGTATTGGTAAGAGTTTAGTTAGATCCATTCCAGAATCGTTGAACAAGTTCTCCCCTCTTTCAAATTTCGATGAGGGGAAAATTCTGAATGAGTTTGTTCCTACATCTGTGGCTGCGGCTGAGATGATTGTTGTTTCTCCTCTCTTACCCCCTAATGGTTGAGTCTCTTACGATCTGTTCCTGGAATGTGAGGGGGGGAGGGAATAAAGTACCCCGCATTCGGGAAGAAGTGAGGAGGAATAAGGCGAATGTCTATATTATCCTTGAATCCAGGCTCCAAAAGAAAGATGTGAAAGATTTTGTTGATAGTATTTGGTCCAATGCTAAGTTTCTGGATAACTCTGACTTGTACCTGTATACCCGCATTCTTATTGTTTGGGAAGACAGGGATATGGATATTGAGGTGAGTCTGTGTAATGAGCAGTGCATCCATTGTAGATTATCTAAGGACCTCCTGAAGTTTGATTTAACTGCTGTTTATGGTGCTAATCCTGATGCTGATCGTACCTTATTATGGAAGTCTCTTGGTTGTATTAAGAACAGGAATCCTGTTCTTTGGTGTGTTGTTGGTGATTTTAATGCCGTTAGGCTTTCTAGGGAAAAGTCCGGTAAACAACCACCTTCTTCTCGAAGCATGATGGACTTCAATAAAGCTATTGCTGATGTGGACTTAATTGAGATGCAAACCAAAGGCTTCTATTTCACTTGGGATAGTCATAGCAGAAGAGGTGTGAGCACTTTCTCCAAGATTGATCGTATCTTTACTAATATCAATTTTCTTTCTGCCTTTCCTTGCTGTTGGGGTGAAGTGGTCCCTGCTGTGGTTAGTGATCATAAAATTCTCATGCTCAGACTAGGGACAAAGAAGAAAGGAGGTTCCAATTTTCGCTTTATTAATGCGTGGACGAAGCAAGACTCTTTTAAGAAAGTGGTTACTGAGGCCTGGCGAAATGTTGATGTGGTTGGGACTCCTATGTATGTTGTTTACAGGAAGTTGTTTGGTGTGGCATGTGCTTTGAGGAAATGGAATAAAGAAGTTGTTGGTAATTTCTTCTCTAAGGCTAGAGAGCTGGAAAGCGAGCTGTTTGAGTTACAAAGGGCTGTTGATGCTGATCCGAGTAATGCTGTTTTACAAAGAAAGCTGGTTGGTTTAAGGGACGATACTGTTAAGGCTCTATGCGATGAAGAAAGCTTGTTACGTCAGAAAAGCAGGGTCCAATGGCTAAAGGAAGGTGATAAAAACTCTGCCTTCTTTTATGCCTCGATGAAAACTAGAAGAATCTATAATAATATAAATGTTCTCATTGATGATGTGGGCAACAAGACTTACGAGTCTGATGATATTAGGCGAAATATCAAGAATTTCTATTATAGCCTCTATAATGGAACAGCTATGGACATTGTTGATTGGAGAGAGGAATGGGTGCTGCTGAAGATTGATGATGATAGCTTTAATCTCCTGTGTGGGGAAGTGAAGAGAAAGGAGGTTGAAGAGGTGTTTCTGAATTTGAGTAATGATAAAGCCCCAGGGCCTGATGGCTTTAACGCACTCTTTTTTAAGGAGATGTGGAGTGTGGTGGGGGATGAGATTGTTAGTGCTATCCTTTATTTCTTCAAGTCTGGTAGACTTCTCAAGGAATGCAATAGTACGATCATTACTTTGATTCCTAAGATTCAGGGTGCTATCAATCTCAAGGATTTTCGACCGATTTCTTTATGTAATACGATTTACAAAGTTATTGCAAAGATTCTGGCTAATCGTCTTGCCTTGGTCCTGCCCAAGATTATTGATGTTAACCAAGTGGCGTTTGTGAAGGGTAGGAATATTGGTGATGCGATTTTATTGGCGAATGAAGTTCTTAGTACCTTTGGAGGCTCTCAAAGTCTTATGTGTGTGAAAGCTGATCTTGCCAAAGCATATGATTCTGTGAGGAGAGATTATATCCTCTTCTTGATGAGTAAAATGGGTTTTCCTGTGTGCTGGCTGTATTGGATTCAGGAGTCCTTTGCTACTGCTACTTATAGAGTTATGGTGAATGGGGTTCCTACTGAGGAGTTTATGGCTACTAATGGAGTGAGACAGGGCGACCCCCTCTCTCCCATGCTTTTTGTCATTGCTATGCAGGGGTTGACGTCTATTATTAACTCTGAATTGAGGAAGGATAGGTGGTGTCCTATTTCTGCTGGTACTGTGGATGTGTCCCATATTATCTTTGCTGATGATTTATTATTGTTTGCTCGAGCTGATAGAAGGAATGCTTTGTGTGTGAAAGATATTCTAGATACTTTCTTCAGTGTTTCTGGTTTGCATTTGAACAATAAGAAAAGCCATATTTTTACAAGCAAGCATGCTACTAATGAGGAGCTGAGTAGTATTCTAAACATGGAGATTGGTGTTCTGCCTGTCCGTTATTTGGGAGTGCCATTGTTTACTGGGAGGCTTACGAAGGAGATGTGCAGGCCTATTGTTGATAAATTCCTTTCAAAGCTGGACGCTTGGAAAGGAAAGCTGCTCTCTCAAGCCGGTAGAGTGGAGCTGATTATTTCAACTTTATCTTCCTACAGTATCTTTTGGACTTCTGCTTTCCCCCTTCCGAAGTCTGTTGTTAATCATCTTGAGAAGATTATGAGAGATTTTCTATGGAGAGATACGGATGAAAAGAAACATTTGCATACTGTGGCTTGGGATTCTATTTGTAGGCCTAAAGACGAGGGTGGCCTAGGTATAAGACGCATTGATGAATGGTCTAAAGCTGGTCTGATAAGGAATCTTTGGGACATTGCTACGGAGAAGGAGAGTTTATGGGTAAGATGGATTAATGGTAGATACATCAAGGAGGAATCGATTTGGTCTGTAAGCTCTAGAGCCTCTAATGCATGGCTGTGGAGGAGGATGCTTGAGCTAAGAAATGTTCTTTTAGAAGAAATCGTTTTTAGCTTGGGTAATGGAAAGAAGTTTCTGTTTTGGAGAGATCCGTGGCTTAGGGGCAAAAAGAAGATCATTGAGTTGGTTAATCCTGATATTATGTTTAGAATGGGGCTTGGTTTAAATTGCAAAGTTGAAGCCTGTCTGAAAGATGGAAGGTGGAACATACCGTCTTTTCGTGGTTCCTTTCTGTTGAATGACTTAGTGAAGGATATGCCTATTCATGATGGTGAGGATGACCAAATTCTGTTTGGGTTACAGAAGTCGTGCAAGCTGAAAGATTGTTGGAGTATGGTTCGAAAGAAACATCAAAAGGTTCAGTGGGGGCATTGGATTTGGAGAAATATGCCGAGAAGATTCTCTATGTTGTTGTGGAAATGCTTCCTTGGGAGGATCTCGACTACTGATTACCTCAAAAGATTAGGCTTTCAGCTGGCATCCAGATGTGTTCTTTGCTGTGCTTGTGAAGAGGATGCAGCTCATCTTTTCTTTGGTTGTAGTTTTGCGGCTGTTTTTTGGGCTCACTGGAGGAGGTATAGTAGCAGACCGTTGGTCCTTGAATCCTTTACAGATTTACTTAACCTTAAAGGAAATGAAAAGATTGCGGCCTGTGTCATTATACATGTGATCTGGAAAGAAAGGAATACGAGGACTTTCAGGGGTATTTGCACAGATAGTTGGAAACTCTGGGAGGTCTGTTTAGACGACATTAAAACTTTGAGTAGCTAGCTTTTTCTGCTTTCTGTACAGCTTGTTTTCTTTTTCCCTTTTGGCTACAGTCTTGTACCCGTGTTTTTTTGAAATAGTAAAGAGGCAACACCCTACGTGCACCCAAAAAAAAAAAGGGTAGGAGAGGAAAAACACACATGGGAATATTCCCCTTCATCGTCCTCACCATGGCTAGTGAGCAGCAACTTGAGTTTTGGGCGAATCCGCAAGAGTTGATCAAACTTGAAAATAAGAACACTAAAGAACAAGTAGATGACCATGAACCTACTGATGTAGATAATTTGACCTGAGGTTGGGTAGAGCACAAGCAATGTCCACCACAAAGTCAGGTCCTATCCAAGCTTCCTAATGTCAACACATGCAAGCAATGGGGAAATAAGGGGAAGAGGAGAGTTGGGTAAAAGGAGACAAAGGTGTTGGGGGTAATATTTATAAGTGTGGTTTGCTCTAGGGTATTAAGCACAATGGCGGTGAGAGAGCTTGGTGACCAATTTTGGGCATTTCTAGAATCGTTGACAAAACACCAAAATATATGGATCAATCAGCGCGGAATCACATGAGGAAATTGTGTGATCAAAAATCTCACAAAAGATTGACTACAAACCGAGAACTCTCGATTTGAAATCCCAATGTGAACTACACTATTTTCCTTGTTAGTCGCAAGCTAAGAGACAAGCTCCCAGCCGTTCGATCAAGCAGATGAGCAATCTAGGCCATCCAACGACACACAAAATTGAAAAATAAAAAGAATATGTGCGTGACACATTTATTGCATTACCAATCTTAATCTGAATAAAGTGTACTTATTTTTATTTAATCTTTTTCTATCTACTCCATTGAGGGTGTAAACATGCTACAAATTAAACAAAACTGACACGTAGCCTACTTGTGATATGATGAATCGAAATATGCAATTAGTTTTTCATTTTGAGAACATTTAATATGTTAAATAAATCAAATCTTATTTTCTCTTTCATCCCTCATTAATGCTTATAAGATTCTCCAAATTTGATGAAACTTCACCCAGAAGTCATATTAAGTGCCTTGGATATGGATATGTCATCAATTTTACATGTTGGAGTTATTTATTCATTTATTTAATAACTTGAAGGTTCTACACTTTCTCTCACCTAATTTCACTTTTGAATCAAATATTCTCAAATTTGAGTGAAAATTCACCCAAAGGCATATTTTAATGTATAAATCACGAATTTAGAATCAACAATTACTTTTTGAGTCATCAATGATTTTTATTTTGTATTTTTGAGTTATCTCCTATTTTCCTTTCAATTAATACAATTGTACTTACTAATTTTCCAAAAAAAATGTGAAACTTACTACCCAAGCATACTTGTACTCAAAGAAAATGATTTTGAACTTAGAATTATCTTTTGAGTTCCACTTTTATGATTTTTAGGCAATTTACTCTTATTTTCATTCATTTAATGTCACATTATCTTAGTTTTAGGATTTTCTTTTCTTTTTCCCACACAAAAGCCATAGAAGCTTCTAGATCTATTTTATATTATCCTTATCCCTCTTGAGTGAAAATTTAGCAAATTAAACCCATTAGTAAACTTTCAATGAGGTATTTGTGCATAAATCCTTATAAAGTAAAATATTAGGAACAAATGTACACCAAACCTTTATAATTTCCACTAATTAAACATCAAGGATAGAAATGAAAGAAAAAACAAAGGAAAAGGCTAATCTAAGATTATACATGGATTTTAGTTTGTTATAGAGGTCTTTGTCTAAAGAAGCACAAACAAGTGTGAAATACCATATTTCCCTCAAGAAAAAAATGAAACAAGAAGGAACACGAAGGGCAATATGAGGAAACTTGTAGGGGAAATCACCCCTTTTGTGCGGCCAAGCCATGGCAGCTAAGAAGATCCAGGCCAAGAAGCCAACGAATGTCCTGGCTTCAAAGTGCCCTGGAGCCAACCTAGCTAGCTTCACGAGGGACTAGAGGAACCCATAGAATAATTTAAAAGTTGGTGATCTCAAGGCAACATCGCATAATTTGTATCTACATTAGAAATCAGAAAAATGATGGGAAAGGGGGAAAACTTGATTACCGCTACTGGAATTGAATTGCCACTTGAACCACCATTGCCCAAGTCTGAGTAAGAGATCTGAGCCTTCTCTAGGCTTCACGACGAGCTGAAGCCTCACCACTGATGGAGCTTTCATAGCCAGGTTGATCAGAGTAGGGGAAACAAGCTTGGGAATGAGCAATAACAAAGTGGCAGTGTGGGATGATACCAAAGGTCATCATGAAGTTTTGGGGGGTAAAAATATAAGGGTCCGACGACCTGGTGTGGTGAGGAGAAGGAAGGATAGCTGAAAATAGGGCATGACCAGAGGAAGAAGGCAGTCAGGATCCCAAAACATATATAGGTGATAAAGAACCCAAGATTGGTGGTTAAATGGTGTGGAAAGGCAAAAGGGGAGTTGAGGAAAAGAAATCTCGTGGTGAGAGAACAAGATGGGTGAGAAAAATGCAAAGGAAAACCATGTGCTGAAGACTCATACAACATGCATACTTGCCTAACCTGTGGAGGTTGAAGAAAGGATGGTGGCCATATGATCAGGAAATATGACTGTCAGAGAGAGAGAGAGTCTGAATTCTTAAATAAAAGAAACCAGCGTGACAAGTATAAACACAATCCGGATATGATTTAGGCTACAATGACATATTTAATTATTTTTCTTATCGCTCTCTTTATATGAGGGTGAAAGCCAACTCCAAATTAAATGAAATTTGACACCCAACCTATTTTGGACATGAGGAATCCAAATATGTAATTAGATTTGTCTTTTGATAACTTTAATATGTTAAATAAATCAAATATTATTTTCTATTTATTCTGTCATTAATGGTTATAAGATTCTCCAGATTTGATGAAACTTCACCCACAAGTCATATTAAGTTCCCTGGATACATATTTACTATTAGTTTTACATGTTGAAGTTGTTTGTACATTTATTTAAAATTTTGAAGGTTCTACATACTTTCTCTCTCCTAACTTCACATTTATATTGAAGATTACCCAAATTACATGAAAATTCACCCAAAGGCTATTTTTAAGGTTTAGATTACGAATCCAATATTATTTTCCACTTTTAGAATCATTAAATATTTTATTTCATATTTGGAAGATAACTCTCCTTTTCTTTTCAAAATAAAAGAGATATAGTTATTATTATCCCAAAATTATGAAACTTGGCCTCCAAGCCAAACCAAACCCAAGGAAAACAAATCTCAACTTATCTTTATCCAATTAGTCTTCCTTTTATGGATTTTGGCATATTATCCAACATTACCACTATTTCTCATATGAAATAATTCAATATCATATTAACATGTTTGAAGCATTATTATTCATTCCCTTTTCTCTCCCTTCTATAAAAGGCTAAGGAATGATCTAGAAAGAATTGAATTTATCAATATGCCACTTAAGTGGTAAATTTGCATATTAGACTCTAAAATGTTTAGTGAGGTATGTGTGCATAAACTCATTTGTTGGCATAAATAATGAACAAATGTTCACCAAACCACTATTATTTCCACAAATTAAACATAAAATTCCAAAAGGATAGAAACGAAAGGAAAAGCATTGGAAGAGGGTCAAAAAGGGAATATAGTAGATTTTGGTTTGTAACAATTTCATAATTTCAATCCAACTTATCTTGTTTAACCTAACCCTAATGCAAGTAGGTGATGATTTTTAATCACACTTAGCTTCCTTGTGTGAATAGTATGATGAAGGAATACTCTCCCACAATTATGTTGTTATCCTAATAACGTTGCCATGTGAACAACACATTTCTTTGATACAATGTTATGTTAAACTTGTATATCACCTGTATTGTGATGGTTTGTTGAGCCTTTGGTAAGGAATGGGAAGATAATGATGTTCTTATAGGTAATGGTGTGATGGTATGAATGACCTTTGGGCATGGTTGAGCCCTTATTGGAGGTGTGATCGTCTTCATGATGTAATAAAGATTGATATCATGTGATGATGGGTAAATAGACACCAATAACACATAAGACTAGAGTGTAGGTTGGTTGATGACTGAATCTCATTAGTCATGATATGGAATATCAAACCAAGGACACATATACATGTTGGGGAACATTGTGTCAAACAAAGCCACCTTGATAGTGACACATGGAAACAATCATTCATGGTCATAGTCATCTCTCTCATAGTGAAGGTGGTGATTGTGGTTATTATAGCTGAAATCACTACACTCATCACATGTAGTTGGGTATAATTTGACATCATCAAATGTAATCCTGAAATATGGGTTGTGATAACGGTGATTATTGGATAGCTTTGATACATGGGGATAGACTATGAGTGATAGAGATGGGATTTGTCCCTCCTGCTAGAGTTTGATATCCTAGCCACTTGATAAGTGAGATTGAGAAATGCATGCGCATGTACATGTGAATCAATATATGATATGAAGGACACATTATCTCAGACAATTTGCTCCTGGATCAAGGAACATGGGTTGAACATTGAGAGTATGACAATATCCATGCCTTGAGTTCATTCCAAACATGAGAGAGAAAGGAATTATACAATCACTGCAACAACTTACATAAATTGTAGGTTGAAGTTGTTCTCCAACTTTCCATTCACTTGGGTAGCACTAATGTGCGACTAGGCACTGATCTCTGCTTGTGATGTCATAAGTTAGTTATGGACATTTACTGCCAATGTGATATGGGACCTATAGGTTCACACACAAAGGAACTCATCTAGAAAAGGAGTTTGAACTTGAATGATAATTGAATTGATTACTAAAAGTGTTTAGGTACTCAATTCACACAACAGATTAGCTGACTGCACTACCAACTAATCGTCTCATAGGATGAGATGGACGTTTGGAGAGCCAAATGATTGCCTCAAATGTTGAGATGACCATTTTGATTTGTTAGGATGATCAAAAATTGAATTGTCTAAGTTCTGCCAAACTAAGGTGTGAAGTGACCAATTCATTCTCTTAAACCGATCGACTCAGCTCACCAGACGACCGTCTTGGTGAGTGAGACAACCTTCTTGCATGTGCGAGATCTCTTAGTTCGTGGGGAAATTTGACTGCATCAAGGATTAGTGCTAACGCCATGTTGTGCATTAATTGAATTCAAATTGCCAAATTCATGTGCGATTAGGAAACATGGCAAAATGACCATCTAGATGTACTAGATGATTGTCTCACATGTGAGATGACCGTTTTGAGTGAGACAACCATTTTGGATGTCGTAGGTTGTGAAAATTCAAGATGTTTTGGTCCCTTCCACACCCACATAGATCCCAAATAGACTGGGAACCCTGGCCCTGGCCCTACCTATAAATAGAGGGGTACTGGGGGCTTCCTAGAGCACAACATAAACACTTGAAAATCAGTTACTTTGATAATTGTTGTCCTCTCTGATTGTGGTAACCAAGAGAGCCCAAGTAAGTCCTACTCGACTAGGGAGGATAGCGATGGGAGAGAACAACTGTGGATCTTTGTTGTGGGAGAGAAAGTTGGTGACTAATATTCCAATGAGATAGACAACTCCTTCCTGTCCATTCTAGTTGAATGACAGGAGTTCTACTTGGTCTCTGTGGACTACTCTAGAGGTAGGAGTCCTTTGGCTATTACTAGGAGGACGATTTCAGGTTGGAGTCTATGGTAAAATTGTAAGAGTTGTTGTTGAAGCTGTTCAGTCCATTGTCTACAGAGAAGACAAGGAGCTGCACAGAAACTGTCCAAGAGCAACTAGAAGATAGTTTCATTGCAATGAGTTGTTTTCATTGGACTTACTCCAAGGACATGTATAAACTCATTAATCCATCCTTCCTATTTCATAGTAGTTGATGCAATCTTGCTATTATGGGGAATACAAATAGATAATTTTTTTCTCCGCTACCTTACTTTGTGCCCGTATTTCCCAATAGTGGTATCAGAGCCACATCAATTTACTATGTTTTAGGATAATTTATATGATCAAATTTTTGGCTTTATCATTTATTTATTGTATATGATGTGAATATTTAAATTGTCCCATATGCATATCCGATCAAAGACCACATGACCCAAACTAATATATATATATATATATATATATATATATATATTTATTATGATATATGATATTTATGAAATTTACACACATCACCCTAAAATCTATTTTGATGGTGGATATGTATCATGTTTATGGCCTATACCCAATATCTATATGTGTTGGATGTTGGTTTTATTCCTATTTATTTCGATCTATGTATTGAACCTCTACCTCCTTATTCCCAATGTAAATTTAATTCTTTCCTACCTTTGCTACCCTCAAATGTAAGTCGAGGTTTCTATTTACAATATAATAAAGTAGAAGTAGGATAGTTTCATTTCTTGCAATGATGATGAAGATGATCATCACCAGATGATATGACCAGCTCATGAGATGAGCCGAGCGTCTGGAGGACCATGGAGGACAGAGCTAAGGAGCCTGGAAACCTCCTGGTGGGACCAACTAACCGTCTGGAAGGTGTCTAGATATTAGATGGACAAGAGGCTAGACGACCATCCCAAAAGGCCCAACCAAAAATCTGGAAGGTGTCTAGACATCGGTCGGACAGGAGGCTAGGAGACCATCCCAGAGGACCAACCGACCGGCCAAGAGGCAAGATGATTGATTCAAGGGTTGAGCCAATCTACCCAGTTTGGCAAGCATAGATCTACTCCAACAATAGTTCATACATGTGATGTGATGATATTGACTTGTGTCTCTAAGGAATTTAGTATACATGGCCATATCCATCACTTTTTATTTCATATTGCATGTTTACATTGTAGGATATAGCATGTATATGATATGTACTATATATCTGGTGATTGGATACAATATATGTATATATATGTATATGCTATATATAAATCCCTCAATAAAACATATTAAGCCTATGATGCTTTCCATTAGCAACACTCATGAAAATCTTGATTGACAAAGTGTAGGTTACGCCAAAGCGTGGTGCACCACCTGTCTCATGGAAGTGTAATGGTAATAATGTAGGTTCCACCAAAGAGGAGTGCATTTTTATCATGTCAGCTTTTGGGTCAGACTTAAGTGGTGATTCTTAGAGCATCTAAGCCCAGAAGAATAGAGATGATTGTGGCAAGGAGTTGCACATATCATCTTTCCAGAATCACACATGATGCAGTTGGCAAAAGTTACCTACCTTGATAGTTGACTAGGTATGTTGATGTTGGTTAGGTCATAGTTGAATAATCTTAGATCTTGGCTCATTAGAAATTTGTTTGCTATAGTTTTCTGAATTGATACTTGAGGGTTATCAATTTAAACAAATTAATGAGAACAATAGTTAATTAAATACCTAATTAATATCACCTAAATTTTAATCAAATCACATCAAAATGAGTTTTTGACAAAAATGGCAAATTCTTTTGTAGAATCAAGTGGAAACAAATAATAATCACTTTTCTTTGCGACCGGTCCTTGAGAAGGACAAACTAAATGGGAACAATTTCCACAAATGGTTCAGGACGTTGAGAATTGTTCTCACACAAGAGTGCAAGTTCTATGTCTTGGAGATGCTAGAACCAGATGAACCCCTTCCGACCGCACCTAGGGATAACAAGGATGCTTACAAGAAGCATACTAAAGATTCCATGGATGTCAACTGCTTGATGCTATGATCTATAAACTATGAGTTATAGAGGCAACATGAGAATATGGATGTGATTAAGATGGTCACACATCTCAAGAAAATGTTCTAAGACTAGGTAAGGCAAGAGAGATATAATGTCTCCAAAGCACTGTTCAAACGCAACATGGAAGAGGAAGATCCAGTAGGTCCTCATGTACTCAAGCTTATTGGGTATGTGGAGAACCTAGATAGACTGCGATTCCCCTTGGGTCAATAGTTGGCAATTGATGTGATTCTGTAGTCTCTGCCAGAATCATATAGTCAGTTTGTCATGAACTACAACATGAATGACTTTGACAAATAGTTGACAAAGTTGTTGGGCATGTTGAGAACGGCTGAGGGACATATGAAGAAAGACAAGCCCAAGCCTGTGATGGTGATCAGTAAGACAAAGGGGAAATATAAAGGCAAAGGGAAAGCTAAGAAGAGTTTTAAAGCTAGCTAGAAGCATAAATCTTCAAATCTCAAAGCGAAGGAAGAAGTGAAGAAAAGAGGCAATTGTCACCATTGTCATTGGCCTAGACATTAGAAAAGAAATTTCCCACTCTAGTTAGAGGAAATAAAGAAGAAGGAAGGTGTTGAGGCCTCCACTTCAGGTATAAACGTTATATGATAAATTTGATTACTTCTTATTGGTATATGATACCAGATAGAGATCTGACATGATGTGCATGATCTGACAAGAAGTAAAATCTCTCATGGAAAGACAAAGATGGACAAGACTGAGAAAGAGTTGTGGAAGATTTAGTCCATATTCAAATTTATCTTAGCCCAATGGGCATGTAATATAGTTAGTTGAACTGCTATTCCATTATGCCAAGAAAATAAAAACATTTACTTTAAGCATCTTGTATTACAAGGATGATAAATAAAATGAGTTGTTGGTGTTTTTTTTCCAAAAGATATGATCTTTTATGGATATGCCCAAACATCTAAATGGTATTTGTATGAAATAATCTCAAGATGAATATTTTTCAACATTAATATCAAAGGATTGTAATTGATGACTCAAGCCTATCATTACCAATAGTCACCTTGGACATACATATAAGAAATGCATGTCTAGAATACATATTGATGTTAGTCTGGATTCCCTTGGTTATCAAACCTAAAGAAACATGCAAAGCCTTATTTACACACAATATGACATAACATCCTTCACTAGATGTAGTGGGAGGATAAGCCTTCCATCAGACCTCATACATATGATGCATGAAGATATTATGGAATGAATACTATAGATAGTTATTCATGCTTCATTTTACTGGTAGTATGGTGATATGTACTCAATGAAATAGAAACATATATTTCTTGAAGTGTTCAAGGAGATTATGAATGAAGTATAACTTAGAGTGAAAGTATTCAGAAACTTTGATGAGATCAAATGTTGAAATACTTTGCATCAATACCTTGAGAACCTTCAGGAAAGAACCGTGATAATGTATCACACACTAGTACATGAATGGTCTATAGCGTCGGTTTTTTAAGCCTGTAGCGTCACTTTTTAACCGACTCCTAAGTGTCCGTCGCTATAGAATTTGACCTATAGGGTCGGTTTTTTTAACCAAAGAAAACTGACGCAATAGGCTGCAAAAAATGAGGAAGAAACTGTGGCCAAAGTTGTAAGGTCGGTTATCAAGCTCAATCTGTAGACCTTTAGCATCGGTTTTCTTAAATAACTGACCTTAGAAGTTCACTCTAAGGTCAGTTATTTAAGAAAACTGATGCTACAGGTCTACAGATTGAGCTTGACAATCTATAGACTTGTAGCATCAGTTTTCTTAAAAAACCAACCTTAGAAGTTCACTCTAAGGTCAGTTTTCTTAAAAAACCGACCTTAGAAGTTCACTCTAAGGTCGGTTTTTTAAGAAAACTAATGCTACATGTCTACAGATTGAGCTTGACAATCTGTAGACCTGTAGCATCAGTTTTCTTAAAGATACGACCTTAGAGTGAACCTCTAAGGTCGATTATTTAAGAAAATCGATGCTACAAGTCTATAAATTGTAACCACACACGGCCGTGCTATGCGACACGGCCATGCTACCATATCCCCACACGACCATGCTACACAGCACGGTCATGCTACCAGAAGCCAACATGACCGTGCTACACATCACGCCTATACTGCCAGAAGCCAACACGGCCGTGCTAAGTCGCATGGCCCGAATACCAGAAGCCAACATGGTCGTGCTACACAACACAGCCGTTGCATTTTTTTTTAAAATTCTATAGAAATATAAATAGAACAGAAGAACAAGAAGAACCAGGATATGGGAGAGGGGAGCATTGATGCTCAACCTTCACCATTCCAAACCACACATTCATAACAAAAATGATTCATATATTTAGTTGAGTTACACATAATCACATCATAATTTACAAAATGATAGATTGCAAGTCTGAGAGGATATTAAATATCAGATACAAAAGTAAATATGAAAGAGTACTAAAACCACATACATAAATGAAGCTGACATATTTAATCCAATGTTATATTGACTTCATTTAGAAAAGCATCTGACCACTCTTCTCGAAATTCATTTAAGTCCTCAAGTGTGTAAGGCTGAGTTGTAAAGATATGTAACAGAAAATGCACATGCTAATATTTTATAAAATGACTAAAATCACTTGAAAATTTATGATGTTATTCTTTATTACCTGATCTATAGTCTGAATGTCATATGATGCTTGTTTGACAATAGCTTGCATATATTTCATTACACAGTAGCCACAAGCCCAATCATTATTTTGTATAGGACACTACAAATAACGAATTATACTTAATGTTAGTAAACTACTATAAATAGGAGTTGAGATAAGAATATAACAGTTGACATATAAGAGTTGAAAATTAATACATATAAGACTAAGCAGTTGTCAAAGTAGCTACCTTGACATTTTTCAAAGTCAATGTCTTTAATTTTGTGGGTATTTGTCCTCCACCTTCACGAAAAGCCTTTATACCCCTATCAATTAAATGATAGTTGGTAAAATAGAAATTCTAAATAGAAATATCATGTTGAAGCATTAACTAAATCTATGCTTACTCCATAGTTGGCAATTTCAATTTGTGGCCCCTTGTTGTTATTCCCATTGGGTCAACATAATAAAGAGTCATCAATTTTGGGACAACCACCAATAATTCCCAATGTCTAGCTCTGAGTAAGAATAAAACAAACATTAAAATAAAGAAATTTATTCATCATTAAAATTATATTGAATAATAATACTTACTTGACGTTAAAAGGAATTAGGATAATTTCCTTCCCCACACTAGCAAAATATTTGAATGTAGTACATAAGTATTCATTCACATCCTCAATGTGTGTCTCCACTTGAATAGTGATTGAAGGAACTAATAATCCAACATTCCTTATATCAAAGTTTATCGTCTCGGTATATAAATGGTTGTAAAACATTTGTAATCATTTCATATATTAGAAATAAGCTAAAATGTATATTGGAGTTTTCTATATTGATGAATCCTTACCTTATCCATACTTCTAATATCGAAGTATTTAGCGAACCATTCTGGAACATATATTGACAACATCAATTAGAGGTTGAAGGTAAACATCAATATCATTTCCAGGTTTCTTGGGCCCTGATATCAATATTGACAACATCACATACTTATTTTTCATACACAACCAAAGAGGAAGATTGTATATAACAATCATAATAGGCCACATGCTATGTTGGCTTCTTAATGTACCATAGGGATTCATTCCATCTATACAGAGTCTAAGTCTTAAGTTTCTTGGTTCTTTACCAAATTGAGGGTATAATAAATCAATTTTCTTCCATTGTGGTGAATCAGATGCATGTCATAGGATGCCATCATCATTGGCCTTTAACTCCCCATGCCAAGACAAATTTTGCGCATCTTCTGTATTAGCAAATAAGCGTTGAAATCATGGTATTATTGATAGATACTCACATATGTACCCAGAGAAAAAATGAGGAAATACTACTAAAATTTTCTTCAAAACTAAACATACGTTATACAGTTACATCTTAAGTGAGATTAAATATCCAAAAATAGTCCCAAACCAAGGACTATCCAAAATTTACTCCTAATGAGTAAATTTTGAACGGGTTTCTAAGTTGATACATAAATGTATTATTGTCATATTTATATATTAAGTTAAACATCATGCATCAATGATCTCATTTATAAACCCTAAAGTGTCAATCTGAGACTACACAATGTCTACCCTCATATTTCTGGAATGTATATAATGATTACATATGTGATTGATAACAAAATGTAGATATGAAAGAATACATATTTTTATTATTGGTTGATTTACTAGTCAAATAAAATGTCACATTGGGAGAGTGAGAATATTATACCTCACTTGTAGGCTGAAGAAGAAATATATGCAAGTCAACAACAAGTCAATAGCACCTGCAACAACACAAATGCATGATTCAATTATGTTATAATGTATTAATTAGGGGTCAATATATATAAATGTTAGAGGAGAAGTAAGAATTAACAAATGCAAAATTGACAAATTTTGAAGTTTCTGCAACTCAGACAGCACGGCCGTACTACCTAGCACGGCCGTGCAGCCCAACACAGCCATGCTAACTGGTCAGTTGCATGATAGTAAGAAGAAAACGAAGGAGTGAGGCGGTAGAGACAATCATGCTACCTTAAGAAGAACCGGACGGTGGGGGAGCTTGTGTGGGAGAAGAACTAGAGAGAGAAGGTGCACGACCCTTGCAATGCCGTAGGCATCGCCGCCGTTCAAGGAAGAAAGTGGCTGGGCATCATCTTCCAAAGTGCACAGCACCAGAGATGGTGTTCGATCTCGAGGCATCGACGCCTTCCAAAGAAGAAAACGACGACTGGGCATCGTCGTCCAAGAAGGGGTGCCGATTTGCCTCTCTTTGGGCACAGATATGGTTGGGAAGGTGACCTTGGAAGCGGTAGCGATTTGCTTCTCTTCGGGCGCAGGAGCAGGAATGGGGAGACGAACAAAATGAACTGAAACACACTGAAACATGACTTGACTTTGGTCTAATATCAGCCCAACCTCTAGGGTCGGTTATCTCAAAAAACCGACGCTGCAGGTCAGGTCTGTAGGGTCAGTTATTTGAAAAAACTGACTCTAGAGACTAAGTGGTGCCCAAAATTTTTGAGACTGTCTATAAGGTTAGGTATTTGAAAATACTGACCCTAGAGGTTAGGGTCTATAGGGTCAGTTATTTGAAAAAACTGACCCTATAGACTAAGTGGTGTCCAAATTTTTTGAGACCATCTATAAGGTCGGTTATTTGAAAAAACCAACCCTAGAGGTCAGGGTCTATAGGGCCAGTTATTTGAAAAAAACGACCCTAGAGTTCCAAAGGGATGCCCGAGTTTTTTGTTGACCCTATAACATCAGTTATTTAGAAAAACCGACCCTATAGATCGGGGAACCAAGCCAAAATTGCTTGAATTTTTTCTGCGGGAAACCTGTAAGGTCGGTTTTTTTGATAAAGTTGATGCAATAATCTATTAGGTCAGTTATTCTAGTAAAAACGACGCTATGGGAAGCGACGTTACTGGAAAAAAATGTAGTAGTGACAAGTCAAATCCATATGAACATGATGATGTGTTAGAATGAAGGAATTATACCATGATGAGTCATGATATAATTATCAATTAATCTAATCTTCCTATATCCTCATAAATCTATACCGATCACTAAATCATGTACAATCTATATGATATGATATGGGAATGTCCCAATATGTGTAAATGATTGAAACCTATAATGAAAAAACTTTCTTATAGGGTTGATCCACAAACCATAATTGTTGAATACTTCCTTTGACCCAATAACAAAAGTGTTTTGTTACCAGGATAATTGAGTTCTAAAGAATCACTTGGAATAAAAGTAGAACTCGATATGTTCAGGGTCAACAAAAAGGTATAATAAGAAATAATAGAATCCCAAATTATTGTGGAATCTCAAGTTCATCAATGACACAAAATAAAGTAATTCTAGTAGAAGAAATTATGAAATTGAAGGATTGTGAATCCAACAATTCAGATAAGTTGGTCATAACAAGATGAGACAACTAATCGACTAGAAGCTATTGAGAACCATAATCTAAGTGATGGCTCAAAGACTTTTTGAAGTCCATGTAAACTAGCAAGGTAGGACCTTGGGACTTCCACCTAAAGATGTTTTGAATATTCCACATATGATGAGGAATAACATGTCAATATTGTGAATATTGAGAGATGGCATGCACACACCTTCAACAATGAAGGATTAGGTGAAACATATTATGAGATAAGGATCAAGACCTATAGAGATAGTTCTTGAATGTTTCACAATATAAGCTTGAGCACATACAATATCAAAATGTTGAAAGAGTTCAACAAGTGCAGATTCATTAAGAGAGAATCCAGATTAGTCTCTCATGAACCATATGTTCCAATTTTTGTGAAGAATAGAAATGGCATGACTAAGATGTCGTAGGATGTAGCAATGGATCTATCATGAATTCTATAAATGTACTTATCCCATATAATATTATATGTATTAGACATGATAAGATGATATTAAATTCCAATAAGGGTTATTGGAAGGTCATTAAAGATATCCAATAGTAAACTAAAAACAGCAAGGAAGATGCTAGGGTTTCCTAGCCGCGGCGGTGGCCGTGGAGGCCGTGGCTCTGGACGGGGAACTCCCCGCGAGCGCTCTGTCTCTGATGCTTTGACGTCGCCGACGGATCCCAACCCTCCTCCCTCGCCTTCTGATGCTTCTGACGCCTGGATGGACGTACCACCGCCGCAACAGCATGCTAGGTCGTACATGGATGTGATGACTGTATGATCGACAATGGCACCTGCATCGCTCACACAAGTATCCCCAGATCTGCTAACCTCTGCGGACATCCGCATAGACACCGTGGGCGCAATACCCGCCATCTCTATTAACCCCGCCACGCTACCGCCGTTGCTCGAGCCATGGAAGTTCACCGTTGTCATCAAGGTGATTGGTACCTCAGTGAGCTTCCATGCCCTCATGAACCGTATCCCAATCCTGTGGCAACTAACAGATGAATTCCGTGCCATTGATCTCGACAAGGGCTATTATATCATTCAGCTAGCCAACAATGAAGACTTTGTCCGTGCTCTCCCGGGAGGACCGTGGATGATCTTCAATCACTACATCTCTGTGCAATCGTGGTCTAAGGACTTCCGCCCCTACGATCCGATCCCCAGGAAGCTTGTCGTGTGGGCAAGGATCCCTGACCTCCCGATACATCTATTCCAGAACCAACTTCCATCCAGCGTCAGAGATCTGATTGGCAAGACAATCACGATCGACACTACGACTCAATCTGGTCACCGAGGCAAATTTGCCCGCATAGCTGTTGAAGTTGACACGTCGACGCCGCTTCTGCCCACGATTATGCTCAATGGCGAGCGTTTCCGGCTAGAGTACGAGAACCTTCCGACCTTCTGCTTGAGGTGCGGCTGCCTCAGCCACGTGGAGGGTGACTGCAAATTTGTCTCTAGTTTCCCGAGCGCCACGGCACCCTCCTCCTCCATTGCGATGGTGGCCTTGTCCACGCCGTATTCAACTGAGATCCATGCCAAGATGCCTGAACGTAAGGCCCCCAAGGGGAAGAAACCCCCACCGGCTGCCGACGTGAGCACGCCAAACAAAGCTAAGGAAGTGGTGACCGAAAACCCTAAGGCAGCGCCTGTCGCGCCTGAGGTTGAAGACGCTACCAACAGTGGTTGGGAGACTGTAGTTTTTCGTAAACAAAGGAAGAAAGGTGGGAAGGCGAACCAAGAACCAACACCCATGTGGGGGGTCGGCCGCCACCTACCCCCTACACCATCCAAGATGGTAGCATCAGGAGGGGGAGACCATTCGGTGATTACTCTAGTTGATGATGAGACCAGTGAAGGTCGTGTCAGCAACACCTTCGTGGACTCGTTCAGGTTTCAAGCATCAGCGGACCACAGGTCCCAAGTAGCAGACCCACAGAGGTTCTCTCTGGGTTCACAAGGTGCTGGCAGCGGGGTCATACTGTGCAACCGGCGTGTTGTCTACCATGCTGTAAGCCCAGGGCGGGAGCGCAAAAAAGGAAAGCTTGCCCTCCTTATGGGTAACGTCGATTTCACCAACAATACCAAGCGGTCACTTGACCTAACTGAGGAGGCAGCATACACTAATGCGCCGATAGAGGCAGTCGCCGATGCGCCATGACTGCTAGATGCCATCAACTAAGCTCTCTCTGGCTACCACCCAATTCTTTTTGTGTTTTCTGAATGACGAATATAATCTGTTGGAACATCCAAGGAGCTTGATCCAAGGATAAATTAACTCTTCTGAAGGAATATAAAAGGAGATATAATATCCAAATTCTAGTTATTGTCGAACCCCGCTGCAACGGTAATAAAGCTGCTGGCATCATTAAGAAACTCGGGTACTCATCCTCTCATAGAGTTGAAGCGCTGGGTTTTTCTGGGGGCATATGGGTCCTCTGGGACAGTCATCGCTGCTCTCTTGACATCTTGCAGAGTCATCGTCAGTACGTGCACTGTTGTATAAATAATGCTTGATTGCTTACCTTTGTATAAGGTAGCCCAAATCCAAAAAAACGAGACCTTCTGTGGCACAGGCTCACATCTTTGTCTTCCCATATCAATGAAGCCTGGGCGTTGGTGGGGGATTTCAACACAATGTTGGACCCTTCAGAGAAAAAAGGCGGGCATGGATTTGATAGACGCTCAAGCCTTAAGTTCCATTCATTCCTTGCTCCATTTGGTCTGAAGGATATGGCTTCCTCGGGACATCGCTTTACCTATAAGAAAGGCAGGCTTTTTGAAAAACTTGATAGAACCATTGCCAATGAGGAATGGTTATCTGTGGAGGGGGGCATGGACGTTCAAGTTCTTTCGCGTCTATACAGTGACCATAATCCTATCCTCCTGTCTGGGCGTCAGCGTCAACGGCGTGGCCATTTTTTTAAAACGAAGACGAGATGGAACCTTATCCCGGAATTCAAAGCTGATCTCCTACCTACGTAGGAAAGCACTCGTTTATATTTAGAGGCCTTGCCTACTTTCTAGACAGCTGCCATCAAATGGGAGGCTCGTCGTTTGAAGCAACAACACAAACAGAAAGACATTCTTCTGCGTAAGATTGATAAATGCCAGGTAGCATCCTACTCTTCTCCTTCTACCGTTTCAAACCAATTGCGTGCTATTGACCTTCAGGAACAATTAAGTAATATTCTCATGAGGGAGGAAGCGGATTGGCAACAATGCGCGAATATCAACTGGCTTCAATTTGGAGACGACAACAACAAATCTTTCCGTGCCTATGTAAAGACTCGACAACAACATAATAAGATATCCAGAATCCGCGATGCCAATGGAGACTGGATCACCTCCCCGGAGCTCATCAAGCAGCATGTTCGGGACTTCTTCAGCAAGATGTTCTGCCCTCCCGCTTCTAGTTCCTTGGACCGGGCGGCCATCCGGCGATATGTGTGGCAATTTTAGCCTATTGCCAATGCTCATCTCCTTGGTCGTGTCCCCGAGGCTGAGGAGATCAGGCGTACCATCTTCCTAATGGCCCCATCAAAGGCGCCGAGCCCGGATGGCATTCACAACGGCTTCGTGCAACACAACTGGTCTCATTTAGGTGGCTCTTTTGTCACTGCTATCCAGACTACTTTTACCTACAGTCGGGTGGACTCACGTATTGCAAACTCATTATTGGTTCTTATTCCAAAGGTGGCAAATCCTCAACGCTGTTTGGATCTTCGCCCCATCTCATTAAACAACTGTTGTTTCAAACTAATATCTAAGATTATTGTGGAGCGCCTTAAACCCTTTCTGAATGATTGGATTTCTGTGAACCAGTCTAGCTTTATTCCCGGTCTCCGTATATGTGACAATATTCCAGGAGGTAGTACACTCTATGAGAAATAAAAAAGGCAATAAAAAATGGGTGGCAATTAAGCTTGATCTCTCTAAAGCTTTTGATCGCATGAGCTGGCCCTTCATTGCTGACATGCTCTCTAGAACGGGGATTCCTGAAAGCCTCTCCAAGTTGATTATGCAGATTATTTCTCAAGGTCACACCTCAATTCTCTGGGAAGGTGTACCCTTGGACCCCATCAAATCCACCCAAGGAGTGAGACAAGGCGATCCCATCAGCCCCTACATTTTTGTGCTTTGTATGGAATGCTTCAGCCAAGCTATCTCTAAGTCAGTGACTCATGGTACCTGGAAGCCGATTATTCTGTCGAAGAATGGTCCCTCCCTCTCTCATGTTATGTTTGCGGATGACATCCTCCTTATGGCTGAGACGTCTATTTCACAAGCCTCCAACATCAACAAGATTCTGAAGGAGTTCACACTCATTTCTGGACAAATTATCTCTAAGGAGAAATCTTGCTGCTATTTCTCTTCCAACACATCCATATCTGAACAACGTGCTTTCTGTCGTCGCATGGGCATACCAAGAACTGATGACCTAGGTTGCTACTTGGGAGTCCCTATCTGGCACCATCGCCTCAACAAGCAGACACACTCACATATTATTAGCTCCATCAGGGGTCACATGGACAGTTGGGCTGCCCATACGCTTTCCTTGGCGGGTTGCATCACGTTGGCAAAGTCCTCTCTACAGTCTATTCCCTCGTACACCATGTAATCCATCAAGCTCTCACCTTCGCTTTGTGATGACATCAACAAACACATCAGGGATTTCATATGGTCGGGTGGCCTAGAACAGAAGAAGATGGCGTTGGTCTCATGAAACAAGCTTACCAAAAGAAAATCGTCAGGTGGGCTTGGTCTCATGGACGCCAAGACCCAGAATGAGGCACTCATGATGAAGAATGTGTGGCAGTTCCTGAATAATTCCCCATCCCTGTGGGTGGAGGTCATGAGAAACAAATACATGCGTAATGGTGTGTTTTCTAAAAAGCCTGGATCCTCAGCATGGACCTTCATCAAGGGTCACATACCAAGACTTGAAGCCGTCTGTCATAAAACCATCAACGCAGGTCGGAATATGAACGTCTGGCGAGACAAGTGGCTAATGGGCAAGTCTATACTGGACATTTCTCCTTCTACATCTATTCCTGATGACCTCCTTGATCTTACGGTGCAATGTATGTCACCGGATGTGGTTTAGTGGGACTGGGATTTCATCCATGCATACCTTCCTCCTGAGGTTTGGCCACTCGTTCAGCATACTACACCACCCGACCCCGCCGCAGGCACGGATTCCTGGTCATGGCCCTGGGAGCCCGATGGAGAATTATCTGCCAGTACGGCCTATGCATGGTTGCAGGTAGGGACAACCACCCCTACCTCCACATTTTGGAAGGCGCTGTGGGCGCTTCCCCTACCGCCGAAGTACAAGACCTTCCTCTGGCTGTTGGGACACCACATCATTCTTACAAACAAGGAGAAGTTACGTCGCCATATCTGCATGGATGACGTATGCCCAGTCTGCTCACAGGATGTCGACTCGCTTCTTCACTGTCTACGTGACTGTCCCGCTAGCCAAGAGGTATGGCGGCTACTAGGCATGGGTCCAAACTTCTTTGCTCTATCGGAGGAGGCATGGATCACCAACATCATTCATGGGTCTGCAAGCATCGGGGACAAGACTCTACGTTGTGTGGGGTGCTGGATCATCTGGTACGCACGCAACGATTTTATTCATGGTGGAAAGCGCACCCCACCACAGTTTCTGGCCTCAAGGATTCGTGGCAGCTCCATGACTGTCCTCAATCTTCCGAAGCACACATCATTCGTAGCTGCAACTCAGCGTAGTCCACCCCCTCAGCCGCTTCCGCACCAACAGGTGGTTTTCGTTGACGCGACGTTCCAACTTCACACTCTAAAGATGGGCATCGGAGTCCGCGTCACTCAAGGCGATGGAGCCTGCTTATGGGGTCAAGGCACCTTTGGATATGCCACCTCAACTCTGGAGGCTGAAATCAAGGGCATCATTCTAGCTATGTCTGTTTGTGTTCAAAACAATTGGAGCTCGCCGATTATCCTTTAAAATTCCTCGACGGCCATTGATATCCTCTTACATGAGGAGAGACCTGCATGCAAGTTCCAACCCTTAAGGAGAGAATTCTGCCACATTCTCACCTTATTGCCCAATCCCAAGCTTTCCTTCATCACCCGGAAGCACAATTCTGTGGCAGATAGTATTGCAAAACACTCCTTGTACTCCGCTTCTCAGTGTATCTTTTCTCGCTTAAAACTTGTGTGGCTCCCAATGGATATTAATATCCGGCTCTCTGTAATTTGGCCCGAACTAGAGATCGGGATGAATAATAACTAATCTCTATGGTTTCATAAAAAAAAGATATCCAATAGTACTTCAGAAGTACTTAAGGATAGATTGTTAGTAATTTAAGATAACAATAAAGGAAGAGTTATATGTAAAGGGTTACATCAATGCAAGCTTCTAAAATGACAAAAGTGATCGCAATAAAATATGTTTGACTTAAAGAAAATTTTGTTAGTTAGAAGGGTTCCAAACTAATAGCCATTAATACTATTCTACAACAAAAGCTGAGTGTACTTATATTATTAACACAAAGCGATCATATATGGATGTAGAAGTTCATATGATGGACTTATAGATGTCCCAACCATTGATGACTCAGTAGTGATATTGTGACAACAATGGATCTACTTGTTGAGTAAGGAATATTAGATACCATATTATAGCAGTTTCATCAACAAAGAAGATATAAGAAACATGCAATATATCGACCAATAAGAAAAATGTTGCTAACCCACTGGTTTAACACTTACACAGTAGAAACATGTGGACATGTTTAGATCACTAACTATGAGATTCATGGGTGATTGGTTCTAAGTGCAAGTGGGAGTTTGTTGGTAAGGTATGCCCATAGAGCCAGTCATGTGATGATTGACATGGAACATACCATATAGGATTTCATTAATACTCATAAAGGCAAGCTTCCAATTCATTATGTTTCATTCATTTATGAGATAATGAGGAAGCATTATGAATGTCTAAAGAATGACAATACTAACTGACATATGTCTTCAAGTACGTGACTTGGAGAATGGGATCATACAAATGTTAAGAGTGTGTATATTCTTGTTATGTCCCTAGTTGGTTGTTACTGTGGAAGGTAAATAGACACCAGTAACACATAAGACTGGCGTGTGGGTTGGTTGATGATTGAATCTCATTAGTCATGATATGGCATACCAAACCAAGCACTCAAATACATGTTGGTGAATAGTGTATCTGACAAACCCACCTTGAGAGTGACACATGAAAACCATCATTCATGGTCATAGTCATCTCTCTCACAGTGAAGGTGGTCATTGTGGTTCTTAGACCTGAAATCACTACACTCATCACACCTTGTTGGGTATACTTTGACATCATCAAATGTAATACTGAAATATGAGTTGCCATAAAGGTGATGATCGGGTAGATTTGACACATGAGGATCGACTGTGAGTGATAGAGATGGGATTTGTCCCTCCTACTAGAGTTTGATATCCTGGCCACTTGACAAGCGAGGTTGAGAAATGCATGTGCATGCACATGTGAATTAATATATGATATTAAGTACACATTATCTTAGGCAGTCTACTCTTGGTTCAAGGAACATGGGTTGAATGTTGAGAGGATGACGATATCCATGCCTTGAGTTCACTTCGGATATCAAAGACAAAGGAATTATACAATCACTACAACACCTTACACAAATTGTAGATTGAAGTTGTTCTCCAAGTTTCCATTCACTTGGGTAGCACTGATGTGTGACTAGGTACCACTCTCTGCTTGTGATGTCATAAGTTAGTTATGGACATTCACTGCCAACGTGATATAGGACCTATCAGGTCACACACAAAGAAACTCATCTAGAAGAGGAGTTTGATCTTGAATGTTAATTGAATTGATTACTAAAAGTGTTTAGGCACTCAATTTACACAACATATCAACTAACTGCATTGCCAGCCTATCCACATGATGAGATGGATGCTTGGAGTGCCAAACAATCACTTCAAATGTTGATACATTCATTTGGGTTGACAGGATGATCAGAAATTGAATTGGCTAAGTTCTGCTAAACTAAGGTGTGAACTGACCTGTTCATTCTATTAAACCAGCCATCTCATCTTGGCTCACCAGACGACTGCCATGCATGTGCGAGATCACTTAGTTCGTGGGGAAATTTGATTGCATCCAGGATTAGTGTTGACGTCATGTCATGCATTAATTGAATTCAAAGTGTCAAATTCATGTGCGATCAGGAAACATAGCGAAACGATAGTCTGGATGTACCATATGACCACCTCGCATGTGAGATGACCATTTTGAGTGCAAAATGACCATTTTAGGTGTCGCAAGTTGCAAAAATTCAAGATCTTCTAGTCCCTTCCACTCCCACACAGATCCCAAAACATACTGGGAACCCTGGCCCTAACCCCACCTATAAATAGAGGGGTACTTGGGGATTCTCTGAACACAACACAGAAAATTGAAAATCAATTTCTCTAACAATTTTTTTCCTCTATGGTTGTAATAACCAAGAGAGACCAAGCAATTCCTACCCAACTAGGAAGGGATAGAGCCGAGAGAGAACAACCAAGGATCATAGTTGTGGGAGAGCAAATTGGTGACTAGTACACCAATGGGAGAGACACCTCCTTCCTGTCCATTCTAGTTGAATGATAAGAGTTCTAGTTGGTCCATGTAGACTACTCTAGAGGAAGAAGTCCTTTGTCTACTTCTAGGAGGACAATGTCAGGTTGCAGTCTGTCGCGAGATGACAAGAATCACTGTAGAAGTTGTTCAGTCCACCGTATGTGGAGAAGACCATGAGATGCATAGGCACCGTCCAAGAGCAACTAGAAGATAGTTGCATTACAATGAATTGTTGTCACTGCACTTGCTCCAGGACCATGTATAAACTCGTTAAACCATCCTTTCTATTTGATAGTAGTCGACGCGGTCTTGCTATTATGGGGAATACAAATAGATAGTTTTTTTTGTTTCCGCTACCTTAATCTGTGCCCATATTTCCCAACAGATGTACTCTCTGAGAAATGAAGAAATGACACAACAATCGAGGCAGAGTCAGTGAGGTTCACAACAACAACAATATAAGAATGGTGGTAGTAGAGGATGCAGTCATACATCACATGTAGGATCATCTGGACCAGTTGGCAGGGGTCGTGGATGACAACATGTGACAACTAGATTCTATGCAATGAGTTAGCTAGAGGGAGTTGTAAAGTCTCCAGATTCTACCGTCTCGAGACCTAGAAGGCCCGAGAGGAAAATCCAAAAACATTATATATCAGAGTGCATTGCGGAAGCAATACACACATACATGAACAAATAGCCATACCATACACCATAACATTATCAACATTCAACATGTATATTTACAACATCAATTGTTACAACTTACATTTATATATTGAAAAGAGAAATTTCACAAGTCGAAACATGTATGCTAACCATGATCTACACAATAGGTACAACTTTCTCACTTCATGTTCTTTTATCCCATGCTAGCTCTGAACCTAAAACATATGTGAAACAATGAATCAACACAATGTATTGTGTACATGGGTAGAAAGATACATATATTTATGGTTTTCATAATTTGAAAAGATTTGCAAAAAGAAAGAAGGAAGATCATAGAAAACATTTCTTGATTAAGAAAAATACACCATTTTTTGTCATTTTTCTAGATGAATTGTATTATCAAGGTGGACTAGTACCCAAACATACACATTGGGTCCATCCCCATATACCAAGTACTCAAGGGAAACTCCTCCTACACTGCGTGCTCTAGGGAGGTGTACGAGTCAATATTAATCCATTCCCTCATAAGGGGGATAATGAACACCATAAATAACTACACAACATCTACTCATCATTTATATTTTCAAACATCGAGTACTATATAGTGCTACTACATCCAATATTTGCAAATAGAGGAGACCATACATACATATCATGATTGCAACCAAGACTACCAAAGTCATATACTTAAATAAAACCCACATACGTGAGTTCAGAGATTCTTATCCTATGATTGATCATCAGATATCTAGTCATCACATGATTGATAATAATTAATCATCTTTGAAATAAGGTTCACCATTATTAATGGTAATTTCGGTCCAAATTAGGGTTTATCTAAAACTAGGTTCAACTAACCTGAAACATGTGTTTGGTATTTTTATACTGATCTATATCTTATAATTAAGCTCTAGGTCAATTATCATATTTTTTTGATGCTTTATCAATTTTCTTGAATTAATATGAGGGTTCAAGCACCTAATTAGTCTTTAATATAAAAGGCCTAACATTGATCAATAAAATTAAGATCAGAGTCCACATTTTGTTTCTAAATGATACTAGGGTTCAAAAATATTTTTTCTCAGATTTAATCTGTATAATTTTGTAAATATTCCATTTTACTAACCCTAAAATGGAGCATAAGAATCTATATTAGATATAACCATATAACATTATTCAAAATCCTGATTTAGGGATCTAGTAACAAAGGGGACATTTTCCTTAGTCTGGGGATAATATTGGGGAATTATTTGAATACTAGATCTATTTATAATACATTTTCTAAGATCACATGCATTTACTGGAGATATGTAATGATTTACCTTATAGGCCAATCACAATATGCCACATGGCTCATCAAGGGCGCAATGCTTAGCCTGGGAAAGGCTGAGCCGGCCTGTCCAACATGTCTTTGGCCATACCCAACTTTCATTGTCTCTTCTCTCACGTGAACGCAAGCCCAGCCGATGCCAACGTGCGTTCTCCGCTCTACGATCGCTGGTTCTGAGAGGGCGCTACCACATCCTGAAACTCTAGCGAGTAGTTGAGCTTGTTTCAAGCTAGATCACACTTCCTCTCTTCCTCTCTCTCTCAATTGCGATATGTGCCACACACTGGCATCTGATGATCCGTTGCCCAATGCAAGGAGCCACCAAAAGTTGGAGCTCAACGATATAGAGACTCAGATCCTAGACTCCTCACATTCAGATGATGTGGAATTGTCTTCATTGGATGACCTCCCTCACCTCCATCTACTCCAACACTGACAAGGAGGAGAGATCATGCAAGCCATTAACTCTCCCGTTGGGCACTACCACAAGCATCATTTTGGCAAGCTGAATGTTTGACTCTAGTAATGTGGGCTGTTTTCGCCTCTTCAGAAACTTGCATAGAGATTCAGGCTAGAAGCATTGACCTTCTATTTCTCCCTCGCACCACCAAGAAGCTCTAAGATCTCTTGACTCACCCAGAAAGTTGGTGGCATTGTCTGTGTGAGATGGATTTGCCCAAGAGGGCTTCTCGATCTGGATACTTCGCCTACTTTGAGTTAGGTTTTCATCCAACACCACCACGAGTAGGTTAAACCCTCCACCATTGACTGCTAGCTGAGCATCCATGGGGAATGGGGACTCTGACCCTTAAACACCCCCACTCACTGTGTGTAAGTCTGGTGGTGGGTTCCTCCCTCTCTCTTCTTCTAAGCTTCTATAGGTCTTTTGGTTTCTAGGTGTTTTTCTTGTTGGAAAGAGGAGGAGGAGGTCGGGGTGGAACTCCCTCACCTCGCCCGTATCCTGTAGGCTAGGGTTGTCTAATAGATCTGAGATATGATGTGGCTCTAACCACTTCATCCATTAATCCCAAAGACCTAGCAAGTAACCCCTTCACAAGAGATGTGATGGAGGCCACTTCTCCTAAACTTGTGGAGCTCGGGATGATGGATCCTCTTTTCATTGAGCCCCATGTGACACAACCTGAAGATAGGCTCAATGGATAACATTTGAGCGACTATAGTTCTCAATAAATCAACTAAATATCTAAGAACTTCAATACATATTTATTTGAAATTCAATTGCATTGATCATGACCAAATGAGTTTTCCTCTGAGTTTGATGCCCAAGCTCCATTGTTTAGAATGTTAACTAATTTCCTCAAAATACTTTATTTATAAGGGTATTAGGGTCGATGTAATTTCCATTTGATCTCACATAGTAAGCACACAACATTGATAGACATAATATGATCAAAATCAAACCTAGGGATCAATTTTTTTACCATTCGGATTAATGTAAACCACTAATGGATGTTTAACTCATAAAAAGAAACTCAATTAAGTATCATCATCAACAAAAATATCTAGAATCATACCTTATAGGTGAACACTATTTATAATTGAGTAATCAATTCCTCAAGTTGAGTTCAACAACATTCACAGTCTTATAAATACTATAGTTGTAACGACCACCACCAAACCGATAGCCAGATTGATACTAATAATGCAGAATAATCATAAGCAACAGATTAACAAAATTCACTAAAAATTAAAACTATTTTTGCAAAGAGATCCATTTCAAAACTTTGTATACATTGGGGTTCACATTGTACATACACTTTTCCATCTCATCTCGAGGTTAACATATAACAATTGTTTTGTCAAAATGTATACTAAAGCAACATCAAACCTTGAGGCATACAAGCCAAAATCTCAGATTGTTCATAAAACCATCATGCACTAAATCCGAGGACCTGAGAGTACATAGACGACACATATGACTTCTATCTATAAGACACAATAGAAAATACACTCAACCTGAGCTATTACTGATGTCCCTGTTGCTGTTGTCCTTCCTCTGTAAAATGGTCTCTACCTCCTCGTGCACGTCCACCTAAAAATTGTGGACCCCACAGGGTGAGACAATTGTCCCAACAAGAGATATAACTCTTCGCCAACAATGTTATTATCACTAGATAAACAGGTGAAAATTGAGCAGGGGTTCTTTTATATTAATAAGTAAGGTTAATCACTATGGATAAGCAGATCAGAACATTCTCATCTTTTAAAACATTGCAACTGTCTATGATAGAGCAGTAAGTCATCTATTCACTTTATAAGGAATATGAAGAACATGTGTATCATATACCCATCATCTTATACCAACATCTCAAGCTTATCCTATGATAATATCATCATGTTCCAGCTTTATACCAATCTTGTAAGAGTACAACCATGTATTGGATTGTAACAATCCTGTGATATTACAACCAAATATTGGATTATACCAATCCTATGATATTACAGCCAGGTATTGGATTGTACCAATCTTGTGATATTACAACCAGGTATTGGATTGTACCAATCCTGTGATATTACAACCAGGTATTGGATTGTACCAATCATGTAATATTAAAACCATGTATTAGATAATACCAATCATGTGGGATCATAGCCAGGTATTGGGTTATCCCAATCCTATGAGAGTTCATCCATGCATTGGGTTGTACCAATCCTGTGAGATCATAGCCAGGTATTGGGTTATCCCAATCATGTGAGAGTTTAGCTAGGCATTGGGTTGTACCAATCCTATGAGAGTTCAACCAGGTATTGGGTTGTACCAATCCTGTGAGAGTTCATCCAGGCATTGGGTTGTACCAATCCTGTGAGATCATATCCAGGTATTGGGTTATCCCAATACTGTGAGAGTTTAGCCAGGTATTGGGTTGAACCAATCTTGTAAGAGTTCAACCAGGCATTGGGTTGTACCAATCCTGTGAGAGTTCAACCAAGTATTGGGTTGTACCAATCCTATGAGAGTTCAACAAGGCATTGGGTTGTACCAATCCTATGAGAGTTCAGCCAGGCATTGGGTTGTACCAATCCTGTGAGAGTTCAGCCAGGCATTGGGTTGTACCAATCCTGTGAGATCACAACCAGGCATTGGTCTATGCCAATCCTGTGAGATTACATCCATGTATTGGTATATGCCAATCTTATGAGATCACTTTGAGAGTATATCCACGTATTGGATTATACCAATCCTGTGAGATCATGGCCATATTGCTAAGGATTCCATAGTAGTTGGAATACGTTTATATTTCCCTTTCACTTTCATTATGGGACATCAATCCCTTCAACTCATCACTGAATACCACATCACTTTTACTAGGCATTATACCTCAGTCGAACCATCATACACATTCACATCCTTTATGTGATACAAGTATTCCTCATGTCTCATTTTAGCATATTCAAACACTATAGCCCTTATTTGGCTATGACCATAATGTATGTATGACCAAGATTTCAATATTATCTTTGTAACCATTTATTATTATTATTATGTTACGGGGTTCCTATAAACCTGGTTTATTTTGAACATTACCATCTCTTATATCAATCTCTGGATCAACATCTTGTCACCTCTCACTAGGCAACAACTATTCACATGGCTCACAAGGCCATTAAATATCTTGTCACCTCTCACTAGGAAACAACTATTCACATGGCTCTCATGGAAATTAAACATCTTGTCACCTCTCACTAGGCAACAACTATTCACATGGCTCATAAGACCATTAAACATCTTGTCACCTCTCACTAGGAAACAACTATTCACATGGCTCACAAGGCCATTAAACATCTTGTCACCTCTCACTAGGCAATAATTATTCACATGGCTTACAAGGCCCATTATTAGGGTTAAGGTTTCCCTTTATAGCCGAATAGAGTTTCAAATTCATATTATCAATCCAAACCCTAATTCATTGCTCTACACATCTAGGAGCATAAATTGATATCATAAGTATTCAATCATACTTATCTATTCTCATCATTTATCATTAAATGATTGTCAACACAAAATATGAGTTTCTCTCTCATCCTCACTAGGATATTGATTACATCATACTTTATTAACTTGGCCTAACCCTCTCTCAAGGTATGTTAGCCTACACTTATCAAAGTGCATTAAACTCATTACATCTTAATGTAACAATTGACATGACACACTTCATGTGTTACTCATCCAAGTAAATTGGATTTGAGGCGCATCAAGGTGTATCAACCTTGAGGTGTTGGATGTGATATTTATCATACCTTGGTACATCACTTCCCTCATCACTTTTAACTTACTTAAGTTTATCAACTTATCTTGTATTAGGGTATTTCTCATACTAATAATTTATGCACTAACTCATCACATTTATCATGTAGTGTAATTGCCATAAGTCACACACTTGAATTACCCAACTATCATCGAGTGATATGAACTCATCTTGATTTAGGGCATTGTTGATATAGAGTTGACCATTATCAACCACTTTAGGTGTTTCACCTATGAAGGTATTAGCTACACCATTACTTGGTGTTATACTCATCACTCCTAAGAGTGTTTTGCCCTCACCTTTACAAGGTGTATCAGGTTGAATCATGTATGTCAAGTTGAACACATGTATTGGGTTAGGTGTGTTGGGTTTTAGGGGAGGCAGAGAAGGCAGCGGAAATAAAAAATTTCTCCCCCAAAACCAGCACGAGGAAACACATCAACGTCTATATAATAGGAAAGGATGGTTTGTGGAATCATACCTTGTCCCGAGGCTTACTCAGCGACAATACCTCGCGCTTAGTGCGGTCTTCAGCACCGGTCTTGGACGGCGTCTGTGCAGCTCCTGGTCACACCGGGACTGACAACTCCTCCTCTTACCGGACTGTCGGATGACAGTTGTCCTCCTAAGCGACAGTGTCCTCCCGCCTCTGTAGTAGTCCACACGGACCACCTGGAACTCCACACTCCTTGTCCCACAAGGAAGTGGAAGGAGTCACACCCTCCTGTTGACGTACTAGTCACCAACACACTCTCCTGCTGCCAGTTGCAACTGTAGTTGTCCTTCCCTTGCTGCACCTCCCCTTTTGGGAAGCACTTGCTCGGGCTCTCTCTCTCGGTTACCAAAACCAGAGAGAACAACAACTTTGCAGAGCAACTGACTGCACTGAGTTGTTCTTTGAGAAGCCCCCAATACCCCTATATATAGGAGGGTCATGGGACAGGGTTCTCCATCCCGGGCAATACGGGACTAAACGCAGGAGTAGAAGGGTTTGAGATTTTCCACAAAAGCAACCGGTTCGCAACCTGAAATGATCGGTTCATAGATGAACCGATCGGTTCGGCCATTGAGCCGATCGGTTGGAACTGAGCCGACCGTTTGGGGCACTCCAACCGATCAGTTGGTGCCCTAAACCGATCGGTTCATGGTCCTAATCTGGCTCAAAAAGAATTTCCTTATTTCTTTCCCAATTGGTATCGAATACCAATATTATTCCCAATCGAATTGGGCAATTTGAAACCAAAGGAAAATTCTTGCCGACATGACTTTCCCAACTGGTCGGTTGCACCAGTTGAACCGATCGGTTCAACCCTTGAATCGGTCATTTCAACATGGTCATGAGCTGATCGGTTGGACACTCCAGCCGACCGGTTCAACACCTCAGCCGACCAGTTCAACACTTGAGCCGATCAGTTGGGAGCACAGGTTGGGCAAAATCAGTCAATTGCGATTTCAATCAATCCGATACTCCAATCAATGCGTCCAACACCTTGAACCATATGATATTGAGCTATCGACTGATTGAGTGTTTAATTGAACTACTAAACTCCTTTAGTAATCAATTTAAACATTGCTTTGTGGACAAAACTCCTCTTCCAGGTTAAATCCTATGTGTGTGACCCTGCAGGTCCATTTCACGTTGGCAGTGAGAGTCCATAACATTTATGACTTCACAAGCAAAGAGCGGTGCCTAGTCACACATCATTGCTACCCAAGTGAAAGTAGAAAGTTGGAGAACAACTTTCATCCTACAATCCGTGAATGGTGTTACAACGAATGTATAATTCCTTTGTCACTGATATCCCGAATGAACTCGAGGCATGGAACAGTCATCCTGTCAACGTTCATTCACTTTCTTGATCTCAGAGTAGATTGAAGGAGATATGTATGACATTAATATCACATACTGATTCACACATGCGTGCGCATGCCTATCTCAATCCTACTCATCAAGTGGCCTTGGATATCAAACTCCCTCAGGAGGGACAAATCCCATATCTATCACTCACCCCTCAAAAGCCCCATGTCTCAAAGCCACCCAATCTTCACCTTTATAACAACCCATGTTTCAGGACTGCGTTTGATGATGTCAAAGTGTGCCCAACGACATGTGTTGAGTGCAGTGATTTCAGGTCTAAGAATCACACTCACCACCATCACTGTGAGTACTGACTATGACTACCATGTCATGGTTCCATGTGTCAAACTCACGGTGGGTCTGTCCGGTACACTTGTTCTCTAACAAGTACCTATGTGTTTGGTTTGATATCTCTATATCATGACTAATGAGATTCTGTCATCAACCAACACCACAATCTAGTCTTGTGTGTCATAGTTGTCTATCTACCTTCCACAATGACATCCGACTAGGGACATAACAAGAATGTACAAACTCTTAGCATCCGTATGATCTCATCGTTCAGGTCATGAACCTGAAGGCATACGTCATTGAGTACTGTCATTCTCTAGACATTCAATCTGTTCTATCATTATCTCATATGATTGAACCAGAAAGAATTGGAAGCTTGCCTTTGATGTTTATCAAATCAATCTTAATGTATCCCACCAATCATCCCATGATTGGCTCTCAGGGCATACACACCAACAAACTCCCACTTGCACTACGAGCCAATCACTCTTGAATCATATTCACAGTGATCTTCAAACATGTCCCACATGTTTCTATGCTCTAGTGCCAACATAGTGAGTAATGGCAACACCTTGCCAAAGTCAGTGTAATTGCATGTCTCTCATCTCTGCGCTGTACGTCACACGTATGAGATGGAGTTGCCGTAATATGCGATCAAGTATTCCTTGCTAACCTTTAGCCACATTGCATGATCAAGGATTCCAGACTTGTCATCAATGAGCGGAATGTCTTATAAGTTCATCTCATGAACTTCCAGATCCATAAAGTATCCACTGCAGTTCTCTAACGCATAGATACTCGACATTTCCTTTTAAATGGTTTTATTGGAACACTTCCAATTATTAACAAACTTTCACTTTTATACATCCTATGTATATTTTGCGATTAATTTTCTATCCTTTCGGAGGTTCGCATTAATGTAACTCTTTACATCGAACTCTTCCTTATCTCCATAGAACTAGTACTTCCCAAGTACTTATCAAGTTCATATGGTTTCCAGTAACCCTTACTGGTAGCAGACAAACATCCACTCGCCATGTCCCACATACGAGTTATTAGGATGAGCACATCATATTGCCATGTAATACATACAAGATGATGAATTCATTTTTTGTTCTTGCCATGTCCATACATGCAAGATAATGGGATGATTACATACATGATAGATCATATCTATTCTTAGTGTTCATATTCTTCATAAGAATTGGACACTTGGCCTTGGGATACTAACTCCATGTAGCATGTAAAAGTTTTCTCCCACTGAATCTGTGCATACTGAACACTTCAGTATAGATTGCCAATGTATGCTTTCTCTTTTCAGGTCAAGAGGTTTTCAAGAACTATCTCTATAGATCTCTATTCCTATCACATAGGAAACTTCTCTATCTTCCTTAAAGATAATTTCCACTTTTGGATTTCCATTTTAGAACATTTCCATTTCACATCAATATGTGGAATGTGAACACGCTCCCACTAAATCACAGATCCCTTCTTTATCTTTGACATATCAGTCAAACCCTTTGACTATATCATCAAAGTAAAGATCCAATCTTGAGTTGCTTGTACTCAATCAATCACATTGATTAGTCCATTGTAACTTATAGACTTCATTTGCATTAGTGGATTCATAAACCTTATAGGTTGTGTCACGTACACATCCTGGTTTTATTCCTCATAGGAATGCAGTTTTAGTATCCATATGCCAAATGTCTTAGTCATTAAGTTGCAATTAACAAGCATCATCCTTCTTAAAATGTTATCCATGTGTCTTAACACTTAAGACTTATTTGTACTTATGGATTTCATCCAATGAGTGCTACCATCAAGGTCATACCTTATGGTTCACATGGAAATCATTTAGGATGTAATGATCATAAATCATAACTCAAAATTCGATTCCTCATATTCATCTAGATAGTTGACTCATCACATGAACAACTCATCACATAGATAATTGAGGTGTATCTGTTAAAGATATAAGAACTCACAACCCTTGTGATTCTTAATTTCTTTTATTAGTGAGGGGTATTCTTTTATTAAGAAGAATTCAGTTATTTGATAATCGTTCTCTAACTCCTTAGAGTATGATTCCTTCTTGATTTAGACATCACCATGCCTTAATCATGAGTTCAATATGATACACTATCATAATCACTCAAAAGGATCTCAAACATTTGGTCCAAGTATTTCATTCATTGATCTCATCAAGAATTAACACTTTTCCAAATTGTACTTCATCTATGATAATCTTGAACACTTCAAGATACTCATATTGGTATTTCTCTAAATACCATTTGAAGTATTAGCACTCGTTCCAATAGGTATGTAAATACATCACATGTATTATACCTAATAGGATAATCATTCTCTCACTATCATTAGTGAAGATTGATTAATCATGTCCAAGATATTCATGTCTCTTACTGGTTCTCTAACCAAAAGAATCTAGGTTTATCCATCACATGGAAACTAGAAATGAATTTCTCATGATTGATGCTAATTTTATTGTTTGAGTTATCTAATAACTTTTAGGTATCAATTTTATCTTATTTATATCGAATACCACAAGATGAACAAGGCATTTCCACAAAGATCATATCTTTAAAAGATTGAAAACTCAACTTTATTAATTGCCATCATTGTCATACAATATGCAAAATAAAGTGTTTCTATCTTTTGGCAATATATGAAATAGCAGTTCATAACTGTATTACATGCCTTGTAGGCTGAAAATAAACTAAAGTACTCTATCTATGGTGGCAACACTTGCCCCAATTATGAGTGCTTTACACTTTACATCTTGGTATCATATACCTCAAAAAGTGTTACAAGTTTATTTACATGACACCTTCAAGTAGAGGCTTCAGTCGCCTCCTTCTTCTTTTGTTTTTCCAGATAGAGAGGACAATTCCTTTTCCAATGTCCTGGCTTTTGACAGTGGTGGCAATTTCCTTTCTTGGTCACACCTCCCTTGGCCTTGAGAGCTGAAGTCATCTTGGGCTCCTGGCTAGCATCAGAACCTTTCTTAGCTTTGCCCTTGCCCTTGTGCTTGGACTTGCCTTTCTTGCCCATGATCACCATCACAGACTTGGGCTTGTCCTTCTTCATATGTAACTCGGCTGTCCTCAACATGCCCAACAACTCTGACAGTGGCCTATCAAAGTTGTTCATGTTGTAGTTCATCACAAACTGACTGTATGATTCTGGCAACGATTGCAGTATCACGTCAGTAGCCAACTCTTGGCTCAGTGGAAATCCCAGTCTCTGTAGGTTCTCCACATACCCAATCATCTTGAGTGTGTGAGGACCAACTGGATCTCCTTCTGTCATGACACACTTGAACAACGCCCTAGAAACATTGTATCTCTCTTGCCGTGCCTGATCCTCATACATGTTCCTGAAATGCTGAATCATCTCAATGACACCCATGTTCTCATGCTGTCTCTGCAACTCATGGTTCATTGAACATAGCATCAAGCACTTTGCATCAATGGCATCATCATCATGCTTCTTGTAAGCATCCCTTTCTGCCTTTGGTGCATTAGGAGCGGGTTCCTCTGGAATTGGAGTATCCAGGACATAGAGCTTACACTCTTGAGTGAGAACAATTCTCAATGTCCGATACCAGTCGTGGAAGTTTGTCCCATTTAACTTGTCCTTGTCAAGGACCGATCGCAAAGAAAAGTTGTTGTTGTTTGTTGCCATTTGAACTACAAAAGGAAATATGCAATTTTAGTCCAAAACTCATTTTGACTTATTTGATTGATTTGAAAGGTGACGATAAAAATTAGGCCTTTAATTAATTATCGCTCCCACTATTTTAATTCAAATTGATAGCCCTCACCATCAATTCGGAAGATTGCAGCGTACAACCTTCTAGTGGGCAAGATCCTGAAATCCTCTAAGTCATGAGTCAGCTTTGGCTGATCGCCCACAACTTAGATCTCTCAGGTAGGCAACTCTTGCCAATTGCATCATATGCAACTCTTGTTGAATGAACATGCACAACACCTTGCCATGAACATTCCTTGCCTATGGGCTTAGATGCTCTAAGAATCACCAGTTAAGTCTAACCCAAAAGCCGACACAGTAAACATGCACCCTGCTTTGGCAGAACCTACATGTCTACCCTTCACACTTCCATAAGATAGACGGCGCACCACGCTTTGGCGTAACCTACGCTTGGTCGATCGAGCTTTTCATGTTTGCCGCTAATGGAAGGCATATAAGACTTAATATTTTAATGAGGGATTTGGTTTTTATATACATATATATATCCAATCACCACAATACATAGTACGTATCATATACATGCTATATCCCACAGAAAACATGCACAAACGATAAAAGTGATGATTATGGCCATCCTAATGTGATTCCTCGAGCCAAGAGGAATCACGGTCATCTAGGTCTACATCACATGCAACATGTACAAGATGAACATCTGTGCTTTGCCTTCCGAGTTGATCAACTCATCATATGAATGATCTGCTCTCTCTGGCCGGTCGTTTGGTGCCACCAGCCGATCGGTTGGCTCCTCCAACCGATCGGTTCGCCTGGTCGTCGTGCATCTCTTCATGGCTGCCATCTGCTCGTCTCGCTCCTCGAACTGGTCATCAACCGATCGGTTCACTCCTTGAACTAATTGTCTGGAACGTCAACCGATCGGTTCACGCCTTGAACCGATCGTTTCAGCTGTCGTCAGATGTCCATCGGTCTTCGACATAACAGGAAATAAAATCTATCCTATTTATACATTGCTTAAAAGGGAAACCCCGAGTTACATTCGGGGGGAGCAAAGGTAGGAAAGAATCTCGAATTATTTCGAGTTACATCAGGAATAAGAGAGGGAAGATCGGTGCACAGACCGAGATGCAAGCAACCACAAACAACCACACACAGATAGGGGTTTATAGTCCATAATCATGCTATACACATCCACCACAAAACTCGTTTAAGGGCGACGCATATCGAGTGCATTAATAATACATATCATATATGTAATTGGGATTTGTGGATTTAGGATTGGACATGCATAAAGCCAATATTATTCGCATCGTATGCAATAAATAAAGGCGACAAACCAAAATCGATCATATCGATATTCCTAAAATATAGAGAAGTTGACGTGGCTCTGATACCACTGTTGGGTTTTAGGAGAGGCAGAGAAGGCAGTGGAAACAAAAATTTCTCCCCCAAACCCAGCACGAGGAAACGCGTCAACGTCTATATAATAGGAAAGGATGGTTTGTGGAATCATACCTTGTCCCGAGGCTTGCTCGGCGACAATACCTCACGCTTAGCGTGGTCTTCAGCACCGGTCTTGGACGGCGTCTGTGCAGCTCCTGGTCGCACTGGGACTGACAACTCCTCCTCTTACTAGACTCTCAGATGACAGTTGACCTCCTAAGCGGCAGTGTCCTCCCGCCTCTGTAGTAGTCCACACGGACCACCTGGAACTCCACACTCCTTGTCCCATAAGGAAGTGGAAGGATTCGCACCCTCCTGTTGACGTACTAGTCGCCAACACACTCTCCTGCTTCCAGTTGCAACTGCAGTTGTCCTTCCCTTGCTACACCTCCCCTTTTGGGAAGCACTTGCTCGGGCTCTCTCTCGGTTACCAAAACTAGAGAGAACAACAACTTTGCAGAGCAACTGACTGCACTGAGTTGTTCTTTGAGAAGCCCCCAATACCCCTATATATAGGAGGGTCATGGGACATGGTTCTCCATCCCGGGAAATAAAGGACTAAACGCAGGAGTAGAAGGGTTCGAGATTTTCCACAAAAAGCAACCGGTTCGCAACCTGAAATGATCGGTTCATAGCTGAACCGATCGGTGAGGCCATTGAGCCGATCGGTTGGACCTGAGCCGACCGTTTGGGGCACTCCAACTGATCGGTTGGTGCCCTGAACCGATCGGTTCATGGTCCTAATCCGGCTCAAAAAGACTTTCCTTGTTTCTTTCCCAATTGGTATCGAATACCAATATTATTCCCAATCGAATTGGGCAATTTGAAACCAAAGGAAAATTCTTGCCGATATGACTTTCCCAACTGGTCGGTTGCACCAGTTGAGCCGATCGGTTCAACCCTTGAACCGGTCATTTCAACCTGGTCATGAGCCAATCGGTTGGACACTCTAGTCGACCGGTTCAGCACCTCAGCCGACCGGTTCAACACTTGAGCCGATCAGTTGGGAGCACAAGTTGGGCAAAATCAGTCAATTGCGATTTCAATCAATCCGATACTCCAATCAATGCATCCAACATCTTGAACCATATGATATTGAGCTATCGAATGATTGAGTGTTTAATTGAACTACTAAACTCCTTTAGTAATCAATTTAAACATTGCTTTGTGGACAAAACTCCTCTTCCAGGTTAAATCCTATGTGTGTGACCCTGTAGGTCCATTTCACGTTGGCAGTGAGAGTCCATAACATTTATGACTTCACAAGCAAAGAGCGGTGCCTAGTCACACATCATTGCTACCCAAGTGAAAGTAGAAACTTGGAGAACAACTTTCATCCTACAATCCGTGAATGGTGTTACAGCGAATGTGTAATTCCTTTGTCACTGATATCCCGAATGAACTCGAGGCATGGAACAGTCATCCTGTCGACGCTCATTCACTTTCTTGATCTCAGAGTAGATTGAAGGAGATATGTATGACATCAATATCACATACTGATTCACACATGCGTGCGCACACCTATCTCAATCCTACTCATCAAGTGGCCTTGGATATCAAACTCCCTCAGGAGGGACAAATCCCATATCGATCACTCACCCCTCAAAAGCCCCATGTGTCAAAGCCACCCAATCATCACTTTTATAACAACCCATGTTTTAGGACTGCGTTTGATGATGTCAAAGTGTGCCCAATGACATGTGTTGAGTGCAGTGATTTCAGGTCTAAGAATCACACTCACCACCATCACTGTGAGTACTGACTGTGACTACCATGTCATGGTTCCATGTGTCAAACTCACGGTGGGTCTGTCCGGTACACTTGTTCTCTAACAAGTACCTATGTGTTTGGTTTGATATCTCTATATCATGACTAATGAGATTTTGTCATCAACCAACACCACAATCTACTCTTGTGTGTCATAGTTGTCTATCTACCTTCCACAATGACATCCGACTAGGGACATAACAAGAATGTACAAACTCTTAGCATCCGTATGATCTCATCGTTCAGGTCATGAACCTGAAGGCATACGTCATTGAGTACTGTCATTCTCTAGACATTCAATCTATTCTATCATTATCTCATATGATTGAACCAGAAAGAATTGGAAGCTTGCCTTTGATGTTTATCAAATCAATCTTAATGTATCCCACCAATCATCCCATGATTGTCTCTCAGGGCATACACACCAACAAGGTGTATATTGAGCTAGGCATCATCATATCCCTCATACCCTCATCAAGGTATCAACCTTACCAATCATATGGTGTATCACCTTCACCATACATGGGTGTAACATCCTCACCTCACTTGAATATATTGGCCACATCCTACTTTAATGTATTGGCCATCAAATCTTCTATGGTATTAGCCACCTTACCACTTTTGTCATCTAGTGTATTGGGTTACCCACTATATCGTTTTAGAGATGTGTGCTCACACCATACCATCTAAGAGGTGTATGCTTAACCCAATATCAGTTTAGAGGTGTATGCTTGCTTACCATATCACCTTAGAGGTGTATGTGTGCTTACCATATCAGGTTAGAGGTGTATGCTTGCTTACCATATTGGGTAAGAGGTGTGTGCTTGCTCACCATATCACTTTAGAAGTGTATGTGTGCTTACCATATCACCTTATAGGTGTATGTGTGCTTACCATATCACCTTAGAGGTGTATGTATTCTTCACACCATATCGGGCAAAGAGGTGTGTGTGCTTCACACCATATCGGGCAAAGAGGTGTGTGTGTGCTTCACACCATATCGGGCAAAGAGGTGTATGCTTGACCTCATATCATCTAATAGGTGTATACTACATTACCATATCGTGCAAGGAAGTATAAACTCATATCCATATCATTTTATTGGTGTATGTACATCATCATATCGGGTTAGAGGTGCTTGCTTGTGTGCTTGAACCCGATATCACTTTGTAAGGTGATACCATCATCTTCAAGCTCTATATTGTGACACCCCACCATCACACAGACAACGAGATGACATGCAAAAACGTGCGGAAACACCATAAACCACATATTACCGAAAACATGGGTTAATTAAAACCGATTGCGGAAAGCATACATAAGAGAACTTTTGCATCCAGATCCTACAGAGAAATGTGTTAAAAAATATTACAAGCTTTGATATATGTCCACAGCTTATCAGAACCAGCTGTACCGTCAGCACCAGAGTTCATCACCTATTTATACATACATAATGGGCCACGTACGGCCAGCAGCAGGATATACCAAAATTACAATAGCTAGTCATTGTGAAACATCATCAAACACCTCTGAGGACCTGTAAGTACATGATTGAGTCTACGACTCTACTACAAAACCACCAAAACAACAACATGTCCATCTCTTGCCTTCTACTTCTCTTCTTGCTGCTCGGCCGCAACCTCACGACCACCACCACATATAGAGCGATCACCTAAAAAGGTTGTAAACTAGAGGGGTGAGACACACAGTCCCAATGAGAAACATAACTCCTGGCCAAAACTATAAAACCTCTGAAGATTAAAGCAATAAAAGAAGATAACTGATAAAGTGCATAACAAGAGTAGTATGCTGAGCAAGACCATTATTACCATCAATCTTACCAAGATATTTAGGAGGCATATAACCAAGTATTTCTTTATGGAACATGATTGACAAGATAAGCTTTATAAGAACTTATCATAAAATATAAGGATCGTACACATAACTGCAGGGTATAAATAGATCAACTATATAAGCAAGGCCTCAATAAATGTTCTGTGTTTTGCTCTAAGCAAGATATACTATTCAGCTGGATTACATTTTATTATGCCCTGAGGAAGTGAGCCTTCCCTGCTCAAATCCAACCATTAGTTGTGAATCCCAATCCGGTGCCATACAAGGTATAAGGAGATTCAGACTCCATGACCTCACCTTCTCATGGTCAGTACACGAATTGTGGGCTCCGATCTCCAAAATCACGATATAATCACGATTTAAACTCAGCGGAAGCAATCGATTAACAGCGGAAGACAAAAATCACGGGAAATTAAAACTTTTTGAGATAAGATCTTGAAACCATAAAACTCCTTCCATAGAAAAGGAAATAAACTGTTTACATCTCTGATAATTACTTCTTGAGTAATTATATACAACATGATACAAAAATCTCAAGAGTCAAAACCAAAATCTTAGACACTAACTCCTAGGACCTGAGAGTACAAATACGACATAGGACTATCTAACTACATAACTCAGCAGTCAGTATCTCCACCTGAGATTCACTGCTGCTCCTGGTGCTGCTTCTGCTGGTATTGGTCACCTGTAGGCTGGTTCCTCCGTCTTCGACGACCACCTAAAAAGTTGAAGTCTACGGGGTGAGACAATTTTAAATAATTGTCCCAGCGAGAGTTATAACTCTCCACTAGAAGCTTTATATAGCAATTCGAAGAACAACAGGCAATAACAGCTTTTAAGGTAAACAACAGTAGATTGGTATTAAGCAGAACAACAACAATTAAGGAATGTGAACAACACATCTACTATGCAGTGTAACATCATTCAAGTATCTCGTAGTTTAACCTAAGCAGTTATACTATGTGGCTGATTATGTTTTACAAACATCATTATGCCCTACGGAGATGAGGTATACCACTCATACTCCAACCGATCACTGTTAAGTCGCATCGGTATCATACGCAGGTCATCAAAAGAGCCGGATTCTTATGACCTCAACTTCCTCAGTCAGAGTGAGGATAACTTGCAGGACATCTTGTGTCTCTGCTACTATAGCTCACCAGGGTAATCTGGTACTTTGCTATTTTAGAGTTACAGTGGCATTCTGCACTCTTTTTGTCATCGAGAGATTTCTTATTTATCTCTGATCGATGCGGTATAAGGATTTCCTTGAGTGTTACAGCATAAACATATAGTGAAGGGTTGATGGATTAAGATACATCTACATCAATTCCTACACTAGGATGTAAGGATTTACACATCCATATTCCCCCACATACTCAAAAGTATGCGATCTAGGAGTTCCCTTAGGAAAACCTGTTTCACCATCATTTTGTTTTCTGACAATGATGGATCTATGATCAGGGCTCTACATGGTATGATTATACTTGATTAGTTAGGTACATTTCAGTATTCATTTAACATCAAACATGTTTTAAAACATTAATCATTAGCATAGCAGCTATGAAAGTAGAATACTTAAATGTAACAAGTCTAACTCACATCAATTATCATTTCTCAATCATCTCATCACAAGTCATCTGTTAAGCATGACCTTGATGATACTCATGGCTCTCACAGCCTAACAATCTCATTAGATTCCACTTACTATGAAATAGGGTATTTCACTATTCATAAAGCTAATAATATGCTTTCAATGAATATGGTATCATCATCGTTACCTGGGTATGATTATCTTCCCATAAGAACCTGCATGGTCAATTCAACTGATAACAGTAAACAATTCATTTCGAAGAAGTTATACCTTCCTACTCTTACAAGAGTTAGGTTCCCTGATTTTCATCAATTAGGGTTTACTATTCACATTACATGTCATCACCCTAGAATTAGGGTTTACTATTCACCTCATGGTGAATTAAACTCATAACATCATCATGTATGAGAAACATCATCATTAAAGCCCTCAGATAAGATTAAGATTCATCAATTATCACAATTAGGGTTTCCATGATCTCACATAGGTGGATCATACCCTAATCATGCACATTCATACGTATTGAAGGTATTTTACTTGAGTTTCCACCATAAATGGTACTTTCTCTCTCCTCTTACTTGTAGATGGTGTTTACACCACTCTAGATTAGGTTGGGTTAAGTCCTCATTGACTATCATAAGCCAAATTACCACTATCATGTGATTAGGATTTGATTAGAACAAGGTATTACTCAATTGAACCCCTTAAGGGTATTTTGGTAAATTACCCATTGACCATCATCATGGGTCAATTCATTAGTCACCTAGTCCCTTAATGTCCTAGGTTACCATTAGGGTTTAGATTAGATCACCATTGAACCAATTACACCTTCAATTGATTAAGTATAAACAACCTTGAACATCTCCAAACGGTTTCAACCTTCAACCACCAAACGGTCTTGAGACCGTTTGGTCATTTGACCTCAAACGGTCTTGAGACCGTTTGGGGTGCGTTGACCGTTTGGGGAAAGTTGACCTCCAAACCGTTTGAAGCTTATGCGGTTTGAAACCGTTTGATCAAAACGTTCTTGAGATCGATTGGTCCAAACGACCTTGAGATCGTTTGAGCCCAAACGGTCTTGAGACCATTTGGCCCCAAACGGTCTTGAGACCGTTTGGACCTCAAACATGGTTCAAAAGTTACAATCGATTATGGTTATGTATGTTGAAGCCCTCAATTATCCAAATCCATGTAAACCACTTACAAATTGAGTCAATTAGGGTGAACCTTAATCAATTGAACACCAAATTGACCTTCAATTGAAAGCCAATTAGGGTTAAGTCCATCTCAATTAGGGTTTCAATCGGATAATCATCAATGTTCAACAATGTGAATCAAATCGAGATTGAACCTATCAATTGACCTCCAATTGGGCCCAAACTTGGCCCAAACGGTCTTGAGACAGTTTGCCCAAAGTTTGACCAAAAAACCAAGTCGGTTGGATAAGGGTTGAACCCTAATTAGGTCTAAAATCAGCATTTTTATCAATTCTTCAATTTGTTGCAATTGGACCCTCAAACCATCAAATTAGCTCAACCCTAGACCTCCAAACGGTCTTGGGTTGTCACCAAACGGTCTTGAGACCGTTTGGATGAATCCCTAAATGGTCTTGAGACCGTTTGGGTCCTTCAACCCAAAACTCAACAAGATCTATATTTAAAATCAGCAATTTCAACCCGATTAGGGTTAGGGTGTTGAAGTGCCTTCAACTCTCAATTGGTTAAGAATTAGATTATAATTCTTTGTAGGAATGAAATTCAATATGTTACCAACAGACCCTCAAACGGTCGTCCCTTGGTCAACACTATCAAATGGTCTTGAGACCGTTTTGATCCAAACAGTCTTGCAAGATCGTTTGAGATCAAACGGTTTGCAACCGTTTGGACCAAAAGGGTCCAAGGTCGGTTGATAAAGTTGCCTAGGAATTCACACCCATAATCTTCAACCTATGTTCAGGTCGGTTACTCCACCGTTTTACTTGCAAAAGTGCAAGGAAGAAGGGAGGTAGAAGAAGAACTAAGCACTAAAAGCAAAAACAAAGATAAGCATAATAAAGCAAGGAGTTTAGAGTTATAAAACCCGCCTCAAACTTGTTCATAGAGCACCAAGCTTCCAAGATTCAAGCCTCTAATGGCGTCTTGAGCTCCAAAAGTCGGCCATAGGTGATTCTCCAAGGAAAAGATGGGGATGGTCGGCTAGAACAAAGAATCTAGGTGAGTTAACCATAGAACCAACCTTATATGACGAATTCATCCAAGAATCCGAGCTTGAAGATGGTTCCTACTCACCTTAGAACTACTTGGTCGTCCCCTTGAAGTCTAGATCTCTGCCTTGGCCGTTTGAGAAAGATGAGAAATGAAGAGGATAAGTGATACGTTCACTTGGTTTGCAAGGGTGAAGGCTTATATACTTTAGGCTATTTTCCACCTTAAGGACCTCTAGAACATGGAATTCTCATCTAAGTACCTCCTTGTTTCTAAGGCAAGACCAAGCTATCAAAACTTATGCAAAGCTTCATCAAAACTCAAGATCTAAGGGAAAAGAAAACCAACTTTCAACTAGGGTTCATATATGAAAGGTCTCCAGTCTCATACTTAGGTGATTTTTACCACAAAGATCATTTTTCTTATCTGATTACTCATTCATGTGTCCCTTTCATCATTTATACTCTAAATGATGTCAAGAGTCATAAAAGATATTCTAGAAGGTGTATTTTACAAGTTGCACCCCACATTTTGGGTAAATTGCACTTTACTCCAAAATTAGGGTTTTATGCACAGGGATCATTCTTCAAGCTGCATCTTGATGCCCAAGCTTGGGAAATCCATCATACCTCATCATTTTCACTCACATGATGTCTCATCATCATAGGAACATCTTAACCTGTGAAAATTGCAAGTTAAACCCCCATAACTGGGTAATTTGCACATAGGTCCCTACATTATAAAATAATACTACAACTTTGTTTTAAAAGGGCAAAATTGAAAGTATATGTTCTTGGGGAACTTAATTACATGCCAGGAAGTAATCACAAGTATATAATTACATATTTAGGCAAAAATTCTAGGGTTAGGTTATAACCCAGGTCAGGGATGTTACAAATTATCCACCCCTTACAAGGATTTCGTCCCCGAAATCGATAAAACATATTAGGAGAAAAGAGCAGGGTATTTCCTTCTCATCTCATCCTCTAGTTCCCATGTGGCTTCTTCGACACCACGGTGGTTCCAGAGGACTTTCACAAGGCTTATGTCTTTCTTCTTTAGCTTTTTAATTCTATTATCAAGGATTGACACTGGTCCTTCCTCATAAGTTATATCTTCATTTAATTCTACCTCCAAAGGTTGTAGAACTGACTCAGTATCTGGGTGACATTTCCTCAGCATAGAAATGTGGAACACAGGGTGTAACTTTTGCAACTCTGAAGGTAACTCTAGTCTATAGGCTACCTTTCCAATTCGTTCAATGATTGGATAAGGCCCCATAAATCTAGGAGCTAACTTTCCTTTCCTTCCAAAACGAAGGACTCCTTTCCAAGGTGAGACCTTGAGATACACTCTGTCTCCAACCTGGAACTCTAAGGGTCTACGACAACTGTCAGCATAAGACTTCTGCCTATCCTGTGCAGTCTTAAGCTGTTGCTGTATAACTTTGATCTTCTCTGTAGTCTGCTGCACAAGATCAGGTCCCAACAACTGATGCTCACCAGTCTCATACCAACATAAGGGTGATCTACAACATCTACCATACATAGCTTCATAAGGTGCCATATCAATACTATGTTGATAGCTATTGTTATAGGCAAACTCTATCAAGCTCAGGTGTAGATTCCAACTTCTGGTAAACTAGAGAACACATGCTCTCAACAGATCTTCCAAGGTCTGTATAGTCCTTTCCGACTATCCATCAGTTTGTGGATGAAAGGCTGTACTAAACCTTAACTTGGTGCCTAAAGCTCTGTGTAACTGCTCCCAAAAATGACTTGTAAACTAGGGACCTCTGTCAGAGACTATAGTGACAGGAACTCCGTGCAGACGCACTATCTCTTGGACATACAACTGTGATAACCTTTCAGCAGAATAGGTTGTTTTGATAGGTAAGAAATGTGCTGTCTTTGTCAACCTATCAACAATGACCCAAATGGAATCATGTCCTTTGCTTGTCTTGGGTAGGCCAACAATAAAGTCCATGGTCACATGGTCCCACTTCCATTGTGGTATGGGTAAAGGTTGCATTGTTCCTGCAGGCTTCTGATGTTCAACCTTAACTTGCTAACACACAGGACACTTCAGAACAAACTCAGCTACATCCTTCTTCATCCCAGGCCACCGATACATATCTTTCAAATTTCGATACATCTTTGTGCTCCCTGGATGCATAGAGCACATCGAAGAATGAGCTTCCTCCAGGATTAACTTCCTCAGGTTATCCACATCTGGTACTATCATCCTCCCATGATAGCATGCCACTTGGTCATCTGAATCATAAAAACCATCTCGCTTCTCATCACCATACTCAGATATGATCTGCTGAACTGTAGCATCAACTTGCTATGCCTCTTTTATCTACTCTCTTAGGGTAGGTTTAATGTGCATCTCAGCTAACAAACCGGCTAACAATGACACCTTCAACTGCACATTGTCTTGCCTTAAAGAGATAAGCATATCTCTTCTAGAGCATACTAAGGAACTTAGTTGTGCTCTATCCATGGTTGATGTTGCTGATTTCCTACTCAAGGCATCTGCAACCACATTGGCCTTGCCCGGATGGTAATCAATTGTACAGTCGTAGTCCTTGATTAACTCCATCCAACGACGTTGCCTCATGTTAAGCTCATGCTGAGAGAAGATATACTTAAGATTCTTGTGGTCTGTGAAAATCTGGAAGGTTTCTCCGTAGAGATAATGTCTCCAGATCTTCAAAGCATAAACCACTGCAACTAACTCCAGATCGTGTGTCGGATAATTATCATCGTGTTTCTTAAGCTATCGAGAAGCAAAAGAAATCACTTGCTTATCCTGCATCAACACACATCCGAGTCCATTCTTGGAGGCATCACAAAAAACTATATATCCTTTTCCTTGCTTAGGTAGAACAAGCACAGGTGCACTTGTCAACCTCTCCTTCAACAGCTGAAAGGACTGTTGACACTTATCACTCCAAGTAAAAGGAACATCTTTTTAGGTTAACTTGGTCAAGGGTAAAGCTATAGAACTGAAATTCTTAATAAACCTTCGGTAGTAACCAGCTAACCCTAAGAAACTTTGAATCTCCATCGGTGTCCTCGGTTGTTCCCACTGTAGAACAAATTCTACCTTTTTAGGGTCAACACGAATACCCGAGGCAGATACCACATGTCCAAGAAAAGATACTTCTGGCAACCAGAACCCACACTTACTAAATTTAGCGTATAGCTTGTGTTCTCTTAGCAAGGTCAAAGCTTGGCGAAGATGCCGTTCATGCTGCTGAGCATCCTTACTATAGATCAAAATGTCATCTATGAAGATGACAACACACTGATCGAGGAAAGGTCGAAAGACTCTATTCATGAGTTCCATGAATGCAGCTGGTGCATTAGTTAGTCCAAACGACATAACTGTGAACTCATAGTGACCATATCTTGTCCTAAAGGCAGACTTAGATATGCCACTGTCCTTAATACGAAGTTGATGATATCCTGACCTCAAGTCTATCTTTGAGAAGACTGTTGCACCACACAACTGGTCAAAAAGATCATCAATCCTCGGCAGAGGGTACTTATTCTTTATTGTTACTTTATTGAGTTGTCTGTAATCAATGCACAACCACATTGACCCATCTTTCTTTTTAATAAACAAAACCGGAGCACCCCAAGGTGAAGTACTCGGTCAGATGAAACCTTTCTCAAGCAACTCTTGAAGCTGTTTCTTGAGTTCTGCCATTTCGGCAGGCGCCATCCTATATGGTGTCTGAGCTATGGATTGTGTATCTGGGACTAAATTGATTTCAAAATCAATTTCCCGAAGCGGTGGTATACCAGGAAGTTCTTCAGGAAACACATCTTTGAATTCCCCGACTACAGGAACTTTAGCAGGGATGGGGCTCTCCTTGGTAACATCTACCACATGGGCCAAGAATGCATAACATCCTTGCCTCATCAGCTTATCAGCAACCATAGCTGACACAAGACAGGTGGGCATAATCTTTCTTTTTCCTTGAAAGATCCATGTGTTGCTTTCATCAGCAAACACAGCCAACTTGGATTCACAATCCAAGACAACTCGATACCTTTCTAAGGTATCCATCCCGAGGATTATATCAAACCCTTGCATATCAAGTGGTATAAGGTCCACTTGAATGCGATGATCAGAAAAGAAGAGGATGCAGGGAGAGCATACCTCCTGCAAAACACCAGACCCACTCAACGGAGTCTCCAAAAATAAGCTATCTGCCCTATGACTAACTGTCATATTGCAGCTGCGAATCACTCTCCGAGTGACAAAGGAGTGCGTAGCACCCGGGTCAATCAGAACAGATACAACACATGATTTAGACATATCAGAATATAAAAGTTCCATCTGACCTGCCACAACCCATGGATTGACCACTACATCTGGTGGGTTCATAGCATAGAACCTCGCTGTCGCCTGGGGTTGAGTTGGTGCAGATGATCCAGCTTGGGACGCTTGTCCACGTCCTTGAGCTGCTCCTTGAGATTGCCTTCTCTATGACCCCTGTTGATTCTGTCTTGGAGGCTGTGTCACACTGACAGGCCTAGACCGACAGTCCTTCATCAAATGTCCCACCTTCCCATAGTTGTAGTAGCTTCTTTCCAGTTTTTGTGGTCTTGGTGGTCCAGTAACTAACATTGATGCTGAACTGTGAGTCTCTTGTGGTGGTAAACTCCGTCCTCTACCTCTACTTGGGGACCACTGAGTCTGAGAGCTAGATCTCGGTGGTGGAGGTGTAGGTGCAGAGAATCTAGGCTTCTTAAAGTCTCTAGATGAAGAACTCTGGAATTGCGGATATCTCTTTTGGGTTTGCCTTTTCTCGACTACGGATCTCTCTATCCTTTGGACTGACTCAACGAAGGTAGCGAACCTCTCCCCATTTTCTAGAGCAGACACGGGAGTAGTCATGTCGGCATTCAAACCCTTCTCAAACCTTCTGATCCTCTCTTCTTTTGTGGCAGCCATGTGCGGACAGAACCGCATCAACTCCATGAACTTAGCTTCATACTCGCTAACGTTCATCATGCCCTGCCTTAATCTCTCGAATTGAGAGGTCTTCTCGTCCAGTAAGGTCTTTGGAAAATATCTGTGAACAAATTCCCGACGAAAGTCTTCCCACGAGATCTCTATTCCAGGTCTCTTCTTCTCTTCCATGGTCCACCAGTGACCAGCACTTCCTTTGAGAAGATAGACAGCGTGTCTGACCTTCTCAGCTTCAGGGATGTTCAAGATTCTAAAGGCTTTCTCCAACTCAGTTAACCACAGATCGGCATCTGCGGGGTCAGCTGTCCCAAAGTATTCGGTAGCTCCGACATGACAAAGTCGCTCGAACGTCTTACCGATACCTTGACCTTCATGCTAGACAGGTGCCCTGGGTGCAGGCATAGGCATCCTGTCGGTGTTGTGCGTCATGGCAGTCATAAACTGCCCGAACATAGTCTGAACAGCTAGATTTCCCATGTCAGCTGGGTCAAACTGAGGTGGCTCCATAGGTGGCTCAGGTACAGGTTGCTCTATTTCTAGGTTCCTTGCACCTTCTCGAGGTGCAACAACACTACTTTCTGCCTCGTACTCCTCATGTGGTCCAGACATCCTTACTTATCTTCTTCTCCTGAGGAGCAGAAGATTCTATTAGATAAGGGAGAAACACTAAGGATAGACTCGACATCCTAAGTCCTATGTCTCTGTAGACTCAGCGAACCTAGAGCTCTGATACCACTTAATTGTGGGCTCCGATCTCCAAAACCACGATATAATCACGATTTAAACTTAGCGGAAGCAATCGATTAACAGCGGAAGACAAAAATCACGGGATATTAAAACTTTTTGAGATAAGATCTTGAAACCATAAAACTCCTTCCATAGAAAAGGAAATAAACTGTTTACATCTCTGATAATTACTTCTTGAGTAATTATATACAACATGATACAAAAATCTCAAGAGTCAAAACCAAAATCTCAGACACTAACTCCTAGAACCTGAGAGTACAGAGACAGCGTAGGACTATCTAACTACATAACTCAGCAGTCAGTATCTCCACCTGAGATTCACTGCTGCTCCTGGTGCTACTGCTGCCGGTATTGGTCACCTGTAGGCTAGTTCCTCCGTCTTCGATGACCACCTAAAAAGTTGAAGTCTACGGGGTGAGAAAATTTTAAATAATTTTCCCAGCGAGAGTTATAACTCTCCACTAGAAGCTTTATATAGAAATTCAAAGAACAACAGGAAATAACAACTTTTAAGGTAAACAATAGTAGATTGGTATTAAGCAGAACAACAACAATTAAAGAATGTGAACAACACATCTACTATGCAGTGTAACATCATTCAAGTATCTCGTAGTTTAACCTAAGCAATTATACTATGTGGCTGATTATGTTTTACAAACATCATTATGCCCTGCGGAGATGAGGTATACCACTCATACTCCAACCGATCACTGTTAAGTCGCATCGGTATCATACCTAGGTCATCAAAAGCGACGGATTCTTATGACATCAACTTCCTCAGTCAGAGTGAGGATAACTTGCAGGACATCTTGTGTCTCTGCTACTATAGCTCACCAGGGTAATCTGGTACTTCACTATTTTAGAGTTACAGTGGCATTCTGCACTCTTTTCATCATCGAGAGATTTCTTGTTTATCTCTGATCGATGCGGTATAAGGATTTCCTTGAGTGTTTCAGCATAAACATATAGTGAAGGGTTGATGGATTAAGATACATCTACATCAATTCCTACACTAGGATATAAGGATTTACACATCCATATTCCCCCACATACTCAAAAGTATGCGATCCAGGAGTTCCCTTAGGAAAACCTGTTTCACCATCATTTTGTTTTCTGACAATGATGGATCTACGATCAGGGCTCTACATGGTATGATTATACTTGATTAGTTAGGTACATTTCAGTATTCTTTTAACATCATACATGTTTTCAAACATTAATCATTAGCATAGCAGCTATGAAAGTAGAATACTTAAATGTAACAAGTCTAACTCACATCAATTATCATTTCTCAATCATCTCATCACAAGTCATCTGTTAAGCATGACCTTGATGATACTCATGGCCCTCACAGCCTAACAATCTCATTAGATGCCACTTACTATGCAACAGGGTATTTCACTATTCATAAAGCTAATAATATGCTTTCAATGAATATGGTATCATCATCCTTACCTGGGTATGATTATCTTACCATAAGAACCTGCATGGTCAATTCAACTGATAACCGTAAACAATTCATTTCAAAGAAGTTATACCTTCCTACTCTTACAAGAGTTAGGTTCCCTGATTTTCAATAATTAGGGTTTACTATTCACATTACATGTCATCAACCTAGAATTAGGGTTTACTATTCACCTCATGGTGAATTAAACTCATAAAATTATCATGTATGAGAAACATCATCATTAAAGCCCTCAGATAAGATTAAGATTCATCCCTTATCACAATTAGGGTTTCCATGATCTCACATAGGTGGATCATACCCTAATCATGCACATTCATATGTATTGAAGGTATTTTACTTGAGTTTCCACCATAAATGGTACTTTCTCTCTCCTCTTACTTGTAGATGGTGTTTACACCACTCTAGATTAGGTTGGGTTAAGTCCTCATTGACTATCATAAGCCAAATTACCACTATCATGTGATTAGGATTTGATTAGAACAAGGTATTACTCAATTGAACCCCTCAAAGGTATTTTGGTAAATTACCCATTGATCATCATCATGGGTCAATTCATTAGTCACCTAGTCCCTTAATGTCCTAGGTTACCATTAGGGTTTAGATTAGATCACCATTGAACCAATTACACCTTCAATTGATTAAGTATAAACAACCTTGAACATCTCCAAACGGTTTCAACCTTCAACCACCAAACGGTCTTGAGACCGTTTGGTCTCAAACGGTCTTGAGACCATTTGGGGTGCGTTGACCGTTTGGGGAAAGTTGACCTCCAAACCGTTTGAAGCTTATGCGGTTTGAAACCGTTTGATCAAAACATTCTTGAGATCGATTGGTCCAAACGACCTTGAGATCGTTTGAGCCCAAACGGTCTTGAGACCATTTGGCCCCAAATGGTCTTGAGACCATTTGGACTCAAACGGTCTTGAGACCGTTTGGATCAAACGGTCTTGAGACCGTTTGGTCCAAATGGGCTCAAACCGTTTGGACCTCAAACATGGTTCAAAAGTTACAATTGATTATGGTTATGTATGTTGAAGCCCTCAATTATCCAAATCCATGTAAACCACTTACAAATTGAGTCAATTAGGGTGAGCCTTAATCAATTGAACACCAAATTGACCTTCAATTGAAATCCAATTAGGGTTAAGTCCATCTCAATTAGGGTTTCAATCGGATAATCATCAATGTTCAACAATGTGAATCAAATCGAGGTTGAACCTATCAATTGACCTCCAATTGGGCCCAAACTTGGCCCAAATGGTCTTGAGATCGTTTGGACATCCTCCAAAGGGTCTTGAGACCGTTTGACCAAAGTTTGACCAAAAAACCAAGTCAGTTGGATAAGGGTTGAACCCTAATTAGGTCTAAAATCAGCATTTTTATCAATTCTTCAATTTGTTGCAATTGGACCCTCAAACCATCAAAGTAGCTCAACCCTAGACCTCTAAACGGTCTTGGGTTGTCACCAAACGGTCTTGAGACCGTTTGGATGAATCCCCAAATGGTCTTGAGACCGTTTGGGTCCTTCAACCCAAAACTCAACAAGATCTATATTTAAAATCAGCAATTTCAACCCGATTAGGGTTAGGGTGTTGAAGTGCCTTCAACTCTCAATTGGTTAAGAATTAGATTATAATTCTTTGTAGGAATGAAATTCAATATGTTACCAACAGACCCTCAAACGGTCGTCCCTTGGTCAACACTATCAAATGGTCTTGAGACTGGTTTGATCCAAACGGTCTTGCAAGATCGTTTGAGATCAAACGGTTTGAGACCATTTGATTTCAAACAGTTTGCAACCGTTTGGACCAAAAGGGTCCAAGGTCGGTTGATAAAGTTGCCTAGGAATTCACGCACATCATCTTCAACCTCTGTTCAGGTCGGTTACTCCACCATTTTACTTGCAAAAGTGCAAGGAAGAAGGGAGGTAGAAGAAGAACTAAGCACTAAAACCAAGAACAAAGATAAGCATAATAAAGCAAGGCGTTTAGAGTTATAAAACCCGCATCAAACTTGTTCCTAGAGCTCCAAGCTTCCAAGATTCAAGCCTCTAATGGAGTCTTGAGCTCCACAAGTCGGCCAGAGGTGATTCTCCAAGGAAAAGATGGGGATGGTCGGCTAGAACAAAGAATCTAGGTGAGTTAACCATAGAACCAACCTTATATGATGAATTCATCCAAGAATCCGAGCTTGAAGATGGTTCCTACTCACCTTAGAACTACTTGGTCGTCTCCCTGAAGTCCATAGCTCTGCCTTGTCCATTTGAGAAAGATGAGAAATGAAGAGGATAAGTGATACGTTCACTTGGTTTGCAAGGGTGAAGGCTTATATACTTTAGGCTATTTTCCACCTTAAGGACCTCTAGAACATGGAATTCTCATCTAAGTCCCTCCTTGTTTCTAAGGCACGCCCAAGCTATCAAAACTTACGAAAAGCTTCATCAAAAATCAATATATAAGGGCAAAGAAAACCAACTTTCAACTAGGGTTCATATATGAAAGGTCTCCATTCTCATACTTAGGTGATTTTTACCACAAAGATCATTTTTCTTATCTGATTACTCATTCATGTGTCCCTTTCATAATTTATACTCTAAATGATGTCAAGAGTCATAAAAGATATTCTAGAAGGTGTATTTTACAAGTTGCACCCCACATTTTGGGTAAATTGCACTTTACTCCAAAATTAGGGTTTTATGCACAAGGATCATTCCTCAAGCTGCATCTTGATGCCCAAGCTTGGGAAATCCATCATACCTCATCTTTTTCACTCACATGATGTCTCATCATCAGAGGAACATCTTAACGTATGAAAATTGCAAGTTAAATGGCCTTAACTTGGTAATTTGCACATAGGTCCCTGCATTATAAAATAATACTACAACTTTGTTTTAAAAGGGAAAAATTGAAAGTATATGTTCTTGGGGAACTTAATTACATGCCAGGAAGTAATCACAAGTATATAATTACATATTTAGGCAAAACATCTAGGGTTAGGTTATAACCCAGGTCAGGGATGTTACACGAATCATCAAGCAAGACTACAATCTTATGCTTATATGGCCTCAGCCTCTGGGTCAGCTCCACAAGCTACCCATATCTCTAGCTCATCTCATCATAGGTGCTAGTGCATACATCCGAGCCATGAATGCATCATGCTCATCATCACATATCCCGAGCCATGGGTCTGTTCACCATGCTCCATATATTCAGATTCCTCCTATTTTAGGCTAGGGTAAAACCTCGCATATTCAACAATATGTGCTCCAGGAAAATCCCGCAGGATAAGCCCATTTCACCATCACCATGATACTGACGATGATGGATATATGGCCAGGGCAAACTACATGATATGTTCATCTATAATTAATTAGTATATTTTAATCCAATTGTTGAGGCAACCAAATCATAAGCATAGCCTTATAAAATTACATCATTATTTCCATCATCATACTATCCTGGGACCTCAATACCTCATTATATCAACCACTGCCTCTCAAGGAATCATAATCATGCATCAGCATTTTGGGAACACATCCCTTATCTCAACATTAGAGGATAACACCTCAACTAGGCACTCAGCCTTATATCAGGTCCTCAAACCTATCAACTTGTTATCTCATTACCACATGGTGCTACTCAAGCACATACATCTCATAGCTCTTACCAGGCTATGAATCCACATGAAAATACCTGCATGGTTAGTATAAACATCCATAGAGATAACTGAAACCATCATGGATTAATAGGATTACTATGCTATCAGGTATAAATCAACATCCATGAGTATATTACACATAAGCTGTAGAAATCATAGTTTTATTATTAATCATAAGCATATATCATGCCCTATACTTGTGATCATATACATGTCTCACATTATCAGGTGTAGCAACCTCATATCCTTCCAAACTTCTTGGTTCACAACCCATCATCTTATCTCATTATCATAGTTGTAAGATTCAAGGTGATTACACCATATCACTTGTATTATCATTATTAACAAAGAACTATCAACTATATACATTCCGAGTTATCAGAACCCTCACCAAATCTCCTGCAACCCTTACTAAAGGTATGGCGGGCAGCGTCATACCCTCACCAAAGGATGTATCATATAGGGTTTCCCAACCCTAAGCAAGCTCACCACCATATCGGCCAACCCCATAACTTCACCTATCGTGTAACAAGAACCCACCAACTCACATGGTGTCGGGCAAGGTGTATCGTGCATCAAGCTAGGGTTAGGGTTAGGGTTTTCTCTATCGGCCAACCCTCACATGGACAACAATGGCCAAATGGATAACTCCCAAGCGCCCCCACCATGCAACCATCTTCCTATCGTCCAAGGATCATCCCTAATGGCCAGGGCATTCGTGACGCCCAAGAGTTGTATCATGCATGGTCATGCAACAACATATCGGCCAACACCTAGGGTTATCGTGCCGGGTACCATACCATATCACCCAAAGCTCATCCAAACAAGGTGGTATCAGCCAAAGCCATATCAAGCACTAAGCTATCAAAGCCTATCGGCCAAGGCCATCTCAAGGCAAGATGGTATCAGACAACCTCTCTACAAGGTGTGTCATGCAGAGCACTCAACAAGGTGTGTCGCCCAAGAAACAAAGGTATCGACCAAGGGAACATCACCATTTAGATCAAGAAGGCCATATCGTTCATCTAAGTCAAACTTCTCATATCGGCCACCACTTAAGGCATCTACTAGGGTTTCTCTATACTACCATATCAGGTACCAAACCAACCATCTCAACTAGGTGTATCGGCCAAGGGTAAAACCCAAGACGAAGCTATCAGGTTGCACTACTCTAAGGTCATAACATGCAAAGCACAACTCTACAAGGTCATCTTCAACCTCAAGCACAAGGGCACCAAACCCTAAATGATCAAGAAGTTGGCTCACCTCTCAACATCCAAGAGAGAGGGGTTTTGCACAACCTCTATCACAAATTGGTCAACCACAAGGATCAACCTCAACTTAGGTCATTAAGAGCTCACCTCTTAAATCCATGGTGAGAGGAGGGTGTTTCCCAAGCAACTAGAATGTAGACTCACCTCTCAACTTAAACGAGAGAGAGGTATTTCCCACATCAATAGAGCTCAAACTCACTTCCCAAAAACCAAGGAGAGAAAGGGGTATTGCTCAATAAGAAAACCCTAAAATATGGTTAGGACAACTAGATCTAAAGGCATATAAACCATCAACAACATAAACAACATTATGCTCACTATATCCATAAGATCAACAACATGTACTAGAACAAGAAACATAACATGCAATGACCGATCATCAACATATATGAATCATGCAACATAAAGAAGGTAGTATAGCTAGGGTTAGAAGTTTTGTAACCCGCCTTAAGAAAACTCCTCAAGCTCCAAAGATCCAAGCTCCAAGCTCCTTGCTCCAAGCACACCACTTTCGGCCACCTCAAGAAAAGGAACAAGAATCATAACCACCATGGCTGAAGAGTAGGTAAGATGGAGAAGAAGATGCTAAGGAGAGAGGGAAGATGCTTACCAAGGAAGCAATGCTCACCTAGGGTTTGGCCACCAAGGTAGAGGAAGAAGAAGAGAACTCCTTCAAAGGGATCAACCACCAACCTTAGCTCCTCCAAGGGTATCAACCACCAAGGTTGCAAGGGGGATGTGTATCATGAACTAAGGAAGAGAGGAGCAACAAAGAGCTAAAAGGGATCCTAAGGAAGTGAAAGTCAAGGAATATATAGATGAGGATCAAAGGGGAACCAAGGCAAGGTGTCACCTTGCCAAGGGACACATGTCCACACGTCTTGCCACCTTGCAAGACACATGCACAAGCCATGCCACCACTCAACCAAGGATCGGCCACATGTCCAAGCTAGGGTGACACAACCAAAGCAAGAAGGTCAAAGAGGTCAAAGGATGACACACACATCATACCATGCCTGATACACCACTCCATCTTAGCCGACACATCCTTGGCCGACACAAGGCACCCTTGCCCAGTACAAGGCTCAACAAGACAAGGCAAGGCCCAAACAAGGGTGAAACAAGGCCCAACAGAGCTCAAACAAGTCCAAGACAACTCAAGGAATGAGCCCAAACCTCCCTCTCAACTCTAGAGGAAGAAAAGAGAGAGAAGAACATCTGTCAAGGTGACAAACTCACCTATCAACCCTAACTTAGGTTATTTGCAAGTAGCACCTCCAACACTCAACAAAACACAAGCAACCCTAATCACCACTAAAGGTGATTAACAAGCTACTAAACACAAGGTTTAGGCAAAGAAAATAGGATAAGCCCTAAACGGAGGTTAGGGTCCTTACAAACCATAAACCTCTACAAAGGGATTTCATCCCTGAAATCTGAAGAGAAAAGTGAGGGATACATCCGCCTCATCTCTTTCTCAAGCTCCCACATGGCTTCCTCAACGCCACAGGTATGCCAAAGAACTTTCACAAGAACCATGTCTTTCCTCTTCAACCTCTTTACCCTCCTGTCAAGGATCGTCACTGGACCTTCCTCATAGGTCACATCTTCATCAAGCTCAACCTCAACTGGTTGTATCACTGTCCCTGTGTTTGGATAACTTTTCTTCAACATGTTGACATGGAACACCGGATGTAACCTGTGCAACTCTGGCGACATCTCTAACTTGTAAGATACCTTGCCAACACGTGCTATTACCAGGTATGGCCCCATATACCTGGGTTCCAATTTTCCCTTCCGGACAAACCTCAACACACCGTTCCACGGTGAGACCTTGAGATACACTTTGTCTCCCACCTGGAACTCTAAAGGTCGTCGGCGATTGTCTACACAAGACTTCTGTCTGTCCCGTGCCATTTTCAACTGTTGTATTACTATGATCTTCTCTGTTGTCTACTGCACTAACTTGGGACCCAAAAGCTGATATTCACCTGACTCATACCAACATAAAGGGGATCTGCACTTCCTTCCATATAGAGCCTCATAAGGAGCAATATTAATGCTCCGCTGGTAACTATTATTGTAAGAAAACTCTATCAGACTGAGATGCATGTCCCAACTACCTAGGAACTGCAAAACACAAGCTTGGAGAAGATCCTCCAAAGTCTGAATAGTCCTTTCCGACTGTCCATCCATCTGCGGGTGGAAGGCGGTGCTGAATCTCAATTGTATTCCCAACGCTTTGTGCAACTGGTCCCAGAAATGACTCGTGAACTGAGGACCTCTGTCGGAGACTATTGTTGCCAGTACACCGTGCAAACACACTATCTCATCTACATACACCTGAGCAAGCTTCTCGACTATATAAGTCATCATTATCAGTATGAAATGAGTAGATTTTGTCAGCCTGTCCACTATTACCCAAATGGAATCATGATTCCTAGCTGTCTTAGGTAGACCAACTACAAAATCCACGGTTATATGACCCCATTTCCATTGTGGTATCGACATGGGTTGCAATGTACCTGCCGACTTATGATGCTCAACTTTAACTTGGTGACATACTATGCACTTAGCCACAAACTCGGATACATCCTTCTTCAAGCCAAACCACCAATACAAGTCCTTCAGATTATGATACATCTTGGTGACTCCTGGATGCATAGCATACATCGACGTGTGTGCTTCCTCAAGCACTAGCTTTCTTAGATTATCAACATCGGGGACCACCATCCTACCATGATAGAAAACTAGTCCATCCTCAGACTCATGGAACCCATCACGCTTTTTGCTGCCGAGCTCTAACCTGATCAACTGCACTGTATCATCCACCTGTTATGCATCTTTGATCTGCTATCTCAGCGTAGGCTTGACTTGCATCTGTGCCAATAGTCCTGCCAACAAGGATACTTTCAATCACCTGTTGTGCGTCTTTGATCTGCTGTCTTAGCGTAGGCTTGACTTGCATCTGTGCCAACAGTCCTGCCAACAAGGATACTTTCAATTGAACATTCATTTGCCGCAAGGAGACAAACATATCCCTCCTATAGCATACCAAGGAACCCAACTGTGCCTTCTTTGTGGGGAGATAAGAAGACTTTTTGCTAAGTGCATTAGCTACCACATTTGCCTTACCAGTATGATACTCAATGGTGTAATCATAATCATTGATTAGCTCCATCCAACGACACTGTCACATGTTCAGCTCACTCTGCGAAAAGATGTACTTCAAGTTCTTATGATCTGTAAAGATCTGACACACTTCCCCATAAAGATAGTGCCTCCAAATCTTTAATGCACGGACCACCACTGGCAACTCCAAATCACGTGTCGGATAGTTCTCCTCATGTTTCTTAAGCTGTCGCGAAGTAAAAGAAACCACATGATCCTCCTGCATCAGCACACATCCTAGGCCCTTCTTGGAAGCATCATAGAAAACAACATAGCCGTTCCCAGGCTCTGGCAGCACTAGCTCTAGAGCACTAGTCAACTTCTCCTTCAAGCTTTGGAAAGCTTGCTGACAATGATCATCCCAGACAAAAGGTACATCCTTCCTGGTCAACTTGGTCATCAGCAACATGATCACACTGAAGTCCTTGATAAACCTCCGGTAGTATCCTGCCAAACCTAGAAAACTACGAACTTCTGTCAGCGTCTTTGGTTGTTCCCAATCTACCACTGACTCCACCTTCTTAGGGTCCACTCTGACTCCTTCTGCAGATATCACATGACCTAAGAAAGTCACTTCTTTCAACCAGAACTCACACTTACTAAACTTGGCATAGATGCTAAAACTGGTTGATCTTCTCGTCTAGATACGTCTTTGGAAAGTATCTACTGACGAACTCTTACCAGAAAACCTCCCAACCGATCTCCTCATCGGGTCGCTTCTCCTCCTTGATGGCCCACCAGTGGACAACACTACCCTTCAGAAGGTAGACAACGTGCTTGACTTTGTTTGCTTTAGGGATGTCAAGGATCCGGAAGGCCTTCTCGAGACCTGTCAGCCACAGATCTGCATCCTCTAGATCAACCGTTCCAACATAATCTGAAGCTCTGACTCGGTGAAGCCGCTCAAAGGTCTTCCCAATACCCAATGTTTCACTACGGCGAGCTTGTTCTCTTGGATGAGGCACTGTCAACCTTTCCACCATGTGATTCATCGTAGCCATCAACTATCCCATAAGCTATTGGTAGGTAGGATTTTTGAGAATGGCTGGGTCAAGTTAGAGGACCTCAGGCACTCGATCTTCATGTGCCTACACTCGTGGTCCATCAACTGATGCATCATCGCTACTCTCGACAGCATGTTCTTCATGGTTTCCAGACATCTTTAAGCTTTATCTTCCGCTGAGGGCAGAAGGTTATTGTAAGAAAATCTGGAAAACTCACAAGAATAGACACAACCTAGTCCTAGATCCCTGTAAACTCAGCGAACCTAGAGCTCTAATACCAAACTAACTGTGACACCCCGCCATCACACTGATAATGAGATGCCATGCAAAAACGTGCGAAAACACCATAAACCACAGATTACCGAAAACACTGGTTAATTAAAACCGATTGCGAAAAACATACATAAGAGAACTTTTGCATCCAGATCCTGTAGAGAAACATGTTACAAAAATATTACAAGCTTTAATATATGTCCACAACTTATCGGAACCAACTGTACCGTCAGCACCAAAGTTCATCACCTATTTATACATACATAACAGGCCACGTATGACCAACAATAGGATATACCAAAATTACAACAGCTAGTCATCGTGAAACATTGTCAAACACCTTCGAGGACCTGAGAGTACATGGATGACTCTAGGACTCTACTACAACACCACCAAAACAACAACATGTCCATCTCTTGCCTTCTACTGATCTTCTTACTGCTCGACCGCAACCTCACGACCACCACCACGTCTAGAGAGATTCCCTAAAAAGGTTGTAAACCAGCAGGGTGAGACACACAGTCCCAACGAGAAACATAACTCCCCGCCAAAACTATAAAACCTCTGAAGATTAAAGCAATAAAAGCAGATAATTGATAAAGCGTATAACAAGAGCAGTATGCTGAGCAAGACCATTATTACCATCAATCTTACCAAGATATTTAGGAGGCATATAACCAAGTATTTCTTTATGGAACATGATTGACAAGATAAGCTTTATAATCACTTATCTCAAAATATAAGCATCGTACACATAACTATAGGGTATAACTAGATCAGCTATATAAGCAAGGCCTCAATAAATGTTCCGTGTTTTGCTCTAAGCAAGATATACTATTTGGCTGGATTACATTTTATTATGCCCTGAGGAAGTGAGCTTTCCCTGCTCAAATCTAACCATTGGCTGTGAAGCCCAATCCGGTGCCATACAAGATCTAAGGAGATCCAGACTCCATGACCTCACCTTCTCGTGGCCAGTACATGAATCATCAAGTAAGACCGCAATCTTATGCTTATAGGGACTCAGCCTCTGGGTCAACTCAGTAAGCTACCCATATCTCTAGCTCACCTCATCATAGGTGCTAGTGCATACATACGAGCTATGAACGCATCATGCTCATCATCACATATCCTGAGCCATGTGTCTATTCACCATGCTCCATATATTCAGATTCCTCCTATTTTAGGCTAGGGGAAAACCTCGCATATTCAACAATATGCGCTCCAGGCAGATCCCGCAGGATAAGCCTGTTTCACCATCACCATTATATTGACAATGATGGATCTATGGCCAGGGAAAACTACATGATATGTTCATTTATAATTAATTAGTATATTTTAATCCAATTGTTGAGGCAACCAAAGCATAAACATAGCCTTATAGAATTACATCATTATTTCCATCACCATACTATCCTGGGACCTCAATCACTCATTATATCAACCACTGCCTATCAAGGCATCATAATCATGCATCAGCATTCTGGGAATGCATCCCTTATCTCATCATCAGAGGATAACACCTCAACTAGGCACTCAACCTTATATCAGGTCCTCAAACCTATCAACTTGTTATCTCATTACCACATGGCACTACTCAAGCACATATATCTCATAGCTCTTACTAGGCTATGAATCCACATGAAAATACCTGCATGGTTAGTATACACATCCATAGAGATAACTAAAACCATCATGGATTAATAGGATTATCATTCTATCAGGTATACAACAACATCCATGAGTATATTACACATAAGCTGTAGAAATCATAGTTTTATTATCAATCATAAGCATATATCATGCCCTATACTTGTGATCATATACATGTGTCACATTATCAGGTGTAGCAACCTCATATCCTTGTAAACTTCTTGGTTCACAACCCATCATCTTATCTCATTATCATAGTTGTAGGATTCAAGGTGATTACACCATATCACTTGTATTATCATTATTAACAGAGAACTATCAGCTATATACATTCCGGGTTATCAGAACCCTCACCAAAGCTCCTGCAACCCTTACTAAAGGTATGGCGGGTGATGCAGCCCTATTTTAGGGCTCCATCTTGTGCCATTTTTGTACTTAAGTTGCATCTAAACATGTTAGAATTACATGTTATTCTCCCCAATTTGGTTATCATTGCAAATATGCTTATGGATGTTCTTTGTGCTGTTTTTCAGGTACTTGGACCATGCTTAGATGGAAGAGAGAGAGAAAGGGAGTTCTAGGTTCCCCCACTCAAGGAGGGGCCCAAAAGAAGGCCCTAAAGTCTCCCTCAACCTACCTCCAGTGGCCAAGAATCATCCCCGAGCAAAGACATCCGAAAATGACAAAATTAGAAGAGAAATCAAGAAGTCAAGCCTCACCACGGCCGTCGTCACAATGCCACGGTCGTGGCTTTATTTCCAAGTTCCAACAAGTTGCAATAGGGAATTCCATAGATCGCCCACGACCGTGGCCTCCTAGCCACGACCGTGGCCTGTGAAGACAACACGACTGTGGCCATCAGCACGGTCGTGGTCAGGAGAAGAGAACACGGCCGTGGCACCCTGCCACGGTCATGGGAATTAAATTGCAAGAAGTCAGTCGCCAATAGGGAATTTGCCTCCCAGCCACGACCGTGGCCAAGTCACCACGACCGTGGCCGATGCTGATCAAGACGCCCGTGGCCCCTCCCCACGGTCAGCTCCAACTCCTCCAAAACGGCCGTGTTACCCAACACGCCCGTGGTGCATGCTACCCACCACGACCGTGGCACTTCGCCACGGCCGTGGCCACCACCAGCTCACCACTTCCTTCACACCATGACCATTTTCACCCCCCCACGGTCGTCCCCCACTGCCCTCACCGCAGCCGTGGCACACCCACCACGACCGTGGTGATCACCTACCCTATACAACTTTCCACTATTTTTCCTATTTTACCCCCACTTAGCCCTAGCTCCTATATAAGCAATAGTTGCTTCTAGGGCTCGAGAGAGAGCACCCCCTGGCCGCAACCTATCTATTCCCTTACCTCCATTACTCCCATCCACCTACTTCCTTGCATTTAATCCCATATCCACCCACTTTCCACTCATTTCCACCATAGAAACCTAGTTTCTCTAGGTTTCTATCCATCCATTCCACCATTTCCATGCTCTTTGGCACCATTGGAGGAGGAGGATCGTGGCTGGCATCAAGGAGGTGAAGAATTCAAGCTTCATCAAGCATCCATGGTGTTTCCCACTCTCTTTCCCTTCTCCTTTGGTTTATTTTGATCATGTATAGCTAAGCCCCCTTGGGTGGGCTGTTTGGGACAAAAATGTGACGTTGATACCATGTTGGGGGAATATAATTTGTAATGAACATATTTCACTTCTATGATGATTGCCTTTGCTTGTATCTCATTTCCCATTACTTGTGCATGTGACTGTTGTTTAATTACATTAATTGCTTGCCTTGTGGTGCTTGAAGACATTTGCCTCTAGGGTGTTGGTTTCTATGTAGCTATCATAGGATTGGCTCCTAGGTCCCTAATTCGGATCCCTAGCTAGCCCCCTATCTTCCTACATAATCACCTTCTTCCTACATGCAAATGTGAGTTTTAAGTGACTAGTATAAGTGTGATTAGTGCAATTGCATAGGATTTCCTAAAGGCTGAGGTGGCTAGTGGCATGAGGTCAAATATCCTCATCTCTACTCCCATCCTCACCCTTGGTCCTCAATTGACTAATACCACTTATCCTAGAGACCTAGACTTGGTAAGTCCTATGAGAATTACACCTAGCCCTTGTTCTCCAACTAGTAGCATAGGGTACATTCTCATAGCACCCACCTTGTTGTTTGGTTTGGTAATCTAGAATGAAATATGCTAATTGCTTATTATGGTGACATCCCCCAATTAATGTCAAGGTCACATTCCCAAACGGCCCACCTCCTTCATCTAATTGCTTAAAACCTCAATTGCTCTGTTTGCTTGTTAATGCTAGTGTAGTTCGCTTGCTTTAGTTAACTTATTTAATTGCCTAGTTTTGTTAGCTAAGTGTTAATTTAGGTCTTTGATCTTTATTAGTGGTTAACTTAGGCTCTCAATTGCTAGTTTCTTTCTTAGTCTAGTATAGTTTGTTCTTTCTCTTATTTAGATAGCTTGTTAACTTAGATTGCTAATTTAGTCTTTTGATAACTTAGTTTCATATTGCTTTTCATACTTGATCTCTTAGCTTAATCAACAACCAACCAACCTTAAAACCCCAAAAACCTTACTCTCCACAATAGGAACGTAGCTCACGCCATCTAACTCTAGCGCCCCCTCTATCTCCGTGGTTCGACCCCGTATCTTGCCCTTGATCTATACTACAACAGTACCCAGTACGCTTGCGGGCGAATTGTTTTAGTTTTAGTGATAGACTCGATCTGGGACCATACAAATTTCGAAAGCAAGGATCCCATCTCATCCCGTGCCTCCCGACCTCATGGATTGGACTCGGCCACCCTAGTTGGCCGGTGTTGCAAGCCTCTAGCAGGAGCGCACCAAGCTTTCTGGAGGGCAGTGTCATACCCTCACCAAAGGATGTATCGGCTAGGGTTTCCCAACCCTAAGCAAGCTCACCACCATATCGGCCAACCCCATCACTTCACCTATCATGTAACAAGAACCCACCAACTCACATGGTGTCGGGAAAGGTGTATCGTGCATCAAGCTAGGGTTAGGGTTAGGGTTTCCTCTATTGGCCAACCCTCACATGGACCACAACGGACAAAGGGATAACACCCAAGCACCCCCACCGTGCAACCGGCTTCCTATCGTCCAAGGATCATCCCTAACGGCCAGGGCATTCATGACTCCCAAGAGTTGTATCGTGCATGGTCATGCAGCAACATATCGGCTATCACTTAGAGTTATCATGTTGGGCACCATACCATATCGCCCAAAGCTCATCCAAACAAGGTGGTATCGGCCAAAGCCATATCGAGCACTAAGATATCAATGCCTATCGGCTAAGGCCATCTCAAGGCAAGATGGTATCAGGAAACCTCTCTACAAGGTGTGTCGTGCAGAGCACTCAACAAGGTGTGTCGCCCAAGAAACAAAGGTATCGACCAAGGGAACAACACCACTTAGATCAAGAAGGCCATATCGTTCATCTAAGTCAAACTTCTCATATCGACCACCACTTAATCCATCTACTAGGGTTTCTCTATACCACCATATCGGGTACCAAACCAACCATATCAACTAGGTGTATCGACCAAGGGTAAAACCCAAGATGAAGCTATCGAGCAGCACTATTCCAAGGTCATAACATGCAAATCACAACTCTACAAGGTCGTCTTCAACCTCAAGCACAAGGGCACCAAACCCTAAATGATCAAGAAGATCGACTCACCTCTCAACACCCAAGAGAGATGGGTTTTTCACAACCTCTATCACAAATCGGGAAACCACAAGGATCAACCTCAACTTAGGTCATCACATATCCAAGAGCTCACATCTCAAATCCATGGTGAGAGGAGGGTGTTACCCAAGCAACTAGAATGTAGACTCACCTCTCAACTTAAACGAGAGATGGGTATTGCCCACATCGCTAGAGCTCAAACTCACTTCCTAAAAACCAAGGAGAGAAAGGGGTATTGTTCAACAAGAAAACCTCAAACTATGGTTCAGAAAACTAGATCTAAAGGCATATAAACCATTAACAACATCAACAACATCATGCTCACTATATGCATAAGATCAACAACATGTACTAGAGCAAGAAACATAACATGGAATGGCCGATCATCAACATATATGAATCATGCAACATAAAGAAGGTAGTATAGCTAGGGTTAGAAGTTTTGTAACCCACCTTAAGCAAACTTCTCAAGCTCTAAAGCTCCAAGCTTCAAGCTCCTTGCTCCAAGCACACCACTTTCGGCCACCTCAAGAAAAGGAACAAGAATCATAACCACCATGGCCAAAGAGTAGGCAAGATGGAGAAGAAGATGCTAAGGAGAGAGGGAAGATGCTTACCAAGGAAGCAAGACTCACCTAGGGTTCAGCCACCATGCTAGAGGAAGAAGAAGAGAACTCCTTAAAAGGGATCAGCCACCAACCTTAGCTCCTCCATGAGTATCGGCCACCAAGGTTGCAAGGGGGAGGTGTATCGTGCACTAAGGAAGAGAGGAGAAACAAAGAGCTAAAAGGGATCCTAATGAAGTGAAAGGCAAGGCATATATAGATGAGGATCAAAGGGGAACCAAGGTAAGGTATCACTTTTCCAAGGGACACATGTCCACATGTCTTGCCACCTTGCAAGACACATGCACAAGCCATGCCACCACTCAACCAAGGATTGGCCACATGTCCAAGCTAGGGTGACACAACCAAAGCATGAAGGTCAAAGAGGTCAAAGGCCGACACACACATCATACCATGCCCGATACACCACTCCATCTTGGCCGACACATCCTTGGCCGACACTCCATGGCCGACACAAGGCATCCTTGCCCGATACAAGGCTCAACAAGGCAAGGAAAGGCCCAAACAAGGGTGAAACAAGGCCCAACAAAGCTCAACCAAGCCCAAGACAACTCAAGGTAAGAGCCCAAAGCTCCCTCTCAACTCTAGTGGAAGCAAAGAGAGAGAAGAACATCTCTCAAGGTGACAAACTCTCCTATCAACCCTAACTTAGGTTATTTGCAAGTAGCACCTCCAACACTCAACAAAACACAAGCAACCCTAATAACCACTAAAGGTGATTAGTGAGCAACTAAACACAGGGTTTAGGAAAAGCAAAACATGATAAGCCCAAAATGGAGGTCAGAGTCCTTACATATATATTCATTTTACTTGTTCTAGTACATGGATAACATGTCTAAGCAACTACTAAAACTCATAGATATATCACGTATTCAAGAAAAATCTCAGAATTGAAAGTAGATCATCAAATATAGCAAGAAAGATGGTGAATAATAACATGTTTGGGTGCAAGTTAGATAACCCACCTCAAGAACAACTTCAAAGATCCAAGCTCCAAAGATTCATGATCCAAAGGTTGAATATGACTTATAAAAAGTCCAAGGCTTGTTCAAAACTCCTTCATATACAAGGAATCACCATAGTTAAGAACTTGGTGAAGAAGAAAAGAAAGAAAGATCATAACCCTAGATCCATGCTTCAATCCAAGGTTGAAGATGATCATGGCCTCACCTTAGGGTTAAGACTTGAGATCCTTATTGCTCCTTATCACCTTGCATGATACTTCACTACTAATGCATGATAGGCCCTCACTTGTGGCCGATATACCCTTCAATTTGGGCCAATATCACTTCATTTGGTCGATATCAACTTGCTATGGTCAATATCAACATGCTATGGCCGATATCACTTGCTATGGCTGATACCCAGACCCTATGCATGATACCACTTCACCTATGCACGAAAAAATATTCTATGCACGATATCTAAGAGAAATGAGGGGGTAGTTTTCGAAAAATTTCACTAAGGGGTGAAAGGAAGGGTATATATACTTGACGTTCGTGGGAGAGAATGTAAGAGGGTGTCATCACCTTACTACTAGTAGGTGCCACATGGCCATGCATGGATTGACACATGTACTTGCATGCATTCCATATTTGTCTTTCCATGCAAAATAAAAACTTGAGGATAATGCAAGGGATACGGGTCACCCCCCTTTGGTTATCTTCTAGGACAAGCCACTTCCACTCATATAATTATATTCACAATTCAATGCAACCTTTCCCAAGGAAAGTTGCAAGCCAATATCCATTGGTTTATTGAGGTTATTAGCTAGTTTTTTCAAAGTCTAAGAGTTAAAAACATGATATGGGGGTATCCTATTTGTCTCTTTGGCCGACAGGGACTCCCATTTAACACTACAGCCCGATACTCTCAATACAAACTCAAATTAGATTTTACATTCAACCCCTTTCTTGGTCTTTTCATCACCACGAATACTACCACTCATAAATGATTCAAACATGGTGTATCATTAATTATATCTCCTCTAAATTATACATAGAGTAAGTAGGAACACTCTAGATGTGGTAATTTGCATATCAACCCTACATTTTGGGTAAATTACAATTTGTACCAAAATTGGTGCACAAGGTACTATCATTATTCAAACAAGTTCAAACTTGGTATTTATGCTTTCCATAAGCCACACTTAGCATAAATATCTTTCTTATAATGCTAAAACACTTAGGGCACGTTCAACATGTGACATATTGCAATATAACGCCTCATCTTGGGTAAATTGCTCTTTGGTCCAAAACAAAGGAACATTGCTCAAATGGCATTCAATCAGGACCAAACTTGGAACATAAGTGTGTCACATGATAAAAAACACTTTAGAGGATTATATTAAATTTCTAAGCAACTTACTTAGCCAAAATAAATAGGGTTACCTCATAATCCAGGTCAGAGTCATTACAATGGTGGGGATCAAAATCCTAAAACCAGGGTAATCACATTCACCCCACCTTATACTGATTTTTTTGTCCTCAAATTCAACTAATGTCACAATCATGGTGATATCAAAATGTTCAACTTCATAAAGGTCACCACTTGTAGGTTTCAATTCTATTATAGTTCTTAATGAACTCTAAGTAGTCATCTTAGGTTTTTGAGAAAATAGGGGTACCCAGTCCACCTTATATAGGCCAAAGCATCATTTATCAACTCAATCATAGCATGACGTTCTTTAAATATAACATTTACATCCCCTATGTCCCTAGAGGAAATAGGGTTTATCATACATATGATGTTGAGAACATTATACTCAATGTTTCATCTTTCACCGTACCCATATATATAAGGTGGTATCATGTATTAAAAAAATTTCCACACTCAAACATCATTATTGCGATTTAAGATCAACATCATTCTAGGATTTCATCATTAGAGAAGGGCTTTATTTTTCTTATTTACCTATTAGGATTTCATCCTATTGTATGAGAGTTATCCTCAAACATAGAAACATAGATTGAGAAGGATTGAGGTTAAGAACTACATTTTTTGATCATGTAAGATATGATCAAAGGATTTTTTTTTGCCCATGATTTCAAATTTAAATCTCTCATGCACAATATAGAGGGAAAGAGAATATACTAGGCCAATCTTATCATGATTTTGAACTAGGAAGTTACTATTATGATATAGCAAGGAAATGTAGAATAGGTCAAGCTTATACAAGTGACTCCTCTTATATAAATCATCTATATAGCTCAAGTGAGGCTTCTAGTATCGTATATCAAGAAGGAGAAGTGAAGGGAAAGCATTTATGGGTATCTTACGCATAAGGCATTTCACTCTTAGAACCAGAGTTCATATATCACCTCACTTGCAGCTAATGATGAGATTCTCTAATATATGTCACTCAATCTAGGACCTAACTCAATCAAAAGGATTGAATTTCTCATTATGAATCACATACCCATCATTTTTTTACCCAACTCTCACATGTAGGATTGAATCATGCAAAAAGACTCAACTGATCTACTGAGTAGTAACCCACTTAGGACACATCATTTCACATATATCTCATATTTTTCATATATTGTAGGGTAGGTCCTATGACCCTTTCCTTGTGGGTCTCACTCTCTCTAGAGTTCACCACATATCTTGTCCTAACACTATAGGCCATTATTTATAAAAGAGCTTGAGGCTCATGCATATTCAACTTTATTTTAACTTAGCTCATCTTAATTAAGAAAAGGGAATGTGCTTTCATTATCAAGACTTTGCTTAGAATCTTCAAATTTGGATTCGTCTCATATACAACTTAAGTCTCTATAAGGAAACTTATACCATTAGAGATCAAACTTAGATAAGATTATACATGCTTATTTCATATATAAGTCAATCATCTACACTAACTGTCACATGTCCAATCAGGCTCTAGACATCTAATCTAGATCTACTCTCTCTTCTAAACTGATGTCACTCCCTCTCACTTAGGTTGCATGAACACCTCCTACTCTCCTATGTGAGGAATACATTTTCATATTTACATATACGTAATAACATATTATATAGTTTTTCTCTGAGAAATCAACATTGGTGAAAACTATTGAGGCTCGATCCAATTGGAAAACAAAATCAAATCAGCAAAACTGAGTGTCCCACACACAATATATAGTCTAGTGCCATGTCACCTAGTGAAATGGTAAACAAGATGTAGACTAGTGTATCTACCCAATACATATGAGATCTATATGGAAAGGGTTTCAGACTTGTCTAAACCTAGTTCTCGAACATCTAGGTTCTAACCTAGAGGCTAAGTCAAACCTAGTTCCTATAGAACAACTTGCTATGTTTCTAGGGTTTAAAGTAAAAGGTAAAATTTAGTTTTATATTTCATGTTGAGAAATTGTGAGGTGTAGCTATTATTAATGCTCTGATACTAATTGTAACGTCCCCAGATTCTTCCATCTCGAGACTCGAAAGGCCCAAGAGGACAAATCCAAAAATGTTATCTAATTGTTTTAGAGAGCGATGTAGAAGCATAATACACATACATGGACAAAAAACCAACAACATTCTCAACATTCAACATGTATATTTACAACATGAATTGTTACAACTTACATTTATATATTAAAAAGAGAAATTTTACAAGTCAGAACATGTATGCTAACTAGGATCTACATAATAGGTACAACCTGTACAACTTGCTCACTTCCCATTCTTTTATCCCATACTAGCTCTGAACCTAAAACATAGGTGAAACAACAAATCAACACAATATGTTGTGTACATGGGTAGAAATATATTTTGATGCCAAAAATTTGGGTACAAGAGAACTTGCGCCCCCATTACAACCAATGTGAGTAAACACCCCAATAACAAAAGAATCATAAACTAAGACAAACTAATCTTCTAAGACAGACCTAATAACTGGAAAGAGGGGAAAAAACCCAACCCTGCTAGAACAAGCAGACACCCGAAGATACACGAAGAAAACAATTCTAAGCTACACAAGCCAACACGGGCATTTGGCTCAATCACTGAAAGTGTGACGACATGAGCAGCCGAATAGTAACTTCAGAACCACTGGAAACCACAAGAATAGAAGAGCTGGTAGCTCTACCCCCTCTTCATCCCAACCCCTCATGATGCACAGAATGCATTAAGGCGTGATGTTGAGCACCTTGAAGGTGTTCCAATTCAGCTGTAGCAGAGTAACTGAGATGCAGTACATGGTCCTTCCATTAGCTGACCGTCAATAACTATCCTTGAGTTAGACACCTACCTTTCCTCCACTGGAATTAGAATCATTCCTTGAAAGTGTGGGATCCAAGTAGGTATCCAACCCCTCTCCATTAGTCAATAACCAACTGATTACTGGGATCCTGGACGGTCCTGCTTCACACAGTAGCAGGGGGGATTCAAGGAGAGGAAGAAGAGCAATCTGCCCCCCTTTGAACCCAACCCCACGTAAGCCACCTGTTTCCAATGTGGCCCCTCCTTGAACACCTAGAGGGCATTCAAACTCATGGCTCTAGAGGAGCACACACAACGTGGGATAGATTGGAATCCGCCCCCCCCCCCCCCCCCCCCCCCCCCCCCCCCGTCACCACCGATGGGTAATGAGGATTCCATGGAGGAACCCAGTGTCATAGACTATTGGGAAAGGCATATATAGATGAGGATCAAAGGGGAACCAAGGTAAGGTGTGACCTTGCCAATGGCTTGCAAGACACATGCACAAGCCATGCCACCACTCAACCAAGGATTGGCCACATGTCCAAGCTAGGGTGACACAACCAAAGCAAGAAGGTCAAAGAGGTCAAAGGCCGACACACACATCTTACCATGCCCGATACACCACTCCATCTTGGCTGACACATCCTTGGCCGACACTCCATGGCCGACACAAGGCATCCTTTTTGTATACAAGGCTCAACAAGGCAAGGCAAGGCCCAAACAAGGGTGAAACAAGGCCCAACAGAGCTCAACCAAGCCCAAGACAACTCAAGGCACGAGCCCAAAGCTCCCTCTCAACTCTAGTGGAAACAAAGAGAGAGAAGAACATCTCTCAAGGTGACAAACTTGCCTATCAACCCTAACTTAGGTTATTTGCAAGTAGCACCTACAACACTCAACAAAACACAAGCAACCCTAATCACCACTAAAGGTGATTAGCGAGCAACTAAACACATGGTTTAGGCAGAGCAAGCAGGATAAGCCCAAAATGGAGGTTAGAGTCCTTACATATATATTCGTTCTACTTGTTCTAGTACATGGATAACATGTCTAATAAACTACTAGAACTCATAGATATATCATGTATTCAAGAAAATCTCATAATTGAAAGTAGATCATCAAATATAGCAAGAAAGATGGTGAATAATAACATGTTTGGGTGCTAGTTAGATAACCTGCCTCAAGAACAACTTCAAAGCTCCAAGCTACAAAGCTTCATGATCCAAAGGTTGAAGATGACTTATCAAAAGTCCAAAACTTGTTCACAACTCCTTCATATACAAGGAATCACCATATTTAAGAACTTGGTTAAGAAGAAAAGAAAGAAAGATCATAACCCTAGATCCATGCTTCAATCCAAGGTTGAAGATGATCATGGCCTCACCTTAGGGTTAATACTTGAGCTCCTTATTGCTCCTTATCACCTTGCATGATACCTCACTACTAATGCATGATATGCCCTCACTTGTGGCTGATATCCCCTTCACTTTGGGCCAATATCACTTCATTTGGCCGATATCAACTTGCTATGGTCAATATCAACATGCTATGGCCAATATCACTTGCTATGGCCGATACCCAAGGCCCTATGCACGATACCAGTTCACCTATACACGATACCAAGACTATATGCACGATATCTAAGAGCAATGAGGTGGTAAGATTCGAAAAATTTCACTAAGGGGTGAAAGGAAGGGTATATATACTTGAGGTTCATGGGAGAGAGTGTAAGAGGGGTCATCACCTTACTACTAGTAGGTGCCACATGGCCATGCATGGATTGACATGTGTACTTGAATGCATTCCATCTTTATATTTCCATGAAAAATAAAATCTTGGGGATAATTCAAGGGATAAGGGTTGGCCCCCTTTGGTTATCTTCTAGGACAAGCCACTTCCACTCATATTATTATATTCACAATTCAATACAACCTTTCCCAAGGAAAGTTGCAAGCCAATATCCATTGCTTTATTGAGGTTCTTAGCTCATTTTTGCAAAGGCAACGAGTCAAAAACCTGATTTGGGGGTCTCCTCATTGACTCCTTGGCCGATAGGGACTCCCATTTAACACTACAACGCGATACACTTAATACAAACTCAAATTAGGTTTTCCATTCAACCCCTTTCTTGGTCTTTTCATCACCAAGAATAATACCACTCATAAATGATTCAAACATGGTGTCTCATTCATTCTATATCCTCTAAATGATACATAGAGAAAGTGGTAACACTCTAGAGGTAGTAATTTGCTTATCAACCCTACATTTTGGGTAAATTACAATTCGTATGCATAAGGTACTAGAATTATTCAAACAAGTTCAAAGTTAGTATTTAGGCTTTCCACAAGCCACCACTTAGCATCATTATCTTTCTTATAATTATAAAACACTTAGGGCACGTTCAACATGTGACATATTGCAATATAACCCCTCATCTTGGGTAAATTGCACTTTGGTCCAAAACAAAGGAACATTGCTCAAACGACATTCAATCAGGACCAAACTTGGAACATAAGTGTGTCACGTGATAAAAAAACACTTTAGAGGATTATATTAAATTTCTAAGCAACTTACTTAGCTAAAACAAATAGGGTTACCTCATAACCCAGGTCAGGGTCATTACAAGTTATAAACCCCTAACAAAGATTTCATCCCCGAAATCCCAGATGAAGAAAGACAATTGTCATTCATGCATCATATCATCCAGTCTCCACATAACATATTCATTTCATGGATATTCCATAGAACTTTGACCAACACAAGGTCCTTCCATTCAGAGTCATCATAGAATCTGTCAGGACACATACCCAACTGTCTTTTTCATTGTGATAAGATTCTAGATAGGGATATTCTAAGGAATTATTCTTAGCTTGGTAAGATTTTCCCACAATGATTCTACAATTGTTACTGAAAGGAAATATCACAAGGGAACATAATCCTTCTTATCACCCCATCATTATTCAGGGTTGTTTATTAAAGAAAAGGGATTATCACCTTCTTCACGTATTGCATGAACTTTCAATTGTTCATGTGTCATTCAATCTTGTTTCCTCTTAGGTTCCTTGCCATTAGAATAGGAATTATAAGGATGATTACATGTCATCATCCTTTAGCATTATCATCATCATGATTACTAGATTTGGGTATTTAAACCCTTCGTTCATCACTGAAATTTGTCACCTCTCATCAGGTGTCTGTTACCTCAAGGTCCTCAGACCAATGTATTCATTATACTAAACATTTCCTTTTGTATATAAATTGATCTATGATTAACTCAGATCCTTCATATATCAATTAGGATGTGGTAGAAATATCCATTCCACATCTCCTACTTAATTATGCTCTTTAGATTGTCTCAAAATGACTACTTGATCAGAGTAATAAGAAAGATAGAAATATAAGAGTTCCATACTTGCCTTGCCTTCAATAAATGAATACCTGGTCAGGGTATTCAAGAACTGAAATTAGGTAGTATGCATTTGTTTTATATTATGTTTCATCTCTTTAAATTTTAAAACTTAGTATCTCAAATTTTCTCTGGGTGTTTCTTTTACATCTCTTCCCTTTCTACATGAAGATAGAAATTTTAAAACATATAAGAGAATATTGGACTGATTATAGGTTCACATCCTTCTTATTTCTTCCTCATGTCCTCATAGGACTAATTAAAGGAAGCTCAACAATAACTACCTTCTTATGATTATTAGATAAAGTCAAGAGAAGACATATCAGAATGAAAAAGATCTATCTGAATGTCACCCCTCATGGTCATCTACCACTTTAGGTTGACTCAAACATAGAGTCAAGCTGTTTCATGTTGTTGCTTTTGCCTTTTTACACTATTGGGCTATAAATTTTGTAAGCCCTGCCGAGTCTTGCTCGATTGTTGGGTCATTCCCTCCTTTCTTTTTGAATAAAAGGGTTTAGTATGCTCAACATGTCCATATCTATAACATGTCTTGTCCTCATACCATGGTCTTATCGGTCTTATTATCGATGTAGAAGCTAAGTTAGGAGTTCTTATAGGTGGAAAGTTAGGACTTTTACCTTTACTTAGTGACTAGTGCTCTGGTGTACTAGGCATTTATTGCACTGGTGGTACTAAAAACTTTGGCTTTTTAGAACAACTAGGCAAATGTCTCTAGAATTGTAGAGACCTTTCCTTAATTCTCAACTTATTGCCCCTCCTTGGGCATTGCCATCACAGATGTACTATCTATCTATACTTATGGCAGAGTCTATTCTCTTGCCATATGTTAATCCATCCCACATTTTCCACTGTTCCAACATGACTATGTCATTCAAGAACCCTTTCAGAACCCAAAGTTTCTACATTAAGGACTGGTAACCTAGGTTGTAACGCTAATATCCAGTCCACTATATGCATCACTGTTGTCCTAACCTGCCCAACAAGAGCAAAAAAAGCAGGAATATCTATCCTGATTGGGTCAAGATGGGAATTCTCAGGCACTCGTTCTTCTCTTGCCTGATCCCTTGCACCTTCTCCTAGTGCAACAACATTGCTCTTAGCAACATGTTCCTCGTGTTCTCCAGTCATCTTTAAGCTTTACCCTCTCTTCTGTATAAGCAAAAGTCACTACAAGATATACTAGAGGACACTAGAATAGACTCAACACCTTAGTCCTATGTCTCTATAGACTCAACAAACCTTAAGCTCTGATACCAAACTTGTAACGACCTCCACCAAACCAAAAGACAAATCATTACTAATAATGCGGTATACTCATAAGCAACAGATTAACAAAAATCACTAAAAGTTAAAACCATTTTTGCAAAGAGATCCATTTCAAAACCTTATATACATCGGGGTTCACATTGTACATACACTTTGCCATCTCATCTCGAGGTTAACATATAACAGTTGCTTTGTCAAAACATATACTAAAGCAACATCAAACCTTGAAGCATACAAGCCAAAATCTCAGATTGTTCATAAAACCATCATGCACTAAATCCGAGGACCTAAGAGTATAGAGACGACACATAGGACTTCTATCTACAAGACATGATAGACAATACACTCAACCTGAGCTATTATTGCTGTCCCTGATGCTGTTGTCCTTCCTCTACAGAATGGTCTCTACCTCATCATGCACGTCCACCTAAAAATTATGGATCCCATGGGGTGAGACAATTGTCCTATCAAGAGATATAACTCTCCGCCAACAATGTTATTATCACAGGTAAACAATATAAACTAAGCAAGGGTTCTTTTATATTAATTAGCAAGATTAATCACTGTGGATAAGCAGATTAGAACATTCTCATCTTTTAAAATATTGCAACTGTCTATGATAGAGTAGTAAATTATCTATTCACTTTATAAGGAATATGAAGAACATGTGTATCATTTACCCATCATATTATACCAACATCTCAAGGTTATCCTGTGATAATATCATCATGTTCCATCTTTATACCAATCTTGCAAGAGTACAACCAGATATTGGATTGTACAAATCCTGTGATATTACAACCATGTATTGGATTGTACCAATCCTGTGATTTTACAACCAGGTATTGGATTGTACCAATCCTGTGGTATTACAACCAAGTATTGGATTGTACCAATCCTGTGATATTACAACCAGGTAATGGATTGTACCAATCCTGTGATATTACAACTAGGTATTGGATTATGCCAATCATGTGAGATCGTAGCCACATATTGGATTATCCCAATCCTGTGAGAGTTCAGCCAGGCATTGGGTTGTACCAGTCCTGTAAGATCATAGCCAGGTATTGGGTTATCCCAATCCTATGAGAGTTTAGCCAGACATTGGGTTCTACCAATCCTGTTAGAGTTCAGGCAGGTATTGGGTTGTACTAATCCTATGAGATCATAGTCATGTATTGGGTTATCCCAATCTTGTGAGAATTCATCTAGGCATTGGGTTGTACCAATCATGTGAGAGTTCAGCCAGGCATTGGTTGTACCAATCTTGTGAGAGTTCAGCCAAGTATTGGGTTGTACCAATCCTGTGAGAGTTCAGCCAGGCATTGGGTTGTACCAATCCTGTGAGATCACAACTAGGTATTGGTCTATGCCAATCCGGTGAGATTACAACTAGGTATTGTTCTATGCCAATCCTATGAGATCACTTTGAGAGTACAACCAGGTATTAGATTATACCAATCCTGTGAGATCATGACCAAATTGCTAAGGATTCCATAGTAGTTGGAATACCTTTATATTTCCCTTTCACTTTCATTATGGAACATCAGTCCCTTCAACTCATCACTGAATACCACATCACTTTTACTAGGCATTATACCTCAGTCGAACCATCATACAAATTCACATCCTTTATGTGATACAAGTATTCCTCATGTCTCATTTTAGCATATTCAAAACACTATAGCCCTTATTTGGCTATGACCATAATGTATGTATGACTAAGATTTCAATATTACCTTTGTAACCATTTATTATTAATAATATGTTACGGGGTTCCTATTTACCTGGTTTATTTTGAACATTACCATCTCTTACATCAATCTCTGGATCAAAATCTTGTCACCTCTCACTAGGCAACAACTATTCACATGACTCATAAGGCCATTAAACATCTTGTCACCTCTCACTAGGAAACAACTATTCACATGGCTCTCATGGCCATTAAACCTCTTATCACCTGTCACTAGGCAACAACTATTCACATGGCTCACAAGGCCATTAAACATCTTGTCACCTCTCACTAGGCAATAACTATTCACATGGCTCACAAGGCCATTAAACATCTTGTCACCTCTCACTAGGCAACAATTATTCACATGGCTTACAAGGCCCATTATTAGGGTTAAGGTTTCCCTTTATAGACGAATAGGGTTTCAAATTCATATTATCAATCCAAACCCTAATTCATTTCTCCACACATCTAGGAGCATACATTGATATCATAAGTATTCAATCATACTTATTTATTCTCATCATTTATCATGAATTGATTATCAACACAAAATATGAGTTTCTCTCTCATCCTCACTAGGATATTGATTACATCATACTTTATTAACTTGTCTTAACCCTCTCTCAGGGTATCTTATCCTACACTTATGAAAGTTCATTAAAATCATTACATTTTAATGTAACAATTGACATGACACACTTCATGTGTTACTCAACCAAGTAAATTGGATTTAAGGTGCATCAAGGTGTATCTACCTTGAGGTGCTGGATGTGATATTTATCATACATTGGTATATCACTTCCCTCATCACTTTTAACTTAAGTTTATCAACTTATCTTGTATTAGGGTATTTCTCATCCTAATAATTTATGCACTAACTCATCACATTTATCATGTAGTGTATTGGCCATAAGTCACACACTTGAATTACCCAACTATCATCAAGTGATATGGAATCATCTCGATTTAAGGCATTGTTGATATAGGGTTGCCCATTATCAACCAATTTAGGTGTTTCACCTATCAAGGTATTAGCTACACCATTACTTGGTGTTATACTCATCACTCCTAAGAGTGTTTTGCCGTCACCTTTACAAGGTGTATCGGGCTGAATCATGTATGTCAAGTTGAACACATGTATTGGTTTAGGTGTATATCGAGCTAGGCATCATCATATACCTCATACCCTTACTCATCAAGGTATCAACCTTACCAATCATATGGTGTATCACCTTCACCATACATGGGTGTAACAACCTCACTTCACTTGAAGATATTGGCCACATCCTACTTTAATGTATTGGCCATCACATGTTCTAGGGTATTAACCACCTTACCACTTTTGTCATCTAGTGTATTGGGTTACCCACCATATTGTTTTAGAGATGTGTGCTCAACAGAATACTATCCAAGAGGTGTATGCTTAACCCAATATCAGTTTAGAGGTGTATGCTTGCTTACCATATCACCTTAGAGGTATATGTGTGCTTAGCGTATTAGGTAAGAGGTGTATGCTTGCTTACCATATCGGGTAAGAGGTGTTTGCTTGGTCGCCATATCACTTTAGAGGTGTATGAGTGCTTAACATATCACCTTAGAGGTGTATGTGTGCTTACCATATCACCTTAGAGGTGTCTGTGTGCTTCACACCATATCAGGCAAAGAGGTGTGTGTGTGCTTCACACCATATCAGGCAAAGAGGTGCGTGTGCGCTTCACACCATATCGGGAAAAGAGGTGTATGCTTGACCTCATACCATACAATAGGTGTATACTACATTTACATATCATGCAAGGAAGTATAAACTCATATTCATATCGTTTTAGTGGTGTCTGTACATCACAATATTGGGTTAGAGGTGCTTGCTTGTGTGCTTGAACCTGATATCACTTTGTAAGGTGATACCATCATTTTAAATCTCTAGATATTCGTTCTACTTGTTCTAGTACATGGATAATAGGTCTAAGAAACTACTAGAACTCATAGATATATCAAGTAATCAAGAAAATCTCAGAATTGAAAGTATATCATCAAATATAGCAAGAAAGATGGCGAATAATAACATGTTTGGGTTCAAGTTATATAACCCGCCTCAAGAACAACTTCAAAGCTCCAATATCCAAAGCTTCAAGTTCCTAAGGTTGAATATGAATTATCAAAAGTCCAAGGCTTGTTCACAACTCCTTCATATACAAGGAATCACCATAGTTAAGAACTTGGTTAAGAAGAAAAGAAAGAAAGATCATAACCCTAGATCCATGCTTCAATCCAAGGTTGAAGATGATCATGGCCTCACCTTAGGGTTAAGACTTGAGATCCTTCTTGATCCTTAGATCCTTCCACGATACCTCACTACTCATGCACGATATGCCCTCACTTTTGGCTGATACCCCTTCACTTGTGGCCAATATCACTTCATTTGGCCGATATCAACTTGCTATGGCCAATATCAACATGCTATGGCCGATATCACTTGCTATGGCCGAAACCCAGGCCCTATGCATGATACCACTTCACCTATGTACGATACCAATATTCTATGCACTATATATAAGATCAAGGAGGTGGTAGGTTTCGAAAAATTTCACTAAGGGGTGAAAGGAAGGGTATATATACTTGAGGTTCATTGGAGAGAATGTAAGAGGTGTCATCACCTTACTACTAGTAGGTTCCATATGGCCATGCATGGATTGAGAAATGTACTTGCATGCATTCCATATTTATCTTTCCATGCAAAATAAAACCTTGAGGATAATGCAAGGGATAAGGGTCACCCCCCTTTGGTTATCTTCTAGGACAAGCCACTTCCACTCATATTATTATATTCACAATTCAATGCAACCTTTCCCAAGGAAAGTTGCAAGCCAATATACATTGGTTTATTGAGGTTCTAGGTAGTTTTTTCAAAGGATAAGTGTTAAAAACATGATACGGGGGTCTCCTATTTGGCTCTTTGGCCGATGGGTACTCCCATTTAACACTACAACCCGATACTCTCAATACAAACTCAAATTAGATTTTACATTCAACCCCTTTCTTGGTATTTTCATCACCAAGAATACTGCCACTCATAAATGATTCAAACATGGTGTATCATTCATTATCTCTCCTCTAAATGTTACATAGAGGAAGTAGGAACACTCTAGAGGTGGTAATTTGCATATCAACCCTACATTTTGGGTAAATTACAATTTGTACCAAAATTGGTGCACAAGGTACTATCATTATTCAAACAAGTTCAAACTTGGTATTTATGCTTTCCAAAAGCCACCACTTAGCATAAATATCTTTCTTATAATGCTAAAACACTTAGGTCACGTTCAACACGTGACATATTGCAATATAACCCCTCATCTTGGGTAAATTGCTCTTTGGTCCAAAATAAAGGAACATTGCTCAAATGACATTCAATCATGACCAAACTCGGAACATAAGTGTGTCACATGATAACAAAACACTTTATAGGATTATATTAAATTTCTAAGCAACTTACTTAGCCAAAATAAATAGGGTTACCTCATAATCTAGGTCAGGGTCATTACAATGGTGGGGATCAAAATCCTAAAACCAGGGTAATCACATTCACCCCACCTTATACTGATTTTTTTGTCCTCAAATTCAACTAATGTCACAATCATGGTGATATCAAAATGTTCAACTTCATAAAGGTCACCACTTGTAGGTTTCAATTCTATTATAGTTCTTAATGAACTCTAAGTAGTCATCTTAGGTTTTTGAGAAAATAGGGGTACCCAGTCCACCTTATATAGGCCAAAGCATCATTTATCAACTCAATCATAGCATGACGTTCTTTAAATATAACATTTACATCCCCTATGTCCCTAGAGGAAATAGGGTTTATCATACATATGATGTTGAGAACATTATACTCAATGTTTCATCTTTCACCGTACCCATATATATATAAGGTGGTATCATGTATTAACAAAATTTCCACACTCAAACATCATTATTGCGATTTAAGATCAACATCATTCTAGGATTTCATCATTAGAGAAGGGCTTGATTTTTCGTATTTACCTATTAGGATTTCATCCTGTTGTCTGAGAGTTATCCTTAAACATAGAAACATAGATTGAGAAGGATTGAGGTTAAGAACTACATTTTTTGATCATGTAAGATATGATCCAAGGATTTTTTTATCATGATTTCAAATTTATATCTCTCATGCACAATATAGAGGGAAAGAGAATATACTAGGCCAATCTTATCATGATTTTGAACTAGGAAGTTACAATTATGATATAGGAAGGAAATGTAGAATAGGTCAAGCTTATACAAGTGACTCCTCTTATATAAATCATCTATATAGCTCAAGTGAGGCTTCTAGTATCATATATCAAGAAGGAGAAGTGAAGGGAAAACATTTATGAGTATCTTACACATAAGGCATTTCACTCTCAGAACTAGAGTTCATATATCACCTCACTTGCAGCTAATGATGAGATTCTATAATATATGTCACTCAATCTAGGACCTAACTCAATCGAAAGCATTGAATTTCTCATTATGAATCACATACCCATCATTTTTTTACCCAACTCTCACATGTAGGATTGAATCATGCAAAAGGACTCAACTCATCTACTGAGTAGTAACCCACTTAGGACACATCATTTCACATATATCTCATATTTTTCATATATTGTAGGGTAGGTCCTATGACCCTCTCCTTGTGGGTCTCACTCTCTCTAGAGTTCACCACATATCTTGTCCTAACACTATAGGCCATTCTTTATAAAAGAGCTTGAGGCTCATGCATATTCAACATTATTTTAACTTAGCTCATCTTAAGTAAGAAAAGGGAATGTGCTTTCATTATCAAGACTTTGCTTAGAATATTCAAATTTGGATTCATCTCATATACAACTTAAGTCTCTATAAGGAAACTTATACCATTAGAGATCAAACTTAGATAAGATTATACATGCTTATTTCATATATAAGTCAATCATCTACACTAACTATCACATGTCCAATCAGGCTCTAGACATCTAATCTAGATCTACTCTCTCTTCTAAACTGATGTCACTCCCTTTCACTTAGGTTGCATGAACACCTCCTACTCTCCTATGTGAGGAACACATTTTCATATTTACATATACGTAATAACATATTATATAGTTTTTCTTTGAGAAATCAACATTAGTGAAAACTATTGAGGCTCGATCCAATTGGAAAACAAAATCAAATCAGCAAAACTGAGTGTCCCACACACAATAGATAGTCTAGTGCCATGTCACCTAGTGAAATGGTAAACAAGATGTAGACTAGTGTATCTACCCAATACATATGGGATCTATATGGAAAGGGTTTCAGACACTTGTCTAAACCTAGTTCTCGAACATCTAGGTTCTAACCTAGAGGCTAAGTCAAACCTAGTTCCTATAGAACAACTTACTTTGTTTCTAGGGTTTAAAGTAAAAGGTAAAATTTAGTTTTATATTTCATGTTGAGAAATTGTGAGGTGTAGCTATTGTTCATGCTCTGATACCAATTGTAACGTCCCCAGATTCTTCCATCTCGATACTCAGAAGGCCCAAGAGGACAAATCCAAAAATGTTATCTAATTGTTTTAGAGAGCGATGCGGAAGCATTATACGCATACTTGGACAAAAAACCATAAAATACACCACAACATTCTCAACATTCAACATGTATATTTACAACATGAATTGTTACAACTTACATTTATATATTGAAAAGAGAAATTTTACAAGTCAAACATGTATGTTAACTAGGATCTACAAAATAGGTACAACCTGTACAACTTGCTCACTTCCTGTTCTTTTATCCCATACTAGCTCTGAACCTAAAAAATAGGTGAAACAACAAATCAACACAATATGTTGTGTACATGGGTAGAAAGAAACATTTTTTTTGGTCGATAAAAAACTCTGTTGCTAAATTTTGATGCCAAAAATTTGGGTACAAGAGAACTAGCGCCCCCATTAAAACCAATATGAGTAAATACCCCAACAACAAAAGAATCAAAAACTGAGACAGACTAATCTACTAAGACAAACCTAATAATTGGAAAGAGGGGAAAAAACCCAACCTTTCTAGAACAATCAGACACCCGAAGATACACGAAAAAAACAATTCTAAGCTACACAAGCCAACACTGGCATTTGGCTCAATCACTGAAAGTGTGACGACATGAGAAGCCAAATAGTAACTTCAGAACCACTGGAAACCATAAGAATAGAAGAGATGGTAGCTCTACCCCCTCTTCAGCCCAACCCCTCATGATGTACAGAATGCATTGAGGCGTGATGTTGAGCACCTTGAAGGTGTTCCAATTCAGCTGTTGCAGAGTAACCGAGATGCAGTACATGGTCCTTCCATTAGCTGACCATCGATAACTATCCTTGAGTTAAACACCTACCTTTCCTCCACTGGCATTAGAATCATTCCTTGAAAGTGTGGGATCTAAGTAGGTATCCAACCCCTCTCCATTAGTCGATAACCAACTGATTACTGGGATCCTACACGGTCCAGCTTCACACAGCAACATGGGGGATTCAAGGAGAGGAAGAAGAGCAATCTGCCCCCCTTTGAACCCAACCCCACGTAAGCCACCTGTTTGCATAGTGGCCCCTCCTCGAACACCTAGAGGGCATTGAAACTCATGGATCTAGAGGAGCACACACAACATGGGAGAGATTGGAATCTGCCTCGTTTAAGTCCATTAGGATCATGCTTGCTATTGCAGCTTATCATGACTATGAGATTTGGTAGATGGATGTTAAAACTGCATTCCTTAATGGGAATCTTATTGAGGATGTGTACATGGAACACCTTGAGAGTTTTATAAATCCATGGAGGAACCCAGTGTCATAGACTAGTGGGAAAGAACCACTTACGAGCAGCAAGAAACGACCCAGGACACCCTGCGAGGTACACTTAACTTGAGGGCACTTATCATTCCTCAACCTTCCATCACCATCGCCCAAACTGAAGAAGAAGGCCTGGCAACATGGTATGCTGGTGGAGAGAACATGCCACCGGAATGCCTAGCAGGGCTCTGCCGCCATCTCCGCCACCGGGGAAGTTGTGGGACGATGTCGTTGTTTGCCTTTGCCCTGGATAGCTCCAGAAATTGGCTCGGGGAAGTAGGATCGTAGGTATCCGACGAGGGGATTGAGGAACCCCTCATCTTCACCTGGACAGAGCAGCAACACAGAGAAGCAGACCTAGGGTACGACTCCTCTCCACCCATCACTCTTGAACGAGGTGGAGTCGACTAGGTCAAAAATGCTGCTTCACGCCCTAGATCAACCTCCGACGCAGTGCATCCCATCGCCTCCACAACCCAACCGTGAGGTGACCCAAAGACATCGACTGGGAGCACCGCTAGTTCTCCATCTCTAGGATCTCTACTGTTCAAGCTAGGACCAAAGCCGATGGGGCCAGGGGGAGGAAAGCAGTGAGGCGCCACTTCCTCCCCCCAGCGATAGCTGTCAGAAGGGTTCTAGAAAGATACATATATTTATGGTTTTCATAATTGAAAAAAAAGCAAAAATAAAGAAAGAAGATCATAGAAAACATTTCTTGATTAAGAGAAATTGCCATTTTTGTCATTCTTATAGATGAATTACATTATCAATGTGGACTAGTACAAAAACATACATATTGAGCCCACCCCCATATACTAAGTACTCTAGGGAAACTCCCCATACACCGTGTGCTCTAGGGAGGTGTACTAGTCAACATTAATCCATTACAACATAAGGGGGATAATGAACACCTTAAATAACTACAAAACATCTACTCATCATTTATGTTTTCAAGTGATAAAACATCGAGTACTATATAGTGCTACTACATCTAATATTTGCAATTAGAAGAGAGCATACATACATGTCATGATTGCAACTAAGAAAACCATAGTCATATACTTAAATAAAACCCACACACCTGAGTTTAGAGATTCTTATCTTGTCATTGATCATTAGATATCTGGTCAACACCTGATTAATAATAATTAATCATCATTCAAATAAGGTTCACCATTATTAATGGTAATTTAGGTCCAAATTAGGGTTTATCCAAATTAGGTTCAACTATGAATTTTGAGAAAATAAAACATCTTCTTTAGGGTAAGTTGTAAAAACAAGATTCTTTGATAATTTGTTAGTAAATTCAATTTTAATATTAAAATAATCCATTTAAATTTATTTAAAATCTTTTATATATTGAAAATATAATTGCGGTACTTTTTGCCAAATTTTAATTTGGTGGGTAAACACACGAGCAAGGAGCTGGGTGGTAAGCAAGTTTCTTAAGGAGGCAAGAATGTAGTTGGGTTGAAAGTAGGTAGCTTGAGCAAACATGCTAATTGGTAAAGCAAGAAGCTTAGTGTCATTCTCCTCTTTCAAACACCTAGCACATTGTAATGTTTGACACATATCCTACCATGTGTCAACTAATCTTTGATATATATATTCAAATGACACATATGCATCCATTGTGTCATATAATCATGAATTATCTCTCTTTATGGGAAACATAGACATCCATGTGTCACTAAACCTACACATTAAGTCTATTTTGATGACACACATATACCCAAGTGTCATCCATATGCATCTTGTAATTAGGACCAAGCTACCCTCCCACATCCCTATAAATAGAAGCCAACTCCACTCAACTTAATTCATATTCAAAAGATCAAGTTCTTCCATGAAAGAAAACGTCCTACTTGCTTCTTTTTATTCTTAAAAAAAAATTAACCCACTTTTTCTCTTTAGAAACCATAAACCTTTCCCTCTTCCACCACTATAAAGAAGTTCTGTTTGGAGAAGATGTTGAATAGGAGAGTTACTCTAGAAACATAGTCTATCACCTCCTAATGTTTGTGTCACGGAACCATTCTTACCCCAATCCCAATCCTACTACCTAAACAGTAGTAAAAGGATTGAAGCGCCCATCCCTGAGTGGTCTGATAGGATCTAACACACTGCCATATACAATAAGAAATAATAACTCAAAAAGTGGATACTTAAAGAACAAACTAACCCAATATGGATATTTTTGCAATATATCCTTGTCATCAGAGTATATGAGTATGGAAGCAATATAGTCAAGATTCCAAAGTTTGCCTAAAATCAAGAAAATCAAGACACAAAGTCAATGCAATTGCATGGTACACTATATAAAAACAAGTGAAATGGTTTACAAAAAAATTAGTGTACTTGACAGGACTTAAATTTCAAAAGTATAACGAGCAATTTGCAAAAACCAAAATTATTCAACACGTTTTTCAAACGATTCAATTTTTATTATGAGTTCCCATTATGTTTTAATTTGAGAAGCATGCTTATATATTTTGTGTGACTTAATCACCCCAACGCGATGGGGTAGGCCACTGGGATCCTTCTCTCCATATCAGGTAGGAGGCCAATGTACAAGTCCACCTCCAAATAAGGGGTTGCTTGCACTCAATATCAACATTATCAACATTACCAATATAATCATCATCATCATTGTGGCATACAACTCAAGAAAACATAATTAACTAATGCAGAAGCGTTCACTAAGCAGCGGATTACCAAAAATCACTAAAAATTAAAACCTTTTTATCAAGAGATCCATCAAAGGAAAACTTTCTCACATAGAACCAAAGTAACACATTTACATTCTATTTTTCAAAAGTACATAACTTGTATCATCTCTTCTTGTGAATTACAAGCATTAACTGTCCTGTCAAGCTAAACACAGGTAGTATAAAATATCGAGGCACTAAGCCAAAATCTCAAAAGCACTAACTACTACTCCGAGGACCTGATAGTACATACATGACACATAGGACTCTATCTACATTTATACAAGGTACAACATCCAGTGTCTCCACCTGAGACTTCACTGATGTCCATGCTGCTATTGCTGTTGTCCTTCACCTACTGAAGGGTTTCTACCTCCTCATCCGCGTCCACCTAAAAATATGATTCCCACGGGGGGTGAGACAATTGTAAATTGCCCCAGTGAGAGATATAACTCTCTGCCAGTAACATTATTATTGCAGCTCAAGAAGATAAATATGAATAGAGAAATCATATTTATTTAGCAGTAGATATTTTAATGTATAACAGATTAGAACATTGTTCTTATCAAAAGCATTGCAACTATAACCTGTTAGAACAATATGTTATTTATCCTTGAAGGAAAATGAAGAACATGTATACATTTATTCACTACAGAATCATTATCACAACATTAACTCTCTTCAGGCTTAGATCATATATCTAATGCCTGGCATTGTCATTGTGGAGTCATGGCCTGTAGCCATACTCTTTTCCACAAGGTATTGGGATCTTAATCCCTTAACTCACCAAGTACAATTCCACTTCTTAGCATGTTCATCACCATCATTACAACATCTGGGTATTTAAACTCATAACTCACTATAGGATACTTATTACCACTTATTAGGTAACTTAATACCTTCAGATCATCTGACTAAGGATATCATGATTCTTGCTACATAAGGTGTTGCACATAGTATCCAAAGTTCAATGATTCTTACTACACAAAGCATATGAAGGCTTATAAAGCCTATAAAACATTCTTAATAACAAAGCATCATAGACCATACCTGGCTATGCTCATCTTCTCAACATATCTGCATGATTAGTAATCATGATACCATTTCATATTAGTACCATGCAATGCAAGGGTTATCTTATTCATTCATAACCCATTAGTTTGTATTTGAGCTTCACATAGGATTACTCTACATTATATCTTCACATAGCATCACCCTATATTAAGGTTTTACATAGCATTACCTTGCATTAGGGTTCACATATCATTCATTTGTATTAGGGTTTCACATAACATTACCCTGTATTAGGGTTCACATAGCATATTCCATACATTTATGGATTTCACATAGTATTACTCTTCAATAGAATTTCATATAATCATTCTTCTATATCAGGGTTTCACCTAGTATTATGTGAAATTAGGATTTCACAACACATCACCCAGTGATAGAACTTCACATAGAATTAGTAGCACAACCCTATATTAGGGTTTCACACATAACATTACTCTAATTAGGGTTTCACACATAGCATTGCTCTAATTAGGGTTTCACACATAGAATTACTTTAATTAGGGTTTCACACATAGCATTGCTCTAATTAGGGTTTCACACATAGCATTACTCTAATTAGGGGTTCACACATAGCATTGCTTTAATTAGGGTTTCACACATAACATTACTCTAATTAGGGTTTCACACATATCATTGCTCTAATTAGGGTTTCACACATAGCATTGGGCCTTCAATTACATGAGATATTCAAATGGATTAACCATGTTGATCTTCACAAAGTTAATTACTTAGGCCTTCAATGATCTTGGTTCTCATACATCAATTGGTTGAAAACCATTTGAACAAGTTATACTTGAAATCGATTAGACAAAGAAGGTATTGAACCCATTTGCACTTTGGGTCTCCAAAAAGTTTGGGATCATTTGGTCCCAAATGGTCTTGAGACCGTTTGTTCCCAAACCACCTCAAAACTGCATGGACCAAATATGGTCTCAATCGATCAAATCAATTTAGGGTTCTCAATGTTGATTCCTTCAATCATTGAATTCATGTACCCAATCATCAATTGGACCTATTATCATACTTCAATTGAGTTAAATAGGTCAACCTACAACTGATTTAGCCCTCAATTGACCCTCAATTAGTCATCAACTAGGGTTTGAATCAATTGAATTAGGGTTTGGAATCAATGATCCTTCAACATTAATCAATGCAAGATTAGTTACTTTGAAACCTTTGAACCATCATCCAAATTGAACATGACCTACCCCAAACGGTCTTGAGGTCGTTTGGATGACCTAAAAACAGTCTTGATACCGTTTTCCCATCATATCATCAAAATCCAAGTCAACCAATTAAGGTTTGCATCATTGGATTGATCGCCAAATCAGCAATTGATTACACTTTAACTTAGTAACATTGGATCATCAATTGCTTAACCAAACTCACCCCTAGACCTACAAACGGTCTTGGGTGACCTCCAAACGGTCTTGAGACCATTTGTATGAGCTCCAAATGGTCTTGAGACCGTTTGGCTCATCCAACCCTTGGATTCTAGTGAAATTTCATCAAGGTTTGGCCTATTAAGTCGATCAACAAATCAGCAATTGATTGCTTTGTAACTTGGTAACTTTGGTCCTTAAAATAGGCAACCATACTTAACCCTAGTCCTAAAAACGGTCTTGGGTGATCCCCAAACGGTTTTGAAACCGTTTGGATCAATCAACCCAAAACGTTAACTCATTTCAATGTAAAATCAGCACTTAGCCGATTAGGGTTAACACCATATCTTTTGTCCTTCAAACACTTAACCATATCCAACCCTAGACCTCCAAACGGTCTTGGGTGACCCCCAAACGGTCTTGAGACCGTTTGGGTGATCCCAAAACGGTTTTGAAACCGTTTGGGCTTATCAACCCAAAAAGTCACATCAATCAAGTTGAAATTCAGCACTTAATCCAATTAGGGTTTGCCTAATTGATTAGCCTTCAACTCACGATTCATTTGGAATTAACCCATAAAATTTGGTAGTTTATCACCCAACATAATTATGAACAGGAATATCAAACAGTCAACCCTTGTTCAACCCTCTCAAACGGTTTTGAAACCGTTTTCCCAAAAAGTCAGATTAATCAAGTTGAAAATCAGCACTTAATCCAATTAGGGTTTGCCTAACTGATTGGCCTTCAAATCACGATTCCTTTGGAATTAATACATAAAATTTGGTGAGTTATTAACCAACATAATTAGGAACAGGAATATCAAACGGTCAACCCTTGGTCAACTCCCCCAAACGGTTTTGAAACCATTTGGTGAAACCGTTTGCTTCTAAACGGTTTTGAAATAGTTTGCTCCCAAACGGTTTGGGAACCCGTTTGAGCAACTCAATGAAACCGTTTGGCTTTGATATTTGGTGAGGTTCTTGCTTATGATGATGTCATCATCATCAAGATCTAAACCCACAAAATATACTGTGATTTCCATGGAGATTGCATCAATCAACCAAACTCAATTCCGGAAATATAGAAATGATCACCAATTGATAAGGAATTGATTGCAATAATAAAATTAAGGGTTCAAGTTATAAAAACCACCTCCAATTGAGCTCCAAAGCTACAAGTTGATGGCAAAAATGGTGGATGAATCTCCCTTCACTATTCCAAGGCTCTTCCTCAAGCTTTGAGTGAAAAGAATTGGTTAGAATTGAAGAGGGGATCGAGTTATGAAGAATTCATACATTGATTTTCGATTTTCACCATGGATTCAAGGTGAAAGGAGGTCAAGAACCTTACCAACAGGTTGGGGGTTGTCCTCCTGCTCCTCGACAGCTCCTTGGTCGTTTTCAAAGCAAGGGGAAAGAAAGGAATCCGAAAAAGCCTTTGTTTTGGCTTGGAAAAGGTACTTTTATAAGAAAAAATGATGAGAGAGAAAATCTCTTATAAAAGTCTATTAATCCCAAAATTGTTGCCAAAACTCCCCCCTTGTTTTCTTTCATGCAAAGGAATCTCTATCCCACCGAGCTCCCTTCCATTATCCAAGAATTAAGGGAAAAAAATTAAGCACCTTAACCCTTATAATAAGAATATCCATATGTGAGTGGAAATTCTTTTCCTTATAATAATGGTGAGTGGAATTTCACCTCCTTAGGATATGCTCGTGCCTTTGCAAGGCCTTAGGCTCATCCAAACACATATGAATACAACCATTTTAACTTTGGTTGAAGGCCCTTTAATTAATACATTCATTTTTGCCCTAAGTTGAATTAGGGTTTCACTTAGGATTAAATCTTGATTATTTTAATATCAAGATTCTCTCTCCTCCAACTTAATTCAAATGAGGCGCCCCTCTCATTTTATTTGCTATTCATGATGCAAAGAAACATTAGGGACCTTATTGAAGTGGTAGTTTGCATGTTGAACCCTAGGTTTTGGGTAAATTGCACATTACACCAAAACTAGGTTTTAATGCACAAGGATTGCTTTACAAGCTTAATCTTAGTGCCCAAGCTTGTGAAAACCATACCACTTCATCATATTCATTCTTATGATGTCTCCACATCATAGGAACATCTTATCATGCAACATTTACAATTTAACCCCTCAACTTGGGTAATTTGCACTTTAGTCCAAAATAAGCAAACATTGCCTCAACATTGTTCAAACAGGACCAAAATTGAAATATAAGTTTCTCATGAGCCCTAATTACTTTTCCAAAGATAACATTAAGCATCTACTCAACCTTATTAGGAAAAACATCTAGGGTTAGAATATAACCCAGGTCAGGGATGTTACAAATTATCCCCCCTATAAGGATTTTTTCCTCGAAATCACTGAGAAAGTTCACTAAGTAATTTGTTTTGAAAATATCCATGGATCATGTTCACTAAGTGTGTTGAAAATTTCCACAGAGAAAGTTCACTAAGTATGTTGAAAATATCCACGGAGCAAGTTCACTAAGTATGTTGAAAATATCCACGGAGCAAGTTCACTAAGTATGTTGAAAATATCCACGGAGCAAGTTCACTAAGTATGTTGAAAATATCCACGGAGCAATTTCACTAAGTATGTTGAAAATATCCACGGAGCAAGTTCACTAAGTATGTTGAAAATATCCACAGAGCAAGTTCACTAAGTATGTTGAAAATATCCACGGAGCAAGTTCACTAAGTATGTTGAAAATATCCACGGAGCAAGTTCACTAAGTATGTTGAAAATATCCACGGAGCAAGTTCACTAAGTATGTTGAAAATATCCACGGAGCAAGTTCACTAAGTATGTTGAAAATATCCATGGAGCAAGTTCACTAAGTATGTTGAAAATATCCACGGAGCAAGTTCACTAAGTATGTTGAAAATATCCACGGAGCAAGTTCACTAAGTATGTTGAAAATGTCCACGGAGCAAGTTCACTAAGTATGTTGAAAATATCCACAGAGCAAGTTCACTAAGTATGTTGAAAATATCCACGGAGCAAGTTCACTAAGTATGTTGAAAATATCCACGGAGCAAGTTCACTAAGTATGTTGAAAATATCCACGGAGCAAGTTCACTAAGTATGTTGAAAATATCCACGGAGCAAGTTCACTAAGTATGTTGAAAATATCCACGGAGCAAGTTCACTAAGTATGTTGAAAATATCCACGGAGCAAGTTCACTAAGTATGTTGAAAATATCCACGGAGCAAGTTCACTAAGTAATTTGTTTTGAAAATATCCACTAAGCTCTTCCTATTTAATTCCATTATACTCTCTAGATTGTTTCAGAATGACTACTTGATCAGAGTAATAAAAAGGTAATAATCTAAGAGTTTCATACTTGCCTTATCTACAATAATCATATACCTGGCCAGGGTATACAAGTATTGAGATTAGGTAGTATGCACTTTATTTGCTATCATATTCTTCACTTTTCATATCATTATACACACAGGATTTTCCATTCTTGACTTTTCTTCAGGCATCATTTCTATATCTCATCTTTCAACACACATATAAGGGAGATTATAAAACATTTGAAGGAACACTGAGTAAGATATAAGTTCTTATCTCCCTTGTGTCCTTATAGGACTAGTCAAGGTAATTCTAAATTACTAATTTCATATCTTTAACACATATAATCATGATATGAAGTATCAGATTGAATATATTTCATCTAAGTATTACCCCTCAAGGTCACCTACCACATTAGGTTGATTTCATCACATAGTGTTCAGTTATCTCATGTTGCTTCTTTTGCCTTCTCTTAATGACTACTGTCCAGGTGAACTAGGCATTTATTGCACTGGTGACACCAAAAACTTTGGCTTTTCAGAATATTTAGGAAAATGTCTCTAGAATTGTAGAGACCTTACCTTAATTCATAGCTTATGGCCCCTCCTTGGGCACTATCATCACAGATGTACTGTTTGTCCAGACTTATGGCAGAGTCTACTTTCTTGCCATTTATTAATCTTTCCCACATTTCCACTGCTCTAACATGACCATGTCACTCAGGAATCCTTTCAAAGCCCAAAGTTTATGCATTAAAGACTGGTAATTTAGGTTGTAATACTAGTATCCAGTCTTCTATATGCATTACTGTTGTCCTATCCTGCCCTTCAAGAGCATAACATAGGATTCTCAATCCTGATTAGGTCAAGGTGGAAATTCTCAGGCACTTGTTCTCCTCTTGCCTAGTCCCATGCACCCTCTCCTGGTGCAACAACATTTCCCTTAGCAATGTGTTCCTCATGTTATCCAGTCATTTTCAAGTTCTTCTTCTCCTATGAGAGCAGAAGATACTATCAGATAAACTGGAAGACACTTAGAACAGACTCTACAACCTTAGTCCTATGTCTCTGTAGACTCAGCGAACCTAGAGCTCTGATACCACTTAATTGTGGCATACAACTCAAGAAAACATAATTAACTAATGCGGAAGCGTTCACTAAGCAGCGGATTACCAAAAATCACTTAAAATTAAAACCTTTTTATCAAGAGATCCATCAAAGGAAAACTTTCTCACATAGAACCAAAGTAACACATTTACATTCTATTTTTCAAAAGTACATAACTTGTATCATCTCTTCCTGTGAATTACAAGAATTAACTATCCTGTCAAGCTAAACACAGGTAGTATAAAATCTCGAGGCACTGAGCCAAAATCTCGAAAGCACTAACTACTACTCCGAGGACTTGAGAGTACAGAGACGACACATAGGAATCTATCTACATTAATACAAGGTACAACATCTAGTGTCTCCACCTGAGACTTCACTGATGTCCATGCTGCTGTTGCTACTGTCCTTCACCTACTGAAGGGTTTCTGCCTCCTCATCCGCGTCCACCTAAAAATGAGATTCCCACGGGGGTGAGACAATTGTAAATTACCCCAATGAGAGATATAATTCCCTGCCAGTAACATTAATATTGCAGCTCAAGAAGATAAATATGAATAGAGAAATCATATTTATTTGGCAGCAAATATTTTAATGTCTAACAGATTAGAACATTCTTCTTATCAAAAGCATTACAGCTATAACCTGTTAGAACAATATGTCATTTATCCTTTAAGGAAAATGAAGAACATGTATACATTTATTCACTACAGAATCATTATCACAACATTAACTCTCTTCAGGCTTAGATCATATATCTAATGCCTGGCATTGTCATTGTGGAGTCATGGCATGTAGCCATACTATTTTCCACAAGGTATTGGGATATTAATCCCTTAACTCACCAAGTACAATTCCACTTCTTAGCATGTTCATCACCATCATTACAACATATGGGTATTTAAACCCATAACTCACTATAGGATACTTATTACCACTTATTAGGTAACTTAATACCTTCAGATCATCTGACTAAGGATATCATGATTCTTGCTACATAAGGTATTGCACATAGTATCCAAAGTTCAATGATTCTTACTACACAAAGCATATGAAGGCTTATAAAGCCTATAAAACATTCTTAATAACAAAGCATCATAGCCCATACCTGGCTATGCTCATCTTCTCAACATATCTGCATGATTAGTAATCATGATACCATTTCATATTAGTACCATGCAATTTAAGGGTTATCTTATTCATTCATAACCCATTAGTTTGTATTTGAGCTTCACATAGGATTACTCTACATTAGATCTTCACATAGAATCACCCAATATTAAGGTTTTACATAGCATTACCCTGCATTAGGGTTCACATATCATTCATTTGTATTAGGTCTTCACATAGCATTACCCTGTATTAGGGTTCACATAGCATATTCCATACATTTATGGATTTCACATAGTATTACTCTTCAATAGAGTTTCATATAATCATTCTTCTATATCAGGGTTTCACCTAGTATTATGTGAAATTATGATTTCACAACACATCACCCAGTGATAGAACTTCACATAGAATTAGTAGCACAACCCTATATTAGGGTTTCACACATAGCATTACTCTAATTAGGGTTTCACACATAGCATTGCTCTAATTAGGGTTTCACACATAGAATTACTCTAATTAGGGTTTCACACATAGCATTACTCTAATTAGGCTTTCACACATAGAATTGCTCTAATTAGGGTTTCACACATAACATTACTCTAATTAGGGTTTCACACATAACATTGCTCTAATTAGGGTTTCACACATAGCATTACTCTAATTAGGGTTTCACACATAGCATTGCTCTAATTAGGGTTTCACACATAGCGTTGGGCCTTCAATTACATGAGATATTCAAATGGATTAACCATGTTAATCTTCACAAAGTTAATTACTTAGGCCTTCAATGATCTTGGTTCTCATACATCAATTGGTTGAAAACCATTTGAATAAGTTATACTTGAAATCGATTAGACAAAGAAGGTATTGAACCCGTTTGCACTTTGGGTCTCCAAACAGTTTGGGATCATTTGGTCCCAAACGGTCTTGAGACCATTTGGTCCCAAACCTCCTCAAAATTGCATGGACCAAATATGGTCTCAACCGATCAAATCAATTTAGGGTTCTCAATGTTGATTCCTTCAATCATTGAATTCATGTACCCAATAATCAATTGGACCTATCATCATACTTCAATTGAGTTAAATAGGTCAACCTACAACTGAATTAGCCCTCAATTGACCCTCAATTAGTCATCAACTAGGGTTTGAATCAATTGAATTAGGGTTTGGAATCAATGATCCTTCAACATTAATCAATGCAAGATTAGTTACTTTGAAACCTTTGAACCATCATCCAAATTGAACATGACCTGACCCCAAACGGTATTTAGGTCATTTGGATGACCTCCAAACGGTCTTGAGACCGTTTTCCCATCATATGATCAAAATCCAAGTCAACCAATTAAGGTTTGGATCATTGGATTGATCACCAAATCAGCAATTGATTACACTTTAACTTAGTAACATTGGATCATCAATTGCTTAACCACACTCACCCCTAGACCTCCAAATGGTCTTGGGTGACCTCCAAACGGTCTTGAGACAGTTTGGATGAGCTCCAAACTGTCTTGAGACCGTTTGGATCATCCAACCCTTGGATTGTAGTGAAATTTCATCAAGGTTTGGCCTATTGAGTTGATCAACAAATCAACAATTGATTGCTTTGTCACTTGGTAACTTTGGTCCTTCAAATAGGCAACCATACTTAACCCTAGACCTCCAAACGGTCTTGGGTGATCCCCAAACGGTCTTGAGACCGTTTGGGCGATTCCCAAACGGTTTTGAAACCGTTTGGATCAATCAACCCAAAACGTCAACTCATTTCAATACAAAATCAGCACTTAGCCGATTAGGGTTAACACCATATCTTTTGTCCTTCAAAAACTTAACCATATCCAACCCTAGACCTCCAAACGGTCTTGGGTGACCCCAAAACGGTCTTGAGACCGTTTGGGTGATCCCCAAATGGTTTTGAAACTGTTTCGGCTAATCAACCCAAAAAGTCACGTCAATCAAGTTGAAAATCAACACTTCATCCAATTAGGGTTTGCCTAATTGATTAGCCTTCAACTCACGATTCCTTTGGAATGAATCCATAAAATTGGGTATTTTATCACCCAACATAAATAGGAACAGGAATCGCAAACATTCAACCCTTGGTCAACCCTCTCAAATGGTTTTGAAACCGTTTGCCCAAAAAGTCATATTAATCAAGTTGAAAATCAGCACTTAATCCAATTAGGGTTTTCCTAATTGATTGGCCTTCAACTGACGATTCCTTTGGAATTAATCCATAAAATTTGGTGAGTTATTAACCAACATAATCAGGAACAGGAATCTCAAATGGTCAACCCTTTGTCAACTCCCCCAAATGGTTTTGAAACCATTTGGTGAAACCGTTTGTTTCTAAACGATTTTGAAATCGTTTGCTCCCAAACGGTTTGGGAACCCGTTTGAGAAACTCAATGAAACCGTATGGCTTTGATATTTGGTGAGGTGCTTTCTTATGATGATGTAATCATCATCAAGATCTAAACCCACGAAATCTTCTGTGATTTCCATGGAGATTGCATCAATCAACCAAACTCAATTCTGGAAATATAGATATGATCACCAATTGATAAGGAATTGATTGCAATAATAAAATTAAGGGTTCAAGTTATAAAACCCACCACCAATTGAGCTCAAAAGCTCCACGTTCACGTCAAAAATGGTGGATGAAGATCCCTTCACTATTCCAAGGCTCTTCCTCAAGCTTTGAGTGAAAAGAATTGGTTAGAATTGAAGAGGGGATCGAGTTATGAAGAATTCATACATTGATTTTCGATTTTCACCATGGATTCAAGGTGAAAGGAGGTCAAGAACCTTAGAAACAGGTTGGGGGTCGTCCTCCTGCTCCTCCACAGCTCCTTGGTCGTTTTACAAGCAAGGGGAAAGAAAGGAATCCGAAAAAGCCTTTGTTTTGGCTTGGAAAAGGTACTTTTATAAGAAAAAATGATGAGAGAGAAAATCTCTTATAAAAGTCTATTAATCCAAACATTGTTGCCACAACTCCCCCTTGGTTTCTTTCATGCAAAGGCATCTCTATCCCACCGATATCCCTTACATTATCCAAGAATTAAGGGAAAATAAATTAAGCACCTTAACCCTTATAATAAGAATATCCATATGTGAGTGGAAATTCTTTTCCTTATAATAATGGTGAGTGGAATTTCACCTCCTTAGGATATTCTCGTGCCTTTGCAAGGACTTAGGATCATCCAAACACATATGAATCCAACCATTTTAACTTTGGTTGAAGGCCCTTTAATTAATACATTCATTTTTGCCCTAAATTGAATTAGGGTTTCACTTAGGATTAAAACTTGATTATTTTAATATCAAGATTCTCTCTCCTCCAACTTAATTCAAATGAGGCGCCCCTATCATTTTATTTGCTATTCATGATGCAAAGAAACATTAGGGACCTTATTGAAGTGGTAGTTTGCATGTTGAACCCTAGGTTTTTGGTAAATTGCACATTACACCAAAACTGGGTTTTAATGCACAAGGATTTCTTTACAAGCTTAATCTTAGTGCCCAAGCTTGTGAAAACCATACCACTTCATCATATTCATTCTTATGATGTCTCCAAATCATAGGAACATCTTATCATGCAACATTTGCAATTTAACCCCTCAACTTGGGTAATTTGCACTGTAGTCCAAAACAAGCAAACATTGCTTCCACATTGTTCAAACATGACCAAAATTGAAACATAAGTTTCTCATGAGCCCTAATTACTTTTCCCAAGATAAGATTAAGAATCTACTCAACCTTATTAGGTAAAACATCTAGGTTTAGAATATAACCCAGGTCAGGGATGTTACAATCATCATCATCAGTATACAGATAGTCATAATGGGCATGCCATTTATGTTTTCCAGTTTGTCTCAAAATATAATATAAGAAATACAGAATCCTAATAAATAGTGAACAATATCTCAAGAAAGTATATAGCCAAGCACACAATTAATATATACATAAAACATATCTGCATTATAACCAAAGAGGAGGTATAATAACATACATTTCACTGAGGATTTCGAGTATACAATCAATATTTGAATCAATAGGTCAACCCTTCGAGTCAGATCCTAAATCCAAATGTTTGGATCAACGGTCAGGATCATGATATTTGAAGATCATGTTTCAACATTCAAGATTACGATTACATCTTCCTAGGTCAACCTTAGGGTTAGGTCATCCACTCATGATCCATACTATATCAATATGTCTAACATTATTCAAGTGTCAAGAATATTTCAAGTGTGGATGACCTACTTAGGTTTTCTAGGATCATATGTGTAAACCCAAATTTTATGATCATTATCCAAGTCATCATCAAATTTGTAGTTCATCATCATGATACTTAGTATAATTAGAATTCAGATCATTTTGATGGGTCAAAACTATATCAAGGGTTTTGTAAGATTAAGATCAATATCAAGATTACTTATTATTCATAAAGATTATAATCAAGATTGAATCAATTAAATAGATCTAGATCATTAATGATTAATTTTCAAGAGTAGACGATTCAACTAGATTAGATCTAGGTTACAAGATAATCATCAGAGTCCAAATTTAGGGTTTCTAATGATTAAACATCATTGTTGAATCATTAGACAAATTAAATAAACAACAAAACAAGATATAGGGATATTAGTGAGAAACATCTATAATTAGGATTCAAAAGTGTTTTTAATGGGCCCATTGAGTTTTTTTAATCAAAATTGACTATTTACTCAAATTATTTGGAGCTAGGATGCATTTTTTGTGATTTAAATGAGATCTGAGTATTTATTGCTAATTTGAGCAGAGAGGGGAAGAATTACTAGAAAAACGGAAGGCCAAGAAAAAACAATGGCCGTTGGATTCCTTGGTCAGCTTTGATTAGATCGGGATCTTGCGGTTGGGAGGCGGTTCACTCCTGGTCACATGCGTGAGGATGAAAGGATCAAGGAAGGTGTGAGAACCGTCGATCCAGGTCTGGGTCAAGTGTTGACTAAAATCTGAGGGTTGCTGATCATCGTCCCAAATGGAGGAACCTGCTCGTGAGCAGGCTTGCTCTGCGGTGGCGCACTGACCAGAGAAAAGAGGGGAACGTGGGAGAGGGATAGGTGGGAGAGGCGAGGTGTCGATGCGATTCTTGGGAGCAAACTAAATGTAGAGGTGGGGTTTTTATAGTTGTATGGGTGATAGGTTAGGGTTTCGGCTAGCCACATCATCCATGGCGGTGGCCAAGGGAGTTAGAGCTCGTTCAGTCATGGAACTGGTAGATTTGAGGGGAAAAAGGGCTAGTCGAGCACGGAATTGTAAGGCATGGATTTCCATCTAATTTGATTTTCAAATTAGGGTCACTTTGAGGTCAAATGCCTGCTCGGTCTCATAGCTACCTTCCCGTTGAATGAGGGAGGTAGGAGATGGGCCACAGGTCATCCGATTTGGCTGGGATCCATGTGCCTCAGATCTAAGGGTCGGGGTTCATCCCGAAGCAAGCCTTAGATCATGAGGTTGGCCTGGACCGACTCACTAAGAAAAGGAGGGGGAATTCCCTACTTTGCGCTCTATGGCTGAGTCAGTCCGGGCACCTATTGGGTCGGGCCCATCAAACGAGAAAAAGGGGAATAAAGAGGGTATTTAGGGCAAAAAGGGAAGCAAAACTTAGAAAAATCATATAAAATCGTAGGAGTGTCCAAATGACCTAAAATTTGGATCAGTTTGTCATGATAGAGTCTACAACATGTGTAAAAAATTCCAAACAAAATAAGAGTGTATGATCAATAATTTAATCCAAGTATTAAAGGGTATAACAAAGTTGGGGTTTTTTATACATTAATTTTAAGAAATCATAGGAAATGGAAGGAATATCAAATTGCAATGAAATTTGAACCACATGTTCCACATAAAGTATAGAATCTTTTATAAAAGTTTAGGTACCATATGATGAAGTTGATGGACCAATTTACTTCATTGGACAAGGTGACAAATAAATCTAATATACTTGTTGTAATCAAATATATGTCACAAAGTGTATAAGAGTCATATTGATCACCATATTTTGGATTTGAGTATCAATATTGATTATGAAGCCAAGAAAAATAATTTGAGTTCATGAGTGAACATACATGGGTCAAAAGAGTATTTAATTCATTCCTATGCTAAAATCCACTCTGTCACATCCTTTCCTCCTTAAAAAGGAATTTTGTTCCCAAAATTCAAAAATATTTTCAAAATCGGGATTATAAAAAACCTGATCATCTCCTCAAATATTGAGTGCCTTCAACTATATAATAAAAATCATGTCCTCAAAGTTCAAGTAATGCAATCATCATAATTGGAATTCCATGTTGCATATCATAACCAACTTGGTACTAACATCGTTTCATCATCGAACAATTGAGTCTCAAGGTCAATGCATATATTGTTCAAAGTCGTCATATGAGTCACAAATATGGAAAGCATCCTATTGTTCACAAATTTGGAGAGATCATATAGAGTTCTTGAATCAAGTGTACAAGGTGACTTTAAATTCCAATATCTCAGGGTCCTAGCTTCTACATTGGCCTAGGTGGGGTTATACATCCATGATTTGAGATTTCATATTTCTACATTTTGAGACAACATCATACTTTCAATATCATTATTTCGAGCTCAAAATCAATGGGAAGGTCCCACACTAGTCCTAATGAGAGATAAACCCTAAGTAATAAATTGAGAGAGTCAATATAGTCATCATTTCAAAAAAGTTTTAAGATTTGGGATTATGAGAGTCATTATTTATATGTCAATGGTGGTCTCAAGATCCATATCACGTTTTAAAATTTTGTACATCAATATCAAGAGTTGAAGTTTAGACATCAAGATCTTACGTATAAATATTCAAAGTTAGGGTTTTGAATTCCTATTTAGACCTTAGGGGAGATCAATCATCTATATTCAATTTCAAGCAACAATATTAAAGTAATATTTGAGCAACATATCAAGATTTCATTCTCATGGTATCCAAGGTTGATGAATGATCTAGACCTAGGTCTATCTAGGAAGTAAACCAAAAGATATAGTCAACATTTTCATATATCAAACATGGGTTTAACCTATTAGGATTAGGTCAACCAGTCCAAATCGGGTGAAGAGGGATACCTTTCCAAACTCTAAATAAAGAAAATTTAAAGGCAGTCAAAATAGGGATGTGACCTGGGTTAGGGGAGTCATGAGTCAACTACCACCCTAATCTAGCACATTACCAACATTAGTCATTATCCATTGAGCTTATTCAAACAGGGAGAGTATCAATGATCAAATCATATTTTACATGGTCATATGATTAAAATTCAAGACTTAGGGTAATAATGTCAAGATTTTTACAAAGTCGAGTTAATATTTGCATTCCTTTCCTTTCATGATCAAGGTAGTGATATAATTTGGAAAATGAGGATTTCAATTTGGCATTCGAGGAAGTAGATCATAATAGTGCAAAATCTAGGCCCATAATCATCATATAAAAATCGAGATTGCAAAAGGCATAAATAGTCAATAGGAAAAATGCTTTTTGCATCATAGGTCTAACATCATGATGTTGTGATCCCTATGGATTAGATATTTGACGACATGATCCTGGTGTGTATCAAATAGGGAAAAAGTTTACTTAACTATGTTTGAGGTTTAATCAATAATAGGGCATCATGGATTAAATCAAATAGGGACGTTATCTACAATAAGGCATACATCTTTTTTATTTCACCAAAATAAGATTTTTATCATTTACCTCAAACATAGTAAGCATGTAGTCAAGTTTTGGCCAAATTGAGTTTGCATTATATTAGGGTCGTACATGAGTATTCAAGATTCATTGATCAAAATTGAGTTTTTAAATTAAGGTCAGATCATGGTATCAATTTCTTTTTCATAATTTTTTAGTAACATTCATTTTCCCCATGCATATGCTACCCATAATTGAGATATCATGTGGCAAAAGGTCACAAGACAAGGACCACATTAGGAGATGAGAACACTACCTAATCTTCATCTACTAGGGTGGCTTTGGATAGTCCTTAAAGAATTGATGAGATGCTAGAAGACTCTCTAGTGTTTCACAAGAGAACCTTTAGGTCCAGTTTTGGATCAATTGAGGCCAGGTAGAGCGGGGGATCTCAGCCACCCTGAAGACGAATAGGAGAAATTATGCCAGGACCCTGAGCCTAGACACCTCAATTTTCACCATTATGGACTTTAGGTTTCTTGGGTGTAAGAGACTTGAGAAATTAATATCTTAAAGTATATGGGAGTGTGTAAGCTCTGATACCAAATGTCACGGAACCATTCTTACCCCAATCCCAATCCTACTGCCTATATAGTAGTAAAAGGATTGAAGTGCCTGTCCTTGAGTGGTCCGATAGGATCTAACACACATGCATATAAAATAAGAAATAAAAACTCAAAAAACTAGATGCTTAAAGAACAAACTAACCCAATATGGAGATTTTTCCAATATATCCTTGTCATTAGAGTATATGAGTGTGGAAGCGATATAGTCAAGATTCCAAAGTTTGCCTAAAATGAAGAAAATCAAGACATAAAGTCAATGCAATTGCACGGTACACCATATAAAAATAAGTGAAATGGTTTATAACAAAATTAGTGTACTTGGAAGGACTTATATTTAAAAAGTATGATGAGCAATTTGCAAAAACCAAAATTATTCAACAAGTTTTTCTAACAATTTGATTTTTATTATGAGTTCTCATTATGTTGTAATTTGAGAAGCATGCTTATATATTTTGTGTGACTCAATCACCCCAACGTGATGGGGTAGGTCACGGGGCTCCTTCTCTCCATATGAGGTAGGAGGCCAATGTACAATTACACCTCCAAATGAGGGGTTACTTGCACTCAATATCAACATTATCAACATTATCAATATAATCATCATCATCATCATCATCAGTATACGGTAGTCATAATGGGCATGTCATTTATGTTTTCCAATTTGTCTCAAAATATAATATAAGAAATACAGAATCCTAATCAATAGAAAACAATAGCTCAACCAAGTATATAGATAAGAATACAATCAAGAGATACATAAAAAGTATCTTCATTACAACCAAAGAGGAGGTATAATAATTTACCTTTCACTGAGGATTTTGAGTATATAATCAATATCCGAATTAGTAGGTCAACCCTTCGAGTCAGATACTAAATCACAATGTTTGGATCAAGGGTCCGAATCATGATATTTGGAGACCGTGTTTCAATATTCGAGATGAGGGTTACATTTTCCTAGGTCAACCTTCGGTTTAGGTCATCCACTCATGATCCATACTATATCAATATGTCTAACATTATTCAAGTGTCAAGAATATTTCAAGTGTGGATGACCTACTTAGGTTTTCTAGGATCATATGTTTAAACCCTAATTTTATTATCATTATCCAAGTCATCATCAAATTTCTAGTTCATCATCGTGATACTTAGTATAATTGGAATTCAAAATCAGATTGATGGGTCAAAACTATATCAAGGGTTTTGCAAGATTAAGATCAATATCAAGATTACTCATTATTCATAAAGATTATAATCAAGATTGAATAAAGTAAATAGATCTAGATCCTTAATGATTCATTTTCAAGAGTAGATTATTCAACTAGGTTAGATCTAGGTTACAAGATAATCATCAGAGTCCAACTCTTGGGTTTCTAATGATTAAACATCATTATTGAATCATTAAAAAAAATGAAATAAACAAAGGAACAAGATCTAGGGATATCATGGAGAAAAATATATAATTAGGCTTCAAGAGTATTTTTAAGGGGTCCACTGAGTTTTTATGATCAAAATTGACTATTTACTCAAATTATTTGGAGCCTGGATGCATTTTTTGTGATTTAAATGTGATCTGACTATTTATTGCTAATTTGAGTAGTGAGGGGAAGTATAGCCGGAAAAATGAAGGTTGAGAAAAAATGAGGGCCGTTGGATTCCTTGGTCATCCTTGACTAGATCAGGATCTTGCAACTGGGAGGCGGTTCACTCCTGGTCACACGCGTGAGGATGAAAGGAACAAGGGAGGTGCGAGAATTGTCGATCTAGGTCTAGGTCAAGTGTTGACTCAGATCTGAGGGTTGCGGGTCGTCGTCCCAAACAGAGGAACCTGCCTACGAACAGGCTTGCTCCGTGGTGGCGCACTGACTGAAGAAAAGAGGAGAACACTAGCGAGGGATAGGGGGGAGAGGCAAGGTACCGATGAGATTTGTGGGAGCACACCAAATGTAGAGGTGGGGTTTTTATAGTTGTATGGGGGATAGGTTAGGGTTTCAGATAGCCACATCATCCATGGTGGTGGCCAAGGGAGTTAGAGCTTGTTCGGTCATGGAATCGGTAAATTCCAGGGGGAAAAAGGGCTAGTAGAGTGTAGAATTGTGAGGTGTGACTTTCCATCTGATTTGATTTTCAAATTAGGGTCGCTTTGAGGTCAAACACCCTCTTAGTCTCACAGCTACCTTCCCGTTGATTGTGGGAGGTAGGAGATGGGCCACATGACGTTTGATTTGGATGGGATCTGTGTTCCTCAGATCCAAGGGCCGGGGTTCATCCCCAAGCAAGCCCTAGATTGTGAGGTCAGTCTGGACTGACTCATTGAGAAAAGGAGGGGGAATTCCCCAGTTTGCACTCTGTGGTCGAGTCAGGCTGGGTGCCTATTGGGCCGGGCCTAGCAAATGAGAAAAGGGGAATAAATAGGGTATTCAGACCAAAAAGGGAAGCAAAACTTAGAAAACTCATATAAAATCATAGTAGAGTCCAAATGAGCTCAAATTTGGAACAGAGGTTCAAGATAGAGTGTAAAATTTGTGTGAAAAATTACAAATCAAAATAAGCACGTATGATAAATAATTTAATCAAAGTATTAAAGGGTATAACAAAGTTAGGGTTTTCTATACATTAATTTCAAGAAATCATAGGAAATGGTAGGAACGTCAAATTGCAATGAAATTTGAACCACATGTTCCACATAAAGTGTAGAATCTTTTATAAAAGTCTGGGTACCATATGATGAAATTGATGGACTAGTTTACTTCATTGGACAAGGTGACAAATAAATCAAATATGTGGTGTCACAAAGTGTATAAAATTTACATTGATCACCATATTTTGTATTTGAGTATCAATATTGATTATGAAGCCAAGAAAAATAATGTGAGTTCATGACTAAACATACAAGGGTCAAAAGAGTAATTAATTCATTCTTATGCTAAAATCCAATTTGTCACAGTTTGATCACTAAATGTGATTCCTAATTATCATTTTGAAATGCTAATTCTCTCTCCCCTTGATCTCAAGCTATCTCTCTTTTGATAAGAATATATTATAAGCTAAAGTTATATCTGTTGGTATGTATGCCCTGAGAGACAACCATGGGATGATTGGTGGGATACATTAAGATTGATTTGATAAAGATCAAAGGCAAGCCTCCAATTCTTTCTGGTTCATTCATATGAGATAATGATAGAACAGATTGAATGTCTAAAGAATGACAATGCTCAATGACATATGCTTTCAGGTTAAGGACCTGAACGATGAGATCATACAGATGCTAAGAGTTTGTACATTCTTATTATGTCCCTAGTCAGATGTTATTGCGGAAGGTAGATAGACAACAATGACACACAAGAATAGATTGTGGTGTTGGTTGATGACAGAATCTCGTTAGTCATGATATGGAGGTATCAAACCAAACACATAGGTACTTGTTAGAGAACAAGTGTACCGGAAAAACCCACCGTGAGTTTGATACATGGAGCCATGACATGGTAGTCACAGTCAGTTCTCACAGTGATGGTGGTGAGTGTGATTCTTTGACCTGAAATCAATACACTCAACACATGTCATTGGGTACACTTTGATATCATCAAATGTAGTCCTGAAACATGGGTTGTTATAAAGGTGATGATTGGGTGGCTTTGACACATGGGGCTTTTGAGGGGTGAGTGATAGATATGGGATTTGTCCCTCCTGAGGGAGTTTGATATCCATGGCCATTTGATGAGTAGGATTGAGATAGGCATGCACGCATGTGTGAATCAGTATGTGATATTAATGTCATACATATCTCCTCCAATCTACTCTGAGATCAAGAAAGTGAATGAACATTGACAGGATGACTGTTCCATGCCTAGAGTTCATTCAGGATATTAGTAACAAAGGAATTATACATTCACTATAACACCATTCACGGATTGTAGGATTGAAAGTTGTTCTCCAACTTTCCTTTTCACTTGGGTAGCACTGATGTGTGACTAGGCACCGCTCTTTGCTTGTGAAGTCATAAGTGTTATGGACTTTCACTGTCAATGTGAAATGGAGCTATAGGGTCACACACATAGGATTTAACCTAGAAGAGGAGTTTATCCACAAATGATGTTTAGATTGATTACTAAATGAGTTTAGTAGTTCAATTAAACACTCAATTAATTGATAGATCAAAATCATAGTGTTCAAGGTGTTGGATCGATTGATTAGAGTATCCGATTGATTGAAACTACAATTGACTAATTTTGCATAGTCTTCTGCCCTAACCGGTCGACTCATGGGATGAACTGATTGGCTCAGGTTGGTGAACCAATCAGCTCAACTGGTGAGACGATCGGCTAATGTGTCATGAAATGATCAACTCAATTGTTGAACCAGTCGATTCGTGGACCAACCGAGATTGTTTGGAAAATCAGAAGACTATTTTGCAAATACAATTTGCTTCACTTGTAAAAATTCGATTTCAACAAGGATTAATATTTGATTAATTGGAAACAAATATGAAAGACAATTTGAGTTGGATCAGGACCACAAACCGATCAGCTCAGAGCACCAGACGATCGACTCAGGTCCCAAACGATCAGCTCAGGGCCCGAAACAATTGTTTCAGGGTGTGAACTGATCGGTTCAGCTGGCACAGATTGGTTGTTTTGTGGAAAATCTCGAACCCTTCTACTCCTGCTTTAATCCCACATTGCCCGAGGTAGAGAACCCTGTCCCATGACCCTCCTATATATAGGGGTATTGGGGGTTTCTTAGCAATAACAACTTAGAACACTAGTTGCTCTGCAAAGTTGTCGTTCTCTCTAGTTGTGGTAACTGAGAGAGCTCGAGCAGGTGATACCTGATAAGGGAGGAACAACAAGGGAAAGACAACTGTACAAAAGTGACTAGTGGTAGGAGAGTGTGTTGGTGAGTAGTACGCTGACAGGAGGGTGCGACTCCTTCCAATTCCTTGTAGGACAAGGAGATCAGAGTTCCAGGTGGTCTGTGTGGACTACTTCAGAGGCGAGAGACTTCTGACACTCAGAGGATAGTTGTTAATCCTGAAAGTCCCGGTGAGACTAGGAGTTGCACAGACACCATCCAAAACTGGAGGTGAAGACCGTGCAAGCCGCAAGGTAACGTCACCGAGCAAGCCTCGGGACAAGGTATGTCTCCACAAACCATCCTTTCTATTGTATAAATGTTGACGCAATTCCTTTATTCTGGGTTTGGGAGAATAATATTTTTGTTTCCGCTACCTTCTCTGTCTCCCCTAAAACCCAACACTATCAAAATACTCTTTAAAATTGACTTTCTCTATCTTTAATCTATTGTAACATCACACTTCAGGGGAAGGTATGGTCCTCACTCCTTGCAATATTTTCTTATCTAAGAATCAATGGAAAGTATGATTATGTATGGTCTTCACTTATTGACATAATCTCTTATATCACCACTAATGAAAAGTAGTGTTTATTATAATTTGTATAGTTAAGTATAATCTTCACTCCTTATCATAATTCCTAATATAAACATCCATGAAAAGTATGGTTTAATATGGTTTAAGATTGTTTAGTGTGGTATTCAATTATTATCATGATCAATGATATCAACATCAATGAAAATCATGATTTTCATGGTTTCACATGTGCTTTCTAGAATAAATAAATGATATACTATTTAACACTATTTTATTAATAAGTTAGATATGAATATCAATGGAATTCCTTTCCATACCCTAAGATTTTACATCAACTCAGGATCCTAGATGATAGTTAAGAATGCCTTTGTACATTCTAGTTTTGTTCTCATTTGATTTCCCTTATTTCTACCTATTATTTGAGTCATGTGATATTGTTGGAAAGTGGAACTCCATCATACATTTGTAAGGTGACTAGAAGCTTGTGTCACTGATGCCTATGGACAATAAAGAGGATAGGTCATTTAATTGGTTCCGTGTTTGCACACAGGAACTACCTAACCTCTTACACGTTCCTGGCCATAGATTTGTCTGATTCAATTCCACAATCCCACAAGTTTACATTTTAGGTGTCATAGTGATGTACTCAACTAATAATTCATTTATTCATGGCTACCTTTTAACCTCATTAACTTTAACTAGCCATCATATTGAGTTGTATATCTTTGATGATGTCCTTTAATGTAACATCCCTGACCTGGGTTATGGCTTAAACCTAGAAGTTTTACCTAAGCAAGTTATCTACAAACTTGTTCTAATCTACTAAAAAGTAATTAAGACTCATTGTGAAGTTTATTTTCAAATATGAGCTTAATTGCAAACTATTTGTGCATTATATTGTAGTCTGAGTGAAAAGTGCAATTTACCCAAGATGAGGGGTTACATTGCAAGATGTCACACGTTGAATGTGCCCTAAGTGTTTTAATATCATAAGAGAAAGAATGATGCTAAGTGGTGGCTTGTGGAAAGCCTAAATTCCATGTATTGAGCTTGTTTAAATAATGTTAGTGCCTTGTGTACCAATTTTGGTACAAATTGTAATTTACCCAAATTATAGGGTTGATATGCAAATTACCACCTCTAGTGTGTCCCTACTCCCTCTATGTATCATTTAGAAGAGATAAAAATAAGGAGACACCATGATTGAACCATCTCTGAGTAGTGGTACTCTTAGTGATGAAATAACAATGGAAGTTGTATAGTTGAAATCCTTGTATAATCTATATCGAGTTGTAGACTTAGAATGGGAGTCCCTATCAGCCAAGGGGCCATAGTGTTGGTATTTATGCCCTGAGAGCCAATCATGGGATGATTGATGGGATACATTAAGATCGATTTGATAAACATCAAAGGCAAGCTTCCAATTCTTTCTGGTTCAGTCATATGAGATAATGATCGAACAGATTGACTGTCTAGAGAATGACAATACTCAATGACGTATGCTTTCAGGTTGAGGACCTGAATGATGAGATCATACATATGCTAAGAGTTTGTACATTCTCATTATGTCCCTAGTCGTATGTCATTGTGGAAGGCAAAAACACAACAATGACACACACGACTAGATTGTGGTTTTGGTTGATGACAGAATCTCATTAGTCATGATATGGAGATATCAAACCAAACACATAGGTACTTATTAGAGAACAAGTGTACCAGACAGACCCACCAAGAGTTTGACACATGGAACCATGACATGGTAGACACAGTCAGTTCTCACAGTGATGGTGGTGAGTGTGATTCTTTGACCTGAAATCACTACTCTTAACACATGTCATTGGGTACACTTTGACATCATCAAACGCAGTCCTGAAACATGGTTTGTTATAAAGGTGATGATTGGGTGGCTTTGACACATGGGGATTTTGAGGGGTGAGTGATAGATATGGGATTTGTCCCTCCTGAGGGAGTTTGATATCCATGGCCACTTGATGAGTAGAATTGAGATAGGCATCCACGCATGTGTTAATCAGTATGTGATATTGATGTAATACATATCTCCTCCAATCTACTCTGAGATCAAGAAAGTGAATGAACGTTGACAGGATGACTATTCCATGCCTTGAGTTCATTTGAGATATTAGTGACAAAGGAATTATACATTCGCTGTAACACCATTCACGGATTGTAGAATTGAAAGTTGTTCTCCAACTTTCTATTTCACTTGGGTAGCACTGATGTGTGACTAGGCACTGCTCTTTGCTTGTGAAGTCATAAGTGTTATGGACTTTCACTGCCAACGTGAAATGGACCTATAGGGTCACACACATAGGATTTAACCTGGAAGATAAGTTTATCCACAAATGATGTTTAGATTGATTACTAAAGGAGTTTAGTATTTCAATTAAACACTCAATCAATTGATAGCTCAGTATCATAGTGTTCAATGTGTTGGACTGATTTATTAGAGTATTAGATTGATTGAAACTGCAATTGACTGATTTACACAGTCTGCTGCTCCAACTGATCGGCTCATAGGGATGAACCGATCGGCTCAGGTTGGTGAACCAGTCGGCTCAGTTTAGTGAGACGATCGGCTCATGTATCATGAAACGATCGACTCAATTGTTGAACTGGTCGATTCGTGGAGCAACCAAGATCGTTTGGAAAGTCAGAAGACTATTTTGCAAATACAATTTGTTTCACTTGTAAAAATTCGATTTGGACAAGGATTAATATTTGATTAGTTGGAAACAAATATGAAAGTTTATTTGAGTTAGACCAGGACCATGAACCGATCGGCTTAGAAGTGAACCGATCGACTCAGGTGTCCCAACCGATCGGTTCAGGTGTGAACCGATCAACTCAGCTCCCCAACCGACCGTTTCATGCTTGAAAGGATCGGTTCATGTGGCGTAGTTGGTTGATTTGTGGAAAATCTTGAATCCTTCTACTTTTGCTTTAATTCCAAATTTCCCGGGGTAGAGAACCCATCCCATGACCCTCATATATATATAGGGGTATTGGGGGCTTTTCAACACAATAACTCAGAACACCAGTTGCTCTGCAAAGTTGTCGTTCTCTCTGGTTGTGGTAACCGAGAGAGCCCGAGCAAGTGCTACCCAATAAGGGAGGCACAACAAGGGAAAGACAACTGCAGAAAGGCAACTGGTTGCAGGAGAGTGTGTCGGTGACTAGTACACCGACAGGAGGGTGTGACTCCTTTTGATTCATTGTGAGACAAGGATATCGGAGTTCTGAGTGGTCCGATGGACTACTTCAAAGGCGGGAGACTTCTACCGCTCAGAGGATAGTTGTCAATCCTGACAGTCCCGGTGAGACCAGGAGCTGCACAGACACCGTCCAAGATGGGAGGTGAAGACTGTGCAAGCTGTGAGGTAACGTCGCCGAGCAAGCCTTGAGACAAGGTATGCCTCTACAAACCAAACTTCCTATTATATAGACGTTGACACAATTCCTTTATTTATGGGTTTGGGAGAAGAAAATGTTTTGTTTCTGCTGCCTTCTCTGTCTCCCCTAAAACCCAACAGTGGCATCAGAGCCACGTCAACTACTCTATACTTTAGGATTATCGATATGATCAATTTTGGTTTGTCGCCTTTATTTATTACATACGATGTGAATAATAATGGCTTTATGCATGTCCAATCCTAAATCCACAAAATCCCAATATACATATATGATATATAATATAAATGCACTCGATATGCGTTGCCCTTAAATGAGTTTTATGGTGGATGTATAGCGTGGTTATGGCCAATAAACCCTATGTATGTGTTCTTTGTTGAATGTGGTTGCTTGCATCTTGGTCTACGCACCGATTCCCTATCTCTTGTTCCTGATGTAATTTGAGATAACTTGAGATTTCTTTCCTATCTTTGCTTCCCCCAAAATGTAACTTGGGGTTTCCCTATTAAAATGTAAAATATGATAGATCTTTTATTTCCTGTTATGTCAAAGAACAGTGGACAACCTAACGATGAATGAGATGATTGGTTCAAGGCATGAAATGATCAGTTGGCATTCCAAACGATCGGTTCAAGGAATGAACTGATCGGTTGATGACCGGTTCATGGAGCGAGACGAACGGGTGGCGGCCATGAGGAGATGCATGACGACCAGGCGAACCAATTAGTTGGAGGAGCCAACTGATCGGCTGGTGGCACCCAGACGACCAGACAGGGCGAGCTGGTCATTCATGTGATGAGTTGATCAACTCGGATGACTATAGCACTTCATCATGGACATGTTGCATGTGATGAAGACCTAGATGACCATGATTCCTCTTAGCTGAGGAATCACATTAGGATGGCCATAATCATCACTTTTATCATTTCACATGTTTTATGTGGGATATAGCATGTATATGATACATACTGTATATTGTGGTGATTGGATATGTATATGTATCTATAAAATCAAATCCCTCATTAAATATTAAAGTTTTAGATTCCTTCCAAATGCGACACATGTGAAAAGCTTGATCGGCCAAGTGTGGGCACACCCTAGCGTGGTGCACTGTCTATCTCGTGGAAGCATGAAGGATGGATATGTGGGTCTGCCCTAGCAGGGTGCATATTCATCATGTTAGCTTTGGGTCGGACTTAACAAGGTGACCTAGATAGGATCTAGCACCTTGAGGCATGGAGGTGATCATGGCAAGGAGTTGCATATGCCATCTTTGAAGAGTTGCATATGATGCAATTGGCAAAAGTTGCCTACCTAGAAGATCTAAGTTGTGGGTGACAACCCTAGTTGGTCCATTACTTAGATGATTTTAGGATCTTGCCCACTATAAGATTGACGCTGTAATCTTCCAAATTGATGGTGAGGGCTATCAATTTGAACAAAAATAGTGGGAGCGATAATTAATTAAAGTCCTAATTATATCATCAACTTTTCAAATCAATCAAATAAGTCAAAATTTAGTTTTGGACTAAATTGCATATATTTCCTTTTGTAGTACAAATGACAACAAACAACAATCACTTTTCATTGCGATCGGTCCTTGAAAAGGACAAGCTAAATGGGACTAACTTCCACGACTTGTTTAGGACATTGAGAATTGTTCTCACTCAAGAGCGAAAGCTCTATGTCCTGGATACTCCAATTCCATAGGAACCTGCTCCTACCGCACCAAAGGCAGAAAGGGATGCTTATAAGAAGCATTCTGATGATGCCATTGATGCAAAGTGCTTGATGTTGTGCTCCATGAACCACGAGTTGCAGAGACAACATGAGAACATGGGTGTCATTGAGATGATTCAACATCTCAAGAACATGTATGAAGATCAAGCACGGAAAGAGAGATATGATGTCTCTAGGGCACTGTTCAAGTGTGTCATGATAGAAGGAGATCCAATTGGTCCTCATACTCTCAAAATGATTGGGTATGTGGAGAACCTGACAAGACTGGGATTTCCCCTGAGCCAAGAGTTGGCTACTGATGTGATACTGCAATCGTTGCCAGAATCCTACAGTCAGATTGTGATGAACTACAACATGAACAACTTTGACAAGCCGTTGATAGAGTTGTTAGGCATGTTGAGGACAACTGAGGGACATATGAAGAAGGACAAGCCTAAGTCTGTGATGATGATTAGCAACAAGAAAGGCAAGTCCAAGCACAAGGGCAAGGGCAAGGCTAAGAAAGGTTCTGATGCTAGCCAACAGCCCAAGTCATCTTCAACACTCAAAGCCAAGGGAGGCGTGACCAAGAGAGGCAATTGCCACCATTGTCAAAAGCCAGGACATTGGAAAAGGAATTGTCCACTCTATCTGGAAGAACTAAAGAAGAAGGAGGCGACATACGTATCCACCTGAAGGTGTCATGAAATAAACTTGTAACAATTTTTAGGTATATGATACCAAGATATAAAGTGTAAAACACCCAATACCTGGGGCAAGTGTTTCTGCCATAGATAGGAGTACTTTAGTTTATTTTCAGCCTTAAAGGCATGTAATAGAGTTATGAACTGCTATTTCATATTTGCCAATAGAAAGAAACACATTATTTTTGCATATTGTATGACAATGATAGCAATTAATAAAGTTTATGTTTCAATCTTTGTGGCAATGCCTTGTTTATCTTGTGGTACTTGGTATGCATAAGATAAAATGATACCTAAAAGTTATTGATAACTCAAACAATCAAATTAACATAAATCATAAGAAATTCATTTCTAGTTTCCATATGATGGATACGTCTAGACTCTTTTGGTTAGAGAACTAGTAAGAGACATGAATCTCTTAGACATGATTAATCAATCTTCACTAATGGTAGTGGGAGAATGATTATCCTATTAGGTATAATACATGTGATGTATTTACATACATATTGGACTTAATGCTAGTACTTCAAATGGTGTTTAGAGAATTACCAATATGAATATCTTGAAGGTTTAAGAATATCATAGATGAAGTACGAATTTCGTAAAGTGATAATTCTTGATGAGATCAATGAATTAAATACTTGAACCAAATGTTGAAGATCCTTATGAGTGATTATGATAGTATATCATATTAAGCTCATGATTAAGGCATGGTGATGTCTAAATCAAATAAGGAGTCATACTCCAAGGAGTTAGAGGATGATTATCAAATAACTAATTTATTCTTAAATAAAGAATACCCCACACTAATAAAGGACATTAAGAATCACAAGGAGTTGTAAGTTCTTATATCCTTGACATATACACCTCGATTATCTATGTGATGAGTTGGTCATATGATGAGTCAACAATCTAGATGATATTGAGGAATCAGATTTTGAGTTATGGTTTATGACCATTACATCCTAAATGACTTCCATGTGAACCATAAGGTATGACCTTGATGGTAGCACCCATTGGGATGAAATCCATAAGTGTGAATGAGTCTTAAACATTAAGACACATGGATTACATTTTGAGAAGGATGATGCTTGATAATTCCAACTTAATGACTAAGAGATTTGGCATACAAATACTAAAACCGCATTCCTATGAGGAATAAAACAAGGACGTGTACGTAACACAACCCATAAGGTTTATGAATCCATTAATGCAAATGAAGTCTATAAGTTACAATGGACTAATCAATGTGATTGATTGAGTACAAGCAACTCAGAGCTGGATATTCACTTTGATGATATAGTCAAAGGTTTTGACTGATATGTCAAAGATAAAGAGAGATTTGTGATTTAGTGGGAGCGTATTCACTTTCCACATGTTGTTGTGAAATGGAAATGTTCTAGAATGGAAATCCAAAGTGGAAATTATCTTTAAGGAAGATAGAGACATTTCCTATGTGATAGGAATCAAGATCTATAGAGATAGTTCTCGAAAACCTCTTGACTTGAAAAGAGAAAGCATACATTGGCAATCAATATTGAAGGGTTCAATATACACAGATTCAGTGGGAGAAAACTTATCCATGTTACATGGAGTTAGTATCCCAAGGCCAAGTGTCCAATTCTTATGAAGAATGGAAACACTAAGAATAGATATGGATCTATCATGTATGTAATCATCCCATTATCTTACATGTATGGACATAACAAGAATAAAATGCATTCATCATCTTGTATGTAGGAAATGACAATATGATGTGCTCATCGTGATAACTCATATGTGGGACATGACGAGTGGATGTCTGTCTAGTTTTAGTAAGGGATACTGGAATACCGTAAGATCTTGAGAAGTACTAGTTCTATGGAAATAAGGAAAGGTTCACTGTAAAGAGTTACACTGATGCGAACTTCCGAAAAGGACATAAAATTAATTGCAAAATATATATGGGATACATAAAAGTGAATGTTTATTGATAAATGGAAATGTTCCAATAAAACCATTTAAAAGGAAAAGACGAATATCTGTGTTTTAGAGAACATTAATGGATACTATATGGATCTGGAAGTTCATAGAGATGAACTTATAGTTATTCCAGTCATTGATGACAAGTTAGGAGCGCTTGGTCATGTAGTGTGGCTAAAGGTTAGAAAAGGAATACTAGATCGCATATTACGACAACTCCATCTAATACGTGTGACGTATAGTGAAGAGATGAGAGACATGCAGTTAATACCGACTTTGGCAAGGTGTTGCCATAACTCACTATGTTAACGCTAGAGCATAGTAACATGTGGGACATGTTTAAAGATCACTATGAATAGGATTCAAGGGTGATTGGCTCGCATAGCAAGTGGGAGTCTGTTGGTATGTATGCCCTGAGAGCCAATCATGGGATGATTGGTGGGATACATTAAGATTGATTTGATAAACATCAAAGGCAAGCTTCCAATTCTTTCTGGTTCAGTCATATGAGATAATGATAGAACAGATTGAATGTCTAGAGAATGCTTTCAGGTTGAGGACCTAAACGATGAGATCATACAGATGCTAAGAGTTTGTACATTCTCATTATGTCCCTAGTCGGATGTCATTGTGGAAGGTAAATATACAACAATGACACACAAGACTAGATTGTGGTGTTGGTTGATGACAAAATCTCATTAGTAATGATATGGAGATATCAAACCAAACACATAGGTACTTGTTAGAGAACAAGTGTACCGGACAGACCTACCATGAGTTTGACACATGGAACCATGACATGGTAGTCACCGTCAGTTCTCACAGTGATGGTGGTGAGTGTGATTCTTTGACCTGAAATCACTACACTCAACACATGTCGTTGGGTACACTTTGACATCATCAAACACAGTCCTAAAACATGGGTTGTTATAAAGGTGATTATTGGGTGGCTTTGACACATGGGGATTTTGAGGGGTGAGTGATAGATATGGGATTTGTCCCTTCTGAGGGAGTTTGATACATATGGACACTTGATGAGTAGGATTGAGATAGGCATGCACACATGTGTGAATCAGTATGTGATATTGATGTCATACATATCTCCTCCAATCTACTCTGATATTAAGAAAGTGAATGAATGTTGACAGGATGACTGTTCTGTTGGATAAATTGGACATTATGATAAATCCCTTTGTTTCGATGATGACAAACATTTCATTCTTATTATTCTAACGAGCTACTTGAGTGTGCAGGATTATGGTGGATGACAAAGCAACTAGGGAAATCACGAGCTTACATATTTACTTTCATGCAATGTAATCACTATTGTAAAAACTTGTACAGTTATATAATGTACAAGTACTTAGATTGCATGTAAATCAAGCGTTAGATCTTCCCTAGCTACACACCATAGTTAGACAAGTCATCCCTTCCAAAAGGATCACATTATGCACACTCATAAACACACTTAGTGGTTTAATTAAAAGATTGAAACAGAGTCAATCTCGGTCGACCACACTCCTCGACCGAGACACTCTCGGTCGACAAACTTCTCGACCGAGATTGACCAAAAGTAGCCGTTAGACACAGCAGTTGACAGTTGCAAATAAACGTTAATCCAGAGAGCCTGTCGGTCGACGAATCCTCGACCGACTGGGCATCTCGGTCGACGAGTCCTCGACCGAGATGGTCTCTGACAGCAACTGCAGAATTAATTAACTAGCCGTTGCTAATGCGCCTAACTTATTCCTAACGGCTAGTTAAGCACTAGGAACCCCCTAGAAGTTGTCTAGAACGTCCTTAAGCATACATAGGTCATTCCTATAAATAGGACATGCCTTAGGTCACCAAAGAACATCCAAGATATACTTGTGCTATACTTGAGCTTGAATACACACTTGCAATCTGTTTTAGAGCAATAGAGCAATTCCTACACTTGCCATTCATTCCTATTGCTCCCATTTCGTGCCCTATAGGCTAGTATCTCCTATCCACTACAATCACATTGTCATACACATTGGTTAGGAGATTTATACGCTTGATATAGGCAAATCAAGCCTTGTGCTTAAAATGATAAGTTGTAATTTCTGTTTTCCTTTCTTGTTCCTGTTTATCTTTTGTACTCTCCTTGCTACTCCTAGGGTTGGAGGCTGCGGATTGGAGAGGGTTGACTTCCCAGGTGGAGAAGGGGACTTCAAGCTACTTCAAGAAGGCTATCGCACGGGAAGCTACTTCAGAAGGCTGGTGCAACGGGAGTTGGTGCATCTACTTCAAGGGAAGGCTGCTTCGAGTTGGGCGATTACTTCTAGGTGAAGGCTGCTTGAAGGGTTTAGGGAAAAGAAATGTATTTTATGTAAAGTCCTTGCGAGGTAATAAAATAATTTCTTTTCAAATCCCGGTTGGGTAAGCAACCGGGTAGTGGACTGACTACCTTAGTATTTGCTAAGGCTAGGAACCACTCTAAACCCTTGTGTCTCCTTGTCCAATCTTTCTCTGTGGTTGCTTGAGTTTAAATTAATTTAAAATTATCATAAAACTCTATTCACCCCCCCCTCTAGAGGTTTTCAATTGGTATCAGAGCAGGCTTCAAGGAGCCCTAACCAGGTCTTGAAGAGATAAAGGGAGGAGGTGACTACAACCACAAGAAAAGGAGCATGGACCAAAGTTCGACTAGTTGCAATTGGTGCTTAGGAACAAAGCACTCTACGTCTAAATGTCCATGGAGGTCAAAGAAAGAAGATGCACATAAAGAGTGTTTCGTTGCTACAATAAGTGAGGAAGAAGAAAAAGAGGTAAGTCTCTTAGATTTATCAAAAGAAGATCTAATTGCTAGTCTAGAAGAAATGCATGAAAAATACATTGAGTGCAAGAAGAAATTGAAGAAATCAAATAAAGTAAATGATGATTTAAATACTAAACTTCTTGCTCTTGAATCTGAAAATGAAGATCTAAAAAGGGCAATTGAAGAAAGTGATCTTAAATTGAAATCAGTAGAAGCTAACTGCAATCTTATTTCTCTTGAAAAGACTAATTTGCAGACTCAAGTAAATGATCTTCAAAAACAACCTATATTGTGCACCCATGTAGACTATGACAATATAGTTAAAGAAATAAATTCTTTATCATCTCATCTAGACCAAGCAAAACTAGATATCAAGAAGAGAATAGATGAGATTGCCAAGTTACAACAACAAGTTCGTAGTTTAAATAACAATGTCATTCTTGATAAAATTCTAGATAATCCTTATCGACAAATTGGAAGGAGTGGACTAGGTTATAAGCCTAAAGGTAAATCTCATCAAGAACCTAGTTGGAGAAGGACACAAGCGAGTCAATCAATGAATGTACATAGAGGCAAATATACATTTGTACAAAAGAACAACCTAAACCAAAATCATAGAAAGAGATATGAGGTTGATTCTATATGTTGCCACTATTGTTTACGTCTTGGACATTACTCCTTCTCCTGCCCATACAAGAAAAAGGATGTTGAGTTGGTATGGGTTCCAAAATCCCCAAATTAATTCGATTAGACTAAGTTGAGATATGACCAAAGCCTTTAATTTGCATATCTTTATGTCTATCTCAACTTAACATGTAGGGATAATAAATCGAAACTTAAAAGATTTGGTTTAAAGGTTATCTTGATCTAAATTAAACTAAACTTTCAGATTGAATAATTGAATTAAAATAATATAAATTTTACTTGAAAACTATTACTGAAACATATTTCAGAAACAATACAGAAACTTTCTCGGTCGAGAAACTGTTCGACCGAAAACACTTTCGGTCGAGCAATAGTCGACCGAGCAGATTACTGTTTTCAAGTTCTGCTTTTTGTATTGCTATCAATTTGTTATAAATGTTTGATCAAGATTAAATTACCGTAAAATTGCTGAATAATCTTTTGACGGATCTATGTGCCATCTATTTGTTGTCAATAACTATTTGAAGATCTTTTTATCATCATGTTTAGAATTAACTATTTCACATGATTTTCTAAAGTATTTCCTGGTCTATCTATATAGAAATCATGTGTTATGACATTTAGTTTAAATGATTACAATTACTGTATCTCATGAAATAATTATGGTTCTATCATTGCATCATGGGTATGCTTTCACTATTTTATCATTCAACTCATAAAAATGATGCTATGCTACATAGAACAAATGGAAAATGATTATTGAATACATGACTTCTTGATGATTTATAGCAAGCAAATGTTTTATTAATGATTTATTGCTTAGACATAGAATTTTAAGGTTTGAAATAAAATGAAGAATCTCTCAAATATGAATCTATAAGAAATTAAGATATTAATCATGCCTTCATTGTTAAGAAGATGTTTTCATATTAAGTATCACTTACCATGCTTCATTATGCTTTGATTCATACAAATCTTAAATGATCATTATAATTGTATATGTCATAAAAGCATCTTAACATAATAGAAAATAATTGTGGACACATCTTGTGATGATGATGGCTCTATGACAAAACGGTACCTCTTAGAACAAAAAAAACAAAATATTAATGTTTTTATCTATTTGCTTGTTCTAAGAAATTAAAAGCAAAAAGCTTGACTTTAAGATATTAATCTTGCTCTCAAAATATATGTTTCTAAAAGAATCTTATGATATGGGTATAATAAGGAATGGAATTTAATACTTATGTACCCATCGCAAAGCATATGAAACATTATGTAAAACATGCATTCTAGAAAAATCAAGGTCAAAGACTTCACTATGATGCTCATATTAATAGGTATATCTCAATGTGCTTCAAATTGATAGCTATCTGTAGAAATTATACTTCACATACGAATGCTTAATTGGAAATCTGCAATTCTAGCCTCTTGGTTAAAACAAAACTTAGCCAAGGGGCGCTACGGTCGTAGTCAAGGGCGACCTAAAATAAGCTTTGACAAAATGCTTATTTGGACATCATTTTATTGCACTTAATCTTAGTATACTTATGATAAAGGTCAAAATCAACATTTAAAATTATTTGTGACCTTAGAAGCATTAAATTGCCTAAATTATAAGATTAAGGGGGAGCGCATAAAAACGAATTTGATTGCCTGATACGACCTTAGTATTTTTACTCTTGGTTATGAAGAAATTTATAAAATTGATATATCTTGAACTTAAAGGAACTCTCTAAACAAATCAGGGCTTAACATCCCTTGCATTTGGTTGGAGACATTTTTATGTACTCTAAGCTTAAAGGAATCTCATTTAATTTAGGGATAGATGAGAGATAAATATACATTTGTCATGAGCTTAAGGGAATCTCATATCATTTTCAGGGCTTAACATCCCTTGTAAAATGGGTGAGAAATCTATATACATATGCCATGAACCTAACATGATCTCATATCATTTCAAGGCTTAATATCATTTGCAAATGATTGAGAAACAAATAGTGGATAAATTAGACACAAATCCATGTTTCTAAAAGGATATCTATTTAAGGGGGAGCAAAATATAAAATTAAAAGGGAAAAGAAAATAAAATATTCAAATTGGATATCTTTTTGAAATGACAAAGGGGGAGAAAGAATATAAAATCAAAAATATAAATATATATGAGTTTCATCCTGATTGCCAGCACTCACACTTGTAAAACAAGAATGGCTACAAAAGGTAATCTTCAGGTATGAAACTCACATGCTTTATATTTCCTTATTTCATATTTTAGGAAATGTTTGTCATCTTCAAAAAGGGGGAGATTGTTGGATAAATTGGACATTATGATAAATCCCTTTGTTTCGATGATGACAAACATTTCATTCTTATTATTCTAACGAGCTACTTGAGTGTGCAGGATTATGGTGGATGACAAAGCAACTAGGGAAATCACGAGCTTACATATTTACTTTCATGCAATGTAATCACTATTGTAAAAACTTGTACAGTTATATAATGTACAAGTACTTAGATTGCATGTAAATCAAGCGTTAGATCTTCCCTAGCTACACACCATAGTTAGACAAGTCATCCCTTCCAAAAGGATCACATTATGCACACTCATAAACACACTTAGTGGTTTAATTAAAAGATTGAAACAGAGTCAATCTCGGTCGACCACACTCCTCGACCGAGACACTCTCGGTCGACAAACTTCTCGACCGAGATTGACCAAAAGTAGCCGTTAGACACAGCAGTTGACAGTTGCAAATAAACGTTAATCCAGAGAGCCTGTCGGTCGACGAATCCTCGACCGACTGGGCATCTCGGTCGACGAGTCCTCGACCGAGATGGTCTCTGACAGCAACTGCAGAATTAATTAACTAGCCGTTGCTAATGCGCCTAACTTATTCCTAACGGCTAGTTAAGCACTAGGAACCCCCTAGAAGTTGTCTAGAACGTCCTTAAGCATACATAGGTCATTCCTATAAATAGGACATGCCTTAGGTCACCAAAGAACATCCAAGATATACTTGTGCTATACTTGAGCTTGAATACACACTTGCAATCTGTTTTAGAGCAATAGAGCAATTCCTACACTTGCCATTCATTCCTATTGCTCCCATTTCGTGCCCTATAGGCTAGTATCTCCTATCCACTACAATCACATTGTCATACACATTGGTTAGGAGATTTATACGCTTGATATAGGCAAATCAAGCCTTGTGCTTAAAAGGATAAGTTGTAATTTCTGTTTTCCTTTCTTGTTCCTGTTTATCTTTTGTACTCTCCTTGCTACTCCTAGGGTTGGAGGCTGCGGATTGGAGAGGGTTGACTTCCCAGGTGGAGAAGGGGACTTCAAGCTACTTCAAGAAGGCTATCGCACGGGAAGCTACTTCAGAAGGCTGGTGCAACGGGAGTTGGTGCATCTACTTCAAGGGAAGGCTACTTCGAGTTGGGCGATTACTTCTAGGTGAAGGCTGCTTGAAGGGTTTAGGGAAAAGAAATGTATTTTATGTAAAGTCCTTGCGAGGTAATAAAATAATTTCTTTTCAAATCCCGGTTGGGTAAGCAACCGGGTAGTGGACTGACTACCTTAGTATTTGCTAAGGCTAGGAACCACTCTAAACCCTTGTGTCTCCTTGTCCAATCTTTCTCTGTGGTTTCTTGAGTTTAAATTAATTTAAAATTATCATAAAACTCTATTCACCCCCCCCTCTAGAGGTTTTCATGTTCCATGCCTTTTCATTCGGCATATCAGTGACAAAGGAATTATACATTTGCTGTAACACCATTCACGGATTGTAGGATTGAATGTCTTTCTCCAACTTTCTATTTCACTTGGGTAGCACTAATGTGTGAAGTCATAAGTATGGACTTTCACTGCCAACGTGAAATGGACCTGCAGGGTCACACACATAGGATTTAACCTGGAAGAGGAGTTTATCCACAAACGTGTTTAGATTGATTACTAAAGGAGTTTAGTAGTTCAATTAAACACTCAATCAATTGATAGTTCAGTATCATAGTGTGCAAGGTGTTGGACCGATTGATTAGAGTATCAGATTGATTGAAACTGCAATTGACTGATTTGCATAGTCTGCTGCCCCAACCGATTGGCTCATAGGGATGAACCAATCGACTCAAGTTGGTGAACCAGTCATCTCAGTGTAGTGAGACGATCAGCTCATGTGTCATGAAATGACCGGCCCAATTGTTGAATCGGTCGATTCGTGGACCAACTGAGATCATTTGGAAAGTCAGAAGACTATTTTGCAAATACAATTTATTTCACTTGTACAAATTCGATTTGGACAAGGATTACTATTTGATTAGTTGGAAACAAATATGAAAGTCAATTTGAGTTGGACGAGGACCACGAACCGATCGGCTCAGAAATGAACTGATCAGCTCAGGTGTCCCAACCGACCGGTTCAGGTGTGAATCGATCAGCTCAGCTACCCAACCGACCGTTTCATGCTTGAAATGATAAACTCAGGTGGTACAGTTGGTTGTTTTGTGGAAAATCTCGAATCCTTGTACTCCTTTAATCCTGCATTGCTCAGGGTAGAGAACCATGTCCCATGACCCTCCTATATATATAAGGGTATTGGGGGCTTCTCAACACAACAACTCAAAACACCAGTTGCTCTGCAAAGTTGTCATTGTCTCTGGTTGTGGTAACCGAGAGAGCCCGAGCAAGTGCTACCCCATAAGGGAGGCATAGCAAGGGAAAGACAACTGTAGAAAGGCAACTGGTTGCAGGAGAGTGTGTCAGTGACTAGTACGCTGATAGGAGGGTGCGACTCATTTTGATTCCTTGTGGGACAAGGAGATCAGAGTTCCAGGTGGTCCGTGTGGACTACTTCAGAGGCGGGAGACTTCTGCCGCTCGGAGGATAGCTGTCAATCCTGACAGTCCCAGTGAGACCAGGAGCTGCACAGACACTGTCCAAGACTGAAGGTGAAGACTGCACAAGCCGCAAGGTAACATCGCCAAGCAAGCCTCGGGACAAGGTATGCCTCTACAAACCATCCTTCCTATTGTATAGACATTGACGCGATTCCTTTATTTCTAGGTTTGGGAGAAGAAAATTTTTGTTTTCGCTGCCTTCTCTGTCTCCCCTAAAACCCAACACATTGAGGGAGTCTCCTATTAGTTTGTGGACTCTTGGAAAAGGCCATGACGACCTAAGAACCTCAAGGAGGTAATCCATGATGAGTTAGATGCTCCTTGTAAAAAGTGTATTGGTTTGCTTTATTTGTGAGATAAAGATGAGATATCTTATCCAACAAGATAAAGGGTGGATGAAATATCATCTCTAGATTATCCTCTAGACTTTTTCATGTCAAGATATATATGTTTGCATGCATGGACATGTGTGAAACATGCATGGCCACGTGTCACCTAGTAGCATATGGTGAAGACAGCTCTTAAACATTCTCTTTCATGAACCCCAAGTATATATAATTCTCCTTTCACTTACTAATGGAAGTTTACGAACCCCACAACTCTTTTTCTTTGAGATATCATGCATACCCTCTTATATATCATGCATAGTAGCTCAAGGAGGAAGGGGAGCTTGAGCACCAAGCTTAAGGTAAGACTTTGGTCATCTTCAACCTTGGTTGAAGCATGATTTTGGGTTATAGATATTCCTCTCTTTTCTTCTTCACCAAGTTCTTAACTATGGTGATTCCTTGTATATGGAGGAGTTTTGAACGAGCCTTGAAACTTGTATAAGCTCATATTCAACCTTAGGATCGTGAAGCTTCGGATCTTGGAGTTTTGAAGTTGTTCATAAGGTGGGTTATATAACTTGAATCCAACTATGTTATTATTCACCTTCAATATTGTTGAATATGATGATCTACTTTCAATTTCATAATCCTTTGATTAATTGATGTTCCTTTGAGTTTCAAAAGTATCTTAGGACTGTTGTCCATGATCTAGAATAGTAAGAGCAATAATTTAGAGGATATCCTAACCCAATATGGGTTGAAACCCTAGATGGTGATATGAAACCCAAGATGATGGGTAACCTGATATAGTGGTGAATGATACCACATGAACGATATGAGAGATATCTCATGGATGATAGGAGTAGCACCTACTTACACCTTATACACAATACAAGGTTAATGTCATACCTCATGCACAATATAGTGTTCGTTGAACACTCTAAACGATATGGAGTTGAAACCCTAACCGATATAGAGATGAAACTCTAAGTGATGGCATGGAGCCCGATATATCCTATCTTTTGTGTGAAGGATTCATGTGAAAATATCCAATCTAATATCAAGATTGTCGATGAAGGGACTGATCCCTAAAGATATAAAGGGCTATGAGCTAAATGGACTACCCAACTCAGTAACCCGACATGTCAACCAACTTGGTAACCTGATATGATACTCAATATAGTAACACGATATGACAATCCAACATGGAAAACCAGCATGGTATTACCACTTAAATGATACATGATGAGGCATACACTATGTGCCTGATATGGTGCACATCTTGTACACGATATGGTATCAAGTATACCATGAAACCTGATATGAGGTCAAGCATATAGCTCATACACGATATGAAGCTAACTTGAGATGATAAGATCTAAGTGATATTCAATCTGATATAGATACATGATATGGTGTTAGGGAATACACCCTAAAACATGACATGGTGATGTGGTTACACCACATGCATGATAGCGATACATGATATGATGTGAAGGTTGTATCTCAAAGCATAGTATGAAAGAACACACACATCTTAATACCTGAGATGGTGGGGATACTGCAATCATATGTATTTGATTGAGTGACATATGTTGTGTGTTGCGTGAATTGCAATATGAAAGATAATAAGATTTGATAATGGTGAGTTAATGTACCTTAATAGGAGAATGAGCCAACTTAGCAAAAGTATGATGCAATCAACATCCTAATAAGGATAAGAGAGAAACTTTTACATGTGGGATAAACATGTTGATAAGCATGCATTGATAACCCTAAAATGTGTGGAGTATGAATTAGAGTTTGATTCTAGATAATATGATCTTGAATCCTTAATTTGTAAATAAATGGAAAACCTAACCCTAATGAAGGGTAATGGTATGCACTTAGAACCCTAATTGGTTAAATTGAGAAATTCTAACCCTAATAATGGTAAGGATGCATATCTCATATATCACATAGTGATGATGTGAATTTGAAACCCTATTTGATTGAAATAGGCAATCCTAACCCTAATAATGGGACAGATGTATTTCTCTTGAATTGAATAGTGACGTCATATACTATTAGAGTTTTTATCAAGAAGTGCAAACTATTCAAAAATCACAGGATGATGAGCATAGCCAGGAATGAGCTATGATGTTGTATATGATAACGATTTAAATGAGCCTTGTGAGCCACGTTAAATATTTTTACAACAAGTATAATGTTTATACAGTCTGATATCTTAAAAGATAGTTATTTCCTAGTGATAGGTGACAAGATATTTAATGAACCATGTGATCTATGTGAAATACTTGTACCACGAGTGCGATGAATGCCTTGGTCTGAGGACCTACAGGTAATAGTTACCTGTTACAGAGGTAACAATGTTTAGTGATGATCTAAGGGTTTGAATACCCAGATCTAATAATCATGATGAAGATGATGTGAAGGGATAAGAATTCCCAATATTGTGATAAGGGACTAAGATCCTGAGTGATATACATTCAAAATGTTCCAAAGATCTTAAAAGAACTACACCCTTCTTTATAGAAACTACTATAATTCATGTTTGAAACTTGGTTGATGCTAAAAGAATACTGTAATGTACTTAATTAATCATGTAAAATCTCATCATGTAGTTGCCATGGACCATAGATCCATTCATTGTCAGAAATTGATGATGGTGAAACAAGTTTAACTCAGAGAGCATATTCTTGAATATGCGGGGGTGAAGGACAAAGTATATCCATACGTCCTAATGAAGAACTGATGTAGCACCTTCCTTATTCATCCCGTGATGATGGAAATCTCTCGATCAAATGAGGAATTGATGTGTAAATCTTTCTTCATTATTATTATGTGTTGTTGGGATTGATGGTAATCTCCTGACCAGGTAAGGAATTGATGTATAATCTTCCTTTTCCTTATAAAGAGTACATGCTATGGCTGTAACTCTATAGCAAAGATGCCGCTATACCCCGATATGCTATTTGCAGATGACACAAGATGTCCTTCCAGCAGATGACATAAGATTTCCTACTAAGTGGTCTCGTACTGACTAAGATAGGTGAGGTCTTGATAGCTGGCTCTTCCATTGACCTTGTATGGTATCGATTTTGACTTACTAGTGGTTGGTTGGAGCATGAATAGTATACTTCATCTCCTCGGGGTATAAGTGTGCTTGTAATATGTAATCAGCCGTGTAGCGTATTTGCTTAAGGATCAAATACGGAAGACATTGGTTGATGTACACTACTCTTATACATCTTAGTTGGATAGATGTTAGTCATGTTTCTTTATATTCCCTCATATAGTGAATAGATGATTTATTTCTCTACCATAGATAGATGCATTATTTTAAGAGAAGTGATTACACTATTCTTCTTATAACAATGATTAATCTTGGTTGTTAATATAAAAGAACCTCTGCTCAATTTTATACTGCTTAACTGTGATAATAATATAGTCAGTAGACAGTTATATCTCTGGCTGGGACAATTGTCTCACCCTGTGGGATCCACAATTTTTTTAGGTGGACGTGCACAAGGAAGTAGAGACCTTCTTGTAGAGGGAGATCAATAGCTGGGACAGCAGTAATAGCTCAGGTTGAGTGTACTGTCTATCGTGTCTTGTAGATAGATGTCCTATGTGTCTTCTCTGTACTCTCAAGTCCTTGGAGTCAGTACGTAATGGTTTCATGAACGATTTGATATTTTGGCTTATATGCCTCGAGGATTTATGATGCTTCAGTATATGTTTTGACAGAGCAACTATTATATGTTGTCCTCGAGATGAGATGAAACAATGTATGTACAATGTGAATCATGATATGTACAAGTTTTAGTTCTTTTAGTAAAAGATTCCTGGAAGAGGATCTCCTTGCAAAATAGTTTTAATTTTTAGTGATTTTCTTAATCCGCTGATTATGGTTATTCTGCAATTAATTACTGGTAATGGCTTGATTTAATGTCAAGTCGTCACATTTTAATTCTAAACTGTATATTGGGAGATGTGTTGGTAATTGAGTCGACATGTCTTGGTCGGGGATTGATACATTTGGGATCCAGATCTAAGTCCTTTGGAGTTAGGGATGGATGAGTATAATGCTCTACCATACTCAGGCCCACACTTGGGTTGGTCATGTAGAGTCAGGCATGATCATGTTAGTAATGAAGAATAATCTCCTACAAGGATTAAGCATGTTAACTAATGATACTCCAAGTGGAATTTTGTGCAAGGAGCACCCTCTTCTGGTCTTAGAAAGGCGATCGGTGGCTGCATGTGATAATATGATTCATTGTGTATAGCATGCGATCTGCATGAGTGGCTGGGGTGTGCCAGGGTACATACAGGTGGTTTGGTACCCCTACTGGCCTAAAGTCTTAGCTAAGAAAGTTTTTGTGGTTGCAGGCCAGTTGCCCAAGGTGAATTGACACCTTCTTTGAGAGTTGTTGTTAAACTCATTTATGGAATAATATCTCCCGCTTATTAAGATTTCTAAAAGAAATACAAAAATACCACTATTAATGAATTATCTCATTATGCTCTTTAGTATCAATTTATTTTCCTTTAATATAGTTGTCATCTGAATAAATGATTAAGAATGTAACTTAGTGAAATATGAAAACTGTCTTGCTGCAATAATTTTATTTTTCTATCAGCCATACTTAGATAATTATCTAACTCTCTTTCTCCCATTAGGGCTATGGCAAACTTTTCTTTCCATAGGTTGATTATATGGATGCAAGTGTATGGATGTATCTTGTCATAGACTATCTTGAAAGATCCTTGAAGTATTATCAAGACCATATCTAGTTTTCATGTTTTGTAGTTTTTCTAGACCTATGGGTCATGTAAACATATGTACAAATTTTCTTTCAAGAAATTCTTGTGTAAATGACTATGTTATCAATATAGTTATTTTTGGGTTGCATCTTTAATTGGTCTTGATATTTAAATTCTATAACCCTCAGAAACCAAGTTGATATGTTATGTCATTGTTTTTTGGGACGTTACATCATGACACATGGGGATAACTGTGAGTGATGTACATGGGGTATGTCCCTCCTATAGGAGTTTGATATCCATGCCACTTAATAAGATAGACTAAGAAAAGCATGCACATGCACATGTGGATCAATATATGATATTGAGTTCACATATATCTAAGACTGTCTGCTCTAGTTCACGGAACATGGATTGAACATTGAGAGGATGTCAATTCCTTGCCTCAAGGTCAATATGGATATCAATGACAAAGGAATTATACAAACACTATATCACCAATCACAGATTGTAGGTTCAAGTTGTTCTCCAACTCTCCGATTACTTGGGTAGCAATTATGTCTTTCTAGATACCAATCATCTCTTGTGATGTCAGAAACTATTTATTCACATTCATGCCCAAAAAAACTTGGAATCTATAGGGTCACACACATAGGATACACTTAGAATGGGAGTTTATTCATGAATGTGGCTTAAACTTGATTACTATGGAGTTAGATATTCAATTTAAACAATAATGGTTAGAAGTTGAATGACTGGACTGTTAACCGACTTGTTTAAGTGTTGAATCGATCAATTCAAGTTTCAGAGCAATTGAACCATGTTGGCAATCTGGTCCATAAGATGACTGATTCATGAAGTGAACAGATCAAATCAGGTCCATGAACCGACCAGTTCAGGGTTTGAACTGGCCATATGGTTGATCAATTCCATTGGATCAAGAATTAGTTCTTAAGTCATGTGGTGCATTAGTTGAATATTAATTGCTAATTTGTGATTGGGAAACATAGTGAAATGATCGGTTCAATGTTTGAATCAATCTGCTCACATACCAACTGATAGGTTCACCATTGAACTGACTATTTTGCCATTTACAGGATGTGAAAGATAATGAAATCTCATCCCCTTCGACTCCCGCTCAGACTAGAACTCTAGACCTTGAATCACCTATAAATATAGGGGTAATAGAGGCTTTCTAGAGACACATCAATTAGCTTTGACAATTGTTGTCTTCTCTGGTTGTGGTAACTGAGAGAACCCGAGCAATTCCTACTCGTCAAAGGGATGGATAGCAAGGGAGAGACAATTGGGAGAGCAAGTTGGTGCTAGAACACTGACTACAAGGGACTATTCCTTCTTGTCTATTCTTCTAGTACGACAAGAGTTTGCGGTGGTCTGTGTGGACTACTATAGACGCGAGGAGGTTGTTTCCTGTTTCTAGGAGGACAAGGTCAACTACTGTCTGTGGTGATAACCCAAAAGGCTATTGTTGACACTGTTAGAGAGAAACATGAAGAAAGGCACACACTACTACAAGGAGATTGTCACTGGACTTGCACTAGTATAAGGTATAACCATGAAAACCATCCTTCCTATTACATAGTTATTTACACAATCAATAGTTCAAAGGGGAATATGGCAGTTAAATGTTGTTTCTATTTCCTATTCCATAGACATATTTACCTACAGTGGTATCAGAGCCACATTAATTACTATTCATTGAGATTTAATTGATATGATCAGATTTTAGTTTTCATCATTTATTTATTACATAAGATGTGAATAGTTTAAATGATTAGGGTGCATATCCGATTAAATACCACATACCATGCCAAATAATATATATATAGATATATAGATATATATATATATATATATATAGATATATATATATAGAGATATATATATATACATATACATATACATATATATATATACATATACATACATATATATATATATACATATACATATACATACATACCTACATATATATATATATATATATATATATATATATATATATATATATATATATATATTTGTGTGTGTGTTTGTGATATATATGCAATTTCATGTGTCTCCCTAAAACTTAGTTTTGATGGTGGATGTGTTTAATGGTTATGGACATTAACCCTAGTTATCTATGTTGGGGTTGGTTGTAGTTTTCTATTCCTCTTTACATCTCAGTTTGGATACTAAGCCTCTATCTTATATTCCATGTGCAAAAGTATTATTATATCCTTCCTATGATCCCTCAAATTTAACTCGAGGTTTCCCCATAACCATTTAATATTTTAAATAGCATCACGATAGATTTAATTCTTGTTATGCCAAAGAAGATGTTTAGCACCAGACAAACCATTCTTTTAAGAAGATGAGTCAATCAGCTGGAGGACTAAGGAGGCCTGGTGACAAGATGAGCCTAACCAATCTACTGGTAGCCCAATTGAGTGATCGGAGGTTTTTAGACAACATTTGGACCAGATGCCAGAGAATCTATCCGACAGACCAACCGACCGCCCAGGAAGCTAGATGATCGGTTCAAGAGTTGAACCAATCAACCTAGAATGGTTTAAGCACATATCTTCCCCAACAAGAGGTTTCTACATGTGATATAGACCTTAGGTGGCAGTAATTCCTTTTGGCTCCAAGGAATTACAATAGTACAAACATAACAATCACTTACTTTTTTAAATGTATGTTTTTGTTTGTGGGATATATCATGTATATGATACATACTATAGTATGTGGTGATTGGATATGTATATATATTTATAAATACAACCCCCCCAATCAAACATATTAAGTCTTAGATTCTTTCCATAAGCAACACACATTAAAAAAATGATCAACTAAGCATGGGCACGCCAAGCGTGGTGAGGTGTCCATCTCGTGGAAGTGTGATGATAATTATGTGGGCATGACAATCAGTGTGTATTAATATATTGTTGGATTTTGGGTCATACTTAACTAAGTGATCTTAACATGATTAAGCACTTAGAAGCATGCAAATGACAATGACAAAGAGTTGTGCATACTACCTATCCAAGAATTGCATAAGATACAATTGGAAAATGTTTATTACCTTAATGATTGATTATGGATGCTGGCGTTGGCTGGGTAATAACTCAAATGTTTTGGATCTTGGCTCATTAGAAGGTGTAGGTTGCAATATTTGAATTTATATGTGAGGGCTATCAATTCGAACAAAATAGTTAGAGCATTAATTAATTAAAGTTCTAATTAAACATCAAAAAATATTATTTTATCAATTCAAATAAAAATGTTTTGACAAATTACAAATTTCTCTTATAGAGTCAAATAGCAAAAAATAACACATTTTCCTTGCGATCAGTCCTTGAGGAGGACAACATGAACGGGAATAATTTCCACAGTTAGTTAAGGATGTTGAGAATTGTTCTCAAACAAGAGTGGAAGCTCTATGTCCTAGACATAGTAGAGCCAGATGTACCTACTCCAACTACACCTAAGGTGTAACAACCCTGACCTGGGTTATGAGGTAACCCTATTTGTTTTGTCTAATAAAGTTGCTTATAACTTTAATATAATCCTCTAAGGTGCTTTGTTATCATGTGACACATTTATGTTTCAATTTTGGTCCCGATTGAATGTTGTTTGAGCAATTTTCCTTTGTTTTGGACCAAAGTGTAATTTACCCAAATTGAGGGGCTATAATGCAAAATGTCACATGTTGAACATGCCTAATGTGTTGTAGCATCATTATTGAGAGAATGATGCAAGGTGGTGGCATGTGGAAAGTCTAAATTCCAAGTTTGAACTTGTTTGAACAATGTTGGTACCTAGTGCACCAATTTTGGTACAAATTGTAATTTACCCAAAATATGGGGTTGATATGCAAATTACCACCTCTAGAGTGTTACCACTTACTCTATGTATCATTTAGAGGAGGGAGAATGAATTAGACACCAAGTTTGATTCCATTATGAATGATGGTAATCTTGGTGAAGAAATGACCAAGAAAAGGGTTGAATTTTGAAGCTTAACTTGAGTTGTATTAAGTTGAAAAGCTTATATATGAGTGTCTATCGGCCATGGAGCCCAAGGAGGTGTCACATATCGTTTTGTGAACTCTTGGAAAAGTCCATATCGTGCAAAGAACCTCAAGGAGGTGAGATTTGTCGGACAACAAGTTTCCTTAGAAAAAGTGTATCGGCTTGACATGAAATAGTGATTAAACCTAGATAACTTATCCAAATGGATAAGTAATGGACGAAATTGCATCTCTAGATGATCCTCAACTGTTTTGCAAGACAAGATAAATGATGGTGCATGCATGGACACGTGTCACCCATGCATGAAACGTGGCACCTACTAGCTCAAAATGTTGACACCTCATTTTTACCTTTCTTCATTATCAGCAAGTATATATACCCCTAGTTTGACCCCTTAATGGAATTTTTCGACCCTTACCACCCTCCTACCTTATGGTATCGTGCATGGGGCTCTTGTATCGTGCAGGAGAGCAAGTATATCGTGCATAGGTCCTTGGATATCGCCCATAGCAAAAGCATATCGGCCAAGTAGGTGAAATTGGCCATATAAGGTGATATCGGCCAATAGGGTGAAGAGTTGAGTGCCATATCGTGCAAGTGAGTGCCATATCGTGCAAGAGGGTTGGCATATCGTGCAAGGGCACAAGGGTATCGTGCATAGGCCTTGGGTATCGGTCATAGAAAGTGTATCGGCCATACCATGTTGATATTGTCCATGGCAAGTTGATATCAGCCAATTGAAGTAATTTTTGGCCCCAAGTAAGGGGGTATCGGCTACAAGCAAGGTTGTGTCGGCCAAGAGGAAGTCCATATCTCCCAAGAGTGGTGGGTTGTCGGCCAAGGAGATAAGGAACTCAAAACTTAACCTTAAGGTGAGGATAAGATCATCTTCAACATTGGTTTGAAGCATGAATTTAGGGTTTTGATCTTCCTTTCTTTTCTTCTTCACCAATTGCTTATCCATGGTGATTCTTTGTATATAGAAGAGTTTTGAAGTTCATCTTCAACCTTAGGAACTTGGAGCTTTGGATCTTGGAGATTTGAAGCCGTTCTTAAGGCGGGTTATATAACTTGAACTCAACCATGTTTTTATTCTTCACCTAAATTGTTATAATTAGTGAAATACTTTTAATTTCGAAATTTCCTGAAATAGTTGATGAAATTATGAGTTCTAGTAATTGCTTAGACCTGTCTACATGAATTATAACAGTTAGAACAAAGGTCTAGAGCTTGAAGATGATGGTATCACCTTATAAAAGTGATATCGGGTGCAAGCATACAAGAAAACACCTTTAACCCGAAATGATGATGCACCTACTTTACTTGAACGATATGGATATGAATGAATACTTTTTTGCACGATATGGAGGTGTAGTATACACCTCTTGCATGATAGGGAGTCAAATATAGACTCCATGTATGATACAATGTCAATTGTATACTTATAAGTTGATGTGAAACCCTAATTTGGGTAACCCGATATGAGTAAAGAATAACAAATGCTATTGAACGACATGGTAGCCCGTTACACAACCCTAGTTGATGTCTAGCCCAACATGGTGATGGATTTATACCTCATGCACAACATGGGTAACACATATAAACAACTCTAGCCCGATATGAATGGTATGTATATACTTCTAGCCCGATATGGTGGTTCCTATACACCTACAACCCGATATGGTGAACATATGCACACCTTTAACCCGAGACACCTTGTAGAGGTGAGGGCAAGATACTTTAGGAGTGATGATGGAAACACCAAGTAATGAGGTGGCTAATACCTTGATAGGTAAAACACCTAGAGTGGTTGATAATGGAGAACCTTATATCAATAATGTCTCAACCTGAGATAAGTCCATATCAATTGATGATGGTTGGACACTTCAAATGTATGACTTATGATCAATACACTACAAAATGAATGTGATGGGCTAGTGCATAAAGTATTAGGATGGGAAATACCCTAATACAAGATAATTTGATGAGTTTAAGTAAGTTAAAAGTGATGAGGGAAGTGATACATCAAGACATGATATATATCACATCCAACATTTCAAGGTTTATGTACCTTGATGCACCTTAAATCCAATATACTTGGATGAGTAACACATGAAGTGTGTTATGTCAATTGTTACATTGAGATGTAATAAGTTTAATACACTTTGATAAGTGTGGGCTAACATACCTTGAGAAAAGGTTAAGCCAAGTTAATAAAGTATGATGTAATCATACCCTGATAAGGATGAGAGAGGAACTCATACCTTGTGTTGATGATTCATTTAATGATAAATGATGAGAATAAATAAGTATGATTGAATACTTATGATATTAATGTATTCTCCTAGATGTGTGGAGCAATGAATTAGGGTTTGGATTGATAATATGAACTTGAAACCCTATTCGACTATAAAGGGGAAACCCTATTCGACTATAAAGGGGAAACCCTAACCCTAATAGTTGTTGCCTAGTGAGAGGTGACAAGATGTTTAATGGCCTTGTGAGCCATGTGGATAGTTGTTGCCTAGTGAGAGGTGACAAGATGTTTAATGGGCCTTGTGAGCCATGTGAATAGTTGTTGCCTAGTGAAAGGTGACAAGATGATTAATGGGCCTAGTGAGCCATGTGAATAATTGTTGCCTAATGAGATGTGACATGATGCTTATATCTAATGTAAGGAATGGTAATGTGCAAAATAAACTAAGGGAAATGGAAACCAGTAACTTCATAATAATAATAAATGGTTATAATAATAATGAAATCTTGATCATACATGCTTTATGTTAATAGCCAAATAAGGGCTATAGTGTTTTGAATATGCTTAAAGGAGATAAGAGGAACACTTGTAGTACTTAGAGAATGTGAATTGATATAATGGCTTGCCCCAGGGTATAATGCCTAGTAAAAGGATGTGATAACCAATAACGAATTTAAGGGATTGATATCCCATAAAGAATGTATAATCATGAGTGGTTAGAGTCCACTGCCTGGAGGTGTAATCAGGATTGGTTAAAGTCTAATACCTGGCAGAGGCGTAAAGCCTGTAATCAGGATTGGTTGCGGACCAATACCTGGCAGAGGCATGAAGCCTGTAATCAGGAGTGGTTAGAGTCCACTGCCTGGCGGTGTAATTAGGATTGGTTAAAGTCCAATACCTGGCAGAGGCGTAAAGCCTGTAATCAGGATTGGTTGTGGACCAATACTTGGCAGAGGCATGAAGCCTGTAATCAGGAGTGGTTAGAGTCCACTGCCTGGTGGTGTAATCAAGATTGGTTAAAGTCCAATACCTGGCAGAGGCATGAAGCATGTAATCAGGAGTGGTTAGAGTCCACTGCCTGGCGGTGTAATCAGGATTGGTTAAAGTCCAATACCTGGCAGAGGCGTGAAGCCTATAATCAGGAGTGGTTAGAGTCCACTGCCTGGCTGTGTAATCAAGATTGGTTAAAGTCCAATACCTGGCAGAGGCGTAAAGCCTGTAATCAGGATTGGTTGCGGACCAATACCTGGCAGAGGCATGAAGCCTGTAATCAGGAGTGGTTAGAGTCCACTGCCTGGCGGTGTAATCAGGATTGGTTAAAGTCTAATACCTGGCAGAGGCGTAAAGACTGTAATCAAGATTGGTTGCGGACTAATACCTAGCAGAGGCATGAAGCCTGTAATCAGGAGTGGTTAGAGTCCACTGACTGGCGGTGTAATTAGGATTGGTTAAAGTCCAATACCTGGCAGAGGCGTAAAGCCTGTAATCAGGATTGGTTGCGGACCAATACCTGGCAGAGGCATGAAGCCTGTAATCAGGAGTGGTTAGAGTCCACTGCCTGGCTATGTAATCAGGATTGGTTAAAGTCCAATACCTGGCAGAGGCATGAAGCCTATAATAACACAAGATTGGTTAAATCCCAATGCCTGGAATAATAACATAGGGTTGGTTAAATCCCAATGCCTTGAATGGTTGCATATGATTAGCATAGTCCAATGCTTGGACATGATATGATAATGTATACTCACATGACTGGTAGAATTCAATATCTGGTTAGCAGATATGCTGAGGCCAACAAATAGAAATGAGAATGATTCATGGATGACATACCATGATAATGAGAATCACATGATAAGCTTGAGATAGTATGATGGGTAAATGATATACGTGTTCTCCATTTTCCTTATAAAGTAAATAGATGAATTATTGCTCTATCATACACAACCGCAATGCTTTAAAATATGAGAATGTTCTAAACTACTTATCCTCTGCTCAGTTTAATACTATTTAACTGTGATAATAACATTGTTGGCGGAGTGTTATATCTCTCGCTGGGGCAATTTTCAATTGTCTCACCCCCGTGGGATCCAAATTTTTAGGTGGACGTGCACGAGGAGGTGAAGACCTTTCTGTAGAAAAAGAACAATAGCAGTAGGGATAGCAGTGACAACTCAGGCTGAGTGTACTGTTTGTCATGTCTTATAGATAGAAGTCCTATGTGTCGTCTCTGTACTCTCAGGTCCTTGGAGTTGGTTCGTTATGGTTTCATGAATGATCTGAGGTTTTTGGCTTGTAAGCCTCGAGGTTTTATGTTGCTTCAGTATATGTTTTGACAAAGCAATTGTTATATGTTATCCTCGAGAAGAGATGGTACAATGTGAACAATGATGTATATAAAGTTTTGGTTCTGCCTTAAAGAGTTTTCCTAGAAATTGATATCTTTGCAAAATGGTTTTAATTTTAAGTGATTTTTATTAATCTGTTGTTTATGTTGAAATTCCACTTAATTAGTAACGATTTGTTTGTCGGTTTGGCAACTGTCGTTTCATAAGGCTGACAAGAATTGTTATAAGAAGCATACTAAAGATGCTGTTGATGTCAAATGCCTAATGATATTCTCCATGAAGTATGAGTTGTAGAGACATCATGAGAACATGGATGTAATTGAGATGGTAACACATTTTAATAACATGTACCAAGATCAGGAAAGACAAGAGAGATATGATATCTCCATGGCGTTGTTCAAATGTAACATGGCAGAAGGAGATCTAGTAGGTCCTCATGTGCTCAAGCTTATTAGGTATGTGGAGAACCTTACTAGAATAGGATTTCCCTTTTGTCAAGAGTTGGCCACTGATGTGATCCTACAATCACTGTCATAGGCATATAGTCAGTTTGTCATGAACTACAACATGAATGACTTTGAGAAGTCGTTCATAGTGTTAGTTAGCATGTTGAGAACAACTGAGGAACATATGAAGAGAGAAAAACCCAAGTCTATTATGATGATAAACATATCAAAGGGTAAGTCCAAGGGCAAAGGAAAATCTAAGAAGAGTTCTAAAGTTAGTCAGAAGCCCAAGTCTTCAATGCTCAAAGCAATGGGAGGGGTGAATAAGGGAGGAAATTGTCACCACAGTCACCAGCATGGACATTGGAAGAGGATTTTTCCTCTCTACCTAGAAGAACTTAAGAGGAAGAAGGAGGGAAGGAGATCATCACTTCAGGTATATATATTATGAGATGAATTTGACTACTTATTCATCTTAGGTGTATGATATCAGATGAAGATCTCACATATGTTCAAATATACAAGATCTGAAAAGAAGTAATCCTTTACGAAAGGGACAAGTTGAACTATGAATTGCGAATGGAACAAGAGTTTCTTCCACTATAGTCAGAACCTATAGTTTATCTCAGCCCACAAGGCATGTCATAGAGTTAATGAACTGCTATTTCATATTTGCCAATAATAGAGACATTTTACTTTCTACATCTTGTATGGACAAGGATGAATATGGAAATCATATAAAGTATATTCAGTGTTCTATTTCAAAAGGATGAGCTCTTTTATGATAGTACCCCAAATATCTTGTGGTCTTTGTTTGCTGGATCCAAAGATAAATGTTTATAACATAAATATCAAAAGATTAAAACTTGAAAACTCAAGCAAAAGAATACCTATAGCATTGTCACCTAGAGCACATAAATGAGAAATTCATTTCTAGAATAGACGATGATGTTTTCATAGACTGTTTTGGTTTTTTGAACCAATAGTCATACAAATATTATCTATTGAGCAATATAACAAAAGAACCTTTCACAAGATGTAGTGGGAGAGCGATTATTCTATTAGGGCTTATACATATTGATGTATGTAGACCTTTTAAAATAAATGCTAAAAGTAGTTATTAGCAATTGATCATATCTACTAATGATCTTAGTAGATATAATAACTTGTATTTAGTGAAATAAAAGTATGAATCTCTTGAATCATTCAAGAAGATCAAGAATGAAGTATGTAACAACCATTGTAAAAGTATTAAGACTCGTTGATATGAATAATGTGGAAGTATTTTAAACCAAGGGTTTGAGGACCTTCTTGAGAGACTGTGATAATGTATCAACAACAAACTCTATTAGAAGCATAATGATGTATGAAAAGAATGAGTCACGCCCTGATGAGTCATGGTGTGATTATCAATGAATCTCAATAATCTTCCAATTTCTTTTTGGGGCACATGCTTTACACCAAAACAATGTCTAAATTGGTACAAAAGACACCATATGAGTATGGCATCGAAGGTGTCCTAATATGTATTTATAAAGATTAGGATTGAAATCTTGTATAAGTAAATAGTTTTTTTGGAAAATCTTCATCCAGAAATCACAAAATGTTAGTTTTTTGAATAATACCTTTTATTGCAATCTGACAATAAAATGTTTTTTATAGGGATAGATGAATTCCTAATGAGGAATAATTCCAAAGGAATCAGTGGGAGTAAAATAGAACTTGAAAAGTTTAAGATCATCAAGAAAACATTGAACCTAAAGAATTATAGTAGGAATAATGAAATCACAAATTGTTGTGGAATATCAAGTTCCTTATGTAATAGAAAACCTCATAAATCTAGTGCAACATGCCTTGATCTTCAAAGATTACAAAATATTATGGCTCAAAAGGGCAGTAAGTTGGTCATAAGATGATGAGACAACAACCTATCTAGATATATATTGAAGCACCATAGTCTGAGAATTAGCTTGAGGACATTATATCAAAAATAGAGTCCATGTACACCAACAAGGTATGACCTCGGTGGTACCACCAAAAAGGGTAAAACCCATAGGGTGCAATTAGGTTTCCAAGAAGAAGACCAACATGGATGGTTATGTAGAAACCTATAAGACCATATTAGTTATAAATGGTTTCAAACATGTTTAAGGTGTTGAACATCATGAAGTCTCTTCCAATCATCATGGTTGAGTCCATCACAATCATGCTTGCCATTGCAACTTATCACGACTATGATATTTGTCATATGGATATTAAAAATACATTCCTAATAAGGAATAATTAAGTGGATATGTACGTGACAAAACCTAAATGTTTTTAAATCCATTAACACAAGTAAAGTTTGCAGTCTTCAAAGGCCACTCAATGTGATTGAAGCAAGCATATGAGAGCTAAAATCTTCAATTTGACAAGATAGTCAAATAGTTTGACTTTAGTCAAAATAAAGATGAAATCTGTGTTTACAAAAGATTTAGTGAGAGCATAATGTTGGGGAATAACATCACAATACTATAAGTATTGAAACCTGGCACAAAAGGCACCTTCTCTATGAATGGTTTTGGCAAACCTTCCTATATGATGGGAATTGAGGTCTATAGAGATGGTTTCAGAGAGCTTTTTGACCTAAGCAATAGCACATACATTGGCTAAATGCTGATAGGGTTCAACAAGAAGGATACAATGAGACAAAATCTATCCATGTTGAATGATATTAGTCTCTCAAGAACATTGTATTACAATTCTTGAGAAGAATGAAAAAACATGAGTGAGACGCCATATGCATTCACAATTGGATCTATCATGTATGCAATATAATGTACTAATCCCATTATCTTGTATGTATTGAACATGATGAGATAATGTCAATTAGATTCCAATGAAGGTCATTGTAATGCCATGACGAACGTCCATAAACAATTGAGAAGAACTAAGGATTAGTTTCTATATTTTGGCAATAAGGAAGAGTTAGGTGTAAAGGCTTACACAGATGCAAGCTTCCAAACTGACAAAGAAAATTAATGATCGCAATCTAAAATTTGTGTGACTTTAAAAACTATGAGCTGTAAAAGTTCTAAGCAAGAAATGGTGATTTAATTCTATAATAAAAGTTGAGTATCATGGTGTTATGAACACAACAAATGATACTGCATGGATCTAGAAGTTCATATGGATGAAAATATGGGAGGTTCCAACCATTGATGAAACAATAGAAATACTATGAAAACTACGAAGCTACTAGATAGGTAAGGAATCTTAGATAGCATATTACGTAAATTCCATCTCATACGAGAGGTCAAACAATAAAGAGATGTGAAATATGCAATACACCGACTAAAGGCAAATATTTCTAACTTGATGGATTAGTACATGCATAGAAGAAATATGATGGACATGTTTGAGATCACTTAGAATAAGATTCTGGGGTCATTGGCTCTAATTGCAATGAAGAGTCTGTTGGCATGTCTGCCTAGAGAGCCAATCATATGATGATTGTAATAGCATATCTTGTAAACAATTTGCTTAATAATAAATGCAATCTTGTTATTCTATTTTATTCAATTATGAGATAATGATGAAACATAATGAATGTCTAAAGAATGATATTACTCAATGATGTATCTCTTCAAGTTGAGGATGTGGATAATGAGATCAAACTGATGTCAAGTGTATGTACATTCTAGTTATGTCCCTAGACAAATATTATTATGGAAAGCTGATGGATAACAATGACACATAAGTCTAGAGTGTGTGTTACTTGATGACAAAATCTCATTAGTCATGATATATAATATCAAATAAAATAGATAAACACTTTTTGGAGAACAATATATCAGACAAACCCACCTTGAAAGTGACACATGGAAATCATGATTGGTAGTCAGAATCGTCTCTCATAGTGATGGTGGTAATTTTGGTTCTTAAACCTAAAATCACTACTCTCGTCACATGTCATTTAAAGGACTTAGTCATCATCCACTACGACCTTGAATAAGGGTTACCATTAAGACGGTGCTCAGGTGCATCATGACTCATGGGGATGACCATGAATGATGTAGATGGGATTTGTCCCTCTTAGAGGAGTTTGATATCCAGGCCACATGATAAGTGAGACTAAGAAAAGCATGTGCATGTGCATGTGGATCGATATATGATATTGAATGTTCAAGTAACATTGATTGAATGTTGAGAAGATGATGATTTCATGCATCAAGTTGGATCTAGATATTAAGTACAATGTAATTATACAAAAACTGTAACAACAATCACAAATTGTAGGTTGAAGTTGTTCTCCAACTTTTCAATTAAATGGCTAGAAACAATGTCTTTCTAGATACCCACCATTGCTTGTGATCACATAAACTAGTTAGGGACATTCATTGCTAATGTAACTTGGACCCTATATGGTCACACACATAGGATGCACTTGGAATAGGATTTTATTCATGAATGTGGTTTAAACTTGATTACTAAAGAGTTAGGTATTCAATTTATACAACAATGGTTGGAAGTTGAGTGACTGGACTATGAACCAACTTGTTCAAGTGTTGAACTGATCGATTCAAGTGTCAGGTCAATTAAACCAATAATTGTAGTTTGGTCCATAAGATGACGAGTTCAAGAAGTGAACCCATCGAATCAGGTCCATGAACCAACCGATTCAGGTTGTGCACCAACCGTTTGGTTGATTGATTCGATTCAATCAAGGATTATTGTTGATGTCATGTTGTGCATTAATCAAATATTAATTATCGATTCAATTGAGATCAGGAAACATAGCAAAATGACCAGTTCAAGGGTTGAACAAATCAACTAAGGTGCCAACTGACCGGTTCACCATTGAACCAACTATTTCACCATTTGCAGGATGCAAAAATTCATAAAATCTCATCCCCCTTCACTATCGCTCAGACTAGAACTCCTGACCCTGACCCTCCTATAATTAGAGGGGTAGTTGAGGCCTTCTTGAGACACGTTAGTTAGCTCTAACAATTGTTGTTTTATTTGGATGTGGTAAGCGAGAGAACCCTAGCAAGTCCTTCCTATAAAAGGGAGGAATAGCAAGGGAGAGACAATTGGGAGAGCAACTCGGTGCTAGCACACTAACTAGAAGGGACAACTCCTTCTTGTTTGTTCTTCTAGAATGAAAATAGTTCCTGATTGTTACGACCCCACCTCCCAATAACCCCCAATTAAGGGAGACCGAGAGGTTGAAGCCACACCCATAACTTTCAGATCAAAGGTTCGACACTTAACCAAGAACAATTATTAAATTTTGAACAATCTATAATGAAAAGCTGTAATAAAATTTTTCATACCTTTTGAAAATTTGGGATTTCTAAACTTCTATCCATGTATTCATTATACTCTAACTAATCCTCCTTGCATTTTACTTCATGTATTTCACAATATGATGATTTACTATTTGTCCTTTTGGCTTGTACCTAAAACACCGACAAACAAAACTTCGGTCAGCCGAAGCCGATATGTGGGGGAAACAATAAACGTGCAACTATGATAACAACATAATCATTCAATTAATCATTTAACAACCAAGATTATGTTTTAAATATAACTCCGCGATCCATGAGTACCCTATCCTTTGTGCTATCCCTACAGTGGACCTGGATACTACCTTCCTTATGGTAGATCCCCATTAAACCCCTCATGGTCCCACCTATTGGTGAACCAGTTTCTAGGGTTGAGTCACATGACACTACTCGTAAGTATCCCACTCCTTAACTCATGGCATGCTAATGGGTCTCATGGCACTACACTTGGTAGCCCAATTTCTAACCCACGATAACCTAGACCTTACTATAGGTTACCCCTTTTTAGCCTTTACAAGCTACAGAGGTGGACCCAGATCTAGCCAGTTATACATGTATATTCATAGTGATAGTCATAGTCACTCTATAGTTGCATGAAATAAAAGCATCCAACAGTTATTTCAAGCCATGAGGGAAACGTCGATAAAATCCTCAGAAAACTAGTCAAGATAATCATAAGCGTAACCACATACCTGATTTGATGATTTCACAAGCATTAAGCAAATCCAACCAAGAAAGCAATCCAAGAAAGCAATTCAATAATCACATAACTCCTAAAAAGAATATGGACTCTATTTATTACACACTTGATCAAGAATCTACTTTATTGACTTGGATTCACTTTCTAGGGTTTCTGTATCCATTTTAGGGTTTCATTTTGCAATTAGGGTTTCCCTTCATCTTCTACTATATTAAACCCTAATTTTTATGCCATTAATCATAAACCCTAATTATCTCCTCTTTTCTTCAATATTAAGGTTATCTTAACAACATATAACCCTATTTTAGGATTTAAAGGTACCATTAACCACTAATTAAGTTCATTAAGCTTCTTTTACATTAAAGCTACCATTTTTATCCTTTTTAATCCATGACAAGATCATTATGTGCATCTATCATCAATTCAACGTTCATTAGGGTCTTATTAACATATGAACTTGTTTTGCCATCAATTCTACCTTTTATTCATGAGAAAACCATAATTACTACATTTAGGGTATTTATCCAGAATTGAGGACTTTTGTACTCAAAATAACTTAGAACCATCATTTAACAACATATTTTTACATTTTTGAATTAAATATGATCATCTCTTCTTTTACCCTAAATTAGTCAACTTTTCATGTGAAAAAGATTGAAACTCAAATTAAATTTTAACAAGTTAATATTTCTCAAATTAACCTATTAAACCACAAAGTTTCATCTTTTATACTCAATTAGGGTTTCTTAGGTTTCTTATTCACAAAACCCTAATCATCTGAATTATCTTCATTGAGGGTCATTATATTACAGTTGTATACTTGTAATTTCAGATATGACCACTAGAAGTCATATCTACTCAAATTAGGGTTTTTGGTCTTATTAAACCATGTTCATGATCATAAAACCCTAAAAGCATCATATGAATTATCCTTTTATGATATTACCATTCATAATAGGTTAAGATTGATAAAAAACATATAGAAGATTCATCATGATTGATTTCATATCATTCTAGGATTTTTCTGTCAATTAATGCACTAAAATATGTAAAACCCTATAATTTTTGAGTTCCAAGCATAATTAAGTTTCAAATCTAATTTTTTTGTATTCCTCTTGTTCTCCAGATAAATTTTCATATAAGACTTGTTTTAATTCGAGTTATGAATAACTATATATGATTTTTGTAAGAAATCACTTACCACGACCAATGAGAGGGTGCCACGTCACCTCTTGCATGCATGTCGCTCGCTGGGTTTGAAAACATTTCGAATTTTCAATTATACCTCCGAGCGGCTCCTGGGCTCTTCTCAACATCGAAGGGCAAAACCGTCCAATATCGGCTCGTCTCCTTCCTTGCGGTTGTGCTTCTGCTGCCGTTAGGTTAAGGCTGAAGCGTGGCCCGGCTGTTGCTCCTTGGGCTCCGATGACCGCCAGGGCGGCTCCCCTAGCTCCGATGTGCCCCTGCGCAGGTGAGGGAGCAACTGGCCGGTGGCCATGATGGCCAACTCGAGCTTCGTAGCTATACAACACGTGGACATCCCATGGCCGTCCAGCTAGTATTGCGCAAGATTTTGGGCACCTGGTTGCTAGTTGTGTTCCTCCTGACATCGGGGAAGCATCTTTCTTCCACCAAACTCCAGTTCAGGGCCCCTTTTTGCTCTGGGGTCACACTACCCCTATAGTTAGGGTTTTAGATGAAAAAGGAAGAAGAAGGAGAGAGACGGGTGCATGGGATCATCATGGATTCGACCCTGGGCTCTACCCCTTTATATAGGGGTGGGAAACGAAGCCCTAGGTTGTCTTATCCATGACTCAAAGAGTCCTTTTCCAAAAATGAAACTAATTCCTTCAATAAGGAGTAACATTCACTCTCTTCCTTATCCTTTGGTTATTCTCTATTATTTGGATAATTAGGAATTCGAAAATCCTTGCCATTATTCTCTTTATTCTTGGCTTTTAATTCATTGGTCTCGAAATTATATTTTCCTTAAGTAGGAAATACTCCCTTTTAATAATAGCATGAAATTCATTCATTATGCACCACATTATCCTCTTATTTTTTATTATTGGTATTTTACCTTTCCTCTTTCTTCATTGGGACTCCTTGTATCCCAAGAAACTCTATTATTTAGAAATCCTTTTTATTGGATACTCTTTATCCTTTTTTTTGTGGAAGTCAGGAGTTCTTCTTATTCATCCCACTCTCCTCTAGCAGGCATTAAATGACTATTTAAAACATTATCAGCTATAAAAAGAAATTTGGTAGGAATCCTACCATTACATAAAGGGAAAGGGATAGGTAGACCCACGGGGTCGAGTGGAGGGTTCGCATAAGAACGACCATCCTTGAAATGTTTTAGGTGGTGTTTGGCTAGATTATCGGCCAGGATAGTGTGTTTCCTTAGTCGATGAACAATCTGTATCTTTGTATTTCTATTGATGTTGTCTTCAATTGACCGGATCTAGCTGTTAAACGTAGAGAATTGTCGTCGATGTCCTTCAATAGCCTCCAAAGCTCTAGCACTATCAGTGACAATGAGTGTATTAATATCATCAGAAACGGATGTAGACCTCACAGCCAAATCGATCGCACACAATTCAGCTTCAGTCACGGACTCAACATAAGAAAAGTTAGCAAATCCGCCAACCCATCACTTATTCTCATCCAGAGTCACCACAGCTATAACAGCTTCCTTTCCTTTAACAGAAGCGTCAACATAGCAAACTCTGACATGATCCGGGATGCTTGTGTTATCGTAGTCATCATCTGAGTGGATGGTTTTAGCTGAACCCTTATTGTATCTTCCAGTAAGGATTTTACTCCAGAGGTCGTCGAAATGAACGAGTTGTCTGGTCGTACCAACAGAAATCATATCGAACACCATCTTATTTCTAGTCTTCCAAATGATCCAGCAAGCGACAGAAAACTGGGCCGGGTGATCTCCATCCGCTTGCAAATGATACATGAGCCATTCCTGGATAGTAATATGGGACTGATCAGGTGGGGGTAGTAAAATTAAGTCTGAGCCAAACTTCCTGTGCATTAGGGCATAGCCAAAGAGCATGCAGAGTGTCTTCCTCATAGGCTTCGCACCTAGGGCAGACAGTGCAGTCCGTGAACTTCCTTTGTCTCCATCTGACATTGGTCATAATGGCCTCATGAGCGACCAACCAAATGAAAGTTCTAATTTTGTTTGGTACCTGCAATTTCCAAATTAATTGCCACATCTTGTTATGGGGATACTGGTTATCATTTCGGATGAGGTCGTAGGCAGAAGAAGCAGTATACCCGCCATTATCATTGTGCATCCAGCTCCATATGTCTTCTCCCTTGCTCATAGCAGGAACTGGGAGGTCTGTGATACGACTAACGCAGGCAGTAGGGAGGTAGCTTAATAGAAAATCCTTATCCCAATTGCCATTGAGGTCCCTTAAGCAATCAACAATGAGGTCGGCAATGTCACTACTGATGGGATGAGTACAAACAGACCGCAACTCTTTAAAGCCCGGGACCCAATGGTCCTTCCAAACCAGAGTCGTATTCCCATTGTTAATCGTTTTGATGCAATTATCTTTGATGAAATCAAGCCCCTCATGTATGCTTCTCCATAATGGGGTCACCCTCCTGCTAGAATGCTCGTTATAGTTCTTATATTTGTACCGCATCCCCTCTACCCAAAGCGAATGTTGGTTGTTAAGAAAATTCCATCCATTCTTCCAAATGAGCGCCTTGTTCCAGTCAGCCATAGATTTGATGCCTAGGCCTCCATTGCTCGTCGCAGTGCAAACTTTGCTCCAGGAAACTAGGGAGACATGATTATATTTATGACAGCCACCCCAGATAAATCTACGGATGATTCTATCAAGATTACTACAGGTGGAAATGGGAATTCTAGCGGTTTGCATGACGTAGGTAGGGAGGGCCGTCAAAACAGATTTGGCAAGGCAAATCCGCCCCGCAAGGGATAGAGTCCTAGCCGTCCAGCCATTAACCTTGGTTTCCAGGTTGTTAGCAAGGAAAGAGTAGGTATGTTTGCTCACTTTTTTGTGCAGAAGAGGGACACCCAAATACTTGCCGAGATCGTCGGTTTCCATGATACCACTGATTTTAGAGATAGATGATCTTGTGGCTCTACTAACATACCTTGCAAAGAAGATTTTAGATTTTTCAATAGAGATTTTCTGGCCCGACGCTGCCTCGAACCTATTGAAGCACTGGTTTATAACAGCCATCTGTTCCAGTGAAGCTTTGGCGAAGATGACAATATCGTCAGCGAAACTGATGTGAGAAATGTAGGGTCCCTGTTGAGAGATTTTGATTGGGGTCCACTGTTTTGCCTCCACGGACTGGTTGATTAGCTGCGTAAGACGTTCCATGCACAGAACAAAAAGATACGGGGACAGGGGATCGCCTTGTCTGAGACCTATGGAAGTTTTAAAAGGTGGGAGAGACTCACCGTTGAGGTTGATGCTCGTATTACCAGCTGAAAGCGAATTCATGATATAAGATTTAATATGCGCAGGCCAGGTCATCTTATTTAAAGTGTTCTCAATGAACTTCCATGGCATTCGGTCATAAGCTTTGGTATTCCTTAAATGCATTATTTCTCATTATTATGTTGATTTCTTATTAAAATATCCCTTTTTGAGGATTTCTCTTTATTTCTCTTTTATTTTCCTCCTTGGTATTCCTTTTATCATTAGAAATCATTGGGATACGAAATTTCACTAAGGATAACTCAATTATACCTTTTTCCACTTATTTCCAACATTTTAACATTATTTTCAATTTCTTTCTTACTAAAGAAATACTTAATTAATCTTTTCTTTTCTTATTGCTTTCTCTATGTAACTTTGGACTCCTTGGAACCCAAGGAACCCAAGAGGCACGAAATCCCTCTTTGGATTTGCCTTCTAGAGGTTTCCACACTTTTCTTTTCTCAAATATTCAATTATTCATTTACTAATTGAATTTTCTTGTTATTTGGGCCCAATAGTCAATAAAGCCCACAACACAAACATCAAGGCTATTGTAAACAAAATCCATTTATTCAGACCATATTATATCATTATTTATTCAAATATCTTTAATATGACAAATTACATTTCTCACCAAAAGTACCCAAAGATTGGGGTTGTAACATCCTTCCCCTCTTATAGAAATTTTGTCCTCAAAATACTATGAGGCAAATAAACAATTTAGGATAAAACTTTTCCATGTCCATCATTGACCCCTATGTAGCTTTACCTTACCCATGGCATTTCCAAAGAACCTTTATCATCACATATTCTTTTCTCTGAGTGCTTTCATCCTGGCGTCTATAAACTGCACAGGTGACTCAGACCATTTCAGCCTCCCTTGGGGCTCATTAGGTTCATTGCTCAGCACATGGTCGGGGTACCTCACATAGTACGCTAGATTGGACATCTAGAACTCATCACACATTTCTTTATCCTGGGGGGTAAGGTCAGACTTAACCATCTCCACCAAACCATGTCAAAAGAACCCATGCATCAGGGACTCAGCTCTTCTAGCTATAACTTAGAGGGGTCGGATTTTCATGTCACATATTCTCCCACAATGAACTGCATGTCAGTCTACTTTGCATATGCTCACGACTCTTTTCATCTCTAGGCTCCTTTCAGCCATTGCACAATCTAAGCGACTTCATCTATACACACTGTGGTCCTTTTCTAACCATCACGTGGTCCTTTCACTAATATCACCTTACTGAAGTGGTAACCGACACAACCTCTCTTACAAAGCTTCTTTAAATCCCGATATTGGCTATGGTGGTTAACTTCACATATTGCATAGGACAAGAACTGTCTCTAGCTATCACCCTGAATGAGCACATATGCTCTCATCAGACCCTTTAATCTGAATCCCACTAACCATTAGTTAGGGGTGATAAACTGTACTAACATCGAGTTCTTCATGTACCCACTCCCACCTTTTGGAAGGGAACCTTTAGTTCAAACTCAAAGACCTTCAAACTCGCATCATGGTGTAGTTGAATCATATCTTTTCATATGTAGTTCAACCAGATCTGTCCCTTGATAGAACTCTTTCTTTCTCATGTCATCTGAGTAAGACGATCCACCATACCCCATATTGCATCTCAACCATCCTAGGTCTAGGGGAGACTTGCAACATCCATAGTGATAAACTCCCTTTCTCTTTTATCCTTTATATCAATGCACTGGGTATCTGGTGTTCATCCTTCTCCCTCAGCTTGCATAGCCACGTACCACATGCAGCCTCATCTCCAACATCCACATTACTACTACCACGCATTATCTCAGTAGTACCATGGTGGTTGGTGACCTTAAAATCACGATTTCCTATATGTCATGATTCATCAAGATCGATTCTTTAGAAACCCTAAACCACTCTCATCAAGGTTTCATCACCTTCCTATCCAAAGCAGTGTGTATCTGAGGTTCTCTCACCATCCTTTCATTACATCTAAGACTAGACTGGCTAACCAAACAACCATTAACTTTTCAACATATCTCATTACATCTGAGTGTTATCCAAACACATCTCCTTTCCAAACTTAGGGTTAGCCAAACAACCTCTTCTACCCAAACTAGGTAGCTATATATCAACCAGAGCATCCATTACCACTTCATATCCTTAGGTATTAGGTAACATTGAAGACATATGCTTCCATGTATTTCACTTATTGTCTCTCCTCAAACTCTCTGTCTATCTTCATTAAGAACACTCTCTGATTTCATCATCATGGTGATCAAACTCAACCTGGTATAACTTGTAGGTTCCACATAGCTCATGATAAAAACATTCTCATAAGGTGACTACCTCATTCCTCTTAGTGTTTGCAAACCATCCATGTATCATTCACTTTACTAGGGTATGTTATCATCTTTGTCCTCATACCTCGTAGTAACGTTCCAACTCACATCATCTTTTATCCTTGGTGTATGGCATGCATAATGTCCTATCTCTCACTCCCATAACAAGAGGAAATAAGCATTTGGCTGCAGTCCAAATACAGAGTTCTTCCCATTCCAAGAGTAGAGATGGTACATCCCACCATGCCGGTACACCTTTAAATCTAAGTTGAAACATGCCACATATGTCTCAACATCACATTCATTTTGACATCAAAGTTACTTCCATGGAAAACTAGTCTTGAAACTACTTGGTCCAAACACAATCCTTGGTCACCTCGTCTAGGTCTATAGGGTGTCGACACTTTTGGGGTCATCCCTCTTCCTTCATGCATCCAGAGAGTGCCCTACTCATCTGCCCTTTGGGTCCCATGAGTTCATGAAGGTGATCAATCTCCTAACCCATGGCCCTCAGACAATGATAGTTGTTACCTCCCGACCCTATGGTCATGTGCAACTAGGGAATTAGGCAACTCCTACTTCCATCGGTCTTATCCCTACCTGACCCTAGGATAGACTTAGGATTCTCTTATAGTACATGTTCAACTTAGAACCTTACCCAAGCCTTCATCTCTCTCTCTCTCTCTCTGCATTCATGGGCTGCATTTCATCCTTTCATAGGGATCATGGCAACCTGCCTACCTTGGTCAAGCCCCATATTGGTTACCTCCATGGTAACACATCCATATGCACATAGAGATGGCTATCTATGGGTATAGAGGTTCGTTCTCATGCCATGTACTTTTCACTTAGCTTCTCAAGATCCTATGATACCTCTTTAGGTTACCTTAAACCAACAAAACTGGTATATTCCCTACAAAAGGGGTCCCTCCCCCAGGATGGGAGGAAACTACAACTCTTGATAACAAGGTCACAAACATCCTTAGGGTTTACATCCATATGCCTAAACTTAGTAAGCTATTAAGGCACAAGCTGACCACCTACTAAACCAGACTAGGTCATACTTGTTCTCATTCTTCATATTAGATCAAGATCATACCTTCTCTTGTCATCAACTTAGCTATGAGGGGTTCATCCAACATACCTTAAACTTAAGGGGTTTTCCTTTCCTCTCAATATAGGAAGTTCCATGCTCGTATCCATAGAAACTCAACTCTCATTATGAGCATTAGGTACACCACTTCCCCTCTTAGACCTAGGAACCCTGGGTTCACTTTTAGGTGTCCAACTACACGCTCTATCTCTTAACCATGAATAAAAAATGCAAAAGTCATGACATGCACTTCCTGTCATCCTTCTATTCGAGCAACACTTCATATTTGAGTCATCCTCAAGGACAACCAACAAGGTACAAGGCCTCACAACCTGTTACTAAACCTTTTCAGGTCCACAAAACTCTTCTTCTCATCTATACCATAGGTACAGAGGTACCAACAGACTCATCCTCTCTCTAGGGTTTGGTTCCTCTCATGGCCACCAAGACATCATAAACCTCTAAGGGTCAAGCATGTGGCGACCACTATCATCCACTTAGGTCGCATCATCCTCAACTCCCTACTTTTCCTCATATCTCAGAGTCTAAGATTCCAACCTTCTTGCTTGGTTTCCTGCTCTCTCTCTAGAGCTAACCCTACAACCAACCTCACCATTAGAGGTCCTCTCTTCATGAAGGATCAACCTCAAAAGCATCCTCTACATAGGTGAAGCCTAGGCTCAAACTTATGTTTGCTCAAGATCATCCATAGCCCTTTATGATTATTTAATAAGCCGCCCATCATGATTCCTTAACTAGGGCTTCATCCTACTGTCAGCACTACTGACGTGCCCTAGGTGCAAGCTATACCCTACTTGCACAAGTCCATAGGGTTCTATAGGTTTTTCTCTAATCTCATTAATGAAGGAGTTAGCCTTCACTCTAACATGCATGACCCTTCCTAGGGTTGGGTCGCCAAAGGTACTAGGTCATCCAACCTCTCATGGCTTATACAACATTCAAGGCATGTCCATCCAAACACCTGGTCTAACTCATCATACCATCTCTCTCTCTAACCTTCACTTAGGGTTAGGGTTAACATCATCCTCATAGGATGTGCCCGTTCTCTACTTGCAATGGAGATCTCTATCTCCAAGACTAACTTTCTTTCCTTATCCTCCTGATAAGAAGGTCTAGCCTCAGGTCTCTTCTGAGGGAGTGACAACTTATGTCATACGACCTAAGCATGTATCTATCCTTTAATTTGTGCTTAATCTATTAAGCTTATGTCCATGACATCTTATTTACATGCTTTTCATTAATTTGGTGGGGGATTCCTTAGACCTTATTAACCTTACCCATACCTCTAGAGGGTGAGGAGAAGAGAGAAAACCCTAATCCTTAAGGTCCTTAATAGAATTTGAGTTGAGAAGGGATGAACAAGATGAGAGAGTCCTAAAGGTATCTTATTTCGATTCATACCCTAAGACTTTGGCTAGGCAGTCACACAGATTCGGGAGTCCTCATATTCTGACTAGCGGTGCAGAGGAAAATATTGCCAATCCCCGATCGTGATCCTTTTCTAGACACCTCCATCATTCGGATAATCCTCTAATAACTCCCTTGGGTTCTATGGAGTTTGTAAAATTTAATAATTATTAATGGTTAAGTGAGGAACCTACGCTCTGATACCAAATGTTACGACCCCACCTCCCGATAACCCCCAATTAAGGGAGACCGAGAGGTTGAAGCCACATCCATAACTTCCGGATCAAAGGTTCGATACTTAACCAAGAACAATTATTAAATTTCAACAATCTATACTGAAAAGCTGTACTAAATTTTTTCATACCTTTTGAAAATTTTGGATTTCTAAACTTCTATCCATGTACGCATTCTACTCTAACTAATCCTCCTTGCATTTTACTTCATGTATTTCACAATATGATGATTTATTGTTTGTCCTTTTGGCTTGTACCTAAAATGCTGCAAACAAAATGTCGGTCAACCGAAGCTGGTATGTGGGGGAAACAATAAACGTGAAACTATGATAACAATGTAATCATTCAATTAATCATTTAACAACCAAGATTATGTTTTAAATATAACTCCGCGATCCATGAGTAACCTATCCTCTGTGCTATCCCTGTAGTGGACCTGGATACTACCTTCCTTATGGTAGATCCCCATTAAACCCCTCATGGTCACACCTATTGGTGAACCAGTTTCTAGGGTTGAGTCACATGGCACTACTCGTAAGTAGCCCACTCCTTAACTCATGGCATGCTAATGGTCTCATGGCACTAAACTTGGTAGCCCAATTTCTAACCCACGATAACCTAGACCTTACTCTAGGTTACCCCTTTTTAGCCTTTACAAGCTACAGAGGTGGACCCGGATCTAGCCAGTTATACATGCATATTCATAGTGATAGTCATAGTCACTCTATAGTTGCATGAAATAAAAGCATCCAATAGTTATTTCAAGCCATGAGGGAAACGTCGGTAAAATCCTCAGAAAACTAGTTGGGGATAATCATAAGCGTAACCACATACCTGATTTGATGATTTCACAAGCATTAAGCAAATCCAACCAAGAAAGCAATCCAAGCAAGCAATTCAATAATCACATAATTTTTGAAAAGAATATGGACTCTATTTATTACACACTTTATCAAGAATCTACTTTATTGACTTGGATTCACTTTCTAGGGTTCCTATATCCATTTTAGGGTTTTGTTTTGCAATTAGGGTTTCCCTTCATCTTCTACTTTATTAAACCCTATTTTTTATGCCATTAATCATAAACCCTAATTATCTCATCTATTTTTCAATATTACGACTATCTTAACAACATATAACCCTATTTTTGGATTTAAAGGTACAATTAACCACTAATTAAGTTCATTAAGCTTCTTTTACATTAAAGCTACCATTTTTATCCTTTTTAATCCATGACAAGATCATTATGTGCATCTATCATCAATTCAACATTCGTTAGGGTCTTATTAACATATGAACTTGTTTTGCCATCAATTCTACCTTTTATTCATGAGAAAACCCTAATTACTACATTTAGGGTATTTATCCAGGATTGAGGACTTTTGTACTCAAAATAACTTAGAACCATCATTTAACAACATATTTTTACATTTTCAAATTAAATATGATCATCTCTTCTTTTACCCTAAATTAGTCAACTTTTCATGTGAAAAAGATTGAAACTCAACTTAAATTTTAACAAGTTAATATTTCTCAAATTAACCTATTAAAACCACAAAGTTTGATCTTTTATACTCAATTAGGGTTTCTTAGGTTTCTTATTCACAAAACCCTAATCATCTCAATTATCTTCATTGAGGGTCATTATATTATAGTTGTATACTTGTAATTTCGAATATGACCACTAGAACTCATATTTACTCAAAATAGGGTTTTTGGTCTTATTAAACCATGTTCATGATCATAAAACCCTAAAAGCATCATATGAATTATCCTTTTACGATCTTACCATTCGTAACAGGTTAAGATTAATCAAAAACATATAAAAGATTCATCATGATTGATTTCATATCATTCTAGGGTTTTTCTGTCAATTAATGCACTAAAATATGTAAAACCCTATAATTTTTGAGTTCCAAGCAAAATTAAGTTTCAAATCTAATTTTTTGTATTCCTCTCGTTCTGAGGATAAATTTTCATATAAGACTTGTTTTAATTCGAGTTACGAATAACTATATACGATTTTTGTAAGAAATCACTTAGCACGGCCAATGAGAGGGCGCCACGTCGCCGCTTGCATGCATGTTGCTCGCTGGGTTTGAAAACATTTTGAATTATCAATTATACCCCCGAGCGGCTCCTGGGCTCTTCTCAACATCGAAGGGCAAAACCGTCCAATATCAGCTCGTCTCCTTCCTCGCGGTTGCACTTCTGCTGCCGTTAGGTTAAGGTTGAAGCGCGGCCGGACTGCTGCTCCTTGGGCTCTGATGACCGCCAGGGCAGCTCCCCCTAGCTCTGATGTACCCCCGCATAGGTGAGGGAGCAACTGGCCGGTGGCCATGACGGCCAGCTCGAGCTTCCTAACTCTACAGTACGCGGATGTCCCATGGCTGTCCAACTAGTATTGCGCAAGAGTTTGGGCACCTGGTTGCTAGCCGTGTTCCTCCTAACATCAGGGAAGCATCTTGCTTCCACCGAACTGCAGTTCATGGCCCCTTGTTGCTTTGGGGTCGCACTACCCCTATAGTTAGGGTTTTGGGTGAAAAAGGAAGAAGAAGGAGAGAGACGGGCACATGGTATTATCTTGGATTCGACCCTGGGCTCTACCCCTTTATATAGGGGTGGGAAACGAAGCCCTAGGTTGTCTTATCCATGACTCAAAGAGTCCTTTTCCAAAAATGAAACCAATTCCTTCAATAAGAAGTAACATTCTCTCTCTTCCTTATCCTTTGGTTATTCTCTATTATTTGGATAATTAGGAATTCAAAAATCCTTGCCATTATTCTCTTTATTCTTGGCTTTTAATTCAATGGTCTCGAAATTATATTTTCCTTAAGTAGGAAATACTCCCTTTTAATAATACCATGAAATTCATTCATTATGCACCACATTATCCTCTTATTTTTTATTATTGGTAATTTTTCCTTTCCTCTTTCTTCATTGGGACTCCTTGTATCCCAAGAAACTCTATTATTTCGAAATCCTTTTTATTGGATACTCTTTATGCATCTATATGCATTATTTCTCATTATTGTGTTGATTTCTTATTAAAATATCCCTTTTTGAGGATTTATCTTTATTTCTCTTTTATTTTCCTCCTTGGTATTCCTTTTATCATTATAAATCCTTGGGATAAGAAATTTCACTAAGGATAACTCAATTATACCCTTTTCCACTTATTTCCAACATTTTAACATTATTTTCAATTTCTTTCTTACTAAAGAAATACTTAATTAATCTTTTCTTTTCTTATTGCTTTCTCTATGTAACTTTGGACTCCTTGGAACCCAAGGAACCCAAGAGGCACGAAATCCCTCTTTGGATTTGCATTCTAGAGGTTTCCACACTTTTCTTTTATCAAATATTCAATTATTCATTCACTAATTGAATTTTCTTGTTATTTGGGCCCAATAGCCAATAAAGCCCACAACACAAACATCAAGGCTATTGTAAACAAAATCCATTTATTCAGACCATATTATATCATTATTTGTTCAAATATCTTTAATATGAGAAATTACATTTCTCACCAAAAGAATCCAAAGATTGGGGTTGTAACCCAAAGGTTAGTTTCGTCCACCAATTTTTGATAAACACAGACCTTCCTCATTAAAATGAACTGGTAAAGATATAAAAAAAATATCTTGTTAGAAGTGCAGACAACAAATTGGTCTTCCAGGCCCTTTTGGATGGCCAAGATAATAGATCTAAAAATAAAATTATTGGATATAGATGCAGGCAACATAAGATTCCTACTACTTACATGTTGAAGGTGTTGAAGGAGAGAAATAGAGTCATCAGTTAGAACACCAAATGTATCAAAGGCGAAAGGAAGAAAATGACAATGATTAGCCTCACAAGAAGCTCTACGATTATGAACCTTTAGTGTAGTGGTGTCATAAGATGCTTGGCCAATTTTAAATTTATCTGAAAGGGTGCCTATTAATGGGGAAACACTAGTGAGGTCAACACAATTGTGTCTTCCATCTGTCCAATCAAATAATAAGATATCAACAGGTCGTTGTGAATGGAGACCATCTGAACATGTTCCAAGGAAAGAAATAGGGGCTTATTTTAAGACCTTTATCCCAGAATGGGAGATAAGATCAAAATGGGCATCACAAACAACATCATGGAAAGAATTATATCCAGGTCATGTACGACAATGCACAACATCATCACTGAAGGCGTCGAGGTTCAAACTGTTGCAGAAAGAGCAACATTTATTTCCATGATATAAAGGGATCATTAGACAATACTGAAGGATATCTCGATACTCAACCGAAGACATAGACAAGCCAAGGCCATCAATGGGAACAAAAAGCAAGAAGTGTTGTGCATGATCATCTTGTAGAGAAGAAAAAATTGGTCGTTGTCATAGGGACATGTCACTTGTTGTGATTTGGTAGATAACTAATTTTTAGTAAGTGTATGCCAAAATATATTGGGTCTTTGGGATTGGTAGAAGGCGTACGTGACATTCTAGACCAGCTAAAAGACAACAAGATATACATATGAGTGCATGTGTGGCAAGATATACATATGACATCTTTAAAATGGGGTTGGCCACTTGCAAGATATGATCTTGAAGATCATGCATGTGGATATGTGAGGAAAGATAAGAAAATTGGCAGACATCAAAGGAGTACTTCATACCCAAACCCCCTAAATGGATGGGAAAAGTGGCCAAACACCACTGTAGATTGCCAAATCCTGGAATGTCACCAACCACAACATGTGTAAGGAATTGGTGAAGACCATGATCAAAAACATATGTTATAGAAGAAATAGAGATTGGGGGTGTCATTCAAAAATCAAACAACATCTTGGGCATCTCAACACATGAACAAAGAAGAAGAATCTCCCATTGTGAATCTTAAAGTAATGCCAAACGATCCATCATAGAAAGAGTTTTGACCACATGTTTATGTAGAAGATCCCTTGCAAAAGATGGGTCTATGGAAACATGACCACCTAGAATCTTCACCCCATGCTTAGGTCGAGATATGTCTACAAGAAACATACCCACCCCTGGGTCTCATCTAGGATTAGTAGAAGGCTAAAAGATTTGTGTCTTCTTAGTGTTTAGATGAACACCAAAGGATGGGCCACGGGATTGGATTAAAGATATGGCCTTAGAAACATCTTCAATGTCACCAATGAGGGTTCCATCATCAAGATAGAAACCGATAAGATTAAGGTGGCATTCATCCTTTAGTTGCAAGATTAGAGGATGGAGAGCCAATGCAAAAAGAAGAGACCCCAATGGATCTCCTTGTTGGACACCCGTTGTAGAGAGAATAGGTTCACCTTGATCCATATAGAGGACACCATGAGATCTATAAAAACCTCCTCCCCGTATGTGATAGCAGGACAACAAAGACAGACGTCCTGGAATATGGCAAATCTATCAACCATATTAAAGGTGTTGCTGAAATCAACAAGGACCATTGTGAGGGTGGTAGAATATTGTTGGTAAAGTACAAGGTGAGTGAATGCATGCAGACACGCTTCAATGCCCCCAACAATACCAACACCAAATAGATAGTCCTTTAGATAAGAGACATTGTTTGACAATACACCTTTTGACACAAACCTAGAGACAAGTCAACACCAAATCATGCCCAATGCTATAAGATGAGTGCCATTGTCTGACTTGATAAGAGTAGTCAAAGGAGCATTGGAAAGGTAGGGTGTTAGGAATACATGAAAATGTCTAGAAAGACAAAGATTGACCAAAACTGAGATTGCATCCAAAAACTCGTCTTTAACTGTTGTTGTTTCCCTACACATGGCATCAAGAAGGTGTTGTGCACGAAGTTCATCGTGAGCACAAACAGTCCCTTTCTAGAAGAATAAGATGGCATCTTCAAGAATTATGTGAGAGGTCACAACAAGAGAGAAAGGGATATAATATGGAGGCTGCACCATAAGTGGTGGCAGTTGAGGGTGCTTTGCTTCAAGATCCAAGCGAGTAGCAATGTTGGCTGGGGCAACACTTCTAGAGGATAGAACATGTATTTCTACAGAAAAATGTCCATCTTTAATCTTAGACTTGGCACAAGAAAATCTACCTTCAATAGGTTGTTCACAAACAAAAGGTGGTGGGTCAGGATCTGAGTGAGTAGTTGTTAAATGACATTATGACTACAATTTCATGTTTCTAGCACCTTAAGGATCATGAGTTGTTGAAGCAAGGCACGGTTCCAAGTAGAGCATTCTTGGGAAGTCTCTGGGGTGAAGCGGTAGAGTACACATGCTAGAAGCAACAGAAGACAACCCCAAGCATCAACGGAGGATGGACAAGAAGACACCTAGTGCATGGCAAGGTGTAGTGTGTTAGCAATGGGAAGATGACATATGAATGGTATACTCTTTATTGTAGGGACAAACACATGAAAAATAGAATTAGGAAGATCTGTGTTGTGCAGGAGGCAGATGGTGGGAGGAGGTGGTGGCTCAATATGCTGACTAGCTATCAGGGTGCACTAAATAGAAGCCAAGGAACCAGACTTGATAGGGGTAGGCATGTTGACTATTAGTCAATAGGTGTAAGCAAGGGCTACAAGATAGAGTGGTAGTAGTGTCCGAGTCATACAAAACTTTGTGGGAGTAGGCCTTGAACCAATGTTGTGTGTGAAGATAGGTCTCACAGAACCAACATTTAGAAGAAAAAGAGTGCTCACTAAATCTTCCCAAACATTTGAGTATTCCAACGCCTTTCTAAGGTCAGCAACTCGTGTCAGAGAATAAAGATGAATAGTTTGTAGATGATTGGAAAAGCTACTCGGGGAAAAAGGCTTGCCTCAACATGTGTGGAGAGTTTTATAGGGACAAATTACTTGAATACAAGACAAGGTACATGTCGTTGGGTTTTTAGGGGAGGCAGAGAAGGCAGCGGAAACAAAAATTTTCTCCCCCAAACCCGGAACAAGGAAACACGTCAACGTCTATATAATAGGAAAGGATGGTTTGTGGAATCATACCTTGTCACGAGGCTTGCTCGGCGACAATACCTCACGGCTTGCGTGGTATTCAACTCCGGTCTTCGACGGTGTCTGTGCAGCTCCTGGTCGCACCGGGACTGACGACTCCTAATCTCACCAGACTGTCGGGTTGAAAGTTGTCCTCCTGAGCGGCAAAAACCTCCCGCCTCTGAAGTAGTCCACATGGACCACCTAGAACTCCACACTACTTGTCCCACAAGGAATTGGAAGGAGTCGCACCCTCCTGTTGACGTACTAGTCGCCAACACACTCTCCTGCCTCCAGTTGCAACTACAGTTGTCTTTCCCTTGCTGTGCCTCCCTTTTCGGGTAGAACTTGCTTGGGCTCTCTCGGTTACCAAAACCAGAGAGAACGACAACTTTGCAGAGCAACTGGTTGTACTGAGTTGTTTATTGAGAAGCCCCCAATACCCCTATATATATAGGAGGGTCATGGGACATGGTTCTCCATCCTGGGCAATGCAGGACTAAAAGAAGGAGTAGAAGGGTTCGAGATTTTCCACAAAAACAACCAACTCGCAAGCTGAACCGATCGTTTCATTTTTGAAACGGTCGGTTGGGGATCTGAGCTAGTCGGTTGACACTCAACCGATCGGTTGGGACCCATGAAACAATCAGTTCACTTTTTGAACCGATCGGTTCGTGGTCCTGATCAGTTCCCGATCGACTTTCCCTCTTTTGTTTCTAATTGGTATCAAATACCAATCCTTTTCCCAATCAAATTGGGCAAGTGAAATGAAAGGAAAATTCTCACCAATCCGACTTTCCCAACTTGCTCGGTTGCAACAGTTGAACCGATCATTTCAACACTTGAAGCAATCATTCACCCTGTCCATGAGCTGATCGACTCACCAGCTGAGCCGACCGGTTCACCAAGCTGATCCGATCGGTTCATCTCATGAGATGATCGGTTGGGAGTGCAGATTGTGCAGAATCAGTCAATTGCAGTTTCAACCAATACGATACTCTAATCAATCTGTCCAACACCTTGAACATTATGATTTTGAGCTATCAATCAATTGAGTGTTTAATTGAACTACTAAACTCCTTTAGTAATCAATCTAAACATTGTTTGTTGACAAAACTCCTCTTCCTGGTTAAATCCTATGTGTGTGACCCTGCAGGTCCATTTCACGTTGGCAGTGATATTCCAAAACACTTATGACTTCATGAGCAAAGAGTGGTGCCTAGTCACACATCAATGCTACCCAAGTGAAAGTAAAAAGTTGGAGAACAACTTTCAATCCTACAATCCGTGAATGGTGTTATAGTGAATGTATAATTCCTTTGTCACTGATATCCCAAATGAACTCGAGGCATGGAATAGTCATCCTATCAACGTTCATTCACTTTCTTGATCTCAGAGTAGATTGGAAGAGATATGTATGACATCAATATCACATACTGATTCACACATGCGTGTGCACGCCTATTTCAATCCTACTCATAAAGTGGCCTTGGATATCAAACTCCCTCAGGAGGGACAAATCCCATATCTATCAGTCACCCCTCAAAAGCCCCATGTGTCAAAGCCACCCAATCATCCCCTTTATAACAACCCATGTTTCAGGACTGTGTTTGATGATGTCAAAGTGTGCCCAACGACATGTGTTGAGTGTAGTGATTTCAGGTCAAAGAATCACACTCACCACCATCACTATGAGTACTGACTGTGACTACCATGTCATGGTTCCATGTGTCAAACTCACGATGGGTTTGTCTGGTACACTTGTTCTCTAACAAGTACCTATGTGTTTGGTTTGATATCTCTATATCATGACTAATGAGATTCTGTCATCAACCAACACCACAATCTAGTCTTGTGTGTCATTGCTGTCTATCTACCTTCCACAATGACATCCGACTAGGGAGATAACAAGAATGTACAAACTCTTAGCATCCGTATGATCTCATCGTTCAGGTCCTTAACCTGAAGGCATATGTCATTGAGTACTGTCATTCTCTAGACATTCAATCTGTTCTATCACTATCTCATATGACTGAACCAGAAAGAATTGGAAGCTTGCCTTTGATGTTTATCAAATCAATCTTAATGTATCCCACCAATTATCCCATGATTGGCTCTCAGGGCATACATTCCAACAGACTCCCACTTGCACTTCGAGCCAATCACCCTTGAATCATATTCATAGTGATCTTCAAACATGTCCCACATGTTACTGTGCTCTTGTGCCAACATAGTGAGTTATGGAAACACCTTGCCAAAGTTGGTATAAATTGCATGTCCCTCATCTCTTCACTGTACATCATATGTATGAGATGGAGTTTCCATAATATGCGATCTAGTATTCCTTTGCTAACCTTTAGATACATTGCATGATCAAGGATTCCACACTTGTCATCAATGAGCGGAATATCTATAAGTTCATCTCATGAACTTCTAGATCTATATAGTATCTACTGCTGTTCTCTAACACATAGATACTCAACATTTCCTTTTAAATGGTTTTATTGGAACACTTCCAATTATCAACAAACTTTCACTTTTATATATCCTATATATATTTTGCGATTAACTTTCTGTCCTTATTGGAAGTTTGCATCAATGTAACTCTTTACATTGAACTCTTCCTTATTTCCATAGAACTAGTACTTCTCAAGTACTTATCAAGTTCTCATGGTATTCCAGTAACCCTTACTGGAAGTAGACAGACATCCACTCGTCATGTCCCACATATGAGTTATCAAGATGAGCACATCATATTGTCATGTCCTTCATACAATATGATGAATGCATTTTGTTCTTGCCATGTCCATACATGCAAGATAATGGGATGATTGCATACATGATAGATCCATATCTATTCTTAGTGTTCCCATTCTTCATAAGAATTGGACACTTGGCCTTGGGATACTAACTCCATGTAACATGGACAAGTTTTCTCCCACTGAATCTATGTACACTGAACCCTTCAGTATAGATTGCCAATGTATGCTTTCTCTTTTCAGGTCAAGAGGTTTTCGAGAACTATCTCTATAGATCTCTATTCCTATCACATAGGAAACATCTCTATCTTCCTTAAAGATAATTTCCACTTTCGGATTTCCATTCTAGAACATTTCCATTTCACATCAACATGTGGAATGTGAACACGCTCCCACTAAATCACAGATCCCTTTCTTTATCTTTGACATATCAGTCAAACCCTTTGACTATATCATCAAAGTAAAGTTCCAATTCTGAGTTGCTTGTACTCAATCAATCACATTGATTAGTCCATTGTAATTTATAGACTTCATTTGCATTAGTGGACTCATAAACCTTATAGGTTGTGTCACGTACACATCCTTGTTTTATTCCTCATGGGAATGCAGTTTTAGTATCCATATGCCAAATGTCTTAGTCATTAAGTTGCAATCAACAAGCATCATCCTTCTCAAAATGTTATCCATGTGTCTTAACACTTAAGACTTATTTGCACTTATGGATTTCCATCCAATGGGTGCTACCATTAAGTTCATACCTTATGGTTCACATGGAAGTCATTTAGGATGTAATGGTCATAAACCATAACTCAAAATCCGGTTCCTCATATTCATCTAGATAGTTTATTCATCACATGAACAACTCATCACATAAATAATTGAGGTGTATCTGTTAAGGCTATAAGAACTCACAACTCCTTGTGATTCTTAATGTACTTTATTAGTGTGGGGTATTCTTTTATTAAGAAGAATTCAGTTATTTGATAATCATTCTCTAACTCCTTAGAGTATGATTCCTTCTTGATTTAGACATCACATGCCTTAATCACGAGTTCACTATGATACACTATCATAATCACTCATAAGGATCTCAAACATTTGGTCGAAGTATTTCATTCATTGATGTCATCAAGAATTAACACTTTACCAAATTTGTACTTCATCTATGATAATCTTGAACACTTCAAGATATTCATATTGGTATTTCTCCAAACACCATTTGAAGTGTTAGCATTTGTTCCAATAGGTATATAAATACATCACATGTATTATACCTAATTGGATAATCATTCTCCCACTATCATTAGTGAAGATTGATTAATCATGTCCAAGATATTCATGTCTCTTACTGGTTCTCTAACCAAAAGAGTCTAGATTCATCCATCATATGGAAACTAGAAGTGAATTTCTCATGATTAATGCTAATTTGATTGTTTGAGTTATCTATAACTTTTAGGTATCATTTTATCTTATGCATATCAAATACCACAAGATAAACAAGGCATTCCACAAAGATCATATCTTTAAGATTGAAAACGCAACTTTATTAATTGCCATCATTGTCATACAATATGCAAAAATAAAGTGTTTCTATCTATTGGCAAATATGAAATAGCAGTTTATAACTATATTACATGCCTTGTAGGCTGAAAATAAACTAAAGTACTCCTATCTATGGAAGCAACACTTGCCCCAATTATGAGTGCTTTACACTTTACATCTTGGCATCATATACCTCAAAAAGTGTTACAAGTTTACTTTCATGACACCTTTAAGTAGAGACATCAGTCGCCTCGTTCTTCTTTTGTTCTTCTAGATAGAGAGGACAATTCCTTTTCCAATGTCCTGCTTTTGACAATGGTGGCAATTTCCTTTCTTGGTCACGCCTCCCTTGGCCTTGAGAGGTGAAGGCGTCTTGGGCTCCTGGCTAGCATCAGAACCTTTCTTAGCTTTTCCCTTGCCCTTGCGCTTGGAATTTCCTTTCTTGCTCATGATAACCATCACAGACTTAGGCTTGTCTTTCTTCATCTGTATCTCGGCTGTCCTCAAAATGCCCAACAACTCTGACAGTGGCCTATCAAAGTTGTTCATGTTGTAGTTCATCACAAACTGACTGTAGGATTCTGGCAACGATTGCAGTATCACGTCAGTAGACAACTCTTGGCTCAGTGGAAATCCCAGCCTCTGCAGGTTCTCCACATACCCAATCATCTTGAGTGTGTGAGGACCAACTAGATCTCCTTCTGTCATGATGCACTTGAACAGTGCTCTTGATACATTGTATCTCTCTTACCGTGCCCGATCTTCATACATGTTCCTGAGATGTTGAATCATCTCAATGAAACCCATGTTCTCATGTTGTCTTTGCAATTCATGGTTCATAGAACATAACATCAAGCACTTTGCATCAATGGCATCATCAAAATGCTTCTTATAAGCATCCCATTCTGCCTTTGGTGCATTAGGAGCGGGTTCCTCTGGAATTGGAGTATCCAGGACATAGAGCTTACGCTCTTGAGTGAGAACAATTCTCAATGTCCGATACCAGTCGTGGAAGTTTGTCCCATTTAGCTTGTCCTTGTCAAGGACTGATCGCAAAGAAAAGTGATTGTTGTTTGTTTCCATTTGTACTACAAAAGGAAATATATGCAATTTTAGTCCAAAACTCTTTTGACTTATTTGATTGATTTTAAAAGTTGACGATAAAAATTAGGCCTTTAATTAATTATCGCTCCCACTATTTTAGTTCAAATTGATAGCCCTCATCATTAATTCGGAAGATTGTAGCGTACAATCTTCTAGTGGGTAAGATCCTGAAATCCTCTAAATCATGGACCAACTAGGGCTGTCACCCACAACTTAGATCTCTCAGGTAGGAAACTCTTGCCAATTGCATCATATGCAACTCTTGATAAGATGTCATATGTAACTCCTTGCCATGATCACCTCCATGCCTCAAGGTACTAGATCCCATCTAGATCACCTTGTTAAGTCCGACCCAAAGCAAACACGATGAATATGCACCATGCTAGAGCAGACCCACACATTCATCCTTTACGCTTCCACGAGATAGACAGTGTACCACACTAGGGCGTGCCCACACTTGGTCGATCAAGATTTTCACGTGTGTCACATTTGAAAGGCATCTAAAACTTAATATTTTTTAAGGGATTTGGTTTTTATATAAATATACCTATCCAATCACCACAATATATAGTACGTATCATATACATGCTATATTCCACAGAAAACATGCAAAATGATAAAAGCGATGATTATGGCCATCCTAATGTGATTCCTCAAGCCAAGAGGAATCACGATCATCTAGGTCTACATCACATGCAACCTGTACAAGATGAACTCTGTGATTTGCCTTCGGAGTAGATCAACTCATCACATGATTGACTTGCTCATTCTGGCCGGTCGTCTGGGTGCCACCAACCGATCGGTTGGCTCCTCCAACCGATCGATTTGCCTAGTCATCGTGCATCTCTTCATGGCCGCCACCCGCTCTTCTCGCTCCTCGAACCGGTCATAAACCGATCGACTCACTCCTTGAACTGATCGTCTGGAACGTCAACCGATCGGTTCACGCCTTGAACCGATCGTTTCAGCTGTCATCAAGATGGCCTCCATTCTTTGACATAATAGGAAATAAAATCTATCCTATTTACAATTTAAATGTGAAACCCCGAGTTACATTCGGGGGAAGCAAAGGTAGGAAAAGAATTCTTGAATTATTTCGAGTTACATCAGGAATAGGAGAAGGGGAATCAGTGCGCAGACTGAGATGCAAGCAACCACATACAACCACACACAGATATAGGGGTTTATAGGACATAATCATGCTACACATCCACCACAAAACTCATTTAAGGGCGACGCATATCGAGTGCATTAATAATACATATCATATATGTAATTGGGATTTGTGGATTTAGGATTGGACATGCATAAAGCCAAATTTATTTACATCGTATGCAATAAATAAAGGCGACAAATCAAAATCGATCATATCGATATTCCTAAAATATAGAGCAGTTGACGTGGCTCTGATACCACTGTTGGGTTTTTAGGGGAGGCAGAGAAGGCAGCAGAAACAAAAATTTTCTCCCCCAAACCCGGAACAAGGAAACGCGTCAACGTCTATATAATAGGAAAGGATGGTTTGTGGAATCATACCTTGTCCCGAGGCTTGCTCGGCGATAATACCTCGCGGCTTGCGCGATCTTCAACTCCGGTCTTCGACGGTGTCTGTGCATCTCTAGGTCGCACTGGGACTGATGACTCCTGATCTCACCAAACTGTTGGGTTGACAGTTGTCCTCCTGAGCGGCAGAAATCTCCCGCCTCTGAAGTAGTCCACACGGACCACCTGGAACTCCAAACTCCTTGTCCCACAAGGAATTGGAAGGAGCGCACCCTCCTGTTGACGTACTAGTCGCCAACACACTCTCCTGCCTCCAGTTGCAACTGCAGTTGTCTTTCCCTTACTGTGCCTCCCTTTTTGGGTAGCACTTGCTCGGGCTCTCTCGGTTACCAAAACCAGAGAGAACGACAACTTTGCAGAGAAACTGGTTGCACTGAGTTGTTTATTGAGAAGCCCCCAATACCCCTATATATAGGAGGGTCATGGAACATGGTTCTCCATCCCGGGCAATGCGGGACTAAAAGCAGGAGTAGAAGGGTTCGAGATTTTCCACAAAAACAACCAACTCGCAAGCTGAACCGATCGTTTCATTTCTGAAATGATCGGATGGGGATCTGAGCCGGTCAGTTGACACTCAACCGATCGGTTGGGACCCATGAAACGGTCGGTTCACTCTCTGAACCGGTCGATTCGTGGTCCTGATCAGTTCCCGATCGACTTTCCCTCTTTTGTTTCTAATTGGTATCAAATACCAATCCTTTTCCCAATCAAATTGGGCAAGTGAAACGAAAGGAAAATTCTCACCAATCTGACTTTCCCAACTTGCTCGGTTGCAACAGTTGAGCCGATCGTTTCAACTCTTGAAGCAATCGTTCACCCTGTCCATGAGCCGATCGACTCACCAGCTGAGCCGACCAGTTCACCAAGCTGAGCCGATCGGTTCATCTCATGAGCTGATCGGTTGGGAGTGCAGATTGTGTAGAATCAGTCAATTGCGGTTTCAACCAATCCGATACTCTAATCAATCTATCCAACACCTTGAACATTATGATTTTGAGCTATCAATCAATTGAGTGTTTAATTGAACTACTAAACTCCTTTAGTAATCAATCTAAACATTTTTTGTGGACAAAACTCCTCTTCCAGGTTAAATCCTATGTGTGTGACTCTGCAGGTCCATTTCATGTTGGCAGTGAAAGTCCATAACACTTATGACTTCACAAGCAAAGAGCGGTGCCTAGTCACACATCAGTGCTACCCAAGTGAAAGTAGAAAGTTGGAGAACAACTTTCAAACCTACAATCCGTGAATGGTGTTACAGTGAATGTATAATTCCTTTATAACTGATATCCCAAATGAACTCGAGGCATGGAACAGTCATCCTGTCAACGTTCATTCACTTTCTTGATCTCAGAGTAGATTGGAAGAGATATGTATGACATCAATATCACATACTAATTCACACATGTGTGCGCATGCCTATTTCAATCCTACTCATCAAGTGGCCTTGGATATCAAACTCCCTCAGGAGGGACAAATCCCATATCTATCACTCACCCCTCAAAAGCCCCATGTGTCAAAGCCACCCAATCATCACCTTTATAACAACCCATGTTTCAGGACTGCGATTGATGATGTCAAAGTGTGCCCAACGACATGTGTTGAGTGTAGTGATTTCAGGTCAAAGAATCACACTCACCACCATCACTGTGAGTACTGACTGTGACTACCATGTCATGGTTCCATGTGTCAAACTCACGGTGGGTCTGTCTGGTACACTTGTTCTCTAACAAGTACCTATGTGTTTGGTTTGATATCTCTATATCATGACTAATGAGATTCTATCATCAACCAACACCACAATCTAGTCTTGTGTGTCATTGCTGTCTATCTACCTTCCACAATGACATCCAACTAGGGACATAACAAGAATGTACAAACTCTTAGCATCCGTATGATCTCATCGTTCAGGTCCTTAACCTGAAGGCATACGTCATTGAGTACTGTCATTCTCTAGACATTCAATCTGTTCTATCACTATCTCATATGACTGAACCAGAAAGAATTGGAAGCTTGCCTTTGATGTTTATCAAATCAATCTTAATGTATCCCACCAATCATCCCATGATTGGCTCTTAGGGCATACATACCAACAAAAGGATGCTGCATTAAAGATGAACTAGATAGATCAGAATGCTCCATTTCAACGCCTCGGTCATTGTTATCGAAGTTGGCAATCAGGGATAGCTTATAGGACAGACATGGTATAGGATCATGGTTGTTGTTGGAGTGGTGGGCACACAACAAGAGGAGGGTTGGTTGCTCATGAGGAAAGTCATGGAGCCCACAAGGTGTGGTAGACCATCTAGATCGCTATAGAACTGGATCCCCAACTTTGTTGGGGTGGCTGACCATATCCCGAACATGAGCAACCTATTAATTAGGGGAACCTAGGTGGAGAAGGGTAGCTACCATTGGAAGATGCAAGGTTATTCTTGTGTCGATTAGCATGAGCGACAAACACGCAAGCATAAAAATCTTAATTGAGTTTAGAAGTCACCCCTAGGCCTCACGGTGGGCCAACCTTGTTCACTAGGAAGAGACAATCACTTACTGGAGATGGTCTTGAAGTTGTAGATGTCGACCACACCCTATAACTTATCTATGCTTGCAGTATAGAGCATGGGTTGGTCTGGAAAATGGGATTTGAAAGCCCAAGAAGCAACTTCCTTAGTCGACAAGGAAAGAGGGTGAGTTGTGAAACCATTAGGTGAAGATCTAAATTGTTAGGTTAGCTTGACACAAAATCCAATATATACATTAGGAACTAATTCAAAGTGCATGTCAGCTTCCTCCTTCCTTTAGATTCAATTCTCTAATATTTAGGTTTACAAGATAAACAAATGGACATAACAAAGATTGCAGTGAGTTAGATCAATATATTATGCATTGTGAACCTTACAATCTTGTTGTATGTATGCATATTATGAAATCCTCAAATTATGTATGAATTTTACCCCAATATTGATAGATCAAATCATATGTTAGTCAATAATCATGAAATGACATGTATATAAAGTATATAACATAAGGTTAAGTAGGATAATCTAAACTATTTGATCAAATGATTGGATTTTGATTATATTCATAATAATAGATTAATGTCATAAATAGCAGGAACCAATAACTAATATAATTATACTTAAACATCCTAGATACTAATGTAATTCTAAGTAGCATGGAAACCCTAGATACATTAGTAAGAATTAGATGATAATTAGTAATACAGGTTTAGGAAACACACCTAATTAGGTTGATATTTTTGTGTAAAAGGAAACATGAAATATGTACAAGAATGTATCTTTGTAATTGTAAGTTTGTGTAACATATTTTTTAAGCCTACATCAAGATCTACTTCCAATTTTCTACATAATAAGTGCTAGTCTTCATGACATGCTCAACATTATCTAATGTAGTGTGTATACACACTATTTTGTATGCTTAATATGATTTTTGGAATAATATAAAGCACATGGTATTTGAAAGAGAATGACATTACAAGACCAAAAATGGAAGAATGCATATATGTAAATTAGACCTACTTTGATTTATGTGACTAAGATGGACAATGGAACTGAAAAAGATATCAAATTGATCATATGCTCAATTAATAAGATTAAAACCACTAATATGTGATTAGGTGATCAAAACTAGTATAAGAACAACATAAATGTATCCTAATTGGAGGGATACACACGTTCACTATGGTTTGACTAACATACCTATAATGTTCCTAAGATGTAAACTCGACTTAGTAGACCAAGTATATAGACTTAATTTAGAATTAACTATGATGATCAGGTATGTATATCCTCTATTTTATTTTGGGCATTATTTGACTAAAACCTACAAGATTATAATGAGGCATATATTGAACTATTTTTCCTAATGAAAAGTAGAATTTCTTGGACTTATAAATTTCCCTATGACTCATTATATCGATGTGGTTGTTGAGCCAATTTGTTTATATGATTTATTGGACCCGACTTGCTATCATTGCATTTTCATGAGAAATTGACAGAAATGATAGCCTTGCCTCTCTATTTTATGCATGCTACATGTTTGACTAGCATATCTTGAATAGTGGTACTATGTACAACCATACATACATAGGGCATGCATATTTCACCTAGGGTTTGCATTTTCACCCTTTCTTTTTGATCCATGATCCTATGGTGTTATGACCCTATTTTAGGTATATTTAGTCTACATTGTTATGCATAAAACATTTTATTTTTTATATTGGTACTATAGTTTACTATTATGGCAAGACACCTCTATTCTCCAAGTTTCTGATCTAAATTTAATATGCCTTATTCCTTTTGTTATAAATCTTTTAAACGTACATAATTTTATATAGCCCCCTTCTTGTGGGAACATTTTTTTGCACTTTTAACCTAGTATAATGCAAAAAATATTTATTATATGTACATACTTGGCCTTTGTTGACTTATAGCTTTTATCCTATATACTGGGAGATGCTTCCTTCCACCTAGGTGTAGGTACATTAGAAGACATAGATGATCAAGATTCTACATAGGATATTGAACCTAAAGTTAGCTTGGAATTGTCAAGTTGCCCTCTACAATAGGTCGTGTATGTGACTAGATTTATTAGATGTATACCTTTCACTTTTGTATACGACCTTTTATGGCGAGGAAAAAATATAAATGAACCATCATGTAAATTTGTAGTAGTTTGTTTTCACTACTTATTCATTATCTTACTTTGATATATATATTATTTGAGAAATAATTCAATTACTCCTTTCCTACATATTTGGAATAGGATGGTTTTATATTTCTCTACTCAGTGAAGAGAGGATCCCATATAGGGCCTCAGTATTACATTCTGGGCCGGCCGATCCACTTCTTGAACTGGCTAGTTGGACCTCAATTGGGGCTGGTGAGTTGTAGTTCAGTCGACTGACTCACTAAACAAGTTGGCTGACCAGAAATGCACTGCAAACTGGGATTTTCTAATGAGAAAACGTCCAAGTGTCACAAATCCACTTGGGGAGTTGGGTGACTCATCTTTCGTGTGAGGGGGGTCATCTTGTCACTGCCCACTTGGGTGATCGATGGAATCCAATCATCAGAATCAAATTCTAGTTCAAGATGTGTCCTACGTTTATCCCTCAAACCTATATTTTAATAACCCTCACTCCAATTGTCAGAGATCAGAAGTGAGGATATGCATTCTTTGATCATTACTTGATATTTTCATGGAGGAATAATTTATCATCTCTTCTTCTTGCACAAACTTACAAATAAATACAAAGTTATTTATTAATTATGACATGAATTGCATAAACAACTATAAATCTAAAGCAAGTGAAATATGAATTGAAATGTATAGAAACATGCAATACATAAATATTAAATGTAATCAAACATGATGAATAGAGATTCAAAGACTTCTACATCTCTTCAAGCCCTATGTAAAAGCTTCCAATACTCTATGATTTAGATGATCAAAATCCTTATAATCATGTTGATGATTTTCTACAAACATGCTCAATTTGTACTCTCTAAAACACAACTGACGATGACATCAATTCAACAATGTTTGCCTTCTCTCTAAAGGAGAAAAGCCAAGGAATGGTATTCCTAAAAGATAGAAATCATGAATAGGGAAGATATGAAGAATGACTTCTTGAATAAGTTCTATTATATTGCAAATTTGGCTCAAATGTAGTGCGTTATTGTGAATTTCAGCCATATGGATCATGAGAAATTTGATGTCACTTGGGAAAGGTTCCAAAAGATGTTAATAGAATGCGCTCATCATGAGATTCCTATACGTCTTCTTATTATGTAATGATATAACTAAATTTAGCCAAACCACAATGGACTCATATTGTGGAGGTGCTTTGATGACCACACCCCCTAAACAATCATGAACTTTGTTTGAGAATTTGGCATAAAAATAAAGCGACTCAACCTCTAGTTGATCAATATTTTTGACTACAAAATGGCATGATACCTCTTGCAACCCCTTCGTCCACCACTACCTTAAATCCTCAATTGACGAAGATGGCATCATAAATGATGACTTTATGAAGAATTAAGGGGGAGGTACCTTAAGTAATTCTATGCAAGTTGGTGATGATCCAGAGGAGGAAACGACACTCCAATATTAAAGCAACTAGGAACATCAAGGAAAGCACAACCACACCAACAACAAGGTCAAATACACAACTCAAGATTTTGAAGATGAATTCCTCTTAAGGATTCAATAAAATCAATGAAAATATGTCTAATAAATATCAAAACATTACTACACTTGAGAAAAGACGTTATCAATTATTCTCTTCATTTACCCTCTAGAAACTTCCTTCTCAACCCATGGAAAATCTGAAGAACACATGTGGGCCCATGCTTATTCCTTAAAATATCTAAGTTCCACACAAAGTGTAAGTGTATTCCCTCCATCATTACCAAGGTCCACCAAAACCACCATTCAGATAATAATATCATCCTCAAACACACAAACTCAACAAATCCCTCCACCTCAAAATGGGAAAGCATGTGTGCAAAAACTCTAGATTTTCAAAAAATAGTCTACTCATTCACCACTTATACTTCCTCCAAAACCATAATAATATGATCCCTTCCGCCTTCCCTTTCAAGATCATGTGAAGACTTCAATAATTTTAAGAAGTGGAAAGACACTTGAAATGTTGAAGGAGAAAGTTTGAAATGATATTGTGACAAAGATATGTAGATATTGTAATTCCCATGACTATTGATATGTGATATTGGGTAGGGATACTATGATAGTGATTGAAATAGTGCCACCCATAAGTCTTATTGTGATACACATAAAGGATCATGTTATCCTTGATCATGATGATGTGCAAGAGACATCTTTCCCAGATGGCTTTTCATGATCCCTACCATTTAAGAGTAAGAAAAACCGCACTAGAGATATGCTCGAGACATTCAAACAACCGCAAATGAATATCTCATTCTTGGATGCAGACAAACATATGCCTGCACATGAAAAGTTTCTCGAGGATGTGTGAACATTTAAAAGAAAGTATATGGGAAGGATGCCCTAAATGGTAAAACTCATTGAACATGTGAGTCAAATTGCACAACATGTGGTCCTTATAAATAACAAGGATCCTAGGTATCTCTTCATTCCTTCCAACATTGTCAGGAACCATATTGATAAATTCCTCTAGAATCAGATGCAAGTGTAAATTTAATTTTATATTGCATGCACACATATTTGCATTTGAGTCAACTAGAACCATCAAATTTTACTCTTAATCCAGCTGATTGATATGTGAAAATTCCAAGGGGATGGGTGGATAATGTGTTAGTGGAAATTTGTCATGGTATGTCTTCTATCTTCCCAAATGATTTGATGATACTTGACATGAAGCACGACCTAGGAAAATACTTGTAATCTTGTAGAGAACATTTTATCCACAACTAATGTGGTGATTCATGTGAGGACTAGTATCATGTTTATGACATTTACGCACATGAAAATTTGTCTGACCATGTTTAAAGAATCTATTAATGCTATGATCCTAGGAGGAACTAGGGAAGTTTTCTATTTGATTGATTATATTGATGAATTTGTGTAAGAATATTCAACAAATGGATAGAGATACTAAGGGAAAAGGGCTAGAGCCAACAAGTAAATTTCTTGAATATCTAGTGGAATGAATTAAGGAGTCTGAGGTAGTAGATACTAGTGAAGATATACCTTATGTGGCATTTAATCTCTTAAAAAAACCATTGAAGAACCTCCCATTCTTCAGTTGAAGAATCTTCTTTAGGGCTTGAAAAATGCTTTTTAGGTCCAAATGACACCCTTTGGATGATGATTCCTCCCTTCTTTCTCCATATCAAGAGGACACCTTATTTTCATGTTAAAGGACTACATGGAGGCCATTGGATGGCTTATTATTAATTTGAGATGTGTTGATCCATCAACGTTTGGGCACAACATCTATATAGAGGAATATACCCATTCTAGCTGAGAGATACATATATATTAAACCAAAATTGAAAGAAGTGGTGACATAAGAGGTAGTTAAGCTCCTTAATGTGGGTATCATGTACTACATTTTTGATAGGTCATCAGGGAGTCTCGTTTCGTTTGTACCTAAGAGGGATGGAAGTCAATTTCATGCAATAAAGACAAAAATTATAGATATGTGTGGATTATAGAAATACGTATGTGAAGACAAAGAAATACCACTTGCCATTTCCTTTTATTGATCAAATACTTGATAGACTATAATGGAAGAGTTTCCATTACGTTCTAGATGGATACTCGTAATACTTTCAAGTGAAAGTCCACCCAAAAGATGAACATAAGACTAAATTTTCTTTTCATATTGGTAGGTTTTCTAATATAACGAGAAAACTTGGTTGAAATGATTGATCCACCATTAATTGTGTGTGACATCAATCTTAGAAAATATGCATCTAATCCTTTATTGAAGTGTTATGGGTAATTTTTCAATTTTTGGAACATCTTTTGACAACTTCTTGTCACATCTAACCACTATACTAAAAGATGTGAAATTTTGTGGGTTATTTCTTGGATGAAGAGTCACTTCATTGTTATAGAGAGTATTGATCTTCAAAACTATGTTTCAAAAGCCAAAACTAGAGTCCATATATCCAAAGTGGGACTAATTTCTACTATTGACTCTCCCATCAATTTTTTAGGCATGTCTGATCATTTCTAGGGCATGTAGGATTTTGTCTCCTCTTTATCAAGGATTTCAGTTAGATATCAAATCCATTATTCCATGTACTTAAGAAATACGTTGATTTTGAGTTTGACAAAAAATGCCTTGAAGCTTTTATCCCATGTTTATTTATACTCCTATCATGCAACAACCTAACTTCTCTAGGCCATTCAAAAATATGATGGATGCATCCAATATGAAGGTGGAGGCTATGCTCGGATAAAGGTATGGTCAAATCCATCATGATATCTAATGTGCAAGAAAAACTTCAGATAAGTCTCAAAGGGTTTATACAATGACTGAAAAAGATTTTTTTTACAATTTTATTCTCTTTTGACAAGTTTTTCCCTTATGTATACATTGAAATACATCATGTCGAATAATATTCAAAGTCGAGGATATTTTGATGGATGTTCTTTCTTTAAGATTTTTTATTGAGATTTTTGTCAAGAAAGGGTGTGAAAACTTTTAGGTCGATCATCTATCGCGCATTGAGGTGCCATACAATGAGGTGGTAAAAATCAAATAGACAATGCCACATGAGAAACTCCTATTGATTAGCATAGACCACCATCCATAGTAAAAGTATATATCCAACTTCTTGGATAGTGGGAGGATGCCCACATGGTCATGGGAGGAAAAGAAATATTATATGCATTGGTGAAAAATTATTTGAGGAATGACCCACATATCTTTGAATACTTCCCCTATCAACTCATTAGGGGGTGCACTCCCAAAAAAGAACAACATGATATACTCTCCATTTTCCAATCCAGTGGATGTGGGGGTCAGTTAAGAGGAAATTAAAGACTTCCAAAATTCAGCAATGTAGTTTCTTTTAAAATTCTCTATTCAAGGATACCCATGACTATTAACAGTTTTGCTTGAAGTTCCAAAAAGTGGGAACAATTTCACGGATAAACATGATCATATTCTAGTGGTGGAGGTGTTTGATGTGTGGGTCATTGATTTCATCGGTCCATTCCCTCCCTCCTATGGGTTTGTATACATTAAAGTAGTCATTTATTACATCTTTTGAGGGGTTGAATCCATAATCACAAGACAAATCATAACAACATGGTATACAATTTTATAAAACCAAATATCATTGGATACTTTGGAGTTTCAAGGGCGATGATTAGTTATGATGGTATCCACTTCACTTCTAGGATTTTTGAGATTATTTAAGATACGTGGTGCAAATCATCGGGTGGCTACCTCATATCACTGTTAAACAAGTGGCCAAGTAAACATGGAAAATAGGGAAATCTAGCTCATTCTTGAGTGAAGGATGAGACAAGACTTTAGGAATTGGCAACTCTATCTCAATGATGATTTTTGGAAATATTGCATTGTATATAAATCCACTACAAGCACCACCATTATAAATTGATATATAAGAAGAGTTTACACTTGGAAGTTGAGCTAAAACACATAGCTCTTTAGGTGTGGAAGAAATGGATATATACGTGGACATTGCTGCAAATCGAAGAAAGATACAATTCAATGAACTTCAAGAGTTGAGGCATAAGGTATATGAAATCTACAAATGCCATAAGGAAGAAGACATTTGAACCCAGTCAATGGGTTTGGATGTACAATTCCTACATGAAGTTCTTTCCAGACAAGTTAAAATCAAGATCCAAGGGCCCATTAAAGTCAATCATGTATACCCATTGAGCACAATTGAAATTCATGAAAAACAAGAAGCCAATGAATTTGTGTTGAATGGACAAATATAGAAGCCACTTGTGAAAGTTGGTCCCTACAAGGAAAATCAAGATTTTGACATCTTCATATTAGTTTCATGCACCCACTAGAAGAAGATCTATGATTGAATGTACATGAGAAGGGAAAATAATATGGAAGTGATGCCCCAAGGTTTTCTATAGGATGATTGATTGAAAAAGTACCAATCTTGGATGAGTGTGATAAACTTAACACTTGTGGGAGGAAACCAATGTTGGTTTGTAGAATTTTTGACCCTATACTTTGCATGTTTTTAGTATACTTGGAAATGAATGTGTGTTGGAAAAACCCAGAGAACAAATGTGGTCATAACCACGTCTATGGTGTCATCATAGTTTGTTTTTTATTTGACAAAGATTATGGAAATGTGCCAAAATGGTTGTGACACTCAGCACAATCGTGGCACATTTAGCCCAGAATGGTTGTGGCATCACACAACAGCCGCACCGCTAACCAAAACATCATAGAGCAAAAGTGAAGAATATGATATCCACCACCATTGTGTCTTGTAGGTGCCACTATAGTTAGAATGGAAGTGGTTGTTCAGGCCTCACCTCATAAGTGATGTTGGATGTAGGACATCGCCATGTCCCCATCCCCTCATGTCCCCCAGATCGATGATCATTTCATTATTCAAGGTTTCAAATCAGAAATGCCACAACATCCCCAAACATCAATTCTTATTCTTTATGCCCCAATAAAATGTTATTCACTCCTAGAGAGTGTTCTCCAACCTTCAGCTGCTCAATTTCACCATAATTTCTCTATTTCCACCACCATTCACCGCCCTATAGCAAAAAACCTATACCATTTCTCTTATTCACCAAATCCACCCAAATTCTTAATTTCTTTGGGAATAATGAAGGTGGTGAAGAAGGTCTCTGATGAGATCAAGTCCATCACTTGCAGTGAGGTTTGCACCAATAGAACCTCCAAATGATTCCACCTTCCCTTAGCCCCTCCCTCTCCATGTCCATTTCGTGACCCCAAGGCCAATCTTCCCAAACAACCTCCTTCAATTGGTCCTCCTAGGATGATAACATTAGAGATTATAATTTTCATGACATAGACGAAGAGGAGTTCAAGTCGGACACCCAAAATGTAAATATTCAATGAAACCTGAATTTCCATGCTGGACCTAAAAGAGGAATATTGTAGCTTCTCCATCAACTTTCATATGCCCCATCTAAACCTTATATAGTCCCTACAGAATTACACTCCAAATTATCATGTTCATCTCGGCCCACTCCATCCATTCTAGAAAGGAAGTCTACATCCTAATAGATGCTATGAGATCATGCACTAACTTTATCAAGTAGGAAATTTACACTAGCAGACGTAGAGGAGGATGACAACAATAAAAAGAGAGATCTCATTAATATATTTACAATATCAAGTTAAAGGAATTGTGATGAGGAGGAGGAATCCGAAAATATAGGGCAATGAAAAGGCATATTATGAGCTGATTGACATAGTGGCTTCATTGAAGGCACATTAGATTAAAGAAGGGTAAGATACCCAGGGAATACACTTGGACCGAGGAGAAAGAAGGGGGGAACTCACATTTGCCAATTGATGTGTGTTGTTACAACCCAAATACTTGAAAAGAAGGGTAACTTTATCTGATATACTTGCATGCCTACCATAAAGGCTATGTGTATCCATTTCTATTTTTTAACTATATTGTTACATGTGGGATGATGAAAATCATCATGAAAGAACAAGACAGTTATTAAGATCTGCCAAGGGAATTCTTTAGCATATTAAATAAAGTTATTTAAAAAAGGAGAAAATACAATCTAATTTAGGCTATCAAATGGGGTACATGTGGGGATGACTTCTCAATGAAATAAAATTATTGCACCACAAACCATAATGTGAAAAATATCAACGAGGGCTAACAAAGAAGAAATATGAGTGGTATTATGCTATTTAGTTGAATAACATGGATGGATAAGATGTGTTTAAGCCATGAAGTAAATGGCCATGGACTACACAACCCTACAATTAGATTATCTTAGAAGGTCTTTTCCAACACCAGCTTTTCCATATATGATAATTCTGGTTGCAACCTGCAAAAGGACTTATTTGTGTTGTCTATATTGACAAAGAGGAAATATGTCAATCTTGGAGATTTATGGATTGAGCATATGATGGAAGTACCTACAAAGAGTAAAAGTTCATTGTGATGAGAGGGATTGACATCTATATTTCTTTGTCTCTAGGATCCAATATGGAAATCTCAAATAGGTGGTTGGACGAAAATTTGTTGATCTTAATTATTTGACCCATTTATACATGATAATAGCTCAAAAGACAACCCTGGGTATCCTGGAATTACATAGGATATGTTATACCACATCAAGGACCTCCTAAAGTAAGTGGCACTCATGATTGATTTCAATGACATTATAGAACATTGGAAAAGTAAGAACCTTAGAGACGGCTTCAGGTCACCACAAAATTATTTACCCAAGGGACAGAGAAAAATTCATGCAACAAAGAAGTAGTATAAATGCACACACACCTTCTCAAAGTTGGAGAGATTTAGATAACACACATTAGTCCTCAACAAATGGCTATGTCATCTCTAACATCTTGGCCCATCTTGAGAGCATTTACAAATGTAGTAGAATTTGTTTCTTGATGAACACTATATGTATCGTGAGATCAGCCATATGTATCATTCTCAACATGCTCATCTACAGAGGAACCCTAATGAGGAGAGGAGTGTTGGAGTTCCTTGTATATATATTATGATATGTAACTGCTTAAAGAAAAATACTATGGGTACAAGTACTACTAATACATTCCATATTAGGGTGGAACACCAAACACATCGAAACCACAAGAACTTGGTTGATTGATGTCCCACCTGTGTGTCCCCCATAACTCTTCAAATTCTATTTCATGATGAGGACCTTGACTCAAAACATTGGATAACTTGATTCAAAATATTGTAGTGGTATGACTTTTCTATGATAATATGTATATCATCATATTGAGTTACAAATTTGATGGTTGATTGATGTCCCACCTGTACCTAGTTATATTTTCATTTCTTTCATACTTGTAGGCCATGCAATTTAATTTTGTATTCTTTCAATAATTTAAAAAAAAGATTCTCTTTTGTTTTTCATGCCATCTATTTCATTACATCACATGTATTTTTTGTTAATTTCTTAGTTTCATAGATATAATTTCCCTTCATGTTATGTCCCTATGTTTTGTTAGTTCTTGATGGGGATAGGAAAATTTGGAATGATTTTACCAAATCTTTCCAAACTTGAAACAATTTGTCGTAAAAAGGTGTTTTGACCCAATCTCTACATATTTAAATGAAAATTTATGACCTTTGAAAAATGCATGCCATATTATCAACAACTTATTGATAGATGATCTTAATTTATGACTTTATATGTGTGTTCCACGTTTTTATGATTGTTAAATTAATTGGTTGAAATGTGACCAAAGAAAGACACATATACTGCAATTTGCAATGTAAAGACTGGGAACCAAGAGGGGATCCACTCTTCATTAAATTAAGAGTTAAAGCCATCCCAATATAAAAATGAATGGAAGTATGAGTTTCATTATTTCTTAAATTATATATCTATTACAAATCCTAAAAGTTTATAAGGAACGAAGACAAAACTATTACAAAGGTACATCCTATTTCATGTACAATTGTTCCTTACCATAAAGGGTGGTATTACAAAAATGTAATCCAACTACAACCAAGGCCAACAACATAGGGTAACCTAGACATTCCAAGATATCCTTATGTTAACATTCATAAGGTGATTTTTATAAGTCATTTTCATCTAGAACTCCTACACCTGGGTGGTTTTGGGAACAACACCCAGTAAAATAATAAAAGGTTTGCATCAGATGACTTCTGAGTATGTGCATAGAAAATATTTTTGGACATTTTAAAATTGGATAGTCTAAGAATTTTTGGTTCCCATTCAAGAGGGGGGCTATTACTAATTAGGAACGTTCAAGAAGATATTAACAATAGAATGAGGCATATAAAGTATAAAATATCATCACAAAATGTCTTGAATAATTTTTACATAGTATCACAAATAAAAATAGTTGCATACATATATGAGATAAACTAGCTATCTAAGATAGGGACATAACACCATTTGATCATGGTCCATAGGAAATAAGGGTGGAAAAATAGACTGGGTGGAATATGTTCACACTATTATATAAATGGTTTTTTCCATGCACCACTACTCTGGATAAATAGTCTAACATTCAACATCCACAAAGTCAGAAGCAAGACATAATAAAATATTATTTTGATTCCCATGTATCAAGGAAAGTTCTTATATATAGAGTAATCAAATAAAAAATTTGGAAACCTGGGGATTTTCTAAAAGGAATAATAATAATGTCTCATAAAAGAGAATTGCCTCACTTGAAGTAAAATAAGTAAAAGTCACATAAACATCCAAATGAAAATCAGAATTGCACATACCTCAAAGTCAGGTGTGACAAAGTGGATTTTAGCATAAGCATGATTTAATTACAAATTAACCCTCATTATGTTCACCCATAAACTCAAATAATTTTTCTTGGATTCTAAATCACTATTGACACTTAAATTCAAAATATGATGTTCAATGTGAACTTTATACACATTATAACACTTTAAATTTGATTAATTCATCAATTTGTCCAAAGTTGCAAATTGATCAATCAAAATTCATCTTTTATTTCTCTAACTTTTCTAAATGTTCCCCACATTTTTGTGAAGCTAAGGTCCAATTTTCATTACAATTAGATATTCCTACGATCTTCTATGAATTATTGAAGTTTATGTATAGAAAACCCTTTTTTCCTTTTATTTACTCTTTTTCTTGACTTTTCCATGTCATCGATCCATACAAGGGATCTGGGGTGATTATTGGCCCTTGGATCTACCTCTCACAGATCCAACCGTGATCCAATGGTTGTGAGGTCATCATCAACCTTCTGTAATCCACTGGGAGGTGTCTTTATGGTCGAGACTCACAATCTCACACCCTTAACTTCGGTTTGAAATTCTATTCAAGAGAAAATGATCCCCTCACAAATATGAACTAAATGAACCATATTTTGAAGTAGATTTGTACTCTGTGTAGCCTCCAAAATGAGTTTGTTTCTCTCCCTTCCCACTCCAGCGACCATGGCCATTATCAAATCTCGACCTAGCACTAAAACCTAATCCTCCATACCTATAAAAGGACCCCTCAGACTCACCAACACTACGCAAACCTACATGCCTTGTTCTCACTGCTATTTCAGACTAGGGCAGCCCATCCTCCTCACCGACCCTCTTGCTGCTCGAGTAGTGCCGTCGCCTGGCATGATTCGGGCATCTTGCCCTTGAATCTCCAACATGCGAGTGGAGGTCCCCATCACCTTCGTGGGACCCCTACGACCCCAATTGACATCCTCGCTGCCGCCATACAAGCCTCCTACTCCCTTTGACCCTAGTGCCAGCAAGCTTTCTCAGATGCACATGTTTTCTCGCGCACAAGGCCTGGAATGCGAGTGAAAGGGGTCCAAGCTGAACCAGCCGACCCAAACGACCAAGTTGAACCACTATTGAACCAGAGAAACCAAGATCGAACTGAAGCATCTCCACCAACAAGCCACCTTTCTCATTTGGATTCATATAGACCCCTCGTTTATCATCTAATCATCAGACCTTTTTGCACTTACGGTATTTTTGCTCCTTCTCTGCTCAAAAATCAAATAAATGGATAAATCTTGCAAAAATTGTATCTAATGCATCCTAGCTCCAAAAATTACAAGTAAATAGTCTATCTTGATCAAAAAAATCCAATGAATCATTTAAAAATGGTTGGGAAGCCTAATTACTAATGATTTTAATGATATACCTACATTTCTTCTCTTTCTTATTTAGTTTATCAAATGGCTCAAAAATGATGTTTAATATTTAGAAACCCTAGATTTGGACTCTAATTATGATATTGTAACCTATATCTAATCTAGATGAATTATCTACTCTTGAAAATGAATCATTAGTGATCTAGATCTATTTACTTGATTCAATTTTGAATATGATCTCCATGAATAATGAGTAATCTAGATGTTGATCTTAATCTTGCAAAACCCTTGATGTACTTTTGACCCATCAATCTGATCTTGAATTTCAATTATACTAAGTATCATGATGATGAACTAGAAATTTTATGATGACTTGGATAATGACCATAAATTAGGGTTAACACAAATGATCATAGAAAACATAGGTAAGTCATTCACACTTGAAATTACTTAGCACTTGAAATAATGTTGGACATATTGAGATATGGGTTGATTATAAGTGAATGACCCAACCCTAAGGTTGACATATGAAAAGTGTAAGCCTAATCTTAAATATTGAAAAATGATCTTTAAATATCATGATCCTAACCTTTGATCCAAACATTGTGATTTAGGATCTGACTCCAAGGGTATACCTATTACTTGTTGATCTATACTCAAAATCTTTAGTGAAAGGTGTGCTATTATACCTTCTCTTTGGTTGTAATGAAGATACTTTTTATGTATCTCTTAATTGTGTACTTGGCTATATACTTGGTTGAGCTATTGTTCCCTATTGATTAGGATTCCATATTTCTTATATTATATTTTTAGACAAACTGGAAAACATAAATGACATGCCCATTATGACTGCATGTATATTGATAATGATGATGATGATGATGTTGATAATGTTGATATTGAGTGCAAGCAACCTCTCATTCGGAGGTGGACTTGTACATTGACCTCTTTTCTCCTATGGTGATAAGGAGCCTGGTGACCTCTCCATCGCGTTGGGGTAATAGAGTCATAGAAAATATATGAGCATGCTTATTGATTGCAACATAATGGGAACTCATAATAAAAATTGAATCGTTTGAAACACTTGTCGAATAACTTTTTTTTTTCAAATTTCTCATTATATTTTTGAAATATAAGTCCTTCCAAGTACACTAGTGTTATTATAAACCATTTTACTTGTTTTTATATAGCGTATCATGCAATTGCATTGACTTTGTGTCTTGATTTTCTTAATTTTAGGAAAAACATTGGAACCTTAACTATATTGCTTCTGCACTCATATACTTTGATGACAAAGTTTGATATACAATATATCCTATATTGGGTTAGTTGTTCTTTAAATTTCCCAACTTTTGAATTATTATTTCTTATTGTATATGCCAGTGTGTTAGATCCTTTCGAGGCACTCAGGGATGAGCGCTTCAATCCTTTTACCACTGTCTAGGAAGTGGGATTGGGATTGGGGTAAAAAAGGATCCACGACAGTTGGTATTTGAGCTTACACACTCCCTTATACTTTAAGTAAATAATTTCTCAAGTCTCTTACACCCAAGAAACCCTAAAGTCCATAATGGTGAAAATTGAGGTGTCTAGGATGAGGGTCTTGGCATAATTTCTCATGTCCATCTTCATGGTGGCTGAGATCCTCTACTCTACCTGGCCTTAATTGATCCAGAACTGGACCTAAAGATTCTCTTGTGAAACCTTAGAGAGTCTTTTAGCATCTCATCTATTCTTTAAGGACTACCCTAAGCCGCCCAAATAGATGATGATTAGGTAGTCTTCTCATCTCATCATATGGTCATTCTCATGACCTTTTGCCACATGATGTCTCGATTGTGGGTAACTTATGGGAAAATGAATATCAATAGAAAACTTTGAAAGTTTATACCATGGTCTAACCTTAATTTGAAAAATCAATTTTGATCAATGAAATTTTGAAATCAAATTATCATACTTGACATTTCATATCATGCAAACTTGATTTCACCAAAATTAGACTGCATGCTCCCTATGTTTGAGGTAAATGACAAAAATTCTGATATGGTAAAATAAGGATGACTTATATCTTATACCTCACTATTGATGAGGTCTCTATTTGTTTAATTTCCATGTTGCCCTATTGATGATCAAACCTCAAACATAGTTAAGCAAACTTTTTCCCTATTTGATACACATCAAGATTGTGTCATCCAATAACTAAGCCATAAGGATCACAAATCATGATGTAAGACTATGATGCAAAAACTAGTTTCCCTATTTTGAATATTGATGTCTTTTTGAATCTCAATTTTGATATGATGAGTATAGACCTAAATCATGCACCAATTTTCAAATTATATCACTACCTTGATCATGAAAGGACATGAATGCAAATCTTGAAATTATTTCCCTTTATCATGAATTTTGATCTTATGGCCTTGATATATATGATTTGATCATTGATACTCTACCTATTTGAATAAGCTCAGTGGATCGTGAATAATGTTGGTAATGTTCTAGATTAGGGTGGTAGTTGACTCATGACTCCCCTAACCTAGGTCACACCCCTATTTTGACTACCTCTAAATTTTCATATTGTTGATTATTTAGAGTTTTTAAAGGCGTAACCTTTCACCCGATTTGGATTGGTTGACCTAAGCCTAATATGTTAAACCCATTTTTGATACTCAATCCTGAATCTTGATTTAATAATGACCTCGATATATGATAATGTTGATGATAGCTTGTGGTTAACCTTGGATACAATGATAAAGAAATCTTTATATGTTGCTCGAATATTGCTTGAATCTTGTTTCTAAAAATTGAATATAGATGAGTGATCTCCACTGTGGTCTATATAGGTATCTAAACCCTAGCTATGGAATATGTATACATATGATCAAATTTTGGATTTATGGCATTTGATGTCCAAAAATCTCGAATCTTGATAATATATAATAATGTGACTCACGATTATCAAATATCAATAATGATACAAAGCACATGTTCACACTATTTGGACATTGAGATATATGACTAATGACTTCAAAATCCCAAATCTGGAAATTTTTTAAATGATGATTAGTTGACTTTGTCGATTTATGACTTAAGGTTTAACTCTCATTAGGACTAGGGTGGGGCCTCCCATTAATTTTGAGCTCAAAATCATGATATTGAAAGTATGATGTTACCTTAAAATTTTGAAATATGAAATCTCAAATCATGGATGTATAACCCCACCTAGGCCAATGTAGAAGCTAGGACCCTGAGATATTGGGATTGAAAGTCACCTTGTACACATGATTCAAGAACTCTATTTGTTTGACCAAAAATTTGAGTAATAGGATGCTTTCCATATTTGTTACTCGTATGATGACTTTGAACAATATATGCATTGACCTTGATACTCAATTGCTCGATGATAAATGATGTCGATACCAAGTTGGTTATGATATGGAACAAGGAATCCCAATTATGATTATTGGATTACTTGAAATTTGAAGACATGATTTTGATATTATAATTGAGGACACAAGTATTTTAGGGTACAATGTGGATATTGGATAATCCCAAATTTGAGGATGCTTTTGAATTTTGAGGACAAAATTCCTTTTAAGGAGGGAAGGATGTGACAAAATGGATTTTAGCATAAGTACGATTTAATTACAAATTAACCCTCATTATGTTCACTCATGAACTTAAATAATTTTTCTTGGATTCTAAATCAATATTAACACTTAGATTCGAAATATGGTGATCAATGTGAACTTTATACACATTATAATACCTTAAATTTGATTAATTCATCACTTTGTCGAAAGTTGCAAAATGGTCAATCAAAATTCATATTTTGGTTCTCAAACTTTTTATAAATGTTCCCCACATTGTTTGAATCTATGGTCCAAATTTCATTGTAATTGGACATTCCTACCATCTTCTATGAATAATTGAAGTTTATGTATAGAAAACCCATTTTTTCCTTTTGTTTATTCTTTTTCTTGACTTTGCCATGTCATCGATCCATACAAGGGATCTAGGGTGATTGTTGGCCCTTAGATTTGCCTCTTGCGGATCCAACCCTGATCTAGTGGTCACGAGGTCATCATCAACCTCCCCCAATCAGTGTGGAGGTGTCTTTATGGCCAAGACTCGCAATCTCGCTCCCTTGACTCCGGTGTGAAATTATAATCGAGAGGAAATGATACCTTTGCAAATAAAAACTAAACTAACCCTATTTTGAAGTAGATTCATGCTCTATCCAACCACCAAAATGAGTTCGTTTCTCTCCCTTTCCACTTCAGCGGCAATGACCATTTTCAAACCTCGACCTAGACCTAAAACCTAATCCTCCAGCCCTATAAAAGGACCCCTCAGACTCAACATCACTACGTAAAGCTACATGCCTTGTTCTCACTGCTGTTTCGGCCTTAGGCAGCCCATCCTTCTTGCCGACCCTCTTGTTGCTCGAGTAGTGGCACCGCCTAGCGTGATTCATGCATCTTACCTTTGAATCTCCAATAGGCGAGTTGAGGCCCCCATCACCTTCACGGGACCCTGACGACCCCAACCGGCATCCTTGATACCAACATAGGAGCCTCCTTCTCCCTTTGGCCCTAGCACTAGCAAGCTTTCTCAGCCGCGCACAAAGCCTGGAATGAGAGGGAAAGGGGTCCAAGCAGAACCAGCCGGCCCAAATGACCAAGTTGAATCGCTATTGAACTGGGAAAACTGAGATCAAACCTAAGCATGTCAACCAGCAAGCCACCTTGCTCATGTGGCTTCATCTATACCTCTCGTTTATCATCCAATGATTAGACTTTTTCGCACTTAAGGTATTTTTGCTCCCTCTCTGCTCAAAAATCAAATAAATGGATAAATCTTGCAAAAATTGTATCTAATGCATCCTAGCTCAAAAAATTACAAGTAAATAGTTGATCTTGATCACAAAAATCTAATGAATCATTTAAAAATGTTGGGAAGCCTAATTACTAATGAATTTAATGATATACCTAAATTTCTTCTCTTTCTTATTTAGTTTATCAAATGGCTCAAAACTGATGTTTAATCTTTAGAAACCCTAGATTTGGACTCTAATGATTATCTTGTAACCTAGATCTAATCTAGATGAATTATCTACTCTTGAAAATGAATCATTAGTGATATAGATCTATTTACTTGATTCAATTTTGAATATGATCTCCATGAATAATGAGTAATCAAGATGTTGATCTTAATCTTGCAAAACCCTTGATGTACTTTTGACCCATCAATCTGATCTTGAATTTCAATTATACTAAGTATCATGATGATGAACTAGAAATTTTATGATGACTTGGATAATGACCATAAATTAGGGTTAACAGAAATGATCATAGAAAACATAGGTAAGTCATTCACACTTGAAATTACTTAGCACTTGAAATAATGTTGGACAAATTGATATATGGGTTGATTATAAGTGAATAACCAACCTTAAGGTTGACATAGGAAAAGTGTAACCCTAATCTTAAATATTGGAAAATTATCTCTAAATATCATGATCCTGACCCTTGATCCAAATATTGTGATTTAGAATCTCACTTGAAGGGTCTACCTATTACTTGTTGATCTATACTCGAAATATTCGGTGAAAGGTGTGCTATTATACCTTCTCTTTGGTTGTAATGAAGATACTTTTTATGTATCTCTTGATTATGTACTTGGATATATACATGGTTGAGATATTGTTCCCTATTGATTAGGATTCTGTATTTCTTATATTATATTTTGAGACAAACTGGAAAACATAGATGACATGCTTATTATGACTGCCCGTATATTGATAATGATGATGATGATGTTGATAATGTTGATAATTTTGATATTGAGTGCAAGCAACCCCTCATTCGGAGGTGGACTTGTACATTGACATCCTATCTCCTATGGTGAGAAGGATCACGGTGACCTCTCCATCGCGTTGGGGTATTAGAGTCACACAAAATATATAAGCATGCTTATTGATTACAACATAATGGGAACTCTTAATAAAAATCAAATCATTTGAAAAACTTGTCAAACAACTTCTGGTTTTTTCAAATTTCTCATTATACTTTTGAAATATAAGTCCTGCCAAGTACACTAATTTTGTTATAAACCATTTTACTGGTTTTTATATAGCGTATTGTTCAATTGCATTGACTTTGTGCCTTTATTTTCTTGATTTTAGGCAAAACATTCGAACCTTAACTATATTGCTTCCATACTCATATAATCTGATGACAAAGATTGATGTACAATATCTCCTATATTGGGTTAGTAATTTCCCAGTTTTTGAGTTATTATTTCTTATTGTATATGCCAGTGTGTTAGATCCTTTCAGGCCACTCAGGGACGGGTGCTTCAATCCTTTTACCACTATCTAGGCAGTGGGATTGGGATTAGGGTAAAAATTATTCCATGACCAAATCTACTTATCCAAGAGTATTTCTAGAGTTCAACGTCAAGTCTTCCAAAACCTAATTTTCATATTAAGAATTTTGTGCTAATGATTGTTAAATTATCAATTTAAATCCTAGAAAAGTCATGTTTGGATAATTTGATTTAGACCATGAAACTACACAAATAATTTGAGTATATCATTATGTTTCCAAAAAAAATATTTATTTATAAGGTTGTGATAGGAGAATATTTAGATGTGACATACAATATTAATATATTTACTATACATACAAAAAAAGTTTCAAAATATAGAACTACCCTCCATTATGATCTAAAGTGTCATTCTTTGAGAAGTACATGACTAAACCATCGAATTAAGGATGTGCATATCAATATGTAAGACATATAAATAGGCATAAAATGACCACTTGAAAGTGTGATACAATGGAACTAGACAAGGATGAACATGTAAATAGGAACTGCATGTAGTTCTTTGAATAATATCATGCTAATCGGTTCCAAGGTGGTTGATCCTTTAATCAGAGTTCTTAATCCACCTTTTCCAGACTACAGAGTACATCACCATCAACTTTTTGATCTCTAAGCAGTCTCAAGGATGCCACATGATGCATCCCTATTTTAGGGCTTTATAGTGTTTTTTCTGACACTTCAATCACATCTTGACATGTCAAATTGCATGTTAGTTCCTCAATAAATGGTTTTCAATCTAATGCACATATGGTCACTCTTTGCATGTTTTTCTTATACTTGGACCATGCCTTGGATGGATGGGAGACAAGGAATATCTTTTAGGGTTCCTCCACCAATGGAGGATTCAAAAGAAGGTCCTAGAGATCACCCAACCAACCCCTAGTGTCCAATGGTCAAGATTAAGCAAATATATCCATGGATCATTAAGTTCAAAGCATAGAGTGCAAGAAAAGTCACAACAAGACCGCGGTGACATAGAACGACCATGATGCAAATAGAGAAATCATAGTGGAATTCACTATTAAGGAGCATCTATAGAAACCTTAACACCACGATCGTGCTATACAGTGTGCCTTCCCAAGGAGCCCCCATAATGACCATGCTAGCTACTATAATTATGGTACCAAGACTAGTGCCAACACTCCTTCCTCCAAAATGGCTATGTAAACCTATATGCCCATTCCATTACCTAGCCACCATGTTGTGCTACTTCACAAACACCACATATGTTTTGTGCTACTAGTCTCCAATTTTTCATTATCAATCAGACATTTCAAATCTAGAAGCACGACCCTTCACCCTTAGCATGCCTATTCTAGACCTTTCCTGCCATGACCTTGATTCCCAACATGGTCGTGCTGACACCAAAAACCCTATCTTTTTGTACACTACAATTCAATTTTTACCCGCACTTAACCTAGTACTTCTCTACCACCTATATATACTTTTGTGGTTGTTGTAGAATGAGGTTATCCAGCTTTTGAGCCATCCTAGCATTTACTAGAGAATTTATTTATCTCTCACCTACTCCCACCTTACCTCAAAACCTTAGTTTTCTAGGGTTTTAACCACTTCCACTATCCATTTCATGTTATGTATCCATCAAGGAAGGGGAGTTGATTACTCTAGCTACTAGATTTGAAGAAGAGGGTGCTTCCACAAGATTCCATGGTTGTTCTTCTCTCTCCTTCTCCGTCTTTGATTCGCTAAGCCGCCAAGGTGGTTTGTTTGAGGCAAATATATGACTTGGTACCATCTTGGGGAAAAATAACTTATAAATAGTACAAATTGGTTGTTTTATACTTTTATCTCATTTTCCATAATTCATCTTATGATTTGTGACTATAAACATGAATTTCTTGTTGATTTGTGCTTAAAACCACCTATACTCTAGGAGAAAATAGCTTGAAAGAGGCTATTTTAGGATTGATCCTAGGTCCAACTAGTGGATCCCTAGATAGCAACCTATCTTCCCACATACATATGCCCTCCCCAACTTTAGGTGGTAGATCTATGTATCTAGTGTAAGAGTACTTTGTAAAATTTCTTTGGAACTTCATAGGGGCTAGATTGTGAGTGACGTGAGGTGAAATACCATCATTTCCATACTCAATTTATACCATTGCCCCCCAATTTCCCTAAGAACCCCTACTCTAGAAACATATACTTGATGTGATCCTACTAAAATTTCACCTAAGCCCTAGTCCAATTGATCCTTATAATGTTGAATAGGGTATGCAAGGTTTAGTTCCCCTTCACACACCCTATACCACCCATGGACAACTAGTAGCTTAGGGTAATTCTATAGATTCTATCTTGTTGTCTGGTTTAGCAATCTAAATGAATGAATATAGTTTACACGTTATGACCCCCAACTTGGATTCTACTCATATTCCCCAAAACCCAAACGACCTAACCCACATTAACTTGATAAAACCCAAAATTCTTCCTTGCTAGTATATGCTAGCCTAGTTAGTTGCTTTAATTGCCTTCTTACTTTATTGCCTTGAGTTTTATGCTTAGGTCATACTAGAGTAGATAGTGTTCCTTAGTGTTGTTTATGCTAATATTAGCTTTTCTATGCTAGTATAGGTCCTTGATTTCTCTAGTTGCCTCAATTTATAGATGAATGTAGTTTTAGTTCTTGCTTTATTTCTTTACTCTTATTGTTCTTTCCTTGCTTAACATTTCTTTCTTGTAATTAAAACTCAATTGTCTAGGATTAAATTAGGTTTTGATTGCTTTCTTCCTTTAATTTCTTGATCATCATTACTTTAACAACCAAAACCAACCTCAAACCCTTCAACCCTACACTTTGTGGTAGGAACATAGTCAAACTACTTTAGATCTAGTTTCCCCTCACTCCCAAAGGATCAACCACTAACTTGATACATTCCTATATATGAACATGTACTCTATCATGTAAATGTTTGAGTATTTGTGTGTCCATCTTAGGGTCTTATAAATTTTTTAAGGCCATGTGTGTGTGTCCCACCCACGCATCAAGCGTAAGGGTCCCATTTCCATCAATAGAGGCACTCGACCTAGATAGTTGGTTTTTATTTGATCACTACCTACTGTTCTCACCATTGGTATTCATTATTCTTTGTTTTACTTTTACAAAGTAATCTTATAGATTATCTTCTTTTGATGGGTTGTGTCATGTGCAGATGACAAATGTGCATGAATAAACTCTGTTCACTTTCTATTGACTCTTTTTTAGTGGATTATTAGATAGGAAAAAGAAGACGCCAATACCACCTCAATCAACATCAAGAGGTTGAGATAGCATAAAAGATGCTCAAAACCATGAGGAGATACCAATCCCTCCAATTCCTCCTCCATCCAAGCCATTGCATGACTACTTCATGCCCGAAACTACACCTCTCCAATTTCCACTAGGGTGTATCTGATGTTGGGTTTACAATTCCCCATTCCACTGGCTCTTCTTGGGTTGCTCCTGAAATTCTATATTTTTGAAAATGAAAACATATACCATCACGTAGGTGCTTTACTAAAAACATGCTCTACCTTCCACATGACTGTAGCTTAAGACGATTCCATTAGGCAGACTTTGTTCCCTTTCTCCCTCAAGGACAAGGCAAAGGATTGGTACTCATCTGAGTTGAGTCTTATTACTTAAGAAGCTATGAAGAATGATTTGTGGAAGAAGTTATACCCTATTGCCACACTGACCCAAATGAGAAGATATATCAACTTCTTCAATAAAAAACAAATGAACAATTCCATGAGTCTTGGGAGAGATTTCAAAAGATATTTTAAGTTTGTCCTCATCATGAGGTACCCATTTAGAAGCACGTCCAATCTTTTTACACGATTCAATCTAAAATGAGTCAAACTATGGTTGATTCATCTTGTGGTGGAGCTATCATGGCCAAGACTTAGGAAGAAACATGTCCCCAATTTTAGAACTTGACTGGAAACTCTTGACATCAAGCCTCTAGTGTGGGACCTTATTGTGATAGAAACTAGGCAACCCCCTCCCCAACTCAATAATGATGCCAATCCACAAGTGATGAAGATATCGACAAATATGATGTACATCATGAAGACCCATGTGTGAGGTTCTTCTAGCCACTCAACTTCATGCATGCTATTTTTGAGGAAGTGCAAGCTCTACAATCTTATGTCAAGATGGAACAACAAAGGCCTAATGTAAAATTATAATACTACAAAATGAATAAATTACCCAAACTTCTCTTGGAAGCAAGAAGAAGAAGGATTAGGGAATCCTATGTAACACAATGGACAAATAAAAAATTAATGTTTGAAGAGGAAGTTACTAGAAGTTGAGGAGTCTTGATCAAGTGAAGAAGGATGTATCCTCACATGGATAAATAATTAGCTGGCTTGAGAAAAGGTTGGATCAAAACTGTCTTTTACTTTCCCTTTGTGAGGAGGAGAGACTTCCTTCCCAAACAATGATAGTGGTTACATGGGTTCTCCTCAAGGCTCCTTTGTTCCACCACAAGGAATGGTGACAAGATTGCAACAATACCAAGGACCTCCCATATGCTCCTCCACAACCACAACCTCCATTCCACATCCAATACACCCAAAAACCACTACCTCAATACCAACAACCACCACCTCAATACCAACAGGCCTCCAAAACAACCACCTCTGCAACAACCTCGACAACAACCCACCTAAATCCTCTAAAATCCCAACCCACCACATCAAAGGCCATCACCACCACCATCATCATGAGACCCCCTCCTCCCATCAGCGAGTGAGCATGGTGTTAATCATATGGGGTGACAAGGTTGTTGTCAAATCTAAGAGCAAGGAGCACATGACCAAAGATCATGGTGGAAATCATTGTCGGATAGTTCTTGTGAGGGTGCCAAGAGCACCAAAAATCCTATTGTCTTGCCATTTTTTGAGAGTGATAGGTGAACTAAAATTCTTGTTGTTGCACATTTTGTTGAGATGATTATACCAATGGTCTCACCCTCTTATGAGAGTGCCAAGGGAACCAATAAATGTGTTGTCCCCCTATACTATGAGAATGCCAAGAGCACTAGAATTCTTGTTGTGCCACCATTGTTTGAGAAGTTAACACCAAGTGTCTCATAGAATTTTGAAAGGATAATACCAATTGCCCCACCATCATTTGAGATGACACCACCAAGTAACCCAACCTATGATCGAAGACATCCTAAAGTGACATGTAAAGATTCTCATGTTTACAATATGATTGAGCCCCTTCTCTTGGACGCCTTAGAAGACCCCTTCCTCAAGGGAAAGCAAAAGTATAACATGAAAATTCTAAAGGTCTTAAGTTGGATAAAGGTGACCACTTCATTGCTTCACGTCATCAAGAAAAGCCCAACCTATGTGAAGTTCCATAAGGGTGTGTACACCTTCAAGAAAAAGATAAGAGGGAATCTACACAAGGGGATCATGTTGGGTTAGTTGAAAGGTTTTGTTGATAAGGACCATTGTTGTGAGATATGTGATGATGATCCGGAAGGGGATGAAGTTCATGTGGTGAAATATTTTGTGAGAATTATTGATGATGATGATGATGGGAGAACCTTTCTTGTGAATGAAGGATGAATGGAAGAACAATAAAACATGGGTGAAGGGAATAAACATAGCTCTAGTGGGAGGCAACCCGCCTCAATTTGAGATAATTGTTCTAAAAATCCCTTTGTTTCATTATACTTCTATTTTCCCAAGACACACATAGACTATACTTGATGATTTTGTTATTTGTGAATCATGGTTAGAATAGGTACATTTAATGAATGATGATGAATGGATGATCCAACCAAAAAGAAGATTAACATTGAAAAGAAAATTGGAAATCAATAGAATGGCTACAGGTCGGTCATCAACATGACCATTCTACATAGAATGGTTGTGGTGTTGGAAAGATGAAATGACCATTTTTCACAAACTGGTTGTGGTAGATCTCCCAGGCTCACTAGAAACCTTGAAATAGCTCTCCCCTATAGGATATTGTCAACCATGACACCATTTCCTATACCCTATCATTCTAAAATTCTATTTCATTCTAGGAATAGCCTGGTTTAAATGATTGGGGTGGTAAGACTGTAACCTGTTTATTTACTTCAGTTTCCTCTATGTCTCATGTTATAATTTTTTTACAAAATATTACCAAATAGTATGAATAATTCTCATACTTGTCTATCGATACTTTGTGTGCTTCCATACATGCATGCGTATCACATAACTTAATTTCATGCATTTTTGTGTAACTTTTAAAAAGAATTTATTTTCATTCCATCCCATTCCATGCACTACACTTCATGTAGATTTTTGCAATTTTTGTGTGTTTTAACTAGGGTTTTTTTTTGCTTTTTGTTTCCTTAATGTATTTTTAGATGTGATTGAATGCAAATTGGCACAATTTTGGCCAAAGTTGCCCAAGATTGAATATGATTACCTAAGTGTGTGTTTTGACCCATTCTATACATTTTGAGTTGAAATTCTTGACTGTCGACATATACATATGTTTTTTCTATTACTAAATGGTCTCATTTTTTTACTTTTTGCATGTGAATCATCTGTTTTACTTGTGCAATGCTTTTGTTGAATTGTGACCTAAGCAAGCTACACATGCTTAGAGCTTATAGAATGTTCATGTGGTGTGCTAGTCCTTGATGAGTGTTGAAATAATTTACATGTAGGATACCCTATGTCGAAACCAATACTAATTACCCCTAATTTGACTCACTATTTCTTTCATCACTTCTTACTTGTCTGCCTCATGAAAGGAAGCCATAGGGAACATAGTAGCTTTAGGCTCCTCCAAAAGTTTGGGGTGACAATATATATCCCCTTCAATTCAATCTTATCACCATATTCCCTAACCACAACAAGGGTAAAGAAAAATAGAAAAGGAAATGTAAAAGGAAAATCAAATATGCCCCAAACAAAGAAAATTTCATACCCTATGTAGTAGCACTACAACCTCTTACTGCAACCCCTTTCTTCTATTTTCATACCCATTTAGTTAGGAAATTTCAAACCTAGCTCATTTCTTCCTTTTTTGCAGCCATATGGGACACTTTGTGTGGTTTGAGATATGAGATTTAATGCATGAAGGTAAAACAACACTCCTAATAATCTTTGGTTTTCACCATCTTGAGACAATCTACTCATAGCCATATGAAAATGACAAACATTGATTATGTATTCTATGTTCTATAATTGAAGTTTGTATGCTTAGTGCTGTGATCATGATTGGTCTGTTAAAGAGGAGAGGAATGTGGTGAAACACATGCAATTAGTCATCATTGAGCCTATTTGGTCAATATACATATATCAAAATGCATTTTCTACATCTTGCTTGTTGAGATGATTGAAAAGAGATTATGTTGGAGCATACTTGAGGACAAATATGTTTTAATTTTGAGGTGGTGATGTAGCACTATTTAGGGTTTCATCTTGTGACTTCTTATAGTTTGACCATATCCATTCATGTTAGATTGCATGTTCTATTCCCTAATAAATGGTTTTCTATCAAATGCATTTGTGCACACTCTTTGCATGTTTTTCATGTACTTGGACCATACCTTGGATGGATGGGAGAGATGAAATATGCTTTAGGGTTCCTCCATGGAGGATCCCAGAGAAGATCATATATCTCCCCAACCTACCCCTAGTGTCCATGGTTTAAACTAGGCATAGATGCCCGTGGATCATGAAGTGAAAAGATTAGATTGTAAGAAAGCCCCCAACACATTTGTGGTAAATGAAATGTGCAAGATGCCAATGAAGAAATCAGAGTTGAGGAGCATATACATCAACCTCAGCACCACGACTATGGTAGATAGCACAAAAATGCAAAGGAGCCCCTAGAACAACCTTGCCAGCTATGACAACCATGGTACCAAGAATCTAGTAACAACACTTCATCGTCTAAAATAGTTGTGTGGCCATGCACACCCATTCCATTACTTAGCCACCATGGCCATGGTGCCCACCATGGCTGTGTGATGAATGCATATTCATCTTAGTTTTAGTCACCATTTTTGTCCCAATTTTGTACTGAAATCTCTCATATCCCCCCTAAATTTTCTTATATATAATTTTTCTCAGTTTCAAATGATTGTTTAGAGTTTTGATCAAATCTATTCATCTCCATTGAAGGATTAATCATCACACTATGTTCACCAGTGTAGGAGATGGTGGTCCCGCTACTGCGGGCACAGTCAGGCCCAACTCAGCATGGTCAGGCAGAGGCCAAGGTGTCACGACCGACACACTAGTGCGACCACAACACACGACTGTGACTGCAACACAACCATCTCGACTGGCACTCCCCCACAACCATGATATATGCCTCGACCATGAAACATGACTGCCACTGAAGAACCTAAGCACGGCCGGGAGCACACGTGACAGGATCATGTCGAGGAGTACCGTGACCTCTACTAAAGGTTGTGACCACGACATCTAAGTCAGTCCTCTCCAGATCTGCACCTATAAATAGACGACCCCCTTCTTCATTTAAGGCATCTCTTCTTCTCCATGATGACAATAGGATGCCACTCTATGCCCAGCCAAGGAAGATGTGCTCAGTCACCAAAGACTGCCTTTGTTGTGTCCTTGCTACTCTGCCATCTCTGCTCCATCAAGATCTATCTCCTAGCCACAAAAGTAGGGGGATTTTAGATCTGTAAAACCTTCATCCATCAGCCATCTACCGCTCCATCTCCTACAATCAAGAGCACGAGAAGAGAAGGACGAAGGAGAGAAAAGATCATCCTTGTCCATCTTGGTGTTCTTCCATTCCTCGTCCAGATCTTCCCCGCCATCATGTAGCAGACATTTCTCCACCAAGTTGTGATCATCTTCTTCACCATGACCATGACAGAATCTTCCCCCTCTCTTGTTCTTTTTGTTTCTATCATAAGGAATGAGTAGTACATTTTTCTAGGGTGTGGGGACTAGCCTCGCTGCCCATGCTTACATGTCCATTTTATAAAGATCCATGGCTTGTATATAACTTTCCATTTCATTGTTAATCATTTAATGCATGCTTTATGGATTGATCACCTGCCTTGTATGATCTATTATATTCCTATGTTGTGAGAGCTTCAATACTTAGGATTTTAATATCGATTACCATGGTTGATGCTCGTATGAGAACTTCTAAATTTATATCTCTGGAGTAGTAAGTGTGTGCCCCGTGGGTAACAAGACATCAAGTCCATCAAGATGCTTACGCAAAATCTATTTCCTAACGGATGGTTTGCTACTCCATTTGGATAGTTGTATCTTGTTTGGATGTGTTTGCATGTGTAGTGGTGGTGAAACTCGATACCACCCCAGTGATTCTCATCATTAATCTAAACTCAGTGTCAATCCTGCTCTTTTACTTTCCTTGTAATTAGTTTAACTAAACCCAAATCAACTCTTGTTCTAAATATTAGTCTTAGTTGATACATATTCGACTAGAAAGATTCTTAAAAATGTTTTCCCTTGGGAATAGATCCTTAACTATATAGTGATAAGAATCATCCTCTCGAGGGTGGTACTACTGCACAAGGTTTTGGTAAGAACTGAGAGATTTCATCCCTAGGTGGATTTGTTAGTGCAGTAAAAACCACGTCAAATTCTTGCACCGTTGCCGGGGACAACATAATCATCTAGTTAAATCTAGTTCTATTGAGACTAATCTAGGATTTTACTTTCACTTTTGATACTATTGAATATCTACTTGAATTTGGTTCTACTCCTCCCATCTGACTCCCCAAAGATCTTTCCATATCAGGTACTCCCAAAGACTAGTGCAAGCCACGCTCCAACAGCACCGGCCTTGCAGCTAGCTTTGACCCTAAGATAGAATGAACCTTTGACCGGCCTAAATCACTCGTCCAAAAGGAGCGGATTAAAGTAGTCAAACATTTAAAGAGATAACCTGACTCTCAAGCCCCCGCAACGATAATAGGGTCTGATGTAGCGATCGGGGTCGAACACAGGGACAAGGTTGGTAGTGCTAAGAATGCGGAATCAACACTCTATACTCCGGTATAAAAGAGGATTAAAAGGGGTTCCCCAAGGAACGACAACTTGAAAACAAGAACAATATAGTGAAGGAAATAAAAGAAAACAAACTATAATGAGAAAATGGGAAAACTCAGATCGGGGTTCACTTAACCAAAATGTTCTCTTAACAAGCATACTATCTCTCTCTCCTACATACTCATATCAAAATTACAAGCAACCATAAAAATGCCTATTCCACTCTCTCCCGAGATGAGGGCAGGACTAGGCTTGAAAGAAGCCTCTCTCTCGAGATGACAACTCAAAAACCTCACATCAAAACGTATGGTTTAAAACATTTAGAATTTCGACACTCTCATGCATTCATGCTACTCCATGTCACGGGATAAAAGTGATATTACTCTCTCGAGATATCGACAATCAAACATCACAATTTGATAGCTAAACATACAAGTGAAGCGTTAAAGCAAGTGCATGGGGATAATTTTTATATGAGTATGTATATTCAGACAAGAAAGGATAGATATGCTGCAACAATGAAACATCGTAAAGAAAAATAAACCAAAAGACTATCTCCAACTGGAGTTACAAGAAATATGATGGTTTTAGGGTTTTACCAGTTTTTAGGAGTTTTGCGCAACAACTTCCTAGGAGTTAAAACTATTGTTAAGGCAAGACACGAAGGAAGAAAACTTAGGAATAACAAGAGGAAACGGAAAACATCCTGCACCCTCTTCTCTCAAGGAGGGTACCTACAACTAAATGCCAACACCCTCTCTTAAAGGTAATGAACATAGGTTGGAGTGGGAAGGCAAACCGAAGCAACCCCGACCCTGGGTACTCTCGTACTCCTAGATCAGACCAAGTTCTAGAGTTACAACATCCTTCTCTCGAAGGAGATGAACGGGAAACACGATTCAATAACTAGTCAAAATATGATCCAAACATACAAGCTAGAGCTCAGATGCTATATAAGAAATCATCCAACAAAAGGGGACCAAACACAGAACAACATGTATTAAATTCCACATATTCTATAAGCATAGACATTGTGTAAAAAGGGTTCAGTTACAATGCATAATAAATGAAAGTAAATGTTGAAAAGGGAAGATAGGTATCGACCTCCTTGATGTAGGAGGTCGATATACAACAACGGACCCCTATGGCGCCACTAACCCGATACCAGGCGGGAGCTCTGCCCGATATGCCCGTGTTAGGCAGCTGCCCTGTCGGACAACATGCCGTGACGACCAGGCGTATCGGCCAGGGCTCTCTACCCAATACGGTCGTTTCAGGTTAGAGATGACTTAGGTTCTTGGGTTGCTCGTATCGAGTGTAGGGGCAAGCCATCTTGGGTTGAAGCTCATCTAGGAACCCAGTACACTAGGAGGCCTTCTTGGTCGTATTGGGCTGCTGCGGCTACCGAGATGGGTTCTAAGTGAACCACTCCCATCCCTCTCGGGTTGGGGGTGAACTCACCTAATGTCACCCGACAAACCTTGGGACCCGACACACTAGCTCCAGATGCTTTCCAAAGTGAGCTTTCGCGAGGTTCCGACCCATCCCATCGAAGTCCTGTAGTTGCTATTTATATGAAGCAACTGGTAGAGGTTGTGGTTCTTTGTGGGGCCACATGTCCTACATCGACTCCATTTACGTGGCCTCCGGGATGATCGACACATGCGTGTCACCCGGCACAACAAGCCGTCACATGCCAGGTTATGAGCGTATCAGGTGGCCTTGGCGGGCAGCCACTTCCGACGAGTGACTTGTATTACGCGACACACCCCTGTCGGGCTAACCAGTCATGGCAGGCAAATCTCTATGTCAGGTAGGTAGCGTACCGCCCGTAGGGGGCCTCTTCACGCGACACAACTGTGTCGGGTCACTACCATATCAAGCAGAAATCGTGATGGGTAAGTGTGTGTGTGTCAGGTGACCAATTGAAGGGTCGATGCAGGTGCGCATTGTAGAGGGGCCGGGATGGGCCTTTTGCGGACTTTAGGTGGAAAATTTGGGAAAATCTATACAAAAGATGGGAACAGAGTCATGGGCGTAGTGCATGTTATTTTTGTGCAATAACAAGACAAAATTGAGAGGGAAAACAGTTTAGAGGTCAGTTTTGACAATGAAATGTATGCTATAAATGGCCATAAAATGGGTGTTATCAACTCCCCCAAACTTAGCATTTTGATTGTCCTCAATCAATCGTACTTGTCTTAACACTTTATTTACAATACCCTTCATACCAGGCATAGTCCTCAGATGAGGGGTTTATGTGAGTTCTAAGATTTCTTAAGGAAAATTACATCTGTCCACGAGCAACGAGCTTTATTTTTCCCTGCCTTATTTTAAGCGAAAATTCTCTTTTCAGCTTCGGCGAGACTTAAGTGCATGATTTCGAAGTTAGCTTTCACACTAAACAACTTGGGAGTAAGGAGTTGGGTTTTTTGGGTAGGCTTAAGGCTTTTTGGTTTTTTTTTTCTTGTTTTCCATTGGTCCATCGAGGTACGGGTCTGTTAACGGGCGAGTGATCCCAGCAGTCCAAGCCAGTTGGCTTTAGAGTAGTGATTTCACATCCTACGTACCACTGCCCCAGATCTACCATGCCTAAAGATGGGTATTTTTAGAGAGACAAGTGTGTTTTTCATTTTTTTTCCGGAACAACTCTCATGCTTTTATTCACTCTCATAAGGCTTTTCTCTCTTTTTGGGATTTTGGGAAAGGATGAGTTTACTATTTAGGCAATTTTTTCCTTCACATGCACATCTCTTAACTGTTATAAGATTATTTTTCAAAATTGGCATAGAAAGGTTGTAGCCTTTGTCGTTTGAGATTGTGTTTTCGAAAAGAAAGTAATAGAAATATGCACCACCTTAGACACAAAGAGCATAGTCTAGAAGAAGTTGTATCTGATATTTACTATAGAGTGTCTTTGTACAATTGTAGAGAGGCAAGGAGTTGTATATTCACTATTTTGTATTAAACATGTGTATATATATGTACATAGGGTATGTTTAAGGAAAAGAAGAAAGGCAAAAGGGGAGAATCTTTAGTACCTCCCTCACTGATATATAGTACCCCCCTAAAGTTACGCCACACTCTATCCCAGAGTTGTGAGATAGATAAGGTAGGGTAGTGATAAGTCAGTGAGGGTTTATCTGGTGAGCGCGCCTTCATCAGATATAAGCTCCCACACATATTCTCCACGTTTGTTGTGGTAGTCGATGTGGTCGATCTTGTCAGGCATTTGTTGTAGCATCACCGAGCTAGCAATCCATTCCAGCACGTAGATGCAACAATCATTTGATTGTGGAATTTGCTATGGACTACTGTGGCAGAATTGAAGCTCGTGCCATTTATTCTCTGTTGTCTCCAGAAACAGTTGGATCAATGTTGTCACCTTGATGTAATATTTTCTTTCTAAGCGTTCGAGCGGTATCAATGCTGTTGATGTACACTACACCGGATGATCTTTTTTTCTATCAGAGCTGTTGTATAAGATTGCTGCTCGTTGGTGAGTGTACACTATCAGGAGGGTCCAATGATTGTAGTGCAACACTGGAAAGAAAATGATACACGAAATGTTGCTTTGTATCTCTTCTAGAAACTTTTGCTTCACTCCTGATTCATCAGGTAGGCAGATATCGTTGAACATCATCAGATAGGCGATGTAAACATTCTCAAACTTCTTCTATAGAACCTGGAAGTAGGCTACTACTACTGACATCGCTAAACATCCTCCTGCCTTTACTAAGTCCTGAAGGTCATCAACTGGGACTATGATGTTTTCTGCCTCATATATGACGTCTGCGGGTGTAGAATTAGCTAGCTTCGTGAGAATTTCCTTAACCTGTTCCTGGGTCAGTGTAGAACACGCAGAATGGTCAAAGTTGTTGATCATTTCTTTTGACACATCAGGAAAAGAGGGGTCTTCATTCGAGAATACTTCTCGTAGAATGTCCATTCGCTTTCCTGCCCTGTATACGTCTATGTCCATCTTGGCCTCTTCTCCTGGAATGTTTCTGGTCGAGGAAGATTCTTCTTCTTGATCACTCTCCAGCAACTTCTCTCGGATGCCTACGTCACAGAAATAGCGTATGTCCTTGATCAGCAACATCGCGTAGGTGCTCCTTAACTAATAGAAGTTCTGGCCTTGGAGTTGTCTTATGTATCCCAAGATGTGGAGCATCTCCATGGAACGAAGGACTATGAAGGCACTATTTCCGCTTCCCAATTCTTCTTGAATGGGGAAGTCTCCAAGAGTGAAGAAGTTCCAAATAGCACAGTGATGCTAGACTCCTCATTTGATTGCGCAGAGAAGATGTAGTAGGAGAAGCCTGAGGTTCTTGTCTTCGGGGCGCACGAACGTGTGTCCTGAGCATGGGACCTCCTCGTTGCAGTCACTAAGGAGCTGGACATCATGGCTTCAAAGATCTGCCATGCATAGGAACCAGTTTCCTTAGTGCTTGTAGGGGGGGCAACATGATGTTTGGGTTATGTTCTTCAATGTGTTGGAGCATGTTGGCCACCTGGATAGCGACAAACGCCCCTCTCATTAGTCTTCTTGCCAAGGATGGGGTAGTGGTGTAGATTGGCTGCTGACCTGTCCTGGTGCCTAAGTTCTCTATCATTGCACCCTCCAGGACCTGAAAGAGTATCTTCCCGAAGACGTATGGTGAGCAGAACATGCTCCTCAACGCTCCCCGTCGGGAGAAATAACCATCACTCCAGACGACGTCCTCTTCATCTCCTTGCGATCTCAGGACCTTGTTCATCAATTTCTAGTCTCTGATCGTCAAGTACCCGATGGCTCTTCGGTCGAAGCCCGCCATCTCGAAGGAGGGGATCTTTGACGGTGAAGAAATCACGTCTGCCATCGCGCTCCTTCCTCTAGGGGGGTGTTTGTCATTAACATGGTAGATGTCCTCCCCTTCTCCCTCTGATTCGTTAGTAGAGTCCTCCTCTATGCCAATTGATATATCTACGTCAGCAGTTTCATCTAGGGAAGGCGAGGGAGATTCCACGTCGACGCCAAAGGCTCTCTCCTATCCTGCTAGAGCCCCGTCGGTGGTCTTGTTTGTCATTTCTCCGTCGGGCGTTGTGGAGGGCCCGTTGGAGGAGGGAGAAGACGACGTTCCTGAAGAGGATGCTGATGAAGATGGCTGAGAGCTGGAGCCGGGAGGTAATGGAGACCTCCTTGGCTGTCTTGAGTGGGGGCGGTCGTCCATCCGGTTCATCCTCTCCTCAATGGCATCGAGCCGTTGGAGCGCCAGCTGCATCGTGTTGTTCAATGTTTCTAGTTAGCCAGGAAGGCCAACTAGAGTTAGCAGTTGTCACTCTGGCTCATTCAACCTCCTCTGAAAAGAACTGAACTGGAGGGTTAGGGAAGAAAAAGTAACAGAGTGGTTGCTCGTTACCTCACGCAAGTGGTCAAACTCTTGACCGAGGACTTGCCCCAGTGACGGGGTGTGACGTCTCCGGATTTTCTAAAACTTAATCTAATGTGTGACATCTAAATTGAAACCCTCACCTCAGCGAGAATCCCAATTTAAATGCCCCACACTAGGCTAAGAAGAAGAAAATCAAGGGAGTCAGAAGGAAATAATCAGTAGCACATGTACATGAACAATAATAAAACCGTACACACATGTTCACCATTCAACATATAGTTACAACATGAATTGTTACATCACTTGATATTACATATTGAACAACAAACTATACATATACATGTACTACATCTAAACGACAGGATCTTAAGACAACAGGTCCACCTGTACATCAGCTCGCCACACAACTCTCACTATCCTGGACTCAAGAGCATAACCACAACCTATACAAAAGATTACATGCGGTACACATCAGCACAATATTCAAGAATATTGTACTGAGTACGCCTACGTGTCTTTTATATACCTCTCATCATATCTTGGCAATAAGATAAAACTAATACTTGGCAGTAACAGAAGAATATAAGAAAAGCATATACTTGCACAAAGATATTCATTAACAAAACAAAACACATATTTTAAGCTCATTTTCCATTATATGCTTGTGCATCTGCCTACCAATGGGATAGATGCATCCACGCCTCATGATCTGCTTACCAAAGAGATAGATCATTGTACATGTGATCTTCTTACCAAAGAGATAGAGCATTCACTAGCACTATGCTTACCAAAGAGATATAGTGCTTTCATATAATGGAAAAAATATATTATGTTTCATGTGTTCATAGTCGTTAGTATGGAAAATCAGGAAACATATCATACAAGAACAATCATTTCATCCAATACCATATGCCAAGTATTTTACTACTCATATAACACAAGCATATTGTATAATAAGCCAAGTAAGAGGTAATGGTGTACCTTCCAAAGAGATATCCTAATCACATATTCCTCATGTCATCTATATCCTTGGTCAACCCTGATTAAGACAAGACCATGTATTATCATCAGATTCACATCATCTTGCATCTCATCTTAACCCTAATTACATTCATTAGGGTTTCACTTAGTTTATTAGGATATGTGCATTATTACTTGTATTCTAGTCTTATGATTGTCTCACTGATGTCATATTCCAGATTATGATTCATTATCCGAACATTATCTTCCATAGTATTTTTGTACACATTAATTAACCCTAGGTTACATCATTAACCTAGATTAGGGTTTTAAACCATGTATTAAAGGTCAACATCATATAACATGAATTATATGCATCATCATGATTTCATCATTAAATATGAGGTTCCAAATATGGATATGAGCTTACTTTGTAAATTTCATCAATTCTTGAGCTTGCATCTATTTAATACATTTTATTTAGGGTTATTAGCCCTAATTAGCCATATTCATCAAATTATATGCTTTTGTGCATCAACATGAACATATCTGTGATCATATGCATTCTATATGTAATTATGGACTTACTGATATTTTTCCATGATTTTATGTCATCATTTGCTATTTATTATCCATTAAACGAGAATTACACATCTTTCATGATATCACTGAGATTTGAGCATCAAAAGCCTAATCTAATAGTTCCAGGTTGTTCTACGCATTTTTCTAAGAATTTTGGTATATTGTTTGTATTTTTCTGACAATGGAGCTAATTATTAGGAATTTTGCAAGATCTGATAATTTATGAAAGAAATACCTTTTTCCGGCCAATTGGCCTCCGCCACGTGTCCAGTGGGGCCGGTGATTCCCTTTGCTGGCTGTGGGCCGGTTTAGGGTTGGTTCAACTGGTTCATGGTCGGGGCTCGGTTCAGAAGCCTGGACCCGGTTCAACTAGGTCTGACCGGTCCCCACTTCTTCTCTCGCTCGCGTCATATCTCACACACGGGAACCGCCGCCGTTGGGCATGGAAGCAACGGGCATCGTCTCCTCGTCTCGCGTCGCACGACCCGTCCGTCAGTTCTCCAACACATGAGACTACCGCCTGCTCTCCTCTCCCGATCCATGCCACAGTCGTGGCTGGGTCTCTGGCGTGCGGACATCCCGCCTATGCGCTGCTTCTCCTCACCTGATGAATCCCACCTCAACATCACAGAGAGCTTTGCTATCGTAGCTCTAAGGCATGGCGAGCAATGGGCACTGCTATTCACTGGTTCTGCCCGCATTGGCTGGGTTGCGAGTGCCGCCGCACGCCAGAGCGATGACCAGGAGCCCTGCGCTCCTTAATCTCTCATCTAACGTCATGACGTGTTCTTCTCAGTGTCGTCTGAGCGCCGATGTTCGACTGGTTTCTTTCTAGAGGTCAGCTGCTCCTCATCACCTCCTCCGGCTACTGCATTGTCTGATTCATGGCATCTTCTACACGAGCACGCCGTGGCAGCAGATCTCAACGAGCTCGTCGGCACTGCTACTGCCATGGTGGAGCAAGCAAGCAGAACCGTGCCCTCCTTGGCCTTTCGTAGGCTCGAAGCAGCAAGGATGGAGATACAATTTATGGGCTCCTCTTCTTGGTCTCACCGCCGTGGGAGAATAGGGGAGAAAAGGTGATGATTGCTAGAGCTCCTATGCCGCCTTCTAGGCTTCTAGCTTTTCCTGACTCCTCCAATTCTCCTTCTCCCACTTTCGGTTACCTCAAGCCTGAAATGAGTTTCAGAGCTACACATATCGGTCATCCAAGGAACATTGAGTTCCCCGCCCCTATCACCCCACGATTAGCTATCGTGGTTTCATGCCCCCTCACGTCAACTACACAACTGCAAAGTGGGAGACGCTGCGAGTGGTTGGATTCTACCCATACACATGGTTAAGACAAGGCCACGTAGTGAATCTGTGGCATAAAAGTAATGCCTAGCCTTTTACACAATGTCAAGGGCAGCGTGATATCTCCCACGTTCCCAAAAGATCCGAACTTTGCTAATCAATATATATATGTACACATATATAATCATTTTCAAGCCTAAATAATTTCTTCTAGGAACATCGAGACATTACCAAATTTTTAACCATAGCTTCCTTACCTCTTAAGGTACATTATACTCCAATTTGGTGACGAAACTCAACTATTAGACTATTCAATTAAATTCTTCAAGAAGGTATAAAATTATGGATCCAAAACATTGTATAAACCTCAATTAACACTCCAAATTTATTAAAACATTTGGGATTCTCAAAACAACTCAACACGTGTGACTTCACTTGTGTCATTGGACATTTTAGGATTTCAAAAGTCTACTCCATCACATCCTACACACCTTAAAAGAAATTCCGTCCTCAGAATTAAGCTAGAAATCCACTTTGTCACATCATATACATCTTAAAAGAACTGTCGTCCTCGAAAGTCAACCATACTCATACTCCAAGGAAAACTACCATGTCTTCATCCACATGTAGGTACTATTCTATGTACAACATAGTCAAAAGCTCTAGAACTATGTCCCAGCTATTAGGATGTTTTCAAACATCTAAGGCGATACAGGGGTGAACCACTCATGATATATCATGGTTTAGGAGCTTAGGTTACATCATGACGTATCTCATATGTTAGGGTTGCATCTTTATCTTTAGCCATGCATTAAGGTTCCCACATCATAGTACGATGTTCTAAAGGAGTTAACTAAGATTAACTCCTACATTAAGGTGTCATCAACATTTTATTGAGCTAATTATTAAAACACGTTCAACATTAACATATGCCTTTTAGGTGGGAGTTAACTAAAGTTAACCCACTTTATCCAACTGATCATATCAAGGTGTCACCATGATTATATTGTGTTATTTGTTACAACATATTCAGCATATTTGTTAAGCACTAATATTAACACCTTGTATGTCACATGTCATTAATATGATTCTACATCACTTTCATGTTTGGTTACAAACTTTGTTAGTGACTTCATCACTTGGTTAACCAACTAGATCACATTATCATCATCCTTCATGTATATGGTTAACCATTTATGCATTTGTATCTATTAAACCATTTCTAGGTTTACATTATATCATGTCCATATATAACGTTTCGAAATTAGATCACATCCTTACATATATTATATCATGGTTGTGCTAAACAAACTTATATTACAAGTGGCTTGTTGAACATATATCAAAATTTTGTCTAGTCCAAATGAGGTTCTCCCAACCCTTATCACGAAGATAGCGCCTTGCTCATTCTCTCTGAGGTAACTCAACTCTATGAGTATCTCATATGCATATACCTTATCTTTCCTCTTAGTCTAGGGTTCTTAGATTACCTCATTGGCACTAGTGATAGCCTTACAAGCTCTAGCCACATAAGCACAAACCAAAACATGATATGACATACTATTCATAGGTCTTCTACCCATGACACATCTTACCCAAAACTTTCTTATATACACCACTAGATTCCTATGTGGGAAACCACCAACCCGAGCATGAGGCTTCATAGAAACTAACATAGCTACCTCCTCCAGGGTCTTGGGCTCTCTCCCTCACCCAGATGGCAGACACTCATATCCATATTCATATGCACATATAGCCAGCCTCTCTCTGACTCTAGGGTTTGGTCTTCCCAAGGACATCTAGGGTTCAACAAGACTATAGGAATCATGCAAAAAGCAACTCAACTCAATCACTCAGGAGTATTCTAGTTTAGGACATATCACATCACGTATCTCATATTTCTCATATCGTGGAGTCTAGGTTCTCTGACCTTCTCCCTGTGGGTCTCGCTCTCTCTTAAGCTAACCCCAAAACTGGTCCCAACACTAGAGGTTCTCCTTTGTGAAAGAGCTCGAGGCTCATGCTGACTCACAACTTATCTTAACTTAACATATCTTATCTCATAAAAGAACTCATACTTGCATCATCAAAACTTATCTCAAATCCTCAAACTGATCTTAAGTCCTCAAAGACAAACATGAATCATCTTATATCATCTATATAAGACTCACACCATATCATCAAAACTTATTTCATCTATTTCATATATTCCGACAAGGCTCTAGACATCTATTCTAGAACTAATCTCTTCTAGACTGATGTCATCACTTTCACTTAGGTTGCATGACCACCTTCTACTCGTACATGTGTGGGGACACATTTTTTAATACATATATATAATAAAATATTATATAGTTTTTCTCCAATAAAACAAGTGTCAGAGAAAACTATCAAGGTTCGATCCGTTTGGAATCAAAAACCAAATCCTGAAAACGAGTGTTCCACACATAGTAGAGAGTCTAGTGTCATGAAAACTAGTGAAAAGGGTGAGAACATGGTGTAGGCTAGTGTAGCTACTCTAGACAACGTGCACAATATGTCTAGGGTTTCTCTTCCCTTGATGCATGTCATTTCCAAATAGTGCAACGTCCCATACCGCTGCACTATAAGGAAAGTATGACATCTAAGGACTTGCTATACAACAAGCACTAGTCTTGACCTAGTTCTCAGACATCTAGGTGCTAACCTAGAGGCTAGGTCAGATCTAGTCTCTAAAAGACAACTAATCTAACCCTAAGGATTATTAAGGTTCAAGGTTCTTTAGTTTTGAGTTGCATAATGAGCAAATGTCAGGCTTTGCTATTGTTCATGCTCTGATACCACCTGTGACGTCCCCGGATTTTCTAAAACTTAATCTAATGTGTGACGTCCAAATTGAAACCCTCACCTCAGCGAGAATCCCAATTTAAATGCCCCACACTAGGCTAAGAAGAAGAAAATCAAGGGAGTCAGAAGGAAACAATCAGTAGCACATGTACATGAACAATAATAAAACCATACACACATGTTCACCATTCAACATATAGTTACAACATGAATTGTTACATCACTTGATATTACATATTGAACAGCAAACTATACATATACATGTACTACATCTAAATGACATGATCTTAAGACAACAGGTCCACCTGTACATCAACTCGCCACACAACTCTCACTATCCTGGATCTTTAAGAGCATAACCACAACCTATACAAAAGATTACATGCGGTACACATCAACACAATATTCAAGAATATTGTACTAAGTACGCCTACGTGTCTTTTATATACCTCTCATCATATCTTGGCAATAAGATAAAACTAATACTTGGCAGTAATAGAAGAATATAAGAAAAGCGTATACTTGCACAAAGATATTCATTAACAAAACAAAACACATATTTTAAGCTCATTTTCCATTATATGCTTGTGCATCTGCCTACCAATGGGATAGATGCATCCACGCCTCATGATCTGCTTACCAAAGAGATAGATCATTGTACATGTGATCTTCTTGCCAAAGAGATAGATCACTCACTAGCACTATGATTACCAAAGAGATATAGTGCTTTCATATAATGGAACAAATATATTATGTTTCATGTGTTCATAGTCGTTAGTACGAAAAATCAGGAAACATATCATACAAGAACAATCATTTCATCCAATACCATATGCCAAGTATTTTACTACTCATATAACACAAGCATATTGTATAATAAGCCAAGTAAGAGGTAATGGCGTACCTTCCAAAGAGATATCCTAATCACATATTCCTCATGTCATCTATATTCTTGGTCAACCCTGATTAAGACAAGACCATGTATTATCATCAGATTCACATCATCTTGCATCTCATCTTAACCCTAATTACATTCATTAGGGTTTCACTTAGTTTATTAGGATATGTGCATTATTACTTGTATTCTAGTCTTATGATTGTCTCACTGATGTCATATTCCAGATTATGATTCATTATCCGAACATTATCTTCCATAGTATTTTTGTACACATTAATTAACCCTAGGTTACATCATTAACCTAGATTAGGGTTTTAAACCATGTATTAAAGGTCAACTTCATATAACATGAATTATATGCATCATCATGATTTCATCATCACATCTTAGGTTCCAAATATGGATATGAGCTTACTCTGTAAATTTCATCAATTCTTGAGCATGCATGTATTTAATACATTTTATTTAGGGTTATTAGCCCTAATTAGCCATATTAATCAAATTATATGATTTTCTGCATCAACATGAACATATCTGAGATCATATGCATTCTATATGTAATTATGGACTTACTGATATTTTTCCATGATTTTATGTCATCATTTGCTATTTATTATCCATTAAATGAGCATTACACATATTTCATGAAATCACTGAGATTTGAGCATCAAAAGCCTGATCTTATAGTTCCAGGTTGTTCTACGCATTTTTTTGAGAATTTTGGTATATTGTTTGTATTTGTCTGACAACAGAGCTAATTATTAGGAATTTTGCAAGATCTGATAATTTCTGAAAGAAATACCTTTTTCCGGCCAATTGGCCTCCGCCACGTGTCCAGTGGGGTCGGCGCTTCCCTTTGCTGGGTGTGGGCCAGTTTAGGGTTGGTTCAGCTGGTTCAGCGGTCGGGGCTCAGTTCAGAAGCCTGGACCCGGTTCAACTAGGTCTGACCGGTCCCCACTCCTTCTCTCCCTCGCGTCATATCTCACGCACGGGAACCGCCGCCGTAGGGCATGGAAGCAACGGGCATCGTCTCCTCGTCTCGCATCGCACGACCCATCCATCAGTTCTCTAACACATGAGACTGCCGCCGCCTGCTCTCCTCTCCCGATCCATGCCACAGTCATGGCTGGGTCTCCGGCGTGCAGACATCCCGCCTATGCGCTGCTTCTCCTCACCTGATGAATCCGACCTCAACATCACAGAGAGCTTTGCTATCGTAGCTCTGAGGCATGGCGAGCAATGGGCGCTGCTATCCTCCTCCTCAACCTTGGAGAGCCTACCGCCGTTGGTCTCTGGTTCTGCCTGCGTTGGCTGGGTTGCGAGTGCCGCCGCACGCCAGAGCGATGACCAGGAGCCCTGCGCTCCTTAATCTCTCATCTAACGTCATGACATGTTCTTCTCAGTGTCGTCTGAGCGCCGATGTTCGACTAGTTTCTGTCTAGAGGTCAGCTACTCCTCGTCACCTCCTCTGACTGCTGCGTTGTCTGATTCATGGCATCTTCTACACGAGCACGCCACAACAGCAGATCTCAATGAGCTCGTCGGCACTGCTGCTGCCATGGCGGAGCAAGCAAGCAGAACCGTGCCCTCCTTGGCCTTTCGTAGGCTCGAAGCAGCAAGGATGGAGATACAGATTATGGGCTGCTCTTCCTGGTCTCACCGCTGTGGGAGAACAGGGGAGAAAAGGTGATGATTACTAGAGCTCCTATGCCGCCTTCTAGTCTTCTAGATTTTCCTGACTCCTCCAATTCTCCTTCTCTCGCTTTTGGTTACCTCAAGCCTGAAATGAGTTTCAGAGCTACACATATCGGTCATCCAAGGAACATTGAGTTCCCCACCCCTATCACCCCACGATTAGCGATCGTGGTTTCATGCCCCCTCACGTCAACTACACCACTGCAAAGTGGGAGACGCTGTGAGTGGTTGGAATCTACCCATACACATGGTTTAGACAAGGCCACATAGTGAATCTGTAGCATAAATGTAATGCCTAGCCTTTTACACAATGTCAAGGGCAGCATGATATCTCCCACGTTCCCAAAAGATCCGAACTTTGCTAATCAATATATATATGTACACATATATAATCATTTTCAAGCCTAAATAATTTCTTCTAGGAACATCGAGACATTACCAAATTTTTAACCATAGCTTCCTTACCTCTCAAGGTACATTCTACTCTAATTTGGTGACGAAACTCAGATATTAGACTATTCAATTAAATTCTTCAAGAAGGTATAAAATTATGGATCCAAAACATTGTATAAACCAAAATTAACACTCCAAATTTATTAAAACATTTGGGATTCTCAAAACAACTCAACATGTGTGACTTCACTTGTGTCATTGGACATTTTAGGATTCCAAAAGTCTACTCCATCACACGGGGGGGGGGGGGGGGCTGCAGCTGTCCTGCCTCTTATCCTCAAGACGTCCCTCACGCTAGAAGTTTGGCCCAAAGAGTGCACGTCTTCAAGCGGGTCCAAATTCATCTGAATTGTCTGCGAGGGCATTGCTTTAGGGTGGGGCATTGGTGCCTCCACCTCTTCTGCTTGTAGTGGTGGAGAAGGGTGTGGGGAAAGCGGTTGTTGTTCCACCATCTAATTATCAATGACCTCCTCTACAGCAACCAAAGGTGACATTGGTGGTTGTGTTGGTGTGAGCTGCGTAGCCCTGAGCTCCACCTCGAGGAGCTCAACAAATGCATCATTACTTGCGTCCAGATGTACCACAGCTTCCGCCATTTAAGGCATAGTAGAAGCTTCAAGAGTTGCGACCATCTCTTCCGTGATAGCTTCCTCCGAGGCTATTTTTATTATGTCAGCCCCGGTTGTATCAATGACCTCCACGGTCGTCATTAATTCTTCTACAGCCGCAACAATTGCCGTTGTGGCAGCTAAGGCTGGGATAGGAGCAGCAACATCAGCTTTATCAGCGGCTGCCTCCGGTTGCATGGGGACGGTGGGTGTGTCGACCCTTGCAGTTGCTGCTGCTTGTTGGAAGGTTATGCTGGCAGTGCAAGCAACCTCAGCCATGTGATTAGGTAGGGCTTCGACCTCTGCTGGAATGAACACCAGCTTCTCTACATCATAGTTGGTGTAGAGTAGGAGGGGCGGCAGAGTGGATGTTCTTGTGAATTTGTAGAAGTAGCGACAACCCTCCTTCTTGATTATGTTGGCTCATTGTGAGAACTTCAGATCAATCCTGTCGTCGCCTTGCATTCTTGATAGGCTGCACGGCTCCATTGGGTATCCCAACCCTGCCACGATTAGATTGATGATGCTGCCCATGTAGTACTCCTTAGTGGAAATTTTTATTGGGTGGAGTCGGCTTAGCAGGAAGTGCCCTACATTGATCACCTTGCCCTCCATCACGTACCACATGATATGGAGTTCTTAGGTGTAGAGGTTGCTCGTTTCATATTTCCTGAACAAGAGGCATGCCACTATCTTGTAGATGATCCTCCAGAAGCAAGAGTGGATAGCCACCACCATGCTCCCCAGCTTGTATGATGATTCGCCGGTCAGGTTCTTCCAGAGGTCGACCGGGTTGAAACTGTCACCTTCGCCAATCCTGGCACCGTTGTTCAACATCTGGTTCTCATCTTCAGTGGAGGAGAAGGTTTCATTGAGCAGCTTCTCAGAAATGTCATGTTCAACGTTGTATAGCCGACCCTACATCCTATCTGCTCCGTTGAATCTTTCGACTTCATTTGGCTTGTTCTGCACCTGACAGAGTGAAGACATGAACTCCTTGGTGAGTTCAGTGTACGACCTAGAGAAGATGAAGCATATGTTTTTCAGCCCGACGGCTCCTAAGACGTTGTCGAGCCTGCTGAAAATGTAGAGTTGGTGGAAGGAAGGTTGGTGCCAGAACCAGGTTGGCCGGTACATCTTGGTTTCCAGCTCAGTGTATCATTGCTGATGCTCTACATCCCAGGGCACGAACTGGCCTGGGGTGTGACGTACAACTCGCAAAAAAAAGATTAACTAATGCGGAAGTGAATCATTAGTAGCGGAATTACAGAAAATCACTAAAAATTAAAACTTTATGCAAAGAGATCCACAGACTGTAAAACTTTTTCATAGAGAACCAAAGTATGTTATTTACATTCTGATTCATTATTACATCTCTGTGTCATCTCATTTCGAGAGTCACAAACATTGACTGCCCTATTAATTGTACATAAGAAACATACAAAAATCTCGAGGCATCAAGCCAAAAATCTCAGATCTATATCAAACCATCTACTGACTCCTTGGACCTGAGAGTACAGAGACGACACATAGGACTCTCTATATACATGACTTTGACAAATAGTGTCTCCACCTGAGGATCACCGTTGTCCTTGTTGTTGTTACTGCTGCTTCTGTTCACCCTCTGTAGGGTTTCTGCCTTTTCCTCGGCATCTACCTAAAAATTTAAATTCCACGGGGGTAAGACAATTGAAAATTGTCCCAGCGAGAGATATAAATCTCCGCCAGAAACATTGTTATTGTAGATAATAAAATAACACTGAGTAGTAGAAGTATAAATATTCAAAAGTAGGTAAATCATCGATTAAGCTATGTAGAGCAGTTTTCTCTATACAGTTCATTCCAGTTATACTTGGTTAAGCAGCAAGTCATTTACTTAATAAGGAATATGAGGAACATGTAAAACATTTATCCAACTAGGACACAATAGACAATATATCATCAATCATTGATTCTCATAATTCAACCCTAAGACAATATGCTACACGTCTGATTACATTTTTCAAACATACTTATGCCCTGAGGAGATGGGGTATACCACTCATACTCCAACTGACCATTGTAAAATCAAAATCGGTACCATACATAGGTCAATAGAAGAGCCATATTTCTATGACCTCATCCTCCTCAGTCAGTGTGAGGAACAACTTACAGGACATCTCATGTCTCTGCCAAATAGCTTTCCAGGGTATACTGGAAGCTTCGCTATTAGAGTTACAGTGGCATGTTGTACTCTCTTCAAAATTGAGAGATTTCATGTTTATCTCACATCGATTCGGAATTAGCATCATCATCGGGAGATAAGTGATACATCATCCCGACATATACATATAATGAAGGATTGAGAGATTTAATGTTTATCTCACATCAATTCCTCCATTAGGGTGTAAGGATATTCGCGCCCATAACTCCCACATACTCAAAAGTATGCCCTCCAGGAGTTCACTTCGGAAAACCTATTTCACCATCACCAAACTACCGACGATGATGGATCTATGGTCAGGGCTCTACATGATATAATTTCACTTGGTTATTTATGTACATTACATCATTCTTTTAGCATCAGGCATGTTTTCAAACATAAACCATTATAACAATTGCTATGAAGAATGATTACTATTTCTATCAAGTTCATTTCACAACTTTACTAACATTGGGATCACAGTCCCTCATCATCTCATTATTATGATTCAAGAATATGGGTGTTCAAACCCTTAGATCATCAAAACACTAATTACCACTTTAACAGGTAACTTAATGCCATCCAGTCATCTAACTGTGTAAACATGATAATTGCAGTACATGTATTTCACATAGCTCTTACAACCTATTAATCTCTTTTGTTACCTCTCACTAGGAAACATAGCATATCATTGCTCACTAGGCTCATAAGGTAGTTTCAATAAATAAAGCATCCTAGCTCATACCTAGCTATGTTTATTATCTCATAAAACCTACATGATTAGTACAGATGATAGTAGATACATCAATTTCATATCAGCACAATGTAAAACTATTATAACATCACTAATCAAGGGTTACACCACTATTCCATCTCTAGGGTTAGGGTTTCCCTTTTTATTTCAATTAGGGTTAATCATCCCCTTAGCTCAATTAGGATTAATGACTCATGATTTCATTATCCAACCTTAGATCTTCATACTATAAAGTATAAACCAGAATTAGGGTTTCACATATACCTTCACATTATTTGGAATTAGGGTTTACTATTCACATTACATCACCCTAGATTATGGTTTATATTCATTAACCCACAATTAGGGTTTACTATTCACATTACATCACCCTAGGTTAGGGTTTATATTCATTAACCCAAAATTAGGGTTTACTATTCACCCCAAGTAGGGTTAATCATCAAAATACCCTGAATTAGGGTTTCTCATATCATTACCATGAATTAAGATCATACCATCACCATGTATTTGGATTTCCCTATCAATGCCCTTAATTAGGGTTATGATTCATTAACCTTCTTAATTAGGGTTTGTACTCATGATTATGGTTTATAATCTCCCTATCAAGAATTATACCCACACTAGACATTCATTCATAGTGAAAGTGTTAGGACTTAACCATTACATGATTATCATTCATGTAGGAAGTCCTCTCTCTCATCCTTTAAAAGATGACCTTCACTTTGGACCTGATTAGATCATGTCACCTTTACTTGGATAAAGGTTGACTCAATGTATTATGTTATTGTTTCCTTAATCATTAAGGATTAATCATTCAAAGGTACTAATCACCCTATCTTATTAAGATACAATTACTATAACCATCCTTGATTACATCTTGTATTATTCAATTAATCAATTTGTCCTTTAACCACTTTAAGTATCCATGCGGTTTTGGTTAGTTCTCTTCCAAATGGTCTTGGTCACATAAACCCCAAATGGTCTTGACCAAATCAGACCTCAAATGGTCTTGCTTGATATACCACCAAATGGTCTTGGTTGCATTATTGAAGTTCAGGTTGGAACTGTTTTGACAAAGTTGATTTTGAAACTGTTTGCTAAAGTTGATGTTGAAACCGTTCGCTAAAGTAAAATTTTGAAACCGCATGAGACTCAACCGGTTTGGGATTGTTTGGTCCCAAATAGTCTTGAGACTGTTTGGACTCAAACGTTCTTGAGACCGTTTGGTCCAAACCTCCTCAAAACCGAATGGACCAAATATGGTCTCCACCAATCATGTTGATTTAGGGTTTCCAATGTTGATCCCCTGATTGATTGAATTTATATAGTCATCCATCAATTGGACCTATCACCATACTTCAATTGAGCTTAATAGGTCATCCTTCAACTGTTTTAACCCCCAATTGATCATCAATTAGGGTTTTGAATCAATTGGATTAAGGATTGAAATCGATGAACCTTCAATGTTGATCATTGTAGAACTAATTACTTTGAAATCATTGGATTACCATCCAAATTGGACATGACCTGACCCCAAATGGTCTTGAGGTCGTTTGGATAACCTCAAAATGGTCTTGAGAACGTTTTCCCATGATATCATCAAAATCCATGTCATCCAATTAGGGTTTAGATCAATGGATTAATCATCAAATCGATTATTGATTGTATTCCACTATGGTATCATTGGATCTTCAATTGCTCAACCATGCTTAACCCTAGACCTCCAAATGGTCTAGGGTGACCCCCAAATGGTATTGAGACCATTTAGGTGATCCCCAAATGGTTTTGAAACCGTTTGGGTCAATCAACCCAAGTTTCCAAATTAATCAATTAAGAAATTAGCAGTTACCCGATTAGGGTTTGGTGATTGAGAGACCTTCAAGTAATGAACCAATTGAAAATAGTCAATTATATTTAGTGGGTCATTAACCAACATCATTATCAACAAATCTCCAAATAGTCAACCATGGTCAACACCCCAAACGGTTTGAAACCATTTGCTCTCATGCGGTTTCGTGAAATTGTTTCCTCTCAAACTGTTTGAAACTGTTTCCTCCCAAACGGTTTGGGAAACCGTTTGAGCAACTTATGGCAACCATTTGGCCTACTAATTTATTGGGAAATGTTAAAATATGATGTCATCATCATCTTACTTCGTGCATCCAAGAACAACAACCATTTTTCATGGGAATTTTAGCAATGAATCACAAGAGTTCCAACTAGAAAAAAATAACCAACAAATCATGGAGAATTGAATGCAACACTAATGTTTAAGGGTTAAAGTTATAAAACACACCTTTCAATTAGATTCCAAGCTCCAAGCTCCACGACTCTAATGGTGGATGAAATTCTAGCAACTGCCCAAGGTTTGTTCTTGAGCTTTTGGATGAACAAGTTGGCTAGGATTGGAAATCGAGCGAAGAAAACCAATAATCAAGCATTGATTTAGGGTTTTCACCATGAATCCAAGGTGGAAGATGATAAAAAGCTTACCAGCATGTTAGAATCATCCTTCTCCTGCTCCTGTGCTCTCCCATGGTCGGCCAAAGCAAATGAGAAAAGAAAATCCAAGAAAGTTTTTTATGTGGGAAGGAAAAAGGATATGTATACGGATTTTCAAGGAAAGAGAAAAAGGAATTATTTTCTTTAAATTCCGAAATTATTTCTACCACTTCCCCCCTCAACTCCTTGGCCACGAAGCCAACATAATCCTCCTCCAAAACCTCTTCATTATCCAAGAATTAATGGAAAAGGAATTAAGCACCTTAGTGAATTTTATACTAATATCCAACTTTTAGTGGATAATACTTTTTATTATTATAATGTGAGTGGGCTTCCACTCAACCAAGATCTTTTTATGACCATGCAAGGCACAAATCGTCCAACACTTTTCTATTTAATCCCTCAACTTTTGGTTGAAGGTCACCTCCATTAATTTATTTCATTTTGCATTAATTTAAATTAAAGTTCCATTTATGCTTAGATCTTGATTATTTTAATGTCAAGCTTCTCTCTCCTCCAAGATAATTCAAATGAGGCGCCCCTCTCATTTTATTTTCTCTACTTGAGGCCAAGAAACATGAGGGACCCTATAGGGTTGATATTTTGCATATTGAACCCTAGGTTTTGGGTATATTGCACATTACACCAAAACTAGGTTTTAATGCACAAGAATTGCTCTACAAACTTTATCTTGGTGCTCAAGCTTGTGGAAACCATACCACTACATCATATTCATTCTTATGATGTCTCAACATCATAGGAACATTTTATCATGTGCAATTCATAAGTTAACCCCTTAACTTGGGTAATTTGCACTTTAGTCCAAAAGTAACAAAACAATGTTTCATCATTATTCAAAAAGGACTGAAATTGAAATATAAGTTCCTCTTGGGCCTTAATTATTTCTCAAGAATTAAAAACAAGCATTTAATCAACTTTATTAAGCAAAACATCTAGGGTTAGAACATAACCCAGGTTAGGGATGTTACAAATTATCCACCCCTTATAAGGATTTCGTCCCTAAAATTATTAACAAAACATTTTAAGAGTAAAGAGTAGGGTATTTCCTCCTCATTTCTTCCTCTAGTTCCCATGTAGCTTATTCAATGCCACAATGATTCCAGAGGACTTTTACAAGACTAATGTCTTTCTTTTTCAACTTATTGATCCTTTTATCAAGAATCAACATAAGTCCTTCAACATAAGATATATCATCATTTAATTCTACTTCCACAGGCTACAGAACTATTTCTGTGTCAGGATGAAATTTCCTTAGCATGGAAATGTGGAACACTGGGTGCAACTTTTGCATCTCAGGTGGTAACTCCAGCTTATAAGCTACCTTTCCAATCCGTTCAATGATTGGATAAGGCCCCACAAATCTTGGAGCTAACTTTACTTTTCTTCCAAACCTAAGAACTCCCTTCCAAGGTGAGACCTGGAGGTACACTCTGTCTCCAACCTAGAATTCTAAAGGTCTACGACGCTTATCAACATAAGATTTCTGCCTATCCTATGCAATCTTTAACTGTTGTTGTATTATTTTAATCTTCTCGGTGGTCTGCTGCACAAGATCAGGACCCAAAAGTTGATATTCACCAGTTTCATACCAACATAGGGGAGATCTACAACGTCTACCATACAAAGCTTCATAAGGTGCCATGTCAATGCTGTGTTGATAGCTATTGTTGTAGGAAAATTCTATCAAGCTTAGATGTAGATCCCAACTTCTTGTAAACTGGAGGACACATGCCCTAAGCAAGTCCTCTAAGGTCTGTATAGTCCTTTCTGATTGTCCATCAGTCTGAGGATGATAGGATGTACTAAACCTTAACTGTGTGCCTAAGGCTTTATGAAGTCGCTCCCAAAAATGACTCATAAATTGGGGACCTCTGTCAGAAACAATGGTAATTGGGACCCCATGCAGCCGCACTATCTCATCCACATATAACTGTGCCAGCTTCTCAGTAAAATAGGTTGTTTTTATAGGTAAGAAATGTGCTATCTTTGTCAACCTATCAACTATTACCCAGATGGAATCATGACCTTTGGCTGTTCTAGGTAAACCAACCATGAAGTCCATGGTTACATGATCCCACTTCCACTGCGGTATGGGCAAAGGTTGCAGTGTTCCTACGGGCTTCTGGTGTTCATCTTTAACCTACTCACACACTGGACATCACATAACGAACTCAAAAACGTCCTTCTTCAAACCAGGCCACCAATACATATCTTTCAAGTTATGATACATCTTGGTGCTTCCCGGATACATAGCATACATAGAAGAATGAGCTTCTTCCAGGACTAACATCCTTAAGTTATCAACATCAGGTACTATCATTCTACCATGATAACAGGCTACCTGATCATCTAAATCATGGAAACCATCTCGTTTCCCACTACCATACTCTGATCTAATCTACTGAACTATAGCATGAGCTTGCTGTGCCTCATTAATCTACTGTCTCAGAGTAGGTTTTATGTGCATCTCAGCTAACAACCCTAATAACAATGATACTTTTAATTAAACATTGTCTTATCTTAAAGAGATAAGCATATCCCTCCTAGAGCACACTAGAGAATTTAGCTGTGCTTTATCTAGGGCTGGTGTTGCTGCTTTTCTACTTAGTGCATCAACAACCACATTGGCCTTCCCTAGATGATAATCAAGTGTATAATTGTAGTCCTTGGTTAACTCCATCCAGCGGCGTTGCCTCATGTTTAGCTCATGCTGAGAGAAGATGTACTTTAGGTTCTTATGGTCTGTTAAAATCTGGAATGTCTCTCCATAGAGATAATGTCTCTAGATCTTCAAAGCATGGACTACTACAACTAGTTCTAGATCATGTGTCAGATAATTCTCCTCGTGTTTCTTAAGCTGTAGAGAAGAAAAAGAAATCACTTTTTATCCTGCATTAACACACATCCTAGTCCATTCTTAGAGACATCACATAAAACTATATACCCTTTCCCTTGCTCAGGTAGCACCATCACTGGTGCACTTTTCAACCTTTCCTTCAACAACTGCAATGATTGTTGACACTTGTCATTCCAGACAAAAGAAACATCCTTTCTGGTCAACTTGGTTAAGGGTAAAGCTATAGAACTGAAGTTCTTAATGAACCTCCTGTAATAGCCTGCCAACCCTAAGAAACTGCGAATCTCCGTCAGTGTTTTTGGTTGTTCTCATTGTAGGACAAATTCTACCTTTTTAGGGTCAACATGAATACCTGAAGCAGATATTATGTGTACAAGAAAAGAAACTTCAGGTAACCAGAAATCACACTTGCTAAACTTAGCATACAACTTATGCTCTCTTAGAAGAGTTAGAGCCTGACGAAGATGCTACTCATGTTGATGAGCATCTCTACTATAGATCAAGATGTCATCTATGAAGACGACTACACACTGATCGAGAAAAGGTCGAAAGATTCTATTCATGAGTTCCATAAAAGCAACTGGTGCATTAGTTAGTCCAAATGACATAACTGTGAACTCATAGGGACCATACCTTGTCCTAAAGGCAGACTTAGGTATGTCACCCTCCTTAATACGCAGCTGATGATATACCGACCTCAGATCTATCTTTGAGAAAATAGTTGCACCACGCAACTGATCAAACAGATCATCAATCCTTGGCAAAGGATACTTATTCTTTATTGTTACTTTATTTAATTGTCTGTAATCAAAGCACAACTGCATCGATCCATCCTTCTTCTTAACAAAGAGGATCGGAGCACCCCAGGGTGAAGTGCTTGGTCAGATAAAACCCTTCTCAAGCAACTCTTGCAGTTGTTTCTTGCGTTCTGCCATCTCGACAGGCGCCATCCTATACGGTGTTTGTGCTATTGGCTGCGTACCTGGGATTAGATTAATCTCAAAACCAATTTCTCGGGGCGAAGGTACACCTGGAATTTCTTCAGGAAACACATCTTCAAATTCCTTGACTACAAGAACTTCAACAAGATTAGAACTCTCCATGGTGGTATCTACCACATGGGCCAAGAATGTAAAACATCCTTGCCTCATCAACTTCTCAGCTACCATAGATGACACAAGACATGTTGGAAGGATATTTCTGTCTCCTTGAAAGATCCATGTGTCACTTTCATCTATGAACACAACTTTCTTGAACTCACAATCCAAGACAACCTTATACCTTTCTAAGGTATCCATCCCAAGGATTATATCGAACCTGTGCATCTCAAGTGGTATAAGATCTACTTGAATGCGATGTTCAGAAAAGGAAAGAATGTAGGGAGAACACACCTCCCACAATACTGCAGATCCCTTCAAAGGAGTTTCTAATAATAAACTATCCACTCTATGACTGGTAGTCATGTTGCAGTCAAGAATCACTCTTTGAGTGATAAAGGAATGCGTAGCACCCGGATCAATTGAAACATATACGACGCAGGATGTAGACATATAAGAATAAAACAATTCCATTTGACCTATCACAACCTGAGGGCTGATCACTGCATTAGGTGGATTCATCACATAGAATCTCACCGTTGCTTGTGGTTGATTCGGTGCTCGGTTACTGGGTGTTGATGATCCAGTTTGGGATGCTTGTCCACGTCCTCTAGCGCCACCTGGAAACCGTCTTATCTGAGAACCTTGCTGACTCTGACTCTGTGGTTGAGTCACACTTGCCTCTCTGGCTCAACAATCCTTCATCAGATGCCCCATCTTTCCTCATATGAAATAGCTTCTGGTCCCTGGCTGTGGTTTGGATGGTCCTGTAACCGACATAGATGCTGAGCTACAGGCTCCTTCCGGTGGTAAGCTTTGTCCTCTACCCCTATTTGACGTCCACTATGTCTGGGTATTGAACTTAGGTGGTGCCATTGGTGCAGAAAACCTCAGTTTCTTGAAACTTTTGGATGAGGATCCTTGGAACTGGGGGTACACCTTCCTGTTCTTGGTCTGTCGCTTCTCAGTCACAGACCTCTCTATCCTTCTAACAGACTTCACAAAAGTAGCAAATCTTTCCCTATTCTAGAGCAGACACAATGGTGGTCAACTTAGTGTTTAATCCCTTCTCAAAACACTGAATCCTTTCTTCATCTGTGGTTGCCATATGCGGACAGAACCGCAAAAGTTCCATGAACTTAGCCTCATACTCGCTAGTGTTCATTGGTCCTTGCCTTAACCTCTCAAACTGAGAGATTTTCTCATCCAAGAACTTCTTAGGAAAGTATCTATTGATGAATTCTTGTCTAAATACAACCCATTCGATTTCCACACCTGACCTTTTCCCTTCCTCTATGGTCCATGTAATGACCCTGACATCCGTTTATGGCTTATCCTGTTTGCTTTGCTTAACCCTGGTGCTTAGTTGCTTTCTAATCACCCTTAGTGGTGATTAGGGTTTGTTTGTGCTTGTTGTGTGTTGGAGGTGCTACTTGCAATTAACCCAAGTCTAGGGTTGCTGAGCAAGTTTGTCACCTTGAGAAGTGTTCTTCTCTCTCTTTGCTTCCTCTAGTGTTGAGAGGAAGGGTTGGGCTCATTGCTTGAGTTGCCATGGGCTTGTATGAGCCTTGGTGGGCCTTGTTGTGCCTTGCCTGACCTTGTTGGACCTTGTGTCGGCCATGGGTGTGCCGACCATGGTTGTGTTGGCCATAGGTGTGTCCCCTAGGGAGGTGTGTCAGGCATGGTGTTGGGGTGTATCGTCCATGGACCTCCCTTTGACTCTTTGGCCTCGTTTGTGTCACCACTAGTGGACACTTGGTGCTTGATGCTTGCATGTGGCAATGGCCTTGGACATGTGTTTAAGGCAAGATAGAGTGGTGGCATTACCCATGGACAAGTGTCCCTAGGTGGGTGACACGTTGTCTTGTCTTACCTTGGTTTCTCCTCCATCCTCTCCTATATATGTGTTCCCTTTCTCTTGCTAAGGATCCCTTTAGTTCCTTAGTTTCCCCTCCCCTTTGGTTGCACAACAACTCTTCCTTTGCAAAGCTTGGTGGCCGATCCTTATCTTTGGAGTCTTCTTCTTCTTCTTCCTCTTGAGGTGGTCGAAGGTGTAGCTTGGTGCTAGGAACTTGGAGCTTGCTTAAGGTGGGTTACATAACTCCTAACCCTAATCATATTACCTTATTCTATATTCTTGTATGTTTTCTTGTGATCATAATCGACCATGTATGTTGCTAGATATGGTTCTTGTTTAGTTGCACCTTTAATCTTGTTTAGGGTTTCTTTGTTGAGAAACACTCCTTTCCCTCCTTGGTCTAGAGAATTGAGCTTGAGCTCTAGTAATATGAGCAATACCCCTCTCTCATTTAAGTTGAGAGGTGAGCTTGTGTTCTAGTTGCTTGAGCAACACCCTCCTCTCACCATGGATTTGAGAGGTGAGCTTTTTGGTAGATGTAGACCTGTGTTGTGGTGGATCCTTGTGGTTGCCCGAGTTGTGATAGAGGTTGTGAAAGACCCCTCTCCCTTGGTTGTTGAGAGGTGAGCTGATCTTCTTGATCAATTTAGGGTTTGGTGCCCTTGTGCTTGAGGTTGATGACGATCTTGTTGGGTTGTATCTTGCACGATATGTCTTGGGGATGGTGTTTCCCGATACCCTCTCTTGGACTAGAGTTCTGGGTTGATATGAGGATTATGTTGGGTTTGGGTGATACACCTTGGTTTTTGCCTTGTGTGTTGGCCTATAGGATGAGGCTAGCTTGGTTGGACGATAGGCTCTCCCTTGGTGCCCTTGTTTCGAAGATGGAGGTGTACTCCAGTGGGCGTTATGGGGTTGGCCTGGGCACCATGGCTCTAGCCGATATGGTAGTTGTTTCACATTATAACCCTAACCCAACACACTTGTATGCACGATACACTTGTATGCACGACACACTTGTATGCACGATACACTTGGATGCACAAAACATGTGGTTGCACGATACACCTTGAGGTGGTGGCCCGACATCCTTGCTTTAGCTTGTCCGATATGTGGCTATGATAACCTGCTATTTTAGTTAATTATTTGTCTTTTTCTTTAGTTTTCCATACTCTTTTCTTTACGTTTAAACTATACATTATCCTAATTTTACCCCTTTTTGTAAATACACCATCATACTAACTTTTTCCTTTTATATATGCATAAAAAGCACAAAAAAATCATAAAAGAATAACCCAGCCTCAAGACCGAGTGGATTCAAACGGTCCCAAGACTGCATGAAGCCAACCGGTCCCGAGACCGCATGGAGTCAAACGGTCTCAAGACTGCATGAAGCCAACCGGTCCCGAGACCGCATGGAGTTCAAACGGTCTCAAGACCGCATGAAGCCAACCGGTCCCGAGACCGCATGGAGTCAAACGGTCTCAAGACCGCATGAAGCCAACCGGTCCCGAGACCGCATGGAGTTCAAACGGTCTCAAGACTGTATGAAGCCAACCGGTCCCGAGACCGCATGGAGTTCAAACGGTCTCAAGACCGCATGAAGCCAACCGGTCCCGAGACCGCATGGAGTTCAAACGGTCTCAAGACCGCATGAAGCCAACCGGTCCCGAGACCGCATGGAGTTCAAACGGTCTCAAGACCGCATGAAGCCAACCAGTCCCGAGACCGCATGGAGTTCAAACGGTCTCAAGACCGCATGAAGCCAACCGGTCCCGAGACCGCATGGAGTTCAAACGGTCTCAAGACCGCATGAAGCCAACCGGTCCCAAAACCGCATGGAGTTCAAACGGTCTCAAGACCGCATGAAGCCAACCGGTCCTGAGACCGCATGGAGTTCATACGGTCTCAAGACCGTTTGAAGCCAAACGGTCTCACAGTCCAAACGGTCTTGAGGTCCAAACGGTCTCCAAACTGTTTGGACTTCACTCAAAGCCTATAAATAAGACCCCAAGGGTCCTCCAAAAAGATCTCAGACGTCCAAAGGCTGCCCCAATCATTCCAGAGCTCTTGCCACTTCCATCCTCCGCCCTGGGGCTGTCGGTCTGAGGTCCATACTCCATCCTGAAGCTACTTTCTCCTTCTTCATCAAGAAGGTGGGAAGGGGAGACCTCCTCATCGTGCAACCTACGAAGACTGGTGGATCGTTTCTCTCTCTCTCCAAGGGGTTGACCTTCTTCCATCCTTGTGGGGATGATGCTCTCTCTCTCTCTTCTCGCCTCCTTCTTGGTCTTAGTCATGAGGGAGTAGTCTTCTTCACTAGGGTGTGGGGAGTAGCCCCGCTACCCATACTTTCATATCATGTAAAATGTAATCCTTAGGTTGTAATGTAGAGTTCTTATCTTTGTCGGTTCAACATCAAACGATTAATGAATACTTGTTGCTTGATCTCCAACTTGTGTTATCTTTTATCTTTTAGTATGAATTGTCTACGTTTGTACTATTAGATTCGAAACTCGTTTGCATGTTGGTTATTGATGCATGTATCCACCATGTATCTGTTTCGGTATCTAGAAGTGTATCTCAAGAAGTGGAGTAAACTCACTATCATTCGTTGCACTTTCATACTATGAAATGGAATCAGTTGACGTATGGAAGTGCAACCTTGGTAAGTCGAGGAACACACTTTGCGAGGGGAATGATGTAAAGTAATGTGACCATTTGATCGGGAATGGCTGGCGTTGCAACATTCCCGCACTTCTCGTAGCTAGGTTATCCGAAAGGAGACTAGGTCTACAAGGATACTAACTGACCGAACTCTTTTTGCAGGTTAAGTTTTGCTTTACATGTGTTGATCGATGTGTAGTGGCGGTGAAAAACCGATCACACCCTAGTGATCTTTATCATAGTTTAACTCTTAGATTTGCTTGCTTTCTTTACTTTTCATGTTTTAGTTTAAAACCATCAAAATCCAACTTTTCGATATAAGTGCCAACTAGTGAGTAGCTAAGTGAAGTTCTATATGTTTTTCATCTTGTTGCTTGCAACAAGACCATTGTCTTTTGGGTTCGATCCTAAATCTGTACTATGATAAGGCTTCCATACTCTTATGGGGTTGGAGTTGTTATCTAAGCACCAGTTCTAGGTAAACCTAGAGAGAACATCAACTCCCTAGGGTTTTTGGTGCATCTTTGGGACTCCCATTGGAAGAGTGATCTTTTAGTGTAAGTCCCAGCTCCATCAGGCTAGAATGCTTGGGCGACATGAGGGAAGTTACCCTGCCCGATACCATCTCTAGTGAGGGTGCCCTACCTATCACACTTTTTGTGAGGGTAGTGGGTTCTTCTAGTGAGGGTCATGTTCCACCCATAAACCAATCTGATAGTTCTTTGTCATGCAATCACATTCTTATTGATAAGTATTATGGGTTATGGTTTGTGAACCTTTGACATGTTTGATAGTAGTGAGGTGATTGAGATAGTAGAACACACCTATGTAAACATGACATATTTGAACTCTAATGACATGATACTATATGTGTTATGATCACTTTGAATCCTGTATATATATATATATATATATATATATATATATATAGAGAGAGAGAGAGAGAGAGAGAGAGAGAGAGATGGCTTCCCGAGCTCCCGTTTCTGTGGGCGACAAGGCGAATGGGGGGCGGCGAATCTCCAGCAGCTTCCCCTGGAGATCTGAGGGCCGTCGGAGGGCCGTCGGCTGCAAATAGTAGTAGACCTGTAGTGCCGACGACAGGAAGAAGTGCTTCTATCTCTGAAGATGCTTCTCCAGTCAGTTGGGAGAAATTTAGGCCTAAAGTTTCCGGGACTGCCATAGATATGAAGAAGGTTGATGTAGCCATAGTTGAAGGGAAGATACTCTATCCTAAGAAAGAAGCTGACGAGAATGCTAACAAATGGAACAAGTGCTTGCTTGGTTATGTTATCGATTTCGTTCCTAATATTCCTACTCTTACTGCGTTCTTCGACTCTGTCTGGAGAACCCGTAGCTTCTTTGAGGTCTTTGATCTAGGAGACGGTATGTTTCTAATTAAATTTGATGACTCTGAGGATTTGGATGAAGCTGTTATGGGTGAATGGTGGGTTAAAGGTAGACCGGTTGTGCTTACAAGATGGAAACCTGGTGATATAGTGAACATAGTACCTCTCTCATACGTTCCTGTGTGGGTAGACATTCTGCATCTCCCAATGGAGCTCTGGGACAGTAGGACATTTAGTAGAATTGGCTCGTTTTTGGGAATGCCGGTGAAAATGGACGATTCCACGATCAACTTAAGGCGTATGGATGTTGTGAGAATTCTGGTTATAATGGGGAAGGAAGCTGAGTTTCCGAATGAGCTTGTTCTGAGAAGTGATGAAGGGGAAGAACATAAGGTACTCCTTGAGTATGAGTGGATTCCGTATCGGTGCTCTAGCTGTGGATATATGGGCCATGGTGAATGTAAGAAGCAGCTGTCCAGAGCTTAGAAGGCAACCGGAATTACTGTTCAGGGGAAAATCTGGGCTAAGAAGTCCCCTGCAACTCAAGTGTTTGTTGCTTGTCCTGATAAGCAGCCTAGTACTGAATCTGATTGGGTGATTGAAGAGATTACTGATGAAGCTGAAATTCTGAAAGGAAAAGATAGTGCTGTGCAAACAGAGCTTGTTGTTGAAGATGAAGCGTTGTCGGCATTAGTCAACAAAGGACTGGATCTTGTCCCAAGCTTGGTATCTTCAGTTCCTTCTACCCCAGTGGTTACTCAGGTCTTACCCAATGTTTCTCCAGATATCTCTGGTATGGATAAGTTTTAGCTTGATCCTGGTGATAAGTGGTGTAATAATCCCCCTCCTGGAATTCATGCGAAACTAGCTACTGGAATATTTCATAGAATTGTAGATTTGGATTTTTCTCCTATTTTGGCTCAAGTGGAGGAACTCCATATTGGTAATGATGACGCTGAGGCTGGCAGCTCAACATCCAAAGTGGATAAATGACTTCTATCAAGCTGACCTCTTGGAATGTCAGGGGCCTCTATAACAAGGTGAGAGGTGTCCAGGAGGTTGTTAGAAGATATGACAGTCATGTGTTTGTCTTGATTGAAACTAAGGTTTGTAGAAAGAGGATCGAAAAGATTATGTCGAAGTTTTTTCCTGAGTTTGGCTATGTTTCCAACATTGATTCTCATGTTCTTGGTAGGATTATTGTGTTATGGAAACCTTATTTTTGTAATGTTATCAAGATGGAGGAGACTGATCAACATGTTTTACTGGATGTTGAGGCTGGTAACTATAATTTCTGGATTTCAGCTGTTTATGGTCATTCAGAGGACAATGATAGATCTAGTCTTTGGGATTCCCTTGATAGCACGGCCCATATTTGTTCTAAGCCTTGGCTTATGATTGGGGATTTTAACACTGTTCATAAGGATATTGAGCGGCAAGGCAAGTGCCCCCTACTAGGAAGTCTATGGAGGAATTTAATTCTTTTTTGCTTAATTGTGGTATTGTGGAGCTTGACCTCAAGGGTCCTTTCTTTTCTTGGGATAATCACCAACCTGGTGATAGGTTTATCACTTCTAAGATTGATAGGGCTCTTGTTAATAATCTCTTCTTGACGTATTTTGATAACTTCTCTGGTGAGGCTGTCTCGAAAACTCTTGGAGATCATAGACAACTGAACATTTTCATTGGTGAACCCAAAGTTGTTAAGTCTCCATTCAGATTTATGAACTCTTGGGCTCTTAAATCTTCTATTTCTGATATTGTCTCTTCCTCTTAGAATATTAGTGTTAATGTCTGTGCGATGTATAAAGTTTATAGGAAGTTTAAATCTCTTAGAGATAACTTGATCATTTGGAACAAGAAGGATGTTGGGAATTATCATTATGAAGTTAAGAACCTCAGATATGATGCGTTTCAAGCTCAGATTATTGCTGATTATAATCCTACTGATTTGGACCTTGTGGAGAAAGCTCAATTGCTTAGGAGGGAGCTTTCTATTGCTGAGTATGCGGAGGAGATTCTCCTTAGGCAGAAATCTAGAATTTCTTGGCTTAAAGAGGGGGATATGAATTCTAAATTCTTTTATTCGTCTTTAAAGACAAGGAGATTGAGAAACTCTATTAATTGCATTATGATTAACAATGTGATCTGCTATGAACCTAGTTTGATTAAAGAGCATATCTTTGAGTTTTACTATAATCTATTCAACAACAATCACTCTAATGCTGGCCTTCTTGGTGATTTTCTTTAGACTAGTGCCACTATGTCTAATGCACATAAGATTTCTCTTATCACCAATGTCACTTATGATGATGTGGTTAGCAATCTTAATACTGACAAGGCCCCTGGCCCTGATGGGTTTAACCCTTTCTTCATTAAAAAGTTTTGGTCGATTATTAAGGAGGATGTTTCTTCTGCTATCTTTGATTTTTTCTCCAAGGGAAAGATGCTGAAAGAGGCCAATAACACCTTTATTACTTTGATTCCTAAAGGTGCAAATTCTACTGAGATTAAAAATTGGAGGCCGATTGCTTTATGCAACGTGGTGTATAAACTTATTTCCAAGATCTTGGCTAATAGATTATAAGGTGTTATTCCATTCATTATTAGTGCTAATCAAAATGCCTTTGTGAAAGGGAGAAATATTAAAGATTCCATTTTACTTACCAATGAGATTCTTCATGACTTTAATAGGTCTTCTGCTGGGTCCAAGATGTGCCTTAAGGTGGATATCTCGAAGGCTTATGATTCTGTTAATTGGAAGTTCTTATATTCTGTTATGCATAAGATGGGCTTTCCTTCTATTTGGATAGGTTGGATTGAGGAGATTTTTAATTCTACTTCTTACCAAATTTTGATTAATGGGGAGCCTCAAGGTTTTTCAAACCGTCTAATGGTATTAGACAGGGCGACCCCCTGACTCCCTACCTTTTTGTCATTGTTATGGAGGCTTTTTCTGTGATCATGAATGAGGCGGCTAAGAAGAGGACGATTTGCCCCATTAAAGCTTCTAAGAATTTGCATGTTTCTCATTTGGTTTTTGCCGATGACCTTATGATTTTCTTGGAAGCTAACAAGGATAATGCTGAGAATGTTATGAAGATCCTTGACTACTTTGGCAGACTTTCTAGTTTTTATGTCAATCCTAGCAAGAGTGAGATCATTCTTAGCAAGGGTTCTGATAGTAAATCCATTATTGATATTCTTAAGTTCAAAGTAGCTGAGCTTCCTTCTAAGTATTTGGGTGTTCCTTTGGTTATTGGCAAGATCAATAAACAAGCTTGTGCTCCGCTTGTAGATAAGATCAAGGCTAGACTTGGGGGCTGGAAAGCTAGGTTTCTTTCTATGGCAGGCAGGCTTGAGTTGATTAGCTCTACTATTGGTTATATCTATCTTCATTGGTCTCATTCCTTCCCCATTCCTAAGTTTGTTATGGATGAGATTAATAGGCTTTGCCGTGATTTTCTTTGGGGTAAAAAGAATGACAAAAAGTTGCTTCATCTTGTTAAGTGGGAGAAAATTACCAAACCAAAATCTGAAGGTGGCCTTAGCATAAGGAAGATTGAGGACGTCTCCTTGGCTTGTACTCTAGATAATGCTTGGGATGTTGCTAGTAAAAAAGATTCCTTATGGGTCAAGTGGGTTAATGAGAAGTACTTACTCAAATCTTCCTTCTGGGTCATCCCTACCAGTACTAATATGTCGTGGAGTTTTTTGAAGATCATTAATTGCAGGGACACCATGATTAATCATGTTTCTTATGTTATTGGGAATGGCAAAAGTATTAAACTTTGGGTTGACCCCTGGTCCCCAATAACCATTTGTTGAAGGACTGTTTGGGTGTTGATTCGGTTCTTAAGCTTGGCCTTCCTAGTAATTTCTATGCATGCTCTGTTATCTCTAATGGTCACTGGAATATCCCTCCTTCTAGTAACAATAAGAACCTTATTGAGTTTCTTGAGAAGTATCCTTGCTCGTTGAACAAGGAAGATGTTATCCTTTTTTGCAATAAGGATCACCCGAAGTTGAAGAACATTTGGAATTCTATTAGGGATAAGTGTTGTGATTCCGATGTGTTTCAGTGGATTTGGAAGTCTAGAGCCCCGAATAGATTCAAAGTTCATGCTTGGAAAGCTGCTCACAACAAGCTTCCTACTTTAGATTATGCTAGGAGAAGGGGCATTCCTACTCCCTCTATGTGTTTCCTGTGTAAGTGTGATGGTGAAGACACTACACATGTTTGCTTTCTTTGTCCGTTTTCAAGGCAGATATGGAATCTTATTGGTTTGGAGCTGAATGTTTCAGTTGATATAAAGTCGTGGACTGTTGGTCAAATATCAGTGCAGCAAGTTCAGATTATTGGTTTTATGTTCTTTCTATTATCTTTGGTGGGAGAGGAATATTAGAGTTCATGATGACAAAGAAAGAAGTGGGACTGATTTGTGGAAGCTGATCCTTAGGGATTATGTGGATTATTAGAATCACATTCCCTAGTGTTCACTGTTGGCTGATGTTTTGCTGGTCTGGTCCCTTGTTTCCTCCTCTTCTCTTAGGGTAAAGGTCGAGTCCCCACTCTTGGAGTGTCGACGCTCCCTTTTCCCTGAGATGGTCTGTTGTAGCTGCTTCATGGGTTGTTCTGCTGGTTTATGGGTTTCTTTCTTGGTGGTTTTTGCCTTTGAGTGGAGAGCTTATCCTTCGGGAGTGGCAGAGCTCACTCTAGACATGGATGGATGTTTCTTATTCACTGCTGTGTTTGTGATGGCATCTCCTTTGTTGTGCTGTTATAGATTTGTTTTTGTCTCTGCTGTTCCCTCTTATCTTAGGGTGAAGGTTGAGTCCCCACTCCTTGGAGTGTCGACGCTCCCTTCTCCTTTTGATGTTCAGTTGTTGGTGGTTTGTAGTTTTTTGTTGGTGTTGTGGTTTGTTGATGTGTTGATGGCTGTTGGTGTGATGTTGGTGGGTGCTTCTGATCCCCCTTGGGCTTTTTCTATGGCTGGCGTGCCTTTGTATAGATGAGCTTATCCCTTGGGAGTGGCAGAGCTCGCTTAGGCATGGCTGTCGTTTGCTTTGGAGGTGGCTTCTTTGTGGTGCTGAATGGGAAGGTTTTGTGTTTTTGATTAGTGGCAGTTTTTCTATTTCTGTTGAGGTGGTTCGTCTGATCATCTTTTGGGCCTGCTCTGCCGTCTGCTGCTCTGATGAGAGGCAGAGTTGCTGCTGGGGCATTGGTGTTTGTTCTTTGTTGTTGTGTTGTGAGGATGTTTCTGGTCTTTCGCTCCTGTGGCTGTTTAGTCTGTTGGCGTTGGATGGCTATTTGCTGCTTGGTGCTGATCTGTTTATCTGCTCCCCTCTCATCTTTTGATGATGGTTGAGTATGGTTGTTGTGGTGTTTGGGGCCTGCTGTGGTCTTGGGTTCATGAGGTTTTATGCTTGGATGCTCTTGGTTGAAGGATGTGAAAGTTTGGATGATGCCCTTGCCTGGCGTTTCTTCCCTTCTGTTGTCTGAGGATGGTTTGTGAGCTGTGCCTGTCCGGTTTCCGTTGTTCCTTGTGTGGGGGGCTCTTGTAGTTTCGGGCTGTTGCAGTTCTTTTCTACCTTTTGTATGGGGAGCGCTTCTTGTCCTATCTTTTTGTTTGATGTAAAGACTGTTTTCTTTCCTTTAGTTGATTCTGTTGGAATCAACAAGTTTTGTACATATTCTTTTTTGAAAATGAAAAAAAAGCAACAGGAGTTTCGGAGGACCAATATATATATATATATATATATATATATATATATATATATATATATATATATATATATTTAGGACCCATCTTTATTGCCCGCGCGGGTAGCTACCTGCGTACTCTTACGACCACTTTTTTTCAAATTTTGTTTTTGTTATTGTAGAGGACTATTTTATCTAGCTCTCCAAAAAATTTTAGCCAAAAATAATATCATTTGCCCCTCCAAAATCAAAAAACCCGTCCTTATATATATCTGCTATATATTTTGTACAAAGTTACTTTTTGGCCAGCAGAGTTACTTTTTTGACACCGTAGTTACTTTTTTTACAGCAGAGTTACTTTCTTAGCTAGGAGAGTTACTTTTTTGGCTGCAGGGTAGCGAAAATCCATGCTACCCGCGTGGGCAATGAATGAACACCCATATATATATATATATATATATATATATATATATATATATATATATATATATATATATATATATATATATATGATGAGTAATGATAAGCTTAGAAGAAAATGAGTTTCTTTACATGATGATGTGACCCATGTCTATGGTCACAGGGTTGAGGCATGAATGATAAAGCATATAATCATCAATGTTGCCCTATGCTTGATAGCATGCTCATTCTAGTAATTCCTTAATAGCTTCAGTTATCTCTATGATTGTGTATACTAACCATGTAGTTGTTTCATGCGGATGCATAGCCAGGTAAAGGACTATGAGGTATATATGTTTGAATGACATTGCATTGATGGTCACTCTTGTTGATGAGATAACATGCATCACATGTATAATGTGTTTAGGTCTGAGGACCTGAGTTTGGCTAAAGTGCCTAGTTGAGGTGTTATCCTCTAACGATGAGATCTGGGATTGTTATCCCCAGTGATGAGAATGCCTTATGTGGCAGTGGTTTCTTGAGGGATTGAGATCCCGAGAAATTGTGATGGTGGTAACAATAATGTAGCTTAATGTTATATATGTGATACCACTTGTTTGACCCAACAATCTACTTAAAATACATTAACTAATTACAGATGAATCTCTCATGTAGTTTGCCCTGGCCATAGATCCATCATCGTCAGTAGCTGGTGATGGTGAAATGGGTTCTCCTGCGGGTTAACCTGGAAGCACATATTATTGAATATGTGTGGTTTCTCCTAGACGAAAATGAGGAGGTTAGAGTGCAACTTCCGTTGTAGACTCAAGGTATGTGTAAGAGCATGGTGAACATGCCCATGGTTCAGTATGATAGAGCATGAATGCGTTCATGGCTCAGGGAGCACAGTGAACTGGTCCATGGCTTAGATATACTAGCACCGAGACCTGTACCAAGGTGGGCTAGAGGAAGGGTAGCCTACGGGAGCTGACCCTGTGGCTGAGGCCACTTAAGCATGAGACTATGGTCCTACTTTGGTTCTAGTGCACTAACCATGAGGTGGGAGGTTGTGGAGTCTGGATCTTCCATTGACCTTGTATGGCACCAGCTTGGGTTTCGCAACGGAAGGTTGGATTTGAGTGGTACAACTCACTTCCTTAGGGCATAATAACACGTAATCCAGCCGAATAGTATTTATTTCTTAAGGCAAAACACAGAACATTGGTTGAGGCCTTGCTTATGTAGTTGATCTTGTTATACTTTGTAGTTGCTTATACATTCCTTATGTTATGGGGTAAGATCTTATAAATCTTATCTTGTCAATCATGTTCCATAAAGAAATACTTGGTAAGCTCGATGGTAATAACAACCTTGCTCTATAGACTGCTCTTATTGTATGCTTTATCGGTTATCTGTTGTTGTTTCTTTAATCTTTCTGAAGTTTTATGGTTTCGGCGGGGAGTTATGTTTCTTGCTGGGACTGTGTGTCTCACCCCATTGGTTTACAACCTTTTTAGGTGTTTGCCCTAGACGTGGTGGTGGTCGTGGGGTTGCGGCTGAGCAGTAAGACGAGCAGTAGAAGGAAAGAGATGGATATGCTACTATTTTGGTTGTTTTTTAGTAGAGTCTTAGAGTCATCCGTGTACTCTCAGGTCCTCGGAGGTGTTTTGACGTTGTTTTATGATGTACGACTGATGAAGCTTTGTATATCCTGCTGTTGGCCGGACGTGGCCCGTTATGTATATATATACATGTGATGAACTCATATGATGAGAAGACAACTGATTTGTTAAGCTGTGAACACGTATCTAGACTTGTAGATGTTTATATAACCTGTCTTCTTGCAGGATAAGGATCTGAATGTAATAGTTTCTTGGTTTATCTGCTTCCCAAAATCGGTTTTAATTACCCTATGTTTTTGGTAAGAGGTGGTTTATGGTGTTTTCCGTACGTTTTCGTGTGGCACCTTGTTGTCTGTGTGATAGGGGGATGTGTCACCACAAGCTTGGTATCAGAGCCCTAGGTTCACTGAGTTTATAGGGATCTAGGACTAGGTTGTGTCTATTCTTGTGAGTTTTCTAGATTTTCTTACAATTATCTTCTACCCTCAGCGGAAGAAAAAGCCAAGATGTCTAAAAACCATTAAGAACATGCAGCCGAGAGCAGTGAGGCTGCATCAGTTGATGGAGCTGAAGGGCAGACACATGAAGATCGGGTGCATGAGGTTCCCCAACTTGACCCAACCATTCTCGAAAACCCTGCTTACCAACAGCTTATGGGGTAGATGATGGCTACGATGAATCTCATGGTAGAGAGATTGCAAGTGCCTCCGCCGAGAACACATGCTCCCCATGGTGAAACATCAGGTATTGGGAAGACCTTTGAGCGGCTTCGCTGAGTCAGAGCTTCAGACTATGCTTAGACAGCTGATCCAGCGGATGCAGATCTATGGATGACAGGTCTTGAGAAGGCCTTACAGATCCTCGACATCCCCGAAGCAGACAAATTCAAGCACGTTGTCTACCTTCTGAAGGGTAGTGATGGCCACTGGTGGGCCATCGAGGAGGAGAAGCGACCCGGTGAGGTGATCGGTTGGGAGGTTTTTCGGTGCGAGTTCGTCAGCAGATACTTTTCGAAGACGTATCTGGATGAGAAGATCAACCAGTTTGAACACCTATGCCAAGGAACGATGAACATCACCGAGTATGAAGCCAAGTTCATGGATCTGTTAAGGTTTTATCCTCACATGGCAGTGACAGATGCCGAGCGGATCAGACGTTTTGAGAAATCCCTAAGTGTGGAACTGACAACACTTGCTTCTGCGTTGGAGAACCGAGAGCGGTTTGCCACATTTGTGGAATCTGTCTGAAGGATTGAATAGTCAGTTAGGGAAAAGAGAGAGGCCATGATCAAGAAGAGGCCTGCTCAGTTCCAGAGACAGAGGTTTGATGGCATCAAGAAGTCGAGGTTTTCAACACCTTCTGGGTTAAGAGGTTCCAGTGCATCGTCACAGTGGTCTCTGAGTAAGGGAAGAGGATATGGTTCTTCGCCATCTAAGGCACATAGTACAACTTCTGTAGCAGTGACAGGGCTGTCTAGGCCACAACAACGAGACCAGTCATGCCATCTTTGTGGTCAGATCGGGCATTGGAAGTCAAATTGCCCAAGTAAAGATGTTAAAGTGACGCAACATCTGAGGCAGAATCAACAAGGGGCAGATAGACAACAACCAAGTAGTAGAAAAGGGCGAGGACGCGGTCAAGCGTCACAAGCAGGATCGTCTGTTCAAGGAAGCAGAGGATGTGGACAACAAGCAACGACTCGATTCTATGCTATGAGTCAGCCGGAGGCGATAGTCAACCTGCGAGTGGTGACAGTTCAGATGGAGTTATTTCATTCTGATTTGTCTTCTTCTTGCTTTATATCTATTCTGGTTGACCCAGGTGCTATGCACTCTTTTATCGCAAATTCTATGCTTGATAACTGTCTGTTACCTATTAGCTATAAGAAAGATAGCTTGTTGTTAGAAACCCCTCTTGATGGTTCCTCGATGCTTCGAGAGGAATGCCCATCTTGTGTTCTATCTTTTTCGGGACACATGATACAAGTGGATCTCATACCATTTGATATGCATGGATTCAATGCGATCCTTAGGATGGATACCTTAGAGAAGTATAAGGTTGTGTTGGACTATGGTTCCAAGCAGGCAGTGTTTGAGGTTTGTAGAGAAAAGTGGATCTTCCAAGGAGATAGGAAGATTCTTCCGACATGTCTAGTGTCAGCGATGGTGGCAGAAAAGTTGTTACAACAAGGATGTAAGGCGTTCTTAGCTCACATTGTAGATACCAAGGCAAAGGGTCCTAGCCTTGAGGAGGTGACGGTTGTCTGAGAGTTTGCATATGTGTTTCCTGATGAGTTCCCTGATGTTCCTCCACCACGAGAGATTGATTTCAAGATCAATCTGGTTCCAGGAACACAACCAGTTGCACAGACACCATACAGGATGGCTCCAATAGAGATGGTAGAGCTAAAAAGCAGTTACAAGAGTTGTTGGAGAAAGGTTTCATCCGATCGAGTACGTCACCTTGGAGTGCTCCTGTATTGTTCGTTAAGAAGAAGGATGGGTTGATGTAGTTATGTGTAGATTATTGACAGTTGAACAAAGTCACGATCAAGAACAAGTACCCGTTGCCGAGGATAGATGATCTGTTCGATCAGTTGTGTGGTTCTATAGTGTTTTCAAAGATCGATCTACTGTCTGGATATCATCAGTTGAGGATTAAGGCATATGACATACCAAAGTCAGCTTTCAGGATGAGGTATGGTCACTTTGAGTTTGTGGTTATGCCGTTTGGGCTAACCAATGTGCCTGCTGCTTTGATGGATTTAATGAACAGGGTGTTCCATTCATTTCTAGATCAGTTTGTTGTAGTCTTTATAGATGACATCTTGATCTACAATCAGGACAGTCAGAAGCATGAACTGCATCTTTGAAAAGCGTTGACTCTCCTTTGACAACACCGGTTGTATGCCAAGTTTAGTAAGTGTGAGTTCTGGTTGAAAGAAGTAACTTTCTTGGGTCATGTGATATCTGTAGAAGGAGTTAAAGTGGACCTGAAGAAGGTGGAGTTAGTTGCGAAATGGGAACAGCCGAAGACGCCGACTGAAGTTCACAGTTTCCTGGGTTTAGCACGATACTACCAGAGGTTTATAAAGAACTGTAGTGTGATTGCGTTGCCGATGATGAAGTTGGCCCAGAAAGACATACCTTTTGTCTGGAATGATCGTTGCCAACAAGCTTTCCAATGTTTGAAGGAGAAGCTGACTAGTGCTCCAGTGTTAGTCCTGCCAGAGCCTGGGAAAGGCTATGTTGTTTTCTGCGATGTTTCCAAGAAGGGCTTAGGATGCGTGCTGATGCAGGAAGACCATGTGGTTTCTTTTGCTTCGTGACAACTTAAGAAACATGAGGAGAACTATCCGACTCATGATCTGGAGTTGGCAGCGGTGGTTCATGTGTTAAAGATTTGGAGACACTATCTTTACGGGGAAGTGTGTCAGATCTTTACAGATCATAAGAACTTGAAGTACATCTTCTCGTAGAGTGAGATAAACATGTAACAACGTCAATGGATGGAGCTGATACATGATTATGAGTGCACCATCGAGTATCACCCTGGTAAGGCGAACATGGTAGCTGATGCCCTTAGCCGAAAGTCTTCTTCTCTTCCTACAAAGAAGACACAATTGAGTTCTTTGGTATGCCACAGACGAGATATGTTTGTTTCCTTGCGGTAGATGAATGTGCAGATGGAAGTTTCCTTGTTAGTAAGACTTTTGGCACAGATGCAAGTCAAGCCTATGCTGAGACAACAAATCAAAGACACACAACAAACAGATGATACAGTGCAGTTGATCAGGTCAGAGCTCGACAGTGAAAAGTGTGATGGGTTCCATGAGTCCGAAGATGGACTAGTTTGCTATCATGATAGAATGGTGGTCCTCGATGATAATGATCTGAGGAATCTAGTGCTCGAGTAAGCACACACATCGATGTATGCTATGCATCCAGGAGTCACCAAGATGTATGATAATCTGAAGGACCTGTATTGGTGGTCTGGCTTGAAGAGAGATGTAGTCGAGTTTGTGGCTAGGTGTGCGGTATGCCAACAAGTCAAGGCTGAGCATCAGAAGCTGGCAGGTACGTTGCAACCCATGCCGATACCACAGTGGAAATGGGATCACATAACCATGGATTTCATAGTTGGTCTGCCCATGACAGCTAGGAAACATGATTCCATTTAGGTGATAGTGGACAGATTAACGAAGTCTGCCTATTTCACACCTGTGAAGACAACGTATACAACTGAGAAGCTCGCTTATGTATATGTAGATGAGATAGTACACTTGCACGGTGTACCATCAACGATAGTTTCTAACAGAGGTCCTCAGTTCACGAGTCATTTTTGGGAATAGTTGCACAATGCTTTGGGAACGCAATTAAGGTTCAACACTGCTTTCCACCCACAGACAGATGGATAGTCTGAAAGGACTATTCAGACTTTGGAGGATCTGCTCCGAGCTTGTGTTTTGCAGTTCCTAGGCAGTTGGGATGTGCATCTCAGTTTGATGGAGTTCGCGTATAACAACAGTTACCAGCAGAGCATTGACATGGCTCCTTATGAGGCCTTATATGGTAGGAAGTGCATATCTCCTTTATGTTGGTATGAGTCCGGGGAGTATCAACTTTTGGGTCCTAAGTTAGTACAACAGACAACAGAAAAGATCAAAGTGATAGAGCAACAGCTGAAAGCGGTACAGGACAGACAGAAGTCTTATGCAGACAATCGCCGATGACCTTTGGAGTTCCAAGTGGGAGACAAAGTGTACCTCAAGGTCTCACCTTGGAAAGGCGTGCTAAGGTTTGGCCATAAAGGTAAGCTAGCACCCAGGTATATGGGGCCATACCCGGTAATAGCATGTGTTGGCAAGGTAGGTTACAAGTTAGAGCTGCCGCCAGAGTTGCACAGGTTACATCCAGTGTTCCACGTCAGCATGCTGAAGAAAAGTCACCCAGATACAGGGACAGTGATACAACCAGTCGAGGTTGAGCTTGATGAAGATGTGACCTATGAGGAATGTCCTGTGATGATCCTTGATAGAAGAGTAAAGAAGCTGAAGAGGAAGGACTTGGTTCTGGCAAAGGTTCTTTGGCATCATCGTGGCATTAAGGAAGCCACATGGGAGCTTGAGGAAGAGATGAGGAGGAAGTATCCCTCACTTTTCTCTTCAGATTTTTTGGACGAAATCCCTTTATAGAGGGTTATAGCTTGTAAGGACCCTAACCTCCATTTAGGGATTATCCTGTTTGCTTTGCTTAACCCTGGTTCTTAGTTGCTTGCTAATCACCCTTAGTGGTGATTAGGGTTTGTTTGTGCTTGTTGTGTGTTGGAGTTGCTACTTGCAATTAACCCAAGTCTAGGGTTGCTGAGCAAGTTTGTCACCTTGAGAAGTGTTCTTTTCTCTCTTTGCTTCCTCTAGTGTTGAGAGGAAGGGTTGGGCTCGTTGCTTGAGTTGCCTTAGGCTAGGATTAGCCTTGGTGGGCCTTGTTGTGCCTTGCTTGACCTTGTTGGACCTTGTGTCGGCCATGGGTGTGTCGGCCATGGTTGTGTCGGCCATAGGTGTGTCGCCCAGGGAGGTGTGTCGGGCATGGTGTTGGGGTGTATCGTCCATGGACCTCCCTTTGACTCTTTGACCTCATTTGTATCACCACTAGTGGACACTTGGCGCTTGATGCTTGCATGTGGCAATGGCCTTGGACACGTGTTTAAGGCAAGATAGAGTGGCGGAATTGCCCATGGACAAGTGTCCCTAGGTGGGCGACACCTTGCCTTGTCTTACCTTGGTTTCTCCTCCATCCTCTCCTATATATGTGTTCCCTTTCTCTTGCTAAGGATCCCTTTAGTTCCTTAGTTTCCCCTCCCCTTTGGTTGCATGACAACTCTTCCTTTGCAAAGCTTGGTGGCTGATCCTTATCTTTGGAGTCTTCTTCTTCCTCTTGAGGTGGTCGAAGGTGTTTCTTGGTGCTAGGAGCTTGGAGCTTGCTTAAGGAAGGTTACATAACTCCTAACCCTAATCATATTACCTTCTTATATATTCTTGTATGTTTTCTTGTGATCATAATTGACCATGTATGTTGCTAGATATGGTTCTTGTTTAGTTGCACCTTTAATCTTGTTTAGGGTTTCCTTATTGAGAAACACTCCTTTCACTCCTTGGTCTAGAAAAGTGAGCTTGAGCTCTAGTAATATTAGCAATATCCCTCTCTCATTTAAGTTGAGAGGTGAGCTTGTGTTCTAGTTGCTTGAGCAACACCCTCCTCTCACCATGGATTCAAGATATGAGCTTTTTGGTAGATGTAGACCTGTGTTGTGGTGGATCCTTGTGGTTGCCCAAGTTGTGATAGAGGTTGCGCAAGAACCCTCTCCATTGGTTTTTGAGAGGTGAGCCGATCTTCTTGATCAATTTAGGGTTTGGTGCCCTTGTGCTTGAGGTTGATGACAATCTTATTGGGTTGTATCTTGCACGATATGGCTTGGGGATGGTGTTTCCCGATACCCTCTCTTGGACTAGAGTTATGGGTTGATATGAGGATGATGTTGGGTTTAGGCGATACACCTTGGTCTTTGCCTTGTGTGTTAGCCGATAGGATGAGGCTAGCTTGGTTGGACGATAGGCTCTCCCTTGGTGCCCTTGTTTCAAAGATTGAGGTGTACTCCTGTGGGCGTTATGGGGTTGGCTTGGGCGCCATGGCTCTAGCCAATATTGTAGTTGTTTCCCATTGTAACCCTAACCCGACACACTTGTATGCATGACACACTTGTATGCACGATACACTTGGATGCACGACACATGTGGTTGCACGATACACCTTGAGGTGGTGGCCCGACATCCTTGCTTTAGCTTGGCCGATATGTGGCTAGAATGCTTGGGCGACATGAGGGAAGTTACCCTGCCCGATACCATCTCTAGTGAGGGTGCCCTGCCCGTCACACTTCTTGTGGGGGTAGGGGGTACTTCTAGTGAGGGTCATGTTCCACCCAGAAACCAATCTGATAGTTCTTTTTCACACAATCACATTCTTATTGATAAGAATTATGGGTTATGGTTTGTGAACCTTTGACATGTTTGATAGTAGTGAGGTGATTGAGATAGTAGAACACACCTATGTAAACATGAAATATTTGAACTCTAATGACATGATACTATATGTGTTATGATCACTTTGAATCCTATATATATATATATATATATATATATCTATATATATATGAGTTGGTTCACATGATGATGTGACCCATGTCTATGGTCACAGGGTTAAGGCATGAATGATAAAGCGTATAATCATCAATGTTGCCCTATGCTTGATAACATGCTCGTTCTAGTAATTCCTTAATAGCTTCAGTTATCTCTATGATTGTGTATACTAACCATGCAGGTGTTTCATGCAGATGCATAGCCAGGTAAAGGACTATGAGGTATACATGTTTGAATGACACTGCATTGATGGTCACTCTTGTTGGTGAGATAACATGCATCACCTGTATAATGTGTTTAGGTCTGAGGACCTGAGTTTGGCTAAAGTGCCTAGTTGAGGTGTTATCCTCTAACGATGAGATCTGGGATTTTTATCCCCAGTGATGAGAATGCCTTATGAGGCAGTTGTTTCTTGAGGGATTGAGATCCCGAAATATTGTGATGGTGGTAACACTAATGCAGCTTAATGTTATATATGTGATACCACTTGTTTGCCCCAACAATCTACTTAAAATACATTAACTAATTACAGATGAATCTCTCATGTAGTTTGCCCTGGCCATAGATCCATCATCGTCAGTAGTTGGTGATGGTGAAATAGGTTCTCCTGCGGGTTAACCTGGAAGCGCATATTATTGAATATGTGTGCTTTCTCCTAGCTGAAAATGAGGAGGTTAGAGTGCAACTTCGGTTGTAAACTCAAGGTATGCATAAGAGCATGGTGAACAGGCCCATGGCTCAGTATGATAGATCATGAATGCGTTCATGGCTCAGGGAGCACGGCGAACTGGCTTGTGGCTCAGATATACTAGCACCGAGACCTGTACTAAGGTGGGCTACATGAAGGGTAGCCTGTGGGAGATGACCCTGTGGCTGAGGCCACTTAAGCATGAGACTGTGGTCCTGCTTTGGTTCTCGTACACTGACCACGAGGAGGGATGTTATGGAGTCCGGGTCTTCCATTGACCTTGTATGGCACCGGCTTGGGTTTCGCAACCGAAGGTTGGATTTGAGCGATAGGAATCACTTCCTCAGGGCATAATAACACGTAATCCAGCCAAATAGTATTTATTGCTTAAGGCAAAACACAGAACATTGGTTGAGGCCTTTCTTATGTAGTTGATCTTGTTATACTTTGCAGTTGCTTATACGTTCCTTATGTTATGGGGTAAGATCTTATAAATCTTATCTTGTCAATCATGTTCCATAAAGAAATACTTGGTAAGCTCGATGGTAATAACAACCTTGCTCTATAGACTTCTCTTATTGTACGTTTAATTAGTTATCTACTGTTGTTGCTTTAATCTTTCTGAAGTTTTATGGTTTCGGCGGAGAGTTATGTTTCTCGCTGGGACTGTGTGTCTCACCCCGTTGGTTTACAACCTTTTTAGGTGTTCGCTCTAGACGTGGTGGTGGTCGCAGGGTTGCGGTTGAGAAACAAGACAAACAGTAGAAGGCAAGAGATGGATATGGTGTTGTTTTGGTTGTTTTGTAGTAGAGTCTTAGAGCCATCCATGTATTCTCAGGTCCTCAGAGGCGTTTTGACGTTGTTTTATGATGTACGACTGATGAAGCTTTGTATATCCTGCTGTTGGCCGGACGTGGCCTGTTATATATATACAGGTGATGAACTCATGTGATTACAAGACAACTGATCTGTTAAGCTGTGAACATGTATCTAGACTTGTAGATGTTTATATAACCTATTGTAACATCCCAGGATTTGAGGCCTCGGATAAAAAGATCTCATAAGGAATGATTGGACTACCCATATCACCAAGGTGCACCTCCTTTTCCAAGAGCCCATCTCTAAAGAACTCCATAGTTAAGCGTGCTCATCTTGGAGTAGTACTAGGATGGGTGACCAGTCGGGAAGTTGATCCTGGTTTGCGCGTCAGTGTGGACAAAGTGTGCAGTTAAGGCTAGTGGTGGTTTGTGGGGCCAGTCGTCATTCCTGAAACTCTACTAGAGCCATGGGCAGTGGGCTCGGGCTTTACAAATGGAATCAAAGCCATAACCCCTCTAGTAGGTGGGGCCCACATGGGCATGTGGCATGCCAGTCTCGAGTCGTGCGATCCAAGCAAGTTGGAAAGGGATATCCGTAGAGACGAGATGGAGCCTCCCTTGCGTTGGTATTCCGTGATCGGGAGCTGGGTGTCCATGGGCCATTGTGGGTCTGCATTGAAATGGGGTCAGATTATGAGGCCATATAGTTGATCCTTGACGAGGACGTCAAGAGTCTAAGTGGGGGAGATTGTAACATCCCATGATTTGAGGCCTTAGATAAAAAGATCTCATAAGGAATGATTGGACTACCCATATCACCAAGGTGCACCTCCTTTTCCGAGAGCCCATATCTAAAGAACTCCATAGTTAAGCGTGCTCATCTCGGAGTAGTACTAGGATGGGTGACCAGTCGGGAAGTTGATCCTGGCTTGTGCGTCAGTGTGGACAAAGTGCGCAGTTAAGGCTAGTGGTGGTTTGTGGGGCCAGTCGTCATTCCTGAAACTCTACTAGAGCCATGGGCAGTGGGCCCAGGCTTTACACCTGTCTTCTTGTAGGATAAGGATCTAAATGTAATAGTTTCTTGGTTTATCTGCTTCCCGAAATCGGTTTTAATTACCCCGTGTTTTTGGTAAAAGGTAGTTTATGGTGTTTTCCACACGTTTTCACGTGGAAACTCGTTGTCTGTATGATAGCGGGATGTTTTGCCATAGTCCTCCAGTGACCAGCACTCCCTTTAAGAAGGTATACAACATGTCTAACCTTTTCAGCTTCTGGGATGTTAAGGATTCTAAAGGCCTTCTCTAGTTCAGTTAGCCACATGTCAGCATCTGCTAGGTCAGCTGTCCCAACATATTCTATGGCTCCAACCTGGCGTAGTCGTTCAAACGTCTTGTCGGCTCCCTGTCTTTCATCATGGGCAGGTGCCCTAGGTGTAGGTATGGGCATTCTATCAGTCATATATGTCATGGCAACCATAAACTGCCCAAACATGGCTTGGAAGGCTGGGTTCCCCATGTCAGCTTGATTGAACTGGGGTGGTTCATGCACATGTTCCTCCCTTCCTTGGTCTCTTGCACCTCCTCCGGGTGCAACAACACTACTTTCAACAACATGTTCATCATGTGATCCAAACATCTTTAGTTTTCTCTTCTCCTCCTATATGAGCAGAAGACACTATCAGATAGACCGGAAGACACTAGAATAGACTCAACAACCTTAGTCCCATGTCTCTATAGATTCAGTGAGCCTAGAGCTCTGATACCACTAAACTGTGACGTACGACTCGCAAAAACAAGATTAACTAATGCGGAAGCGAATCATTAGCAACAGAATTACTGAAAATCACTAAAAATTAAAACTTTTTGCAAAGAGATCCACAAACTATAAAAATCTTTCATAGAGAACCAAAGTAAGTTATTTACATTCTGATTCATCAGTACATCTCTATATCATCTCATCTTGAGAGTCACAAACATTGACTGCCTTATTAATTGTACATAAGCAGCATACAAAAATCTTGAGGCATGAAGCCAAAAATCTCAGATCTATATCAAACCATCTACTGAATCCTAGGACCTGAGAGTACAGAGACAACACATAGGACTCTCTATATACATGACTTTGACAAATAGTGTCTCCACCTGAGGATCACTGTTGTCCTTGTTGTTGTTGTTGCTATTGTTGTTCACCCTCTGTAGGGTTTCTGCCTTTTCCTCGGCGTCTACCTAAAAATTTAAATTCCATAGGGGTGAGACAATTCAAAATTGTCCCAGCGAGAGATATAACTCTCTGCCAGAAACATTGTTATTGCAGACAATAGAATAACACTGAGAAGTAGAAGTATAAATATTCAACAGTAGGTAAATCATTAATTAAGCTATGTAGAGTAGTATTCTCTATATAGTTCATTCCAGTTATACTTGGTTAAGCTGCAAGTCATTTACTTAATAAGGAATATGAAGAACATGTAAAGTATTTATCCAACTAGGACACAATAGACAATGTATCATCAATCATTGATTATCGTAATTCAACCCTAAGAAAATATGCTACACAGCTGATTATATTTTTCAAACATACTTATGTCCTAAGGAGATGGGGTATACCGCTCATACTCCAACTGACCATTGTGAAATTGAAATCGGTACCATACATAGGTCAATAGAAGAGCCAGATTTCTATGACCTCATCCTCCCAAGTTAGTGTGAGGAAAAACTGGCAGGACATCTCATGTCTCTACCAAATAGCTTTCCAGGGTATACTGGCAGCTTCGCTATTGGAGTTACAGTGGAATGTTGTACTCTCTTCAAAATCGAGAGATTTCATGTTTATCTCACATCAATTTGCCATTAGCATCATCATCGAGAGATTAGTTATACATCATCCCAACATATACATATAACGAAGGATTGAGAGATTTAATGTTTATCTCACATCAATTCCTCCATTAGGGCGTAAGGATATCCACGCCCATAACCCCCACATACTCAAAAGTATGCCCTCCAGGAGTTCCCTTAGGAAAATTTGTTTCACCATCACCAAACTACTGACGATGATGGATCTATGGTCAAGATTGTACATGATATCATTTCACTTGGTTATTTAAGTACATTACATCATTCTTTTAGCATCATGCATGTTTTCAAACATAAACCATTATAACAATTGCTATGAAGAATGAGTACTATTTCTATCAAGTTCATTTCACAGCTTTACTAACATTGGGATCTCAGTACCTCATCATCTCATTATTATGATTCAAGAATATTGGTGTTCAAACCCTTAGATCATCAAAACACTTGTTACCACTTTAATAGGTAACTTAATGCCATCAAGTCATCTAACAATGTAAACATGATATTTGCAGTGCATGTATTTCACATGGCTCTTACATCCTATTAATCTCTTTTGTTACCTCTCACTAGGCAACATAGCATATAATTGCTCACTAGGCTCATAAGGTACTTTCAATAAATAAATCATCCTAGGTCATACCTGGCTATGTTCGTTATCTCATAAAACCTGCATGATTAGTACATATGATAGCATATACATCAATTTCATATCAGCACAATGTAAAACAATTATAACATCACTAATCAAGGGTTACACCACTATTCCCTCGCTAGCGTTAGGGTTTCCCTTTTTATTTCAATTATGGTTAATCATCCCCTTAGCTCAATTAGGATTAATGACTCATCATTTCATTATCCAACCTTAGAGCTTCATACTATAAAGTATAACCCAGAATTAGGGTTTCACATATACCTTCACCTTATTTGGAATTAGGGTTTACTATTCATATTACATCACCCTAGATTAGGGTTTATATTCATTAACCCACAATTAGGGTGTACTATTCACATTACATCACCCTAGGTTAGGGTTTATATTCATTAACCCAAAATTAGGGTTTACTATTCACCCCAAGTAGGGTTAATCATCAAAATACCCTGAATTAGGGTTTCTCATAGCATTACCATGAATTAAGATCATGCCATCATCATGTATTAGGATTTCCCTATCAATGCCCTCAATTAGGGTTATGATTCATTAACCTTCTTAATTAGGGTTTGTACTCATGATTAGGGTTTATAATCTCCCTATCAAGAATTATACCCTCATTAGACATTCATTCATAGTGAAAGTGTTAGGACTTAACCATTACATGATTATCATTCATGTAGGAAGTCCTCTCTCTCTCATCCTTTAAAAGATGACCCTTACTTTGGACCTGATTAGATCATGTCACCTTTACTTGGATAAAGGTTGACTCAATGTATTATGTTATTGTTTCCTTAATCATTAAGGATTAATCATTCAAAGGTACTAATCACCCTATCTTATTAAGATACAATTACTATAATCATCCTTGATTACATCTTGTATTATTCAATTAATCAATTTGTCCTTTAACCACTTTAAGTATCCATGCGGTTTTGGTTATTTATCTTCCAAACGGTCTTGGTCACGTAGACCCGAAATGGTTTTGACCAAATCAGACCTCAAACGGTCTTGCTTGATATACCTCCAAACGGTCTTGGTTGCATACTTGAAACCATTTAGTAAAGTTGAGGTTGAAACCGTTTGACAAAGTTGATGTTGAAACCGTTTGCTAAAGTTGATGTTGAAACCGTTTGCTAAAGTAAAATTTTGAAACCAAATGAGACTCAACCGGTTTGGGATCATTTGGTCCCAAACGGTCTTGAGATTGTTTGGTCCAAACCTCCTCAAAACCGAATGGACCAAATATGGTCTCCACCAATCATGTTGATTTAGGGTTTCCAATGTTGATCCCCTAATCGATTGAATTTATATAATCATCCATCAATTGGACCTATCACCATACTTCAATTGATATTAATAGGTCATCCTTCAGCTGATTTAACCCCCAATTGATCATCAATTTGGGTTTTGAATCAATTGGATTAAGGATTGAAATCGATGAACCTTCAATGTTGATCATTGTAGAACTAATTACTTTGAAATCATTGGATTACCATCCAAATTGGACATGACCTGACCCCAAAAGGTCTTGAGGTCGTTTGGATAACCTCCAAATGGTCTTGAGACCGTTTTCCCATGACATCATCAAAATCCATGTCATCCAATTAGGGTTTGGATCAATGGATTGATCATCAAATCGATTATTGATTGTATTCCACTATGGTATCATTGGATCTTCAATTGCTCAACCATGCTTAACACTAGACCTCAAAACAGTCTTGGGTGACCCCCAAATGGTCTTGAGACCATTTGGGTGATCCCAAAATGGTTTTGAAACCATTTGGGTCAATCAACCCAAGTTTCCAAATTAATCAATTAAGAAATCAGCACTTACCCGATTAGGGTTTGGTGATTGAGAGACCTTCGACTAATGAACCAATTGAAACTAGTCAATTATATTTAGTGGGTCATTAACCAAAATAATTATCAACAATTATCAAAATGGTAAACCATGGTCAATGCCCCCAAATGGTTTGAAACCGTTTGCTCTCATGCGGTTTGGTGAAACTGTTTCCTCTCAAACAGTTTGAAACCGTTTGCTCCCAAACGGTTTGGGAAACCGTTTGAGCAACTTATGGAAACCCTTTGGCCTACTAATTTATTGGTAAATGTGTCAAGATGATGTCATCATCATCTTCCTTCGTTCATCCAAGAACATCAGCCATTTTTCATGGGAATTTCAGCAATGAATCACAAGAGTTCCAAATAGAAGAAAATAACCAACAAATCATGGAGAATTGAATGCAATACTAATGTTTAAGGGTTAAAGTTATAAAACCCACCTTTGAATCTTATTCCAAGCTACAAGATACACGGATCTAATGGTGGATGAAATTATAGCAACTGCCCAAGGTTTTTTCTTGAGCTTTTGGATGAACAAGTTGGCTAGGATTGGAAATTGAGTGAAGAAAACCAATAATCAAGCATTGATTTAGGGTTTTCACCATGAATCCAAGGTGGAAGATGATCAAAAGCTTACCATCAGGTTAGAGTCATCCTTCTCCTGCTCCTGATCTCTCCCGTGGTCGGCCAAAGCAAATGGGAAAAGAAAATCCAAGAAAGTCCCTTATTTGGGTAGGAAAAAGAATATGTATAAGGATTTTCAAGGAAAGAGAAAAAGGAATTATTTTATTTAAATTCCGAAATTATTTCCACCACTTCCTCCTCAACTCCTTGGCCACGAAGACAACATAATACTCTTGCAAAACCTCTTCATTATCCAAGAATTAATGGAAAAGGAATTAAGCACCTTAGTGAATTTTATACTAATATTCAACTTTTAGTGGATAATACTTTTTATTATTATAATGTGAGTGGGCTTCCACTCAACCAAGATCTTTTTATGCCCATTCAAGGCACAAACTCGGCCAGAACTTTTCTATTTCATCCCTCAACTTTTGATTGAAGGGCTCCTCAATTAATTTATTTCTTTTTGCATTAATTTAAATTAAAGTTCCATTTATGCTTAGATCTTGATTATTTTAATGTCAAGATTCTCTCTCTTCCAAGATAATTCAAATGAGGTGCCCCTCTCATTTTCTTTGCTCTACTTTATTCCAAGAAACATGAGGGAACCTCTAGGGTTGATATTCTGCATATTGAACCCTAGGTTTTGGGTAAATTTCACATTACACCAAAACTAGGTTTTAATGCACAAGAATTGCTCTACAAACTTTATCTTGGTGCTCAAGCTTGTGGAAACCATACCACTACATCATATTCATTATTATGATGTATCAACATCAGAAGAACATTTTATCATGTGCAATTTGCAAGTTAACCCCTCAACTTGGGTAATTTGCACTTAAGTCCAAAAGTAACAAAACCATGTTTCATCATTATTCAAAAAGGACTAATATTGAAATATAAGTTCCTCTTGGGCCTTAATTATTTCTCAAGCATTAAAAACAAGAATTTAATCAACTTTATTAAGCAAAACATCTAGGGTTAGAACATAACCCAGGCCAGGGATGTTACATGGGGAGTGGGCCAGGGGTTCTACCGTTGTTGCTGGGGTTGCCACAATTTCTCTCCTGGGCCGCTTCTCAGCCTCAGATGGCCCTGCTACATCGGGGTTCAGGCGCTTCTGCCTGGCTATGGTGGCTTCAGATGTGGCCTTGGGGTTGATCCTATGGCCATGATCGTCTACTTGGACGACAGTTTTCTTGGTGCAGGCCATTTCTATAATTATCAAACAAGAATATAGTAAGTAATGAGATTACTGAATGGGTCACGCTACCCGATATCGGGTGGCATACCAAAAAAGTCACTTCGCTCGATACAAGGTAGGCGATTCTTGAAAAACTAATATCAGTCAAAAGCTAAGGGAATTCCGATATAAGAAAGTCGATATCGGGCGGGGGTAAACACGTCGTTCTGCCCGATATGATCTGGCCGATATCACTGGCCGATATCGTGAAGCCTTAAAAAATGATGCTTGCCCGATACAGATGCCCAATATGGATGTTGCGGGATACTCATGTCGCCTGATATAATCAAAAGCTAAGGGAAACCCGACATTTGTTCCATGTGATACAGTGTATCGCCCAATGTTAGCTCGACCGCATGATACAAGTTGCCGCCCGATATGATGTGTCGCGCAATACAGATTCAACTGCGCGATACACATTAGTCGGTACTATGCGTGACACGAGCGATAAAACTGTGCGATAGGCATATCGTGTTATACCTGTATCGGGTGGAAGGCTGGTGCATGACATGGGTATCGTGAAGGAACTGGCCGACACAAGAGCTGGAGTAAATGTGAGATTACATGATACAGCAGTAGGTGAAAAGTGAAATTAGGTGCCTGACACAGTTAAATCCATGTCACTATATATTGCCATGTTGAGAGGGGTAAAATGGGTAAAAGAGGGGGCACATGTCGCGTGAGGAGGAAAATCATTCCCTAGACACAAAAAAATCAGTCTAATCCCATCACGTCAAGGGCCGATTTGGCTTCCTAAGCAAGCTTCGTGCCGATCTGTACACATGTCGTGCAAGTTCATTATGTCGTGCAATACGGTCGCCTTTGCTAACACTGCTTCTCGATATGGGTTCTTGCCCAGTACGGTCGTCATCCTATCGCACGCCACATGGTTCGTTGCCTGATATGTATATTGGGCGATACAATGCCCGATACGGTGCAACGCGCGAGTGCTCGCCGCTTGCCCGATACGATCAAAAGGCAGAATAGCTCGTGTCGTGCAAGGTAGAAAGGAAGAGCACATGCTTGATAGAGACTCCAGAAGAGTAAAACTTAGAGCAAAGACAAAGGCCAAAAATAAAAGGAGAGCGTTGATGGTATCGCCCGATATGGTTAGTTGGGGCGGTTGGTCGATATGGCCAGACAAAAGGGATGTCGGGTCAAAAACAAAAGGGCAATAGCCTATACATGCCAGACACACTCAAAATAAAGCAAATCGAGGGTATAAAAACTAAATAAAAGCATTGATGGGTAAAACATCATCGGCCAAAAGGGAAGACTTCTAGCCTCAGACAATATTACTCATCAAAGCCTTACAAAACTAAGTCGGTGGCCCATAAAATGAGAGGGTCCATGCATGTGGCGCATGCACTGACTTAGGCCTTATTACAATGATAATGTTTGTAATATTTTTCTACAGAAAGGGAAATAACATCCTATGCTAGGAAAAAAAGTAAAAATTCGGGCCACCTCCCGAGGAGCACTGTAGTTTCTATCGTCAACTCGACAGCTTCAAACTCTTTTTACTTCGATCATTCGACTGTTGCTTCAGCGTCCTGCAGTGTTATTTCTGACCTTCTCACAAATGCTTCATCTTCATATAATCTTTTCAACTTGTGGCCATTGACCTTGAAGATCCCAGTCTTTTCTCCTTGAATCTCCATCATTCCTAATGGAAAAATATTTACCACAGAGAAGGGGCCTGACCATCTTGTTCTAAGATTCCCAGGGAAAAGTCGAATGCTAGAATTGAAGAGAAGAACTTTTTCACCTTCCCAAATATCCTTGTTTCTTAGGTGGGCATCATGCCACACCTTAGTCCTTTGCTTGTAAATCTTTGCGTTTTTGTAAGCATGCAATCTTAGCTCCTCGAGCTCTTGCAACTGCAGATATCTCTTTTGTCCTGCCTTTTCCAGGTCCACATTTAGAAACTTAATTGCCCATAAGGATTTGTGCTCAAGCTCCAAGGGTAAATGACATGACTTTCCATATATTAACCTATAAGGTGTCGTGCCTATGGGTGTCTTGTATGCAGTTCTATAGGCCCAAAAAGCATCATCGAGTTTCATGGACCAGTATTTTCATGTGCGGTTGACAGTCTTTTCCAAGATTTGCTTAATTTGTCTATTTGATACCTTCACCTACCTAGAGGTCTGGGGGTGGTAGGGTGTAGCAACCTTGTGTTTGACCTGGTACTTCTTTAGTAGCGACTCAAAATGCTTTTCTCTAAAGTGTGATCCACCATCGCTTATTACAGTGCAGGGTACTCTAAAGCGTGGAAAAATAGTCTTCTCCAATAGCTTAATCACAGACTTAGAGTCACAAGTTTGGGTAGCAACATCCTCTACCCATTTCAAAATGTAGTCCACAACTACTAGAATGTACTGATAACCCCTTGAAGAGGGGAAGGGACCCATGTAGTCTATTCCCCAGACGTCAAAGATCTCAACTTCTACCCAGTCTGACAAAGGCATTTCATTCCTTTTCCCTATATTTTCGGTTGATTGGCACTCTTTACAAACCTTCACATAAGAAACATCGTCCTTGAATAGCGAAGGCCAGTAAAATTTGAATTAAAGCACTTTTGCGGCAGTTCTGTCTCCATTATGATGCACTCCATAGGGTGAAGAGTGGCATTCCCCCAAGATTAGTGGGACCTCCTCTTCCAGTATACACCTTCTGTATAGACTGTCAGAGCACTTCTTGAATAGCAAAGGGTCGTCCCAATAGTAGTTCCTGACATCAGACAAGAGCTTCTTTTTCTAGTTGTACTTGATGTCTGGCTGTAGATGGCCATATGCCAGGTAATTAAAAATGTCCGCAAACCATGGTAGGGTTGGCTCGTCAGACTGAGCCATTAACAGACCTTCATCAGCATAGTTGTCGTTAACATGCAACTGATTTTCTTTGTCGCAGACTATTCTCGAGAGATGATCTGCGACTACATTTTCTTTACCTTTCTTATCAATTATCTCATGGTTAAACTCTTGTAGGAGTAGGGCCCATCTCAACAGTCTAGACTTTGTGTCCTTCTTTTACATCAATAGTGTATGGCTGCATGGTCAATATAGACCTTTACTTTTCCCCCTATAAGATATGATCTGAACTTATCAAATGTGAAAATGATCGCCAACATCTCTTTCTCTGTGGTGGTGTAGTTTACTTGTGCCTCGTCTAGGGTCCGACTGGCATAGAAAATGACATGATGTTTCTTATCCTTCATCTTCCCTAGGACAACTCCCACAATGTAGTCGCTAGCATCGCACATTAATTCAAAAAGGAGCTCCCAATCTGGAGCTTGAAGAATAGGAGGAGTTACTAGGGCCTCTTTCATAGTCTAGAAAGATTTCAAAGAATCACCAGTAAAATCGAATTTTGCATCCTTTATCAACAGATTCGAGAGAGGTTTTGATATCTTTGAGAAATCCTTGATGAATCTTCTATAATAACCTGCGTGATTGAGAAAACTTCATACTCCTGTCACAGACTTTGGTGAGGACAGCCTAGCAATGGCCTTGACTTTGCTTACATCAACTTCAATACCTTTTTTAGAGACTTTATGGCCAAGGACTATGCCTTCCTGTACCATAAAATGACATTTTTTCCAGTTAAGAACTAAGTTCTTCTCCTCACAGTGCTGCAGGACTGATGATAGGTTTTTCAAGCAAGCATCAGAATCCTTTCCATAAATAGAAAAATCATCCATAAAGACCTCTACAATGTCTTCCAGAAAGTCAGAGAACATTGAGATCATGCAGCGCTGGAACGTCGTAGGTGCATTGCATAGTTTGAACAACATCCTTCGAAAAGCATATGTACCATATAAGCAGGTGAAGGTAGTTTTTATGACCCTGCCTCCCGGTAACCCCCAATTAAGGGAGACCGAAAGGTTAGAGCTGTTAACTAATAAACCAGATCAAAGGTTCGATAAATAATCATTAACAATTACTAAATTATACCAACTATACTGAAATATGGTAAAAATAAAAACTTGCATACCTTTTGAAACAGGGATTTCAAAACTTCTATCCACACAAATACTAATCTATCTAATCCTCCTTTGTACTTTAATTCTCATTTAGTACCACATATGCCACTTTACTGTTTGTTCTATTCATTGTACCTAAAACGCCGACAAACAAAACGTCGGTCAACAAGAAGCTGGTATGTGGGGGAAACAATGATCATGCAAATATGTTAACAATGTAATCATTCAATTAATCATTTAATAACCGAGATTACGTTTTAAGCCAAACTACTAAATCCATACCTATCCACAACTCTGTGTTGTCCCTGTAAGGACTTATATGATACCTATGTAAAGGTAAAGTCGCATGGCACCACCCAAAGGTAGCCCAATATCTAACTCACTGTGACTTGATGGACCTACCCTCAAGGTAGCCATATACTAAGTCATTCCACGACCTAATTGACCTACCCTCTAGGTAGCCAGATACTAGGTCAGCCATTAAGACACAGAGGGGACCAGGATCTGAGCTAGTAGGCACATATATTATGTGATAGTCATATTCACATTATAGTTTGCATGAACGAAATTCATCCAACAGTTTATTCAAGTCATCGGTGAATATCTCGAAAAACCTCAGAAATCTATCTCGAGATATTCATAAGCGTAACCACATACCCGATTTGATGATTTCAAAAGTATTAAGTAATTCCATCCAAGAAAGCAATCCAAGCAAGCAATTCAACAACCACATAATTCCTGAAAAGAATATGTACTCTACTTATTACACACTTGATCAAGAATCTATTTTATTGACTTGGATTCACTTTCTAGGGTTTTTGTATCCATTTTAGGGTTTCATTTTTCAATTAGGGTTTCCCTTCATCTTTTACCATATTAAACCCTGATTTTATGCCATTACTCATAAACCCTAATTATCTCATCTATTCTTCAATATTAAGGTTATCTTAACAACATATAACCCTATTTCCATATTAAAGGCACATGAATCATCAATTAATTTCATTAAGCTTCTTTTACATTAAAGCTACTATTTTTATCCTTTTAATCCATGGCAAGATCATTAAGGCCAATTACTATGTTTAGGTTTTCCTATATTGACAATTCAACAAAGAATTATAGTTTGATTCTCAAAGAAACCCTAATTACTACATTTCTCATCGTTAATGTTAGCAAACCCTAATTTATCAAATTATCCATAATTGTGATCTTTTATACTCCAAGAGGATTTATAACAACATAACTCTGTCTTATTGATGGATTTGCATGATTAAAACCATTAAAAATCATATTATCCTAAATTAGGGTTTCTAAGCCCATTAATGCAAACTTAGGTATATGAAACCCTAAATTAAGCCAATTATGCACCAAGATCATTCTTTTAGATCTAAATCATCCTTTTTATTATCACCAGGTTAATATTCTCTCAAAATAATTAGATAACATCATTATATTCAACTATCATCAATTCTAAGGGTTTTTCATTAATTAAACCATTAAAGATGATAATTGTGTACACTTATTGGAATGCAATCAGAATCTGGCATCAATTATATTTTTAATAGATTCCTTGATTTTTTCTGATCCACTTTCATATATAGTTTGTCTCCATACGATTTATTGAAAATTAGATAGTTTTTTCACAAGCAAATTACATGTGGGCCAATGACAGTGCGCCACGTCAGTAGGGCGCTCCCGCGTAGCCAGGCCGGTTGTTTGTCTTTGCCCCTATACCCCTGCCTTTGGGCCACGCATGCCTAAGGGTAAGAAGGGAAATTTGTCTAATCATCTTCAACCTCACCTCACTCTTCCCTACGAGTAGCAGCCCGTTGGATGGGTCAACTCCAAGGTTGACCTCGTGTTTCTCGATCGTTGGGAGGCAAGTATCAGTGTGATCCTCTCCGATAAGACTCGCCAAACTCGATCATGAGGTTGGATTGTCTTGAGGAGGCCCAAATCAAAAGATAGGTGGGGAGCTCTCTCTTGGTCGAGAAGATGGAACAGAAGGGAAACTCGTCCCTTCAGCGTCGATGCACGGTCTGGGAAAGGGACCAAAGGCCTCGCGGCACCTCGCACATCCTGTGGTAGTCTTTCCAGGCAACATAGGGTATATATATATATATATATGCAACATGATTCACAGAAAGCTGCTGTTATGAGTAGGTTTGGGCAAAACTTCCCAGTTTCCCGAAATCCTATCAAACCTTGGTTTGTTTGATCCACAAACTTCTCCCGATCTCAATGGGAAAGTTTCCAAAATCACTCGTGGACTAGAGAAAGAGAAAATCAAAGAAATAGATTCTTCCAGTCTCCCAATCCACCTAGAACTGGGCAAAGTCTAGTTTATGTTGGATCTAGGATCTACAGTTTAGGTTATTCGCGCGACTTGCAACATATTTTCCTTATTTACTAAAATCGTGACATATAATGGAAATCCCTCTACTTTAGGGACTTTTCAAAAATCCATAACTCATAAACCGTATATCCAATCGATCCTAAATTTTAATGGAAAGTCTAAAAGGACTTAATCTACTTACATTCCAAGTTTGAAGCCGAAATTCAATAGGAATAATTCATTTCCTTCATTTACAAGTCAATGACTTAATTATATATATCTCTCACATAGTTTCTCTTTCCTCTATCATTAAATTATTATTATGAGTTCCTTGAACCTCAAGGAACCTTAATGGCTTGAAATCCCATCTTGGGAATATTCCTCAGCCTTTTACTTATCCATTTTCTTATTATCTTACTTATTTCCTTAATGACTTCTCTTTATCTTTTACTTCCTCTTTCCTTTTTTTTTCTTTCAATTTCTTTTATTAGAAATCATATGCAAATGAGTTTTACTCAATTGAGGCCCTATAGCTAATAAAGCCCACAAAGCAACCAATCAAGGCTATTGTGAATGGAATCCATTTACTCAAAACAAATCATATCATTATTTGTTCAATTATCTTTAATATGAGAAATTACATTTCTCACCAATTAAACCCAAAAAATTGGGGTTATAACATCCTTCCCCTCTGTGGAATTTTAATATGAGGAATTTTGTCCTCAAAATTCTATCAAGCAAACAAACAATTTAGGATAAGACTCTTCCATGTCCATCATTGGCCCCTATGTGGCTTTACCGAATTCATGGTGCTTCCAAAGAACCTTTATCATCACATATTCCTTTCTCTGAGTTCTTTTCATCCTGACGTCTATAAACTGCATAGGTGACTCAGGCCATTTCAGCCTCCCTTGGGGCTCACTAGGTTCATTGTTTAGCTCATGGTCTGGGTACCTCACATAGTGCTCTAAATTGGACACTTGGAACTCATTACACCTTTCTTTATCCTGAGGGGTAAGGTTATCCATAACCTTCTCCACCAATCCATCTCAAATGGACCCATGTATCAGGGACTCAGCTCTCTTAGCTGTAACTTAGAGGGGTCAGATTTTCACGTCACATATTCTCCCACAGTGAATTGCATGTCAGTCTACCTTGCATCTGCTCACAACTCTTGTCGTCTCTAGGCTCCTTTCAGCCATTGCACAATCAAAGCGACTTCATCTACACACATTGTGGTCCCCCCCTTTTTTTAACCATCACGTGGCCCTTTCACCAACATCACCTTACTGAAGTAGTGACTGACACAACCTCCCTTACAAAGCTTCTTTAAAAGCCGATACTGGCTATGGTGGTTCTCTTGCATAGGACAAGAATTGTCTCTAGTTATCACCCCGAATGAGCACATATGTTCTCATCAAACCCTTTAGTCTGGATCATACTGACCATTAGTTAGGGGTGATAAACTATACTAACATCGAGTTCTTCATGTACCTACTTCCACCTTTTTGAAGGGAACCTTTAGGTCATACTCAAGAACTTTTTAACTCGCTTCATGGTGTAGTTGAACCATCTCTCTCATGGGTAGTTCAACCAGATCTGTCCCTTGACAAAACTCTTTCTTTCTCATGTCATCTAGGTAAGGCAATCTACCATAACCCATATTGCATCTCGACCTTCCTTGGTCCAGGGGAGACCTATCACAACATCCATAGTGATGAACTCCCATTCCCTCTCGGGAACTCTTTATCCTCAATGCACTGGGTTACCAGTGCTCATCCTTCACCCTCTGTCATGCATGGCCACACCACCTACAACCTCATCTTAAGCATCCAAAGTGCTACTGTCACTTATTATCTTCGTGGTATGGTGTATGGTGATCTTGAAATCATGATCTCCTGTATGTCATTATTCTTCAAGATCAATACCTCAAAAACCCTAACCATTCTATCGGGGTTTCATCACCTTCTTTTCCAAAGGAGTGCACTTGAGGTTCTACCACCATCCTTTCATCGTATCACGGACTAGACTGGCTAGCCAAATAACCCTTAACTTTTCAACGTATCTTGTTACATCTGAGTGTTATCCAAACACCTTTCCTTTCCAAACTTAGGGTTAGCCTAACAACCTCTTCTAGCTTCTAGTCAAACAAGTCAGATGTATCTCAACCAGAGCATCCATTACCACTTCACATCCTTAGGTATTAGGTAACATTGAAGACATACACTTCCATGTATTTCACTTATCATCTCACCTCAAACTCTATGTCTATCTTCATTAAGAACACGCTCTGATTTCATCATCATGGTGATCAAACTCAACCAGGTATAACTTGTAAGTTCCACTTAGCTCATGATAAAAACATCCTCATAAGGTGACTAACTCATTCCTCTTAGTGTTTGCAAACCATCCATGTATCATTCACTTTACCAGGGTTAGTTATCTTCTCTATCCCCATTTCTCGTGGAAACGTTCCAACCTACATCATCTTTTATCCTTGGTGTATGGCATGCGTAATGTCCTATCTTTCACCCCCATAACAAGAGGAAATAAGCATTTGGCTGTAGTCCAAATACAAAGTTCTTCCTATTACAAGAGTAGAGATAGTACATCCCACCTTACCAATACACCTTTACATCTAAGTTTCAATGTGCCCCATATGTCTCTACACCACAGACATCATGACATAAAACTATTCTTGAACCTACTGAGGTTTATATCCTTGGTCATCTCCTCTAGGTCTATAGGGTACCGACTCTTTTGGGGTCATCCCTCTTCCCTCATGCATCAAGAGAGTGCCCTACTCATCTGCCCTTTGGGTCCCATGAGTTCATGAAGGTGATCAATCTCCTAACCCATGGCCCTCAGACAATGATAGCTATTACCTCCGGACCCTATGGTCATGTGTAATTGGGGAATTAGGCAACTCCTACTTTCATCAGTCTTTTCCCTACCTGACCCTAGGATAGACTTAGGATTATCCATCATAGTACATGTTCACTTAGAACCTTACCCAAGTCTTCATCATCTCTCTTTCTACATTCATGGGCTGGCTTTCATCCTTTCATCAGGATCATGGCAACCTGCCTACCTTGGTCAAGCCCCATACCAGTTACCTCCATGGTAACACATCTGCATGCACTTAGAGATGGATATCTATGGGCCTACAGGTTCATTCTCATACCATGTACTTTTCACTTAACTTCTCAAGATCCTATGAGACCTCTTTAGGTTACCTTAAACTGACAAAACTGACATACACCCTACCAAAGGGGTCCCTCTCCAGGATGGGAGGAAAACTATCTCTCGATAACAAGGTCACAAACACCCTTAGGTCTAGGGTTTACATCCTTATGCTTAACCCTAGTAAGCTATTCAGGCACAAGCAGACCATTAAAGCAGGCTAGGTCATACTTGTCTTCTTTCCTCCAAAACTGGATCAAGATTATACCTTCCTTTGTTATCAACTTAGTTATGAGGGGTTCATCAAACCTACCTTTAATATGAAGGGGTTTCCCTTTTTCCTTTATACATGAGGAGTACCATTCTCGTAACTATAGCAACTTAATTCTCATCATGAGCATTAGGTACACCACTTCCCCTCTTATACCTAGGAACCCTAGGTTCACTTTTAGGTGTCCAGCTGCATGCTCTATCTCTTAACCATGAACCAAAAATGTACAGGGTATGACATGCACTTCTTTTCATCCTTTAACTCGAGCAACACTTAGGGTTGGGTCCTCCTCAAGGACAACCAACAAGGTACAAGGCCTCATAACCTATTTACTAAACCTTTCTAGGTCTAAGGAACTCTTCTTCCTACCTCAGAAGGTAAACACCTATACCGTAGGCACATAGGTACCAGAAGCTTCATCTTTTCTCTCTAGGGTTTGGTCCCTCTAAAGGAAACCAAGATATCATCAACTTCTAGGGATCGATCATGAGGCAACCACTATCATCCATTTAGGTCGCATCATCCTCAACTCCCTATTTTTTCCTCATATCTCAGAGTCTAGGTTTCCAACCTTCTTGCTTGGTTTCCTGTTCTCTCTCTAGATCTAACACTACAACCAACCTCACCATTAGAGGTCCTCTCTTCATGAAGTATCAACCTCAAAAGCATCCTCTACATGGGTGAAGCCTAGGCTCAAACTTATGTTTGCTCAAGATCATCCATAACCCCTTATGCTTATTACATAAGCTATCCATCAAACTCTCCCGGCCAGGGTTTCAACCTATTGTTTTCACTACTGATACATTCTGGGTGCCTATTATGTACATATAAGCTCATGGGGTTTCCATAAGTTCTTCTTTAACCTCATCAATGAAGGAGCTATCATTTGCTCAAACATGCACGACCCTTCCCAGGGTTGGGTCGCCAGAGGTAGTAGGTCATCCATGGCTCATACGTCATCCAAGGCATGTCCATCCAAACACCCGGTCAACCATGACATCCAACTCATCATTTCATCTCTCTCTCTAACCTTCACTTAGGGTTAGGGTTAACATCATACTCAAAGGATGTGCTAGTTCTCTACCTCCAAGACTAACTCTCTCTACTCATCCTCCTGCCAAGAAGGTCTATCCTCAGGTCTCTCCTGAGAGCAATGACAACTCGTGTCATACGACCTAAGCATGTATCTATTCCTTTACGCTTACTATATTAATCTTAAGTCCATGACATCTTATTTACATGCTTTTCATTAATTTGGTGGAGGATTCCTTAGACCTTATTAACCTTACCCCATACCTCAAGAGGGTGAGGAGAAGAGAGAAAACCCTTATCATTAAGGTTCTTAACAGAATTTGAGTTGAGAAGGGATGAACAAGATGAGAGAGTCCTAAAGGTATCTTATTTCGACTCATACCCTAAGACTTTGGCCAGGCAGTCACACGGATCCGGGAGTCCTCATATTCTGACTAGCGGTGCGGAGGAAAATATTGCCAGCCCCCAGTGGTGATCCTTTTCTAGACACCTCTATCTTTCGGATAATCCTCTAATAACTCCCTTGGGTTCTATAGAATTTGTAAAATTTAATAATTATTAAGGATTAAGTGAGGAACCTATGCTCTGATACCAAATGTTACGACCCTGCCTCCCGGTAACCCCCAATTAAGGGAGACCGAAAGGTCAGAGCCGTTAACCAATAACCTGGATCAAAGGTTCGATAAATAATCATTAACAATTATTAAATTATACCAACTATACTGAAATATGGTAAAAATAAAAACTTGCATACCTTTTAAAACTGGGATTTCAAAACTTGTATCCACACAAATACTAATCTATCTAATCCTCCTTTGTACTTTAATTCTCACTTAGTACCACATATGCCACTTTACTGTTTGTTCTTTTCATTGTACCTAAAACGCCGACAAACAAAACGTCGGTCAGCAAGAAGCTGGTATGTGGGGGAAACAATAATCACGCAAACATGTTAACAACGTAATCATTCAAATAATCATTTAACAACCAAGATTACATTTTAAGCCAAACTACTCAATCCATACCTATCCACAACTCTGTGTTGTCCCTATAAGGACTTATATGATACCTCTGCAAAGGTAGAGTCGCATGGCACCACCCAAAGGTAGCCCAATATCTAACTCACTGTGACTTGATGGACCTACCCTCAAGGTAGCCATATACTAAGTCATTCCACGACCTGATGGACCTACCCTCTATGTAGCCATATACTAGGTCAACCATTAAGACACAGAGGGGACTAGGATCTGAGCTAGTATGTACATATATTATGTGATCGTCATATTCACATTATAGTTTGCATGAACTAAATTCATCCAACAGTTTATTCAAGTCATCGGTGAAAATCTCAAAAAACCTCGGAAATCTATCTCGAGATATTCATAAGCGTAACCACATACCTGATTTGATGATTTCACAAGTATTAAGTAATTCCATCCAAGAAAGCAATCCAAGCAAGTAATTCAACAACCACATAATTCCTGAAAAGAATATGTACTCTATTTATTACACACTTCATCAAGAATCTACTTTATTGACTTGGATTCACTTTCTAGGGTTTTTGTATCCATTTTAGGGTTTCATTTTTCAATTAGGGTTTCCCTTCATATTTTACCATATTAAACCCTGATTTTATGCCATTACTCATAAACCCTAATTATCTCATTTATTCTTCAATATTAAGGTTATCTTAACAACATATAACCCTATTTCCATATTAAAGTCACATTAATCATCAATTAATTTCATTAAGCTTCTTTTACATTAAAGCTGTTATTTTTATCCTTTTAATCCATGGCAAGATCATTAAGGCCAATTACTATGTTTAGGTTTCCATGTATTGACAACTCAACAAAGAATTATAGTTCGATTCTCAAAGGAACCCTAATTACTACATTTCTCATCATTAATGTTAGCAAACCCTAATTTATCAAATTATCCATAATTGTGATCTTTTATACTCCAAGAGGATTTATAACAACATAACTCTGTCTTATTCATGGATTTGCATGATTAAAACCATTAAAAATCATATTCTCCTAAATTAGGGTTTCTAAGCCCATTAATGCAAACTTAGGTATATGAAACCCTAAATTAAGCCAATTATGCACCAAGATCATTCTTTTAGATCTAAATCATTCTTTTTATTATCACCAGGTTAATATTCACTCAAAATAATTCGATAACATCATTATATTCAACTATCATCAATTCTAAGGGTTTTTCATTAATTAAACCATTAAAGATGATAATTGTGTACACTTTTTGGATTGCAATCAGAATCTGGCTTCAATTATATTTTTAATAGATTCCTTGAATTTTTCTGATCCACTTTCATATATATATATTGTCTGCATACAATTTATTGAAAATTAGATAGATGTTTCGCAAGAAAATTACCTGTGGGCCAATGATAGTGCGCCACATCAGCAGCGCGCTCCCCGCGTAGCCAGGCCGGTTGTTCGTCTTTGCCCCTATACCCCTGCCTTAGGGCCACGCATGCCCGAGGGTAAGAAGGGAAATTCGTCTAATCATCTTCAACCTCACCTCGCTCTGCCCTGCGAGCAGCAGCCCGTTGGATGGGTCAACTCCAAGGTTGACCTCACGTTTCTCGATCATTAGGAGGCAAGTATCGGCGTGATCCTCTCCGATAAGACTCACTGAACTCAATCATGAGGTTGGATTGTCTTGAGGAGGCCCAAATCAAAAGATAGGTGAGGAGCTCTGTCTTGGTCGAGAAGATGGAACAAAAGGGAAACTCGTCCCTTCGGCGTCGATGCACGGTCTGGGAAAGGGACCAAAGGCCTCGCGACACCTCGCGCATCCTGTGGTAGCCTTTCCAGGCAACATAAGGTATATATATATATATATATATATATATATATATATATATATGTAAAACGATTCGCAGAAAGCTACTGTTATAAGCAGGTTTGGGAAAAACTTCCAAGTTTCCCGAAATCCTATCAAACCTTGGTTTGTTTGATCCGCAAACTTCTCCCGATCTCAATGGGAAAGTTTCCAAAATCTCTCGTGGACCAGAGAAAGAGAAAATCAAAGAAATAGATTCTTCCAGTCTCCCAATCCGCCTAGAACTGGGCAAAGTCTAGTTTCGGTTGGATCTAGGATCTACGGTTCAGGTTATTCGCGTGACTTGCAACGAATTTTCCTTATTTACTGAAATCGTGACATATAATGGAAATCCCTCTACTTTAGGGATTTTCAAAAATCCATAACTCATAAACCGTATATCCAATCGATCCCAAATTTTAAGGGAAAGTCTAAAAGGACTTAGTCTACTTACATTCCAAGTTTGAAGCCGAAATGCAATAGGAATAATTCATTTCCTTCATTTACAAGTCAATGACTTAATTATATATATATCTCTCACATATTTTCTCTTTCCACTGTCATTAAATTATTATTATGAGTTCCGTGAACCTCAAGGAACCTTAATGGCTCGAAATCCCATCTTGGGAATATTCCTCAGCCTTTTACTTATCCATTTTCTTATTATCTTACTTATTTCCTTAATAACTTCTCTTTATCTTTTACTTCCTCTTTCCTTTTTTTTCTTTCAATTTCTTTTATTAGAAATCATATGCAAATGAATTTTACCCAATTGTGGCCCTATAGCCAATAAAGCCCACAAAGAAACCAATCAAGGCTATTGTGAATGGAATTCATTTATTCAAAACAAATCATATCATTATTTGTTCAATTATCTTTAATATGAGAAATTACATTTCTCACCAATTGAACCCAAAAAATTGGGGTTATAACAGTAGTCTTCTCCTGGTCGTCAGGCAAAATAGGAACTTGATAAAATCCAGAATAACCATCCAAAAAGTAGAAATACTCATGATGTGCAAGTCTTTCTAACACTTGGTTGATAAAGGGGAGAGGGTAGTGACCTTTCTTAGTGGTTTGATTTAGCTTTCAGTAGTAAATACACATGTTCCATCGGGTAACAATCCGAACGACTACCTCATCACCATTGTACCCCTTTATGAATGTCATTCCTCCCTTCTTGGGCACCATGTGAATCGGGCTCACCCAATTGCTGTCGCTAATGGGGTATGTAATGCCCACATCTCTGGGCTTGATGACTTCTTTTTTTATGACTTTTTTCAACATCTGGTTCAACTTCCTCACGGGTTGAACAAGGGGCATTGCAAATTCTTCAAGATTTATTCAGTGCATACACATGGCATGGTTTAGTCCCTTAATATCATCCACTAAATACCCTATAGCTTGTATGTGGAGCCTCAACTCTGTAAGGAGTCTTTCCAATTGTTCTTCTATAATATTGGCATTGACTATGAAAGGATTTCTTTCTTCAGCATCTAGGAATTTATACTTCAGACCCTCCGGTAGCTGTTTCAGCTCTGAGTTAGGTTTTGGTACTTTTTCTTCTGCCATGGTCAATTCTAAAGAAGCATACTTCACCATATCGACAACTTCTTCTTCATCATTCAGATATTCTTCATTTTGGTTCAGGTAGTCAAGGATCTCAGCTACCTCAGGGTCATTGACCTATGAGTCCTCTTCGTTCAATGCCCTCATAAGAGGGTCTACCACGACTGCATCCTCTTCTACTTCCTCATAGTATTGGTTATAGCTGTCCATGAAGTAAGCATATTCAAGCAACGATGGTCATTTCATTGAGTCCCTCACCTTGAAATCTATGTGATCGTTCCCGACTATCAGGGTTATCATGCCTTCAGCGACGTCAATAAGTGCCCTTCTAATTGCCAAGAAAGGACGACCGAAGATGATGGGGCACTTAGGGTCCTCAACAGTGTCGATGATAACAATGTCACAAGGAATGAAGAATCTCCCTACTCTAAACGGGACATCTTCCACCACTCCTACCGGCCTTTTGAAGGTGTGGTCTACCAACTCTATCCTCATATTAGTCCTGACCATATCAATCAGTCCTAATCGTTGCATGAGGCTTAAATGCATGAGGCTGATACTAGCCCCCAAATCGGTGAGACCTTTTCTTTCAATGTAATCTCCTACCGCGAAAGGTATGGTGAAGGCCCCAGGGTCCTTTTTCATGGTTGGTAATTCAGCTTTTACGAAGGTTGTTGACATGCTGGCTAAGTGTATAATTTCGATCCTTCCTCCTCGTCTTTTCTTTGTGACTAGATCCTTGAAGAATTTGGCATAGGTCGGCATTTCTTCCAAGGCGTCTAGAAACGGTACCTCGAAGTGGAGCTTTTTCACTAATTCCATGAACTTTTCATATCTCTTCTTGAGGTGAGCCTTTACAAGCTTGTATGGAAAAGGTAATTTTGGTGAGTACCGACTTCTCCTGGCAAAAAATTCCTCTTCAGGTCCTGACTCCCTAACTGGTGGGTGTTGGCTTTCTCCTCTAACTAGATTTTCTACAACCTTCTCATGCTCGGGTTCTTCAGTTCTCGTCTCCTCAGGGCATTCTATTGGCCGTCCCGATCTGAGGGTTGCCATCTTGGCGGACTCCATGCCAGAAGGAATCTTCCCTGAAGGGTTCTTTACAAACTCAGCCAACTGAGCAAGTTGCTGGTCTATTTGACATTGGTGTGTTTGCATGTCTGCCATTTAAACTTGCATAGTATTCAAAATGCCTGAGTTGGATAATGCACTTTGTGCAAGTTGATTATTTACTGTGTCCTATCTTTTGACGAAGTTAAAAAGTTGCCCCACTGAGTTTGGCTGGCTATTACTATTGGTATGACTTTGTCCTTCATCTTGCCCTTGCCCTTGGCTTGTGTTAGCAACTTGACGGGGTTGATACATCCCCTAACCTTGATAATTGGTTTTCTTTGTTTGGAACATGTTGGTCTTGGCGTACTGTCCCTACCCGCTTCTCTTCTCAAAGCCAGGTGGTGGCTTGGGTGGGTTGTTCAACTGATGCGAGTTCTCTACGGCATCCTTGTTGCCATAACTGAAGCCCAGATGGTCCGACCTCTTAAAGTTGATGTAGGATATGTTTGCAGCTTCACCCTCCTCCGAATCACTTTCACTTGGCCCTTCAGGTCAAGTATACACACAATTATCTACTCCATGGCCTCCTTTACCACATGTGACACATTTCATTACCTTCTCTATCTTCTTCTTAATTTTTCCTCCTGACTCCTTTAGCTGTGTGACATCCGTAGCTATCTTCTGTATCTGAGATGTGATCGCCTCCAGAGCCTTTGACTCAATTGATGACCCTTCATTGGTGGCTTTCTTCACATAACCTATGTCAGTCCTATCATACTCATTCCAGCTTGAAGTTTGGCCATGTTCTCAATGATCTTTTTAGATCTACTAGGCTTCTTCCCAAGAAAGTCTCTTCCTATAGTTGCGTTTAACGATACTCTCTCTTCAGGATTTAGGCCATTGTATAATGTTGTTATCAGAAAACCCTTCTTGTAATTGTGGTGAGGACAGTCCCTCTCATACTCTTGGTATGTCTCCCAGGCCTCATGCAGATTCTCTCTTGGTTTCTGCGTGAATGTTGTGATCTTCTACCTGCTCCTGACAGTCTTTTCAGTAGGGTAGAACTTGTTCACAAAAGCCTCTGCTAAAGCATTCCATCCATTCAGGGATTGATGTGGCAGTCTAAGGTACCACGAGAGTGCCTTGTCTTCCAAAGAGAAAATGAAACCCTTACAGCAAATCACTTCTTGTGGTACCCCCCTCATTTTAATGGTGTCACATAAATTTTTGAAAGCATCAAGATGATCATGAGGGTTGTCATTCTTGGAACTCCCTCGAAAGCTCTTATTCTAGATCATAGAAATCATAGCGGGCTTCAGCTTGAAGTTTGCATCATCGAACCTTGGGATTACTACAGGACATCTGGAGTTGTTGGCTTTTGTGGCTGCCAACTCCCGAAGAGTCTTTTCTTCCTCTTCAGAATCTTCACTGTCGTTGTCCCTATGATTTCTCTCTTGATTGTGGTGGTTCCTTCTATGCCTGTGGTGATGATGATGCCCCTCGCAGTGGTGATCATCCTTAGGTTGTTCTTGTTCTTCATAAAGATCTATCTTCATCACTTCTTGGAGGAGGTGGGTGTGGTCCAATTCTCACATTCTGCTCATCTACAGAAAGGGGTGGTTCCACGTGAGGCCGTATGATGAACAAAGTTAAATTGAACAAAAATTCTTCTCCCAGGTACTTGAACAGAACGTACGATCAAGTTAGAAAACTAGGCTTGATGAAGCGAACTATTCTGCACAGATTCAGGTTAGAACGCTTAAAGTAGCAGTGATGTCAAGCTTATTGCTAAGCTTGAGGCACGGGAGTATAGTAAGTGAACTCGAGTTCTTTAACAATACCGTTTTGCCTCATCCCCGGCGACGGTGCCAAAAAGTTGACTGGCCTAAATCACACGTCCAAAAGGAGAAGATTAAAGTAGTCAGACTTTTAAAGAGATAACCCGACTCTCAGGTCCCTGCAATGATGACGGGGTCCGATGTAGTGATCGAGGTCGAACATAGGGACAAGGTTGGTAGTGCTAAGAACATAGAATCAACACTCTATACTCCGGTATAAAAGAGGATTAAAAGGTGTTCCCCAAGGAATGACAACTTGAAAACAAGAACAATATAGCGAAGGAAATAAAAGAAAACAAACTATAACGAGAAAATGGGAAAAATCGGATCGGGGTTCACTTAACCAAAATGTTCTCTTAACAAGCATACTATCTCTCTCTCCTGCATACTCATATCAAAATTACAAGCAACCATAAAAATGTCTATTCCACTCTCTCCCGAGATGAGGGTAGGATTAGGCTTGATAGAAGCCTCTCTCTCGAGATGACAACTCAAAAACCTCACAGCAAAACATATGGTTTAAAGCATTTAGCAATCTGACACTCTCGTGCATTCATGCTACTCTATGCCACGGGATAAAAGTGATATTACTCTCTCAAGATATCGACAATCAAACATCACAAGATGATAGCTAAACATACAAGTGAAGTGTTAAAGCAAGTGCATGGGGATAATTTTTATATGAGTATGTATATTCAGACAAGAAAGGGTAGATATGCTGCAATAAGGAAACATCGTAAAGAAAAATAAACCAAAGGACTATCTCCAACTGGAGTTACAAGAAATATGATGGTTTTAGGGTTTTAGCAGTTTTTAGGAGTTTTGCGCAACAGTTTCTAAGGAGTTAAAACTATTGTTAAGGCAAGACACGAAGGAAGAAAACTTAGGAATAACAAGCGGCAACGGAAAACATCCCACACCCTCTTCTCTCAAGGAGGGTACCTACAACTAAATTTCAACACCCTCTCTCAAAGGTAATGAACATAGGTTGGAGTGGGAAGGCAAACTAAAGCAATCCCGACCATGGGTACTCTCGTACTCCCAGATCGGACCAAGCTCTAGAGTTACAACATCCTTCTCTTGAAGGAGATGAATGGGAAACATGATTTGATAGCTAGTCAAAACATGATCCAAACATACAAGCTAGAGCTCAGATGCTATATAAGAAATCATCCAACAAAAGGGGACCAAACACAGAACAATAGGTATTAAATTCCACAGATTCTATAAGCATAGACATTGTGTAAAAAGGGTTCAGTTACAATGTGTAATAAATGAAAGTAAATTCTGAAAAGGGAAGATAGGTATCAGCCTCCTTAATGAGGGAGGTCTATATACAGTAGTGGACCCCTATGGTGCCACTAACCCGATACTGGGCGGGAGCTCTACCCGATATGCCCGTGTCGGGCGACCTCCCTGTCGAGCAACATGCCATGACGACCAGGCATATCGGCCATGGCTCTCTTCCTGATACGGTCGTGTCGTGTTAGAGATGACTTAGGTTCTCGGGTCCCTCGTTTCGGGTGTAGGGGGTGATCCATCTAGGGTTGAATCCTATCTAGGAACCCGATACAATGGGAAGCCTTCTGGGTCGTATCAGGCTGTTGCAGCTACCGGGACGGGTTCTAAGTGAACCACTCCCATCCCTCTTGGGTTGGGGGTGAACTCACCTAGTGTCACCCAACACACCTTGGGACCCGACACACTAGCTCTAGATGCTTTCCAAAGTGAGCTTTCGTGAGGTTCCGACCCATCCCATCGAAGTCCTGTAGCTGCTATTTATAGGCAGCAACTGGTAGAGGTTGTGGTTCCTTGTGGGGCCACGTGTCCTTCATCGACTCCGTTTATGTGGCCTCCAGGATGATCGATAGATGCGTGTCACCCGACACAGTAGACCGTCACGTGCCGGGTTATGAACGTATCGGGTGGCCTTGGCGGGCAGGCGCTTCCGATGAGTGACTTGTACTGCACGACACACCCATGTCGGGTAACCAGTTGTGACAGGCAAATCTCTTTGTCAGGTAGGTAGTGTACCGCACGTCAATGACCTCTTTGCGCAACACGAAAGTGTCGAGTCACTGCCATATCGGGTAGCAATCACGATAGGTAAGTGTGCGTGTCGGGTGACTAGTAGAAGGGTCGATGCAGGTGCGCATTGTAGATGGGCCGGGATGGGCCTTTTGCGGACTTCAGGTGGAAAATAGGGAAAATCTATTCAAAAGATGGGAACAGAGTCAGGGGTGTAGTGCAGGTTATTTTTGTGCAATAACAAGTCAAAATTGAGAGGAAAAATAGTTTAGAGGGCAGTTTTGATAATGAAATGTAGGCTATAAATGTTTCCTGAAGGGTATAGAAAACCAAAATAGGCTTGGGGATAGATCCATGAGTTGATATAAATGTTTACAATGTGACCCCATCACCACTTGGGAACATCTTCAGAATGTTTTCTTGGAAAAATTCTACCCTCCTTCCCTCGCCTATGATATTAGTGGCCAGATAATGCAATTTGTTTAGGTCCCTATCAAAACCCTGGCAAAAGCATGGTAAACATACAATGAGTTAATAGGAAAGTGTCAACACCATGCATATCTATGAATCATCTCATCAAAATCATTTATAGGGGTGTGGATGATGATATCAAGAAGTTTCTAGACTCCTCTTCTGGAGGAAACTTCATTCGTCAAAGTTATGATAGCGCATGAAAGGTTGTCACCCTTGGAGCTAAAAAATCAAGCCAACTGGGGTAGATCCATAGGCAAAGGAGTGTACAAGGTAGCTATGGTAGAAAGTAGTCCAGAGTAAAAGTCTATCTCTGAATATCTAAAGCTAATAGTTTCCAAGCAAAAAACCTTGAATCGTCTTTCAACACCTATGAAAGGAGGCACTCGCCCCCTCGACAACAAGAGAAAGTTAAGTCAGCTTCACCATTTTGAAAAGCATGTAAAGCCACTAATCATTCTACTCTAACTTGTAATATTCTCTACAACATCATTCTGGGCAATGCTTGTGTCGAGGGAGGTAATGGTTGGATGGAAAATTTGAATGCCATCCACACTAGTTTGGTCAAGGGTATTATAATCCCAATTAGAATGGGAATCATCCTGGTTTTCAGTATGGAAATCCTTTAGGAGCGGAAAAATTGCAACAACTCAATTCAAATAATCAACAACAAGGCCTTTTGGGTTTCAGTATAATCAACAATAAAATTTCATGAATCAAGGGAACTTCAGGAGTAACTTTCAGAATAGAAATGACAACCAACATCAAAACACCTCTCAGTTCTAGAATCTCAACCAAATCCTGCATCAACAACTACAACAAGGACAACAAGCCAGTCCTATCTATTCTGACGACAAACTATAATCCGTTGAGAAGATGCTACAATCATAAGAGGCTATGATAGGAAATCAGCAAGCCCATCAGAAGTCTATTGAATCCCAACTAGCTTAACTTTCAGCTAGCCGCAAGCCACCTGCTAGAGCTTTTGCTGGCCAATAAGAGAACAATCCTAAACATCCTGAGAAACTAAAATAAGTTTCTACTCGATATGGAAAAGACTATTATGATGCTCATGTCAAGACACATGTGGCAATTACAAATGAGGATGACTTGGTTATTGTCCAAGACACCAAAGTACATGAATCACAACCGAAAGAACAACTGCCAATTGATAAAGCAGACAAAGCAAGTTCTGAGGAACCTATCGTTGTAGAAACAAAAGGCATGCCTAAACCAGTTATACCAGTATAAAAACCTTTTCCTCCTTTCCAAGCTCAACTAAAGTAGACAAGGCTTGACACTCATTTCAAGAAGTTAAAGGAAGCAATGAAGGAACTTCATATTGATATACCCTTTCTAAATGTGCTGGCTGAGATACCAGCCTGGACAAAGTACTTAAAATTTCTCCTTACAAGGAATATATAACTGAGGAATATGAGACAGTCAAATTAGCAACAACTACTTTAGATATTACTCAGAGTAAAATGCCCAAGAAGCAAAAAGACCCATGATCTTTTGGGATTTCATGCCATATCGGCGACTTCACATGTAAGAAGGGACTAGCTACCTCAGCGCTAGAATCTCTATCATGGAACTTATCCTTTATAAGAGTATAGGGTTTGCATAGCGTTTCCCAACTATCATGACCATATAGCTTGCAGACAATTCTATGATTCTCCCTTTGGGAATCATTGAGGATGTCCTAGTAAAGATAGGCAAAGACTCTTATGTCCCATGCAATTGTGTAATCATGGACAAAGAAGAGGACTCTAGATATCCTCTTATGTTTGGCTGTCCGTTCCTCACCACTGTGAGATATTTGATTGATGTTGAAGCATGAACCCGACTCCTAAGACTGGGGAAAGAAATATTCGAGTTTAGAGTTTTTGAAAGTATGTGAAGACTGAGCATGCAAGAAGAAGTCTATTTGATTCATTGCAAATGTCACTCCTCACACAAGAGAATCATGAATTAGACGATCCTTTAGAAGTGTCTCTAACAAACCCATTTGTTAATGACTCCATTGGAGAATAAGTAAAGAATTGTGTTCTCCACCTCAACGCTGCACAAGAAGATCTTGAAGCTAAATTTGAGGAACTTAAGGATGTGAATGTAATTGAAGACCTATACAAGAAACCAAAGGCCCTTGAAATGAATCCCCTACCCTAGGGACTAAAGTACGTGTTTTTGGATGATCTCAAGGTCTGCCCAATTATCATAAATTCTGACCTAACATTCAAACACGAAGATAAACTCTTGATAGAATTAAGGGAAAGAAGAAAGGCCCTCGACTAAAAAATGAGTGAACTCAACGGGGTCACTCAAGAACTTTGCATGCATAGAATCCCCATGGTGGAAGAATACAAGCCGACTGTCAAACATCAATGGAAGCTGAATCCAAATATGAAAGAAGTAGTTCACCTTGAAATCATTAAATTCCTCGCAAAGGGAATCATCTATCCTATATATGACTCACCATGGGAAAGTCATGTACATGTTGTCCCAAATAAAGGTGGAACTACCATGATATAGAATAAAAATAACAAACCCATCCCCACATAAGGATCATTTTCCGATGCCTTTCCTAGACCAAGGCTTAGGGAAAATGTCTCTCCATGAATATTTTTGCTATCTCGATGGTTACTCCAGATGTATCAAACGAAATTTACTTTCCCCTTTGGGACATATGCCTTTAGAACGATGACTTTAGGGGTTTGTAATGCTCCTGTCACTTTCTAGTGTTGTATGGCAGCCATATTCACTGGACTCACTGAAACTATTATGGGAGTTTTCATGGATGATTTCTCCATAAATGGGGATTCATACAACTCATGCTTGAAGCACCTCTCTTTGGTCCTAAAATGATATGAAGAAGCACATCTAGTGCTAAATTGGGAGAAATGTCATTTCATGGCAAAAGAAGGCATTGTCCTCAGCCATAGGGTCAGCAATCGAGGGATCAAAGTGGACAAGGCAAAGATCGAAGTGATTTCTAAACTCGGTCTCCCAACTAATGTAAGAGAGGTCCACACATTTCTCGGTCATGCAGGATTTAAAAAAAAGTTTATAAATGATTTCTCTAAGATAACCAAGCCTATGATGAACTTATTACTAAAGAACATTGATTTCCACTTTCATGAAGAATGCATCAAAAGTTTCAATAATCTTAAGCATGCCCTAACATCAACCCCTATCATCAAAGCTCCAAATTGGGAACACCCATTTGAAATAATGTGTGATGCCAGCTATTACGTTGTTGGCGATGTTTTGAGACAATATATAGAAAAGAAACATCATGTCATCTACTATGCATCTAAGACCCTTGATGAAGCTCAAAGGAACTATGAAACTACTGCAAAGGAGCTTTTAGCAATTGTGTATTCCTTTGATAAGTTTAGATCATATCTAATCAGTTTGAAGGTCATCATTCACACTGATCATGCTGCAATTCGTTACCTCCTAGCAAAGAAAGATGCAAAACCCAGGCCAATCAGATGGATTCTCCTCTTGCAAGAATTTGATATTGAGATAAGAGATAAGGAAGGCACGAACATGTTGTGGCAGACCAATTGAGTCGTATCGACACCCTAGACACTGAGAAGATCCCAATTAATGACTCTCTTTTAGATGACCAACTCATGAAAGCTTCGACAGCCATCCCTTGGTATGCAGACTATGTGAACTACCTTTCTGATGGTGTCATCCACCTTGAATGCACCGACATTGCTCTAAAGAAATTCATGCATGATGTGAGGCAATATCATTGGGATGAGCCGTACCTCTTCAGGCTTTGTGTTGATGGTCTCTATAGATGTTGTATCACTAAGGAAGATGCTCAACTTGCTCTAGAGCAATGCCACTCATGCCCCACTGGAGGCCATATGATTTCTAAGAAGACTTCTTTGAAAGTTCTACAATGTGGCTTCTTTTGTCCAACCATCTCCAAGGATGCCTACAAATTTATCTTGTCTTGTGACAAATGTCGGAGGGTGGGTAACATAACAAAAAGAGATGAGATGTACCTTAAGATCTAGTAGGTGGTTGAGATTTTTGATGTTTGGGGAGTGGACTACATGGGCCCATCCCCATCCTCGTATGAATTTTGCTACAATCTAGTCGTGGTGGATTATGTCTCTAAATGGGTAGAGACCATACCAACCATCACTAGTGATTTGAAACCACTCATCAAAATGTTTAGAGATATTATTTTCCCCGTTTTGGAGTTCCACGCACTATGATATCTGACGGAGGTTCTCATTTTTGGGAAATAAGTTTCGAGGAACTATTGAGAAAATATGGTGTGACTCAGAAGGTAGCTTCCCCTTATTACCCACAAACAAGTGGACAGGTAGAGGTATCAAATCTTCAACTCAAAGATATCCTAGAAAAAATAGTAGGCCGCCACCTAAAGGATTGGTCAGTAAAAATCAATGATGCCTTGTGGGCCTATAGAACTGCTTTCAAGAATCCTCTTAGAACAACACCCTTTATAATAATATATGGAAAATCATGTCACATGACGATAGAACTTGAACATAAAGCTTGGTGGGCAATCAAACAACTGAATTTCGACAAGAAGAAAGCTGGCCAAGCCAGGATTCTACAATTGCAGGAGTTAGAGGAGCTCTGAATGATAGCCTACAAAATGCACGAATCTAGAAAGAACACACAAAATTATGGCATGATGGTCATCTGAAAAGGACAGACATACAAGTGAGAGACCAAGTTCTATTGTTTAACTCATGACTGAGACTGTTCCTAGGAAAACTTCATTCTCGATGGTGTCGACGATACACTGTCTAGAGCATCTAACCACCTGATGACTTCATTTTATGGAGTGAAAAGTTAGGAGAGTTTGTGGCAAACAACTTATGCTTGAAGAGATGTTTCACCATAGCTGACATGAGAATTGAAGCATTTCTAAATATTTCCAAACCAGTATATCTACCAGAAAATTGAAAGACCCATGTCAAGCCAACGACATAAAATAAAGGCACTTGTCGAGAGGCAACCCGATCATTACCTTAGATTTTACTTTCAGTGTTGAATTAGACACTTTTGCACTCAGTAGATATCACATCACAAGATGTAATATTAAGTTCTAATAGTTCTCATTTTTGAGATTTTAGATGAAGGACATGATGTTGAGAGGAACACAACCACATCTGGTGGTCCAACAAGCACGATTTTTCCCCTCCATCTCAGATTTTTAGAGTTTTCTTGGGATGAGCAAATTTATAAGTTTGGGGTGGAGTGTGGGTGGTACATACTTTACTTTCCACCCACACCTATCTTTTTCAGACTTAAGTTGCCATCATTGCAATTCTGAAGCAATCTCAATCAAAATTTTCAAAACTTTTTACGTTTCAAAATAGTTTTGTATAGAAGCTTAATGAAGTTTTGATGATTTTATTTCAATAAAAGCCTTTACCTAGCCGAATAGTTTCTTTTTCCATGCGATTTTTCATTATTATACCTTTCTTATTCAAATCGATGCCTCAAGAGTGATAATTTATGAAACAAGCCAATGGTTAGATAACCATGTGAAGCTTATGAATCTAAACATCATGATCCTTTAATAAAAATGGCAAGTATCTGTCAAACTAAGAGGGATCAAACACATTGTGCTTCCTAACTAACTAGTGGAACAATAGCATGAAATCTCCACCGAATCCCCATCAAGTCATCATTAGAGCATAGTATGATAAGGAGAACAAATTGGTGCACTAAATTGTAAATCAAGTTACATTATGATCTAAACTCTATTCTACACTTCTTCTACCATCTTCTTACCCTTCCATCCATCAAAAATAAAAAGCCATAATAATAGTGCCAAACCCTAATTTTGGCGTGGCACACAACCCCTCTCATTATCTGCTTCTTCCATACCCCTCTCTATGTAATAGAGGCGTATCACCAAAATGAAAAAGAAAACATGTCAATGTGCACAAAAAAATGAAATCTTGAGTCGAATAGAGAAGCGACTTGTATAAAAAAAGAGAGTTGTAATAAATGTAATTGCAACCATATAATAAAAATCTCAAGTTGAATAGATGAGAGATTTAATACTTCCTTCCATACCCCCCTTCACTCCCTATTCCACCTATAGGGACAATGAATGCCTCATTTTGCCACTCTTTTGAAAAACACCAGAGTCAGATTAGATGCAAACTTGTTGTTCTGTGGGTAAATCTGGACTCTTACGAAGCTCTTAGACATGCTTGATGTTGGAGAAAGTGGGGAGGAAGTGATTTTGAGAAATGAACTCGGGAACGGAACAAAGATATTGTAAGATGTGTTCTGTGATCTCAGAAAGTTGAGATGCCCATCCATACACATAAAAAAAGTAACGAACGTGATGTGAAGATGAAGCAATCACAAGAGTTGAAAGTATTCAATTTGTGACTATTTTAGATTTTGTGTTACTCCAGGACGAGCAACATATAAGTTCAGGGTGTTTTGATGAATGCATATTCATCTTAGTTTTAGTCACCATTTTTGGCACTGAAAACTCCCATATCCCCCCTGAATCTACTCATATATAATTTTCCTCAGTTTCAAATGATTATTTAGAGTTTTGATCAAATCCATTTGTCTTGATTGCAGGATTAAGCATCACACTATGTGCACTAGTGTAGGAGATGGTGGTCCCTCTAACCGACTAGAGGGCCTAACAAACTTTTGATAATTAGGACCCTATTTTAAATGGATAATTCCTTCATCAGAAAGCATCCTCATCATTCAAAGGATTCATTAACACATGCCCATTAACCCATTGCAATAGCCCCCCACCCCCACCCCACCCCACCCCGCGTGCATGGGTTTGTTCCATGATGTCGTGCCTGTGACCAAGAAGGATGTCACGACCATGACCACGAAGACAATGTTGCGACCACGGCCAAGAGGTCATGTCGACTGACACTCAACATGATCGGGCCCAGCTCGGCACATTTGGGTTGAGGCCAAGGTGTCACGACTGACACACCAGTGCAACCATGCCACACGACTGCGACCGCAACACAACCATCTCGACTGTCACACCCCCACAATCGTGACAGACGCCTCAACCATGAAACACAACAACAATTGTGGAATCTCATCACAGTCAAGTCCACACCTAGCATAGTCGTGATGATGAGCACCATGACTACTACTGAAGGTTATGACTGTGGAAGCTAAGTCGGTCCTCTCCAGATTTGCACCTATAAATAGATAACCCCCTACTTCATTTGAGTCATCTCTTGCACTCCACGACACTGACAGGCTTCCGCTCTGTGTCCATCCAAGGAAGATGATCACATCTGCCAAAGAGTGCCTCTGTGGTGTCCTTGCTACTCCACCATCTACGCTTTATCAAGATCTATCTCCTAGCCACAAAAGTGGTGGGATTTCATATCTATAGCACCTTCATCCATCATCCATCTACCACTCCATCTTCTGTGAGAAAGAGCACGAGAAAAGAATAAAGAAGGAATGAGAGATAATATCATCCTCACCCGTCTTGGTGTTCTTCCCCTCTTTGTTCAGATCTGCCCCACCATCATATAGAAGACCATTTCTCCACCGAGTTGCGATCATCTTCTTCACCATGGCAAAATCTTCCCCCTCTCTTGTTCTTTTTGTTTCTATCATAAGGAGCGAGTAGTCCATTTCACTGGGGTGCAGGGACTAGCCCCGTTGCCCATGCTTACATGTCCATTTTATAACATTTCATGGCTTGTATATAAATTTCCATTTCATTGTAAATTGTTTAATGCATGTTTTGTGGATTGATCACCTGCCTTGCATGGTCTATTATATTCCTATGTTGCGAGAACTTCAATACTGAGGATTTGAATATCGATTAACATGGTTGATGCAAATATGAGAACTTCTGAAGGTATATCTTTAGAGTAGTGAGTGTGTGACCTGTGGGTAACGAGCCATTGAGTCCATGAAGATGCTTATGCAAACTCTATTTCCTAACGGATGGTTTCATAATCCATTTGGATAATTGTATCTTTCTTGGATGTGTTTTGGATGTATTTGCATGTGTAGTGGTGGTGAACCCCAATACCACCCCAATGATTCCCATCATTAATCTAAGATCAGTTGTAATCCTACTTTTTTGCTTTCCTCACAATTAGTTTAACTAAACACAAATCAACTCTTGTTCTAAATATTAGTCTTAGTTGATCTAGATTCGACTAGCAAGATTCTTAAAAATATTGTCCCTTATGATTCGATCTTTAACTATATTGTGATAAGGCCCGTTCACTTGCACGTGGTACTATTGTACAAGTTTTTGGTAAAATTAGGGATTTCAGCCCTAGGTGTTTTTGTTAGTGTAGTAAAAACCACGTCATTGTGCTACTTCACATCAACCATATTCCTGCCCAACATGACCATGCTACCAACCTCCATTTTTCCATTATCAACCTAACATTTCACCTTCATTATCATGAATGTTCTCTCTCAGCACGTCCATGCTAAACCTTCCCCACCGTGGTTGTGCTACCCAACACAGACGTGTTGACACAAAAACCCTATCTTTTTGTGCACTACAGTTCCACTTTAACCCCCACTTTTTCTAGTGCTTCCCTACCACCTATATATACTTGGGTGAAGGTTATAGAATGAGGTTAGACACCTTTTGAGCCATCCTATAAATAGTTAGAGCACTCATTGAGTTCTCACCTACTCCCACCTACCTCCACCTCATTTCCACCTTCCCTAAACTCAAAACTCTAATTTTCTAGGGCGTTGACCTCGTCAATAATCCACTCCATTTTATCAATCCACCAAGGAGGGAGATGTGCTTTCTCTAACTCTAGGAGGTGAAGAACATGAGTGCTTCCACAAGATTCCATGGTTGTTCTTCTATCTTCTTCTTCTTCTTTTACCATTTTTTTACATCATGAGTAGCTAAGCCCCTAGGTGGGCTATTTGGGGCAAAAATATGACTTTGATACCGTGTTGTTGGAGAATAACTTGAAAACAATATAGATTCTTTTTATATTTAATGTTTTCTAATTTTATCGTGTTACCCATATTTCATCTTCTATTTTTTTAACACAGATTGGTTGTTGAATTGTCATTGAAACCACCTAGAATCTAGGAGATAATGGCTTGTATGTGGCTATTTTAGGGTTGTTTCTAGGTCCAACGAGAGGATCCTTAGCTAGCACTCTATCTTCCTTGAACATATCCCTTCCCCTACTTCTAGGTGGTAGATCCAAGTAGCTCGTATAGGAGTACTTAGTGCAATTTCTTTGGAGCTTACTAAAGGCTAGATGTTGGGTAATATGAGGTGAAATACCGTCATTTTCACCCTCCAATTCTACCGACTGCCTCTAATTTCCCTAAGAACCCCTACTCTAGAAACCTAGACTTTGTGTGATTGTATTAGAATCTAACCTAACCCATTGTCCAAGTGAGCCTCGTAAGGTTGGATAGGGTGTACAAGGGTGTAGTTCCCCTTCACACACCTTATACCACCCATGGCTAATTGTAGAATAGGGTAACCATATAGCATATATTTTGTTATTTGGTATTAAACAAATGAATAGAATTTACATGTTATGATCCCCCTACTTGGATTCTAGTCATATTCCCTCAAAACAACCCTCATGTCATTTACTTGCAAAAACCCGAACATCTTCCTTGATAGTATATGCTTGCCTAGTTAGATGCTTTACTTTCCTTTTGTTGAATTGTCTTGATTTTGATAGATAGGTCTTCATAGAGTAGATAATATTTCTTAGTGCTTGCTTGCTCTAATCGTATTTAGTTAGTGCTAATCTAGGTCTTTAACTTCTCTAGTTTCCTAATTTTCTAGATTAGTGTAGAGTTAGTTCTTGATTTGTTTCTTAGACTAATTTCTCTTTCCTTTCTTATTATTGAATTATTATCAATTAGCACTAATTTGTCTTGGGTTAACTTAGGTTTTCATTGCTTGCTTTCTATCAATTTATTGATCACCATTAGTTTGAAAAACAAAACCAACCTCAAACCCTTCAAACCTAGACTCTATGGTAGGAACCTAGTCAAACTAAATTAGCTCTAATGCCCCCTCTCTCCCTAAGGGTCATCCCCTATTTTTTGACATTCTTATAATACAACACGAACCTGCGTGCTTGCTGGTAGGTGCTTTAATATTTGAGTGTCTGTTCATTTTAGGACCTTATAAATTCCGTAAGCCCAAGTGTGTGCATCATGTGTGCACGCCATCAAGTTTGATTATTTCTAAGGCCAAGACTAGCATATTGTTTCTTTGGCATCATAGGTCTTGTGAAAATCCTAGAGATGCCATGAAATCAATCATAGGGGAACATCGAAGACTCAATGCTTCTTGCAAAGCCCAGACAGAAATGAAGATAGAAAAAGCATAGAGGAGCATGTACCAAACCAACTACTCATCATCACTAGAAATCTCATACACAAATAAGCTAGAGGAATTAGAACTATAAGAAACCATTTTTCATTACACTACATCATAAGATTTCTTTGTTGGTTTTTCTAGTACTACAGACAAAAGGGACCAAGGTAGCTTCAAGATCCTTGTAGCAAGTTATCATGTTTAACCATGAAGCCAAAACTACCAAAACTCATCAAGGATAAGGGCAATGTTCTAATGTTGAAAGGATGCGTAAATCTCATCAATGGATCTTATATTCAAGCCTTGACACCACCCTATTCTAAAAAAGCATCGAAGAAATCAAACCTTATATAAACATCTTTGAATTTATCAAGGCCTTTGGGGAATTTTATGTAGGAGGTTACATCATTGTAGACATGTGGTGGAGGAAAAGTTATAGGTCTCAAAAACCTTCTTGTTATTATTGTCTGCAATACACTATAAAGGAGAAGGAGAGTAGGGTTCTAGGTAATGAGGAAGATGGAAAGGAGGGAAGAGAAGAAGAATAGGAAGGGTGCTGGGATGAGGTTGTGGTGTCAGGATTTGGGGGTTGGAGTTTTTAATGTGTTGTTAATCTAGAGATCAATGGTTGATGCCTCTTTGACTAGTAGGTGTTGTGTACGGCAGGGTGGTAGTGACTTAAACCATCAACAACCCTTGCAAGTGCGGTTATGATTCACGTGGCTATTTTTTGCATCACTGAGTCATGTAGGTGGCTCAGTCATAAGAAATAAGGGAGAAAGAAATAGGGGGACAGTTGAGAGAAATAAAAAGGTAGGTTTTTTAGTGAAGTTGGGGGTACCATCAACGACCTAAATGGAATGTGGAAATTACCCTTGTGGTATTGGTGGCATTAGTACCATAACAAGGGTGGTATAAAGAGCTCTACTAGAGCTTCCTTTTCCATTGCAATAGCCAACATCCATCTCACTATTATGGCAAATTGCACAAGGGAGGGGAGAATAGTGAGTGTCTAAGGTATTGGCCAGATTCAAAGATGAAGAGCAAAGGGAAAGTAGATGGATGACAAAGGACTATTATAGAGTTTTAAAGGTTTAGGATAGTGAACTTGGAGGATTCGCATTGTCATCATCCATGAAATTTTAGAGTGTAGCATCTCTCTGCTATAGAAGGGCCTAGAGAGGAGGAAGAAGAAGTAGTAGCATGTTTGATCTAGTGTCATTTTACAAAAGAAACCATGCGTTAGGATAGGTGCCTGTGTTGCATTGTCGTCAAGGAGGTTGGTGCAAGATGAAATGGGTTGGGTGGCTAGGGTGGTGGGAATTGTGGGGGATAGGTAAGGATCATGAATATAAGTGGGAGAAGTAGACAGAGAGGAAGTGTAAGTAATAGAAATGAAGAAGAGGGGTAGGTGGAGAAATGGTTGTCATTGCTAATAGGAACCGATCATCTACGGCTTAGATGTACCTTTATATTTGATCATATGTGAAATAATCAACACATGTGTAACCTTAAATAGGAAGAGGTCTAATTAAATGGGCCAATAGTGGCAATATAATATATAATATGAATTAAATGGAAAAGTATAAGCAATTAAATCTATAGGAAAATAGAGTTAGATTGACTTCACATTTATCCTATAGACTAAGTGAAATATGGGTAATATAATTATGGCAACAATTTGTCCTTTTGATTTTTTTGCATTTTTTCATTATTTGTATATTAAGCACTCATTTTATGCATTGCCATTTCATTATTTCACATTTATTGAATTTATTGCATCAATTAGACTTAGGATGATTCTATCTTCTTGAGTCAAGGTTAATACTAACTAATTAGTGAATTTCTATATACTTAACCTTGAATTGAAAATTTAATTAACTAATCATCATTAACCTTATATAAGAGGTTATTTATTAAGACATCATATTTTTGTAGCTCTGAATACTCCAACTAGTATAATTCAAATAAAAAGAAAAATTCCAATACTCATATAATTAGGGGTGGACCTAAGGAAAGGGAAATTAAGCTACATACATAGTTCAAGTATGTTACAAACTCCACCCCTTAAAGATATTTTCATCCCTAAAATCCAACCAAGTCATAATATCAAGCACCTTTATGACTAACATAAACCAATTGATCTCACTCAACTAAGAAACTCATCTTACACTGACGAGTACAACTTTTTTTGATTATATGTCATGTTATCCAATTAATGTCGATTGCATCCATCTTAGAAAAAGGTTTAATTACTCTAATTAGAAAGTTGTCATATTTTTAAGATATATCCTAATTGATCATTTAGAGGGACAATAAGGATAGATCAATCAAGTCATTTATACGTAAAACTCCTTCTTTCTTCATCCTCCTACATCAATCTTAGCCCTAGGGCATCAAGGTTGATCATGCTTGTCGAGGGATTATTCACTAAGGATTTATCTACAAATCTAACTTCATTGTGATGGTGACTTGGTTCCAAAAACCATCGATAAAATCTAAAATCTTGTCTTTTTTGTACATATAACTCTATATTAAAATAAGTTCAGTGAAAAAATCTTTGTCATGAAAATCTAAAGCTGGAACTAAAATTGATAAGGAAACTAATTTAGCCACTTTCCACATAACATATTCTACAATCACATCATCACTTCAAACATGGTCTAATTATTGAAACACCTACAACAACATATGACTACATAAATAATATATAAGAATGGAAGGGAGAAGGGTATATTATTACACATGGTTAATGTCTATCAAATACAAATAAGGAATGGAATCTACCATTACCCACTTCACTCGAATAATAGATTTCATGTGCACCATGTCGATATATAGGAAAACCATATGATCATCCGACATTATAGGAAGGAATTAGGGTTTTCCATCACTAGATGATTTGGAACCATAGTTAATTCACAAGATAAGGTGATATAGTCAAAACACTAATCTCAATCATTAGGTAATATAAGTCCATTATTTGAGATGAAAGAGGTCTAATTTTGTGTCCTAATTATAAATATACATTCTTATAATTGTTATGTGCCCATTATAATTTATTTATACAATTATTTCTATTAAGAAGAATTTACTAGATTTGCATATTTGCCTTGGTGCTTTAATTAAATTTCTATTTAGATTATATATTATTAAATATAGTCAATACTAGAGTTACAATACACACGGTGTCTTTGAGAGGGGGAAGAGGCAGAAGGGGGGGTAGTGGTAGCGGTGGTGGAATGGTCCCAAGAGTTCATGGCCGCCCCAAATAGAGTCCCTCCGGGGTCATTTCTAACAAATCAGATATTGGGGAGGAAGACATAAAGAATCTAACAAGAGAACAATTGGAGAAGGTGAAAACAAAGAGACAAGATTTAGGGTTTTGATTCCCATTGTGGGCATCAATTTCCAATTTGTAGGAATGATAGGAGAAGCCGACCGAGACTTCCCAATGATAGATGAGATTGATGCTAGATTAAACATAACATTCTTGGTTGATAATTAGAACCCTAACACACTAACATCTAACGAACTTGAAGAGATTGGTGGTATATTAGAAATAGTAGGAATATAACTTTGACTGAAACCCTCATTTAGAGAGATTATAGGAGGATCCAGTGAATGAGGTTCCCACATTAGGATAACAAAAATTTCTTTCTGGAGTGATTGTATGCGGACAACCTGGACCACAATCCATCAAACTCAAACATGTTGAAGGATGTTTGGACATGTTCATAGACTTGGAAGAGGAGAATGACTTGGCACAACCCAAGAAATATGCCACAGTTATTAGTCTTCTGGGAGAAGACAGGGGCTTCATGACAATTCAGGATACAATCAAACTTCTCTAGAACCCTAAGGGTGGTTCAACATGTATGAACTCACCATTGGCCATTATGTTGTGAAACTCTCATGTAAAGAAGATTATGAGATAGCCATGACTAGTGGGCCATTGACGTGTATTTTACTACGCGCTTAAACGCAAGTATACGTGTCGAGTAATATAGGCCTTGTGAGGCCCGAGTCGAACTCAGGGATACGTGAATTATTGGGGACTTTTACTAACTAATCACAATCAGCTAGACCGATTAACAAAGTAGGGTTTTGTTGTTCAAATTAAAAAGAAAATAAAAATCAAACAAAGAAAACAATCGATTAAAGGTTAATTTAATCAATTCAAAAGGATATCTTTAGGATGGCGGTTTCACCGCGGGTCAACATTGTATTAAGTTTCATATAATTCCTCACACTTCTCTCTCTATCCGGGTAGTGGCCTGAAATGAGAATTACCCACTGTCGTGGTGTAATTCACTACTTAGGTTTAGGTTGATTCCACCGTCGTAGTAATCATTCCCCTAAACTAAGCGCATTAAAAACGGTCTCTCAGTTCCCACCATTAATTTTACAACTCCTTTATCAAGGGTTTTATTAATTAATGTAGATTTCGTCTCTTTTCAACCGTTAATCCTTCTGTCGAAGTGATTAAGGGTATTAAGTTATTATTATGGTGATCAAGCATAACAATAGAAATGGAGAAAACGAATCTATACCACGGATTTGAGAGAAAAATATGAATTATTGATATAAAAATGTCATACAATGCATTCCCGGGCTACTCCCGGTCCTAAAGATTGAGGGTTTTAGCCTCTCATGTTCATCTCACACGAATACATGGTAGAAATTGGGGAATTCATAAGAAAAACGGGAAATAAATGGGAAAACCCCTGAACGGAGAAGAACCGGTGGATCCTTGGCGTAAAACACGAGCTTCCCCGCCTGTCGGTGGTGGAAATCGTCTTCGGCAGCGTCCGAATCACCCGAGATGAGCTTCTCGGCCTCCGTTCTCCTTTTTCTCCTCCTCGGCACTCGTGCAATAAAAAATGAGATCCTCCTCCTGTGGGCGGCCGTCATTAGGTATAAGTCCCTAATTAGGTCGTCAAATAACAACAGCCGTCCGATCGAGATCAAAACAGATCCAACACATATCTGCCGGCGTCGATACCATTGACGCGGGTCGATGGTATTGACCCAGCGGATTAGCGACAACTTTCCTTTCTTTTAGTCTGAGCGCCTGTGGTGATCTCGATACCATCAACTTGGGCGTCGATGGTATCGACTCCTGTAGCGTCGGTTTTGTCTTCTAGCAACGCTGTAGCTCTCCTTGTGTCGATGGCATCAACTTTCGTCGATGGTATCGACTACATCCTCGCCAGCAACCTGAAGTGGTCTCGATGCCATCGACTTAGGTGTTGATGGTATCGACTCTGTATTGCTCTTCTCGGCTGACAACCTGTGGCTTGGTCGATGGTATCGACTTCCGTCGATGATATCGACGGAAGCAGATACTTGTTTTTTTCCTGAAATTTCACAACAAGACCAAGTAAATCCACACAATTTAAAATAAGATGATAAATGATGCTCAAAATAGTAAAACAAAGGGGATTTGATATAATATGATGGCAAAGACCAAATTAAGTGAATTATGCAATATTATCCATGAAAATGAGTAATTAAAGCACAAAACACATATGAAATAGGTCTATAAATGCGACTCAAAATCATCGCATCAAACTCCCCTAAGCTTAAACATTGCTCGCCCTCGAGCAACTAATCCTTAGAATAGAATTGCAGATGTCAACTAACAATCAACATACCAACCTACATCACACATGACTCCCACTGGACGTTCTCAAACCGGCCTTTCCTAATCACAGAACAGTAATTACCCTACAGGCGACAATAATCATCAATAAAAGAAATTATCCTTCAAACCGATGAACACTATCACATAAGGCAGTTTACATAATAAAATTTGCCGATTCAGCATTGGTGCATCTTGTGATCGCCTACACTACGTTGCTCGCCCTAACTACCATCTACATGGAAGCAGTTCTCCTGATAAACATGAGTGAGGAGAAAATCACAGTGGCCTACCAATCCGAGCAACGGGTGGATGGAATGGGTGGTTCATGGAAGAATTTGGAAGTATTACACAGTTTCAAAATGCATAAAACAAAATGCCCTAAATGATGTGAATGCACATTAAAAATGCCCTAATGCCTATAATTGGGTGGAATGATGCATGCACTAACCTTCCACCTCAAAAAGAGATAGAAATCTAATTAAGCCACATCATGTACTCAATTTCCTTGTTATGCAAGTGATATCATGTTCCTTTCTCCCTCTTATTCCATTTCCTTCTAAATTCTCTCTTTTTTTTCTTTTCTCAATTTTTTCAGATTTTCAGAATTTTTTTTTCTTTTTCTCTTATCCCACATATCCGTAATTGCTTAGAGATACATGTGTTAGGCTATTTTCTTCATGATTGGAAATCTTTGTACTCTTTCAAGGGTATGTAACAATTTAGATCACTTTTCAAGACAAACTGAGGTACATGGTGTACTTATGCATGAAAATCATGAAAGTTATGAGTGCAACTACATGACATGCACCTAAAGGTAATGTGCATGAATCACTATACATTTTTTTTCATTTTATGCAAAAGTATGAAAATAACAATGCAAATCCTATCTACATGCTATGCACGCCAGAAGGAATTAAAACTGTACTTTACTTCCAATTCTTTGGTGGATTATGGAAAAATATGAAGTGGAATGATCACAAGATTAAGTTACTGAACCTTAGAAAAATATCATGTGTCCCTCCTTACTGACATGTGTAGTAGTTCAAAGGGTTCTTTCTCTTATATCCAATTAAGGTCTCATTACCATTTGATTAGGTTAGGCTCAAACAACCGTTACTATCCACTTTTCATGAGTCAATGGGGGTGTGGGTGTGACATATTGCTTCAAAGTTGACATAATCAATCATTTTCATAGGACAAGTTCCCCAAGGACAACCAAGTTAAGCTATCCAAAAGACACAGAAATTTTTAAATTCCCTTAAATTTCCCATGAAAACAGCGAGATGACAATTTTTAAGACATCCACGATTACACTAGATAGATGTGGATCCTAAACAAACTAAAATTGCAAGAACAAATAACAAAGCAAAAACTAAAAACAACTAAAGAAAAGATAAAAGATAGAGCTGTTCCAGCCACCCCCCTAAGCTTGAATTCGACTATGGCCTCATAGTCAAAAACCAACTTAAGGGTGGAACAGTGATACCCTAATCAATCCTGCAGAGGCGGTGGTGGGTATTGCGGTGCCGTAGGATCCCAAGACGGGTACTCCCCCTGGAAGCTTGGATCATATTGGGTCCTCGGCGGAGGGTGTGGATAGCCTCCAAAGTAGTCTTGACACCAGTAATGGTCGAAGAAAGGCTCCTGTTGCATCTCTATCCGCTGCAACCGGTTGTGCATTTACTCTTGGTTGGCGAGGATGAGCCGCTCGTTCTCGAACATAGCCCGTTGATTTTCAAGTAGCCGGCTCGTAGTCTCGTGGATGCCGGTATACATAGCCATGTGCTGCTGCTGAGTCTGTTGGATGTCCTGCAGCGTGGTGTACATCCCTGCATGGAGTAGGGATCCGCAGCTGGCTGCTCTTGCTGTGGTGATGGTGGCGGGGGCTGAGATAATGAAGAAGCACCCGGATGCATCCTAGGACGCTTCCGTGGTGCCACACGTGCTCGAAGAGGTGTGAAAGCCTCCTCTTCCTCTGCAGCCTCGCCTTCTTGCTCGTCACCTCCGCCTTCTTCCTCGGAGGACTCGATGGCTATGATTGGCCACCGGAAGTGCTGCTTGCCCTCTATGTTGAAGACGTCGTCCGGTAGGGAGCTCTCCTGATAAGCTTGGTTGACGTGGCAATGAGCGTACGCCAACCCGTCCCGGAGAAGAATGAGGTTTGAACGGTGCAAGTGTTGCACGTTCACCTTGCTCCTCGTAGAGATCGGAGTCATGGACTGAAAGTTCAACCCCAAGTAAAGCGCCAACTTGGTGACAAGACCACTAAAATGGATTGGAGCCTTCCTTGTGCTCCTCTTCACCGCCAGGACGCGCTGTAGCCAGAACGCCCCCCAGTTACATGGTTGACGCTTCAGGAGTGCGTAAAGGAAGAACAAGTCACTCTCCTGAAACTTGCTCAAAGCAAGATCACTTCGAGTGAAGAATGTCAAGCTCAACATCCTATGCAAGACCCGGACGAACGGGTGCTCAAAATCTGCTACCGCTGCATTGTGGTAGCTCACGGTCTTCCCCGCCGGCACTGTAACTAGCTCGGAGAAGATCTTTGCATAGTCGGTGCGGGAGTCCGGCCTTCGGTGATCATGTGGAGAGTGGAACCAGTTGAAGATTTGATTGAACTGGACCAGTGTGAGATTGTAGTTGTTGTTGAAGAGTCGGAAGGACACCCTTCCCTTGATCCATTCCCGGTCCGATGCTACCACGTCATTTGGTACGACGCAGACGTAGAGAGACGCCATGAACTTCGCCACCAGTTCCTTGTAGGTGGGCCATTCGCCGAAAAACGGCTGCCCATCTGCATGGTACTGCAGCTCGTCAGGGCGTAGGCTTCTTTTGGTGTTGTGTGCTTGTCCATGAAGCACATAGGCCAAGTTGGCCTCGAATCCCAACTCCTGGATCATGCCCCGGTCAACATACCGGGTGGGCTCGAACGTTCGCTTCATTATCTCCTCATAGACCTTCCTCACCTCCATGTTGGCATGAATTAGGCGTGGACGAGGGATGGAAGAGGTTGGGGGAGGAACGAACTCCTCGATCTCCATAGGGTGTGCGCTTGAGGACGACGCTCTGGCGACGTGCACCATGGTTGCGAGAAGATGGGATTAGAAGAAAAGAGCTCGGTGAAGATGGAGAAGAAATTCTCCGCTCGATGAAGATCTCCGCTCGATGACACTTCTCTTCAGTCTTGGAGGGCTCGGGGGAGTGCTCGGCGCAAAGGAGGATACTTGCTCTGAAGATGTGACGTCAAATGACGTTGTAAGTCCCCTTAAATAGGCTTGATCGGCGCCCCAGTTGACCCGTCGATACCATCGACGCGAGTCGATGGTATCGACACATCTCGCGGGTATCCGCCTCCCTCGCGAGTATCGACGGCTGACGTTTGCTGGATCGAGAAACCCGGATTGCTGACGGGTCGATACCATCGACGCAGCACCCAGATCGCTGACGTGGCTGTTGCGATCATCATCGATGTCTGTGTGCGGATCTGTGACATGTCCGTCGATACCATCGACGGATGTTGATAGTATCAACTTGCTTTTATTGCGAAACCACCGTTGTGTTGCATTCAACCTGTGATGATGTCGATACCATCGACGAGGCCGTCGATGGTATCGAGTTGACTGAGCAAAATTCGTCTGAATATCTCCAGAGATCTCGATGGTATCGACTGGGGTGTCGATACCATCGACACTTTTATTGCGACCTGTCTGTGACCATGTCGATACCATCGACGGGGGTGTCGATAGTATCGACGCAGTGCGATTTTTGCTGGTGTCAACCTGAACCCATGTCGATACCATCGACTTGGGTTTCGATGGTATCGACCCTGCCTATTCCTGCACATTTAACAAACGGATCAAGGTATCTTTTTTAAACTAAAATCTAAACAAAATAAAAGCAATCTATGACTCGAATTACACTATCCTAATGTACCAATGGTTGGGTTGCCTCCCAACAAGCGCCCTTGTTTAGCGTCTTAGGCTAGATGTCTTCCCATTATCTCATTCGTGCATAAGTGAAATGAGTTTAACCTCATTCACTTTCCTCTTGTAGTTCTCACCAAAATACAACTTTAAGCGTTGCCCGTTCACCAAGAACGTGGCATCTCCATCACGCACAAGAATCGCTCCGTGCGGTTTCACCTCCTCCACAATGAAGGGTCCACTCCACCGGGATTTCAGCTTCCCGGGATGCAGTTTGAGACGGGAGTTGAACAATAGAACGCTGTCTCCCTTCTTGAACGTTCACATCTCAATATGGCGATTGTGGATCAGCTTTGTGCGCTCCTTGTAGATGCGAGCATTCTCATATGCCGTCATGCGTAGCTCATCCAATTCATTCAATTCAAACATCCTTTTTCTCCCGGCCTCATCATAGCGCAAGTTCAGCCTTCTTAGCGCCCAATGGGCCTTGTGCTCCAATTCCACCGGAAGGTGGCAAGCCCGGACATACGCCAGCCTAAAAGCCGTGGTGCCTATAGGTGTTTTGTACACCGTTCGATAAGCCCAAAGCGCGTCCGGTAGCAATACACTCCAATTCTTCCTTGTGGATGCTACGGTCCTTTCTAAAATCTTCTTGATTTCTCTATTTGATACCTCCACTTGTCCTTGCGTCTGTAGATGATATGGGGTGCCGATGTTGTGCTTGACCCCATATTTCTTTAAAAGTGTCGCGAATTTCTGATTTCGAAAATGTGTGCCTCCATCACTTATGATCATTCGGAGAATCCCGAACCTGCAGAAAATGTTCTCTTTGACAAACCTGCACACTACATTCGAATCATTAGTCCTTGTGGGGATTGCCTCCACCCACTTTGACACATAATCTACAGCAAGTAAGATATAAAGATTTGAATTTGAGGACACAAAGGGTCCCATGAAGTCAATGCCCCATAAATCAAATACCTCAACTTCCTGAAATACATTCAGGGGCATTTCTTGTCTCCTTGAGATGTTACCTGCGCGCTGGCATGGGTCACATTGCCTAACAAAATCATAGGCATCCCGGAACAAAGTGGGCCAATAAAGGCCGCTCTCCAACACCTTGGCTGCTGTCTATGAGCTAGCATGGTGTCCTCCTGTAGGCGACGCATGACAGTGGTGGAGAACACTCTCGTACTCCACCTCCGGCACGCACCTGCGAAGAATACCATCCCTGCACTGCTTCAAGAGAATCGGGTCATCCCAAAAATAATATCTCAATGAATGAAAGAATTTCTTTTTCTCTTGATAGGACCAATCCTCCGGGATGATCCCGCAAGCCAAATAATTCACAATTTCCGCAAACCATGGTTCTTTAGAATCAATTTTTAAAAGTTGTTCATCGGGAAAGGTCTCAGTAATGGGTATGTGCAAACCTTGTTCATCAACCCTCTCTAACCTAGACAAGTGGTCAGCCACCACATTTTCAATTCCCGACTTGTCCTTGATTTCAATATCGAATTCTTGTAGGAGCAAAATCCACCTAATTAGTCTAGGCTTCGCATCCTTCTTCTCCATCAAATACTTTATTGCAGCGTGATCAGTCCACACAACCACCTTAGAACCCACTAAGTACTGCCGAAATTTTTCAAAGGTGAACACGACGGCCAGTAACTCCTTTTCCGTGGTTGTGTAGTTCAATTGAGCATCATTAAGCATTTTTGAGGCGTAGAAAATCACAACAGGCTTGTTATCTACCCTTTGCCCCAAAACAGCTCCCACAGCATAATCGGACGCATCACACATCAACTCGAATGGCTTTGTCCAATCCGGCGTTTGAACAACCGGAGCTGAAATCAACTTTTCTTTCAAAACCTCGAATGCGTGAAGACATTTCTCATTGAAATAAAAAAATGCGTCTTTTTCCAACAATTCTGATAATGGCTTTGCGATTTTTGAAAAATCCTTGATAAATCGCCGATAAAACCCGGCGTGTCCTAAAAAGCTTCTCACCCCTTTTACAGAATTTGGTGGGGGTAGCTTAGAAATCACCTCAATTTTTACGGGGTCTACCTCAAGACCCTTGCTAGACACCTTGTGTCCTAGCACAATTCCTTCCGTCACCATCATGTGACATTTCTCCCAATTGAGGACCAAGTGTGTGTCCTCGCACCGCTGCAATACCTTATCTAAGTTATAAAGGCATTCATCAAAAGACGCTCCATACACCGAGAAGTCGTCCATGAAAACTTCAAGACACCACTCCACCATGTCAGAGAATATGGCGAGCATGCAGCGTTGAAAAGTCGCCGGCGCATTGCATAAACCAAACGGCATACGGCGGTAAGCAAACGTCCCATAGGGACATGTAAACGTAGACTTCTCTTGATCCAAAGGATCAATAGAAATCTGGTTGTACCCCGAATAGCCATCTAGAAAACAAAAATGCGACCGACCAGCTAGACGTTCCAAAATTTGATCGATAAATGGAAATGGAAAATGATCTTTAAGAGTTGCGGCATTCAATCGGCGGTAGTCAATGCAAACACGCCACCCGGTTACCAATCGGGTGGTGACAGGTTCATTCAAAAGATTTGTAGTGACAGTGATTCCCCCCTTTTTAGGGACTACCTGTGTGGGACTCACCCACGTCGAATCGGATATGGCATAAATGATCCCTACAGCAAGAAGCTTTATGACTTCCTTCTTGACAACCTCCATCATGCTTGGATTTAGACGTCTTTGAGGCTGTATGACTGGCTTGGCTCCCTCCTTGAGCCGTATCTTGTGTTGACAAGGTGTAGGGGAGATCCCCTTGATGTCCGCCACAGACCACCCAAAAGCTCCACGGTGGTTCTTGAGCACTATCAGTAGTTGCTCCTCCTCATCCGCACTCAAGTATGCAGATACAATCACTGGTAACTTGTCCTCCTCAGCTAGAAAGACGTACTTCAGATGCGGGGGCAATGGCTTCAACTCCAGATCAGGTGGGCAAATAAGAGATGATTGTAGCGGTGGGGGCAGTGTACCCAAATCTTCATAGTGCCTCGTGTAGAAACATGGAAGCATTTGAAGCATTTTGGCGCACTCCTTGAGTGAAGTACTCCGCATCCAATCATAAGTGACATTTAACAAACACGCCTCCAAAGGCAGTACCGGATATGCATCAAAGACGGAAGTAATAATCACATCATCCTCCCACGAAGGTGGAATGTCCTCATTCTCATCATTTGGAAACCCAACAGCCTTGCATAAAGAGACAACTTTTGTTTGCTCCATAAGGTCCACCGCTAAGGTCCCATTATCTATCCTGCTCATCACATGAGCCATATCCAAAAATGGCTTCCCAAGACAAAGTGAGATATTTTGTTCCACATGCTTAACCATGTTGCACTGTGCTTTTGCTTTATTAGATGCATTGCCATTGGGCATGACCATCTCAAAGCGATCATCCGCAATGCCCAAGGTCAAGCGACCTCTCCCCATCTCCAAGATCATATCAGCTATTGCTTGGAATGGGCGACCAAGTAGCAACTCATTACCGTGCTCGTCCTGCATTTCCATCACAACGAAATCAGCTGGAAAGACAAAGCGGTCTACCTTTACCAAGACATCCTCACAGATCCCATACGGTTTTACCACAGAATTATCGGCCAATTGGATGGTCATGTTACTTGGCCTCGACTCCTTCAATCCAAGTTTCTTGAACGTAGAAAGGGGCATCAGATTGATGCTTGCCCCGGAATCACAAAGTGCCTCTCCAAATTTGAACTTCCCGATAAAACAAGAAATATTAAAACAACCGGGGTCCTGTCTCTTTGGCGGCAAAGTGCCCATAATAAAAGCACTCACTTGCTCCTTCAGTACCACAACCTCAGTGTCGGGTATTTTCCTCTTCTTTGTGATTACATCTTTAAGAAACTTCCCATAAGACGGTATTTGCTCAATTGCCTCTAGTAAAGGAATATTCACTGATAACTTCCTAAAGCTGTCCAGAAATTTCTTAAACTGTGCATCCACCTTTCTTGCTTTTGCACTATTGGGATAGGGGACCGGAACGGTATGTGCCCTTTGGTGAGGTGGCACATAGGGAGTTAATTTCTGTGGTTCCTCCTCAGTGGCTTGTTCTTCCTTACCATCTTCAGCTATGTCCTCAGTTTGCTCTATGACAGGTGTGGGCTGCTCTTTGACTGTTGCTTCTTCAACTGTGTCATGCGGTGTGCTTGTGTCATCCGCCCTTGGATTTAACACTTTCTTACCGCTCCTCAATAAGATGGCCTTGGCCTTTTGGTTTCCCCCGGGAACATTGGTGTTCCCCGGAAAACCCGGATGTGCCGGCTTCTTCAAGCTTGCAATCTCGGCTGCCATCTGCGCCATGGAAGTCTCTATAGTTCTCATTTGAGCCCCATGGCTCTTCAACGTCTGCCCAAATTGGTTCATGTATTCACCTTGTTTCTTTATTTGCTGCCCAAAAGTGTTCATCAACTCTTGATTTTGCTTTATGACTTGATTTAGCAACTCCGTGCTCTTATCCTCCGTGACCGGTGCAGGCTTGGCGTCCGGATCCTGCAGAAAATTGTTTGGATCCTTCCATTAAAATTTCTTATCCTTCCGCCATGAATAATCATTATTCTTGTACCCTTGCTGTTGCCTCATATACTTGACCTGAGCCTCATCCTCGAACTCATTGTCTTCCTTCTGCAGCAACTTCTTTGCGAGAAGATCCATCTTCTCGTTCAGCTCTCTCATTGCCTTTGACTCACTGGCAACTCTTGCTTGCTCAACTGGGCCTCGTTCTCTTTCTCCCCAAGATTGCTTCCATGCCATATTCTTCAGTATTTCCCAGCATCTTGTATCAGTGTTATTTAAGAAAAATCCGGAACCAGCCGAGTCCAGGTTGCTTCTATCATGCTCGGAGAGAGCAAAGTAGAAGATCTTCACTTGGGTTTCCTTGACCAATCCATGATGTGGACATCTCCTCAACATGACCTAGAATCGCTCCCAAGTCTCAGAATAAGTTTCACCCGCCTGTTGGGTGAAATTGTGAATCTTCCTGATCATATCATTGGTCTTCTCAGGAGGGAAGAACCTCTCGAAGAAAACCTCTACCATGTGATCCCATGATTCAACAAACTCATCGTCGAGGTTATGAAGCCACTCTCGCGCTGCTCCTGCCAATGAACTTGGGAACAACTTGAGATACAACGCATCTTGCGGGAACCTGTCGATCTTCACCATATCGCAATTTTCAACAAACTGACTAATGTGTGCCACTGGATCTTCATTTTTCAGCCCGTGAAATGCGTTGGATTTGACCAAGTTAATCAGTGCCGGGTCGATCTTGTATGTAGGTATGTTTAGCCCCTGTTTCTTTATAGGCCCCTTTGATGCTGAGGAAGAAGACGCCTTGATCTTCTCCCATATTGTCTGTGCTTCAGCCATTTCTTCTTCTTGTTCTTGCTCAGATTCAGAATTTATATCACTTTGGTGTTCCTCCTGGTAGTAGTCCTCATCCTCTGGTCCCGCAGATGGAACCTCAGGTGTGCGATTCACGTAGTCTCGACTACGTGTGTGCACCATGCAAAGTACCTGAAATATGGAAATAGGGGTTCAGTACAATGCTTTGAACGAGTCAACACAATTATAGAGAAATAAAGGAATTTTTGAAATTGTTCTAAAATAAAAAAAATGTGGCCTAGAGTGGCCGCTCTTAGCACTCAAAGTGCCAATAATTCGCCGTATCCCCGGCAACGACGCCAAAAACTTGATGTGTATTTTACTACGCGCTTAAACGCAAGTATACACGTCGAGTAATATAGGCCTTGTGAGGCCCGAGTCGAACTCAGGGATACGTGAATTATTGGGGACTTTTACTAACTAATCGCAATCAGCTAGACCGATTAACAAAGTAGGGTTTTGTTGTTCAAATTAAAAAGAAAATAAAAATCAAACAAAGAAAACAATCGATTAAAGGTTAATTTAATCAATTCAAAAGGATATCTTTAGGATGGCAGTTTCACCGTGGGTCAACATTGTATTAAGTTTCATATAATTCCTCACACTTCTCTCTCTATCCGGGTAGTGGCCTGAAATGAGAATTACCCACTGTCGTGGTGTAATTCACTACTTAGGTTTAGGTTGATTCCACCATCGTAGTAATCATTCCCCTAAACTAAGCGCATTAAAAACGGTCTCTCAGTTCCCACCATTAATTTTACAACTCCTTTATCAAGGGTTTTATTAATTAATGTAGATTTCGTCTCTTTTCAACCGTTAATCCTTCTGTCGAAGTGATTAAGGGTATTAAGTTATTATTATGGTGATCAAGCATAACAATAGAAATGGAGAAAATGAATCTATACCACGGATTTGAGAGAAAAATATGAATTATTGATATAAAAATGTCATACAATGCATTCCCGGGCTACTCCCGGTCCTAAAGATTGAGGGTTTTAGCCTCTCATGTTCATCTCACACGAATACATGGTAGAAATTGGGGAATTCATAAGAAAAATGGGAAATAAATGGGAAAACCCCTGAACGGAGAAGAACCGGTGGATCCTTGGCGTAAAACACGAGCTTCCCCGCCTGTCGGTGGTGGAAATCGTCTTCGGCAGCGTCCGAATCACCCGAGATGAGCTTCTCGGCCTCCGTTCTCCTTTTTCTCCTCCTCGGCACTCGTGCAATCAAAAATGAGATCCTCCTCCTGTGGGCGGCCGTCATTAGGTATAAGTCCCTAATTAGGTCGTCAAATAACAACAGCCGTCCGATCGAGATCAAAACAGATCCAACGCATATCTGCCGGCGTCGATACCATCGACGCGGGTCGATGGTATCGACCCAGTGGATTAGAGGCAACTTTCCTTTCTTTTAGTCTGAGCGCCAGTGGTGATCTCGATACCATCGACTTGGGCGTCGATGGTATCGACTCCTGTAGCGTCGGTTTTGTCTTCTAGCGACGTTGTAGCTCTCCTTGTGTTGATGGCATCAACTTTCGTCGATGGTATCAACTGCATCCTCGCCAGCAACCTGAAGTGGTCTCGATTCCATCGACTTAGGTGTCGATGGTATCGACTCTGTATTGCTCTTCTCGGCTGACAACCTGTGGCTTGGTCGATGGTATCGACTTCTGTCGATGGTATCGACGGAAGCAGATACTTGTTTTTTTCCTAAAATTTCACAACAAGACCAAGTAAATCCACACAATTTAAAATAAGATGATAAATGATGCTCACAATAGTAAAACAAAGGGGATTTGATATAATATGATGGCAAAGACCAAATTAAGTGAATTATGCAATATTATCCATGAAAATGAGTAATTAAAGCACAAAACACATATGAAATAGGTCTATAAATGCGACTCAAAATCATCGCATCAGCCATGTAAACTATTTGACTATTGTCTAGCAATCTGGGATTGGTTTCCAACATTCAATCCCACAAACAATATGCCTAAGTATGTTGTTACATGGGTAAGGATTATGGATTTATTGCTTCATCTGTACGTACCCACCCTATTTGAATACATCAGGTTGGCGTTAGGTAGGCTAATCAAAGTGGACAATCACACAACCTTCCGAACCAAAAGTAAATTCTCCAGGTTGGCGATAGAAGTTGATACTACACACGCATTATGTTCTTCCATTCTAATCAGTGACATGGAGTACAAATTCGAGTGAGTTTGCCCCAGACATGTGCACTAACTACAGAAAAATAGGGAACAATATCAAGTATTGCAGAGCTATGCTAGCAAGACATATGGGGAGAGATAAAGAGACAAAGGTAATCATTTCAAATGACACAGATAGTAGCCTCCAAGACGTTTGGAAACAACATAAGGGTAGAGGATTTAGCAAGAGAAGGATGCAAAAACAGTCCAAACACACTTACAAACCTCTATATATATCATTCTCTAGTAATAGATTTTTTATCCTCCTATTTAAAGAAAATCAAGAGGACCAAGAAGGTACCAAAGATAATGAGCATGCATCAGTCATTCAGGAAAACAAAAGCAAGAGGTCAGCTAAGGTGTCTAAACAAAGAGAAACTACAATACCACAGATAAGGGAATGGATGTTTTGAAGGATAATAATGATAACTCTAAAGTGGAGGATACAAAGACATATGCAGAGATTAGTCTAGCTATTAGAACATGTTCTGATAAAAACCATGTTGTTGTCCACCCAAAAGTAGATGAGGTGATTTTAGAAATGGAGTATGACACCAATGAGAATGTTATCAACATTGAAGATGATGATATGACAGCGGGAGCCACAACATTACTAGAAGAAAACTGGGTAGGATATGAAGCATTATACATGACAAAGAAAGGAGATGATGAACCAAAAACCCACAAACATATGACAAATGACAAGAATACCAAGGATAGAAATAAAGACAGAAGGGGAAATATTGGGGGAAGTGATGCATGGATCACTAGTAATGAACCACCTATCCCCCCTCCAAGGAAACTCAAATTGAGTGTATCGAAGATGAAGAATCCCAAGACATCTCCCCTATAATCATAAAAGGAAAAGTCTGAGGATGAATACCTCATCAAGAAGGGAGTCAGCAAGCATAAAGATAGAGGAAGCAGTTGTAGACATGGATGTTGATCCAGGAGATCAACTGGCATGTGTACCACCCTTATATTTTGCCAATGGTAGATATCCTATGTTGTAAAACATGAGGGATTGGTAGTGGAGAGAGTTGTGGGGTGTTGATAGAAACCACTAGAATTCATAGTCCAAAGATTGTCACTAACTTAGAGCCTAGAATTCGTGCCAATATTGCTTCTAGAATGATTTGAATGATTGGATTCCGTAACTCTGGCAAGGTCGAGTCTAGAGGGTTTCTTTTGGGGCGGATCTGGCTGTATTAGGATGCAACCCAATGCATGGTGGAGATAGTTTTGAGTCATAGACAATTCATTTCATGCAAAGTCAACATTGTATGTTTCATAGCATTCATTTATGCAAGACTTTATATTGGTACAAGAAGTTTTCTCTGGAAGCAACTTATTCAGACAGGGAGAAAGTTCAAGTCCCCCTATATTATACCTGGTGATTTGAACATAGCCATGGATCCTAGAGAAAAGAGACAAAGAAATTCCTATAATTATGCGGAAGTTGAGATTTTCCACAACCCATTGATGGAATCTGATCTTTTTGACTTAGGCTTATCGGGGATGAAGTTCACATATAGACATGGCCTCTTATAAGAACATTGGGCATGACTACATCCAATAGAGTATTCATTAATCAATATCCTAATGTAGTGGTTCAACATCTCTCAAAATTAGGATCTGACTACTGTCCTTTACTGGTGTGGTTTTGACAAACAAGTTGTATGCTTGGTAGGTTTATTACCAAAGCTTCTAGGCAGGAGATCTTTGTGCTCAGTAAAATATGGAAATCCAATCTCGATTTTACTAAAGCATTGCAGAAAACACAGAGCAATATTAGTGAATAGGATAGAAAACTGAGAAGGAGTAAGTGAAAAGAAAAGGATAGACTCATCAACAACATCAAGAAATTAAAAACTAAATTGTCAATCCAATATAATGATATTTATGATGCCCTTTGTTTGGACTTATAGGTCAAACTAGATCGGGTCCTAAAGGATGAGGAGTTAAATCTTAAACACTAGATCCATATTACTTGGCTCAAGGACTATGACCATTACTCTAGGTTCTACCATAACTTCAATAATTGATAAAAGGTAAGAAACTCAATCATCAAACTAAAGGACCCAAATAGAGTTTGCGTCACTGATGAGGGTGCTCTCATGGAGATGGTGGTTATACATTTTCAGAAGGTCCTCACAATGCAAGTAGATAGACCCAATCCAAACTTATTTGAGATTTCTATATGTTTCACCATGTTGAGTAGCATATAGCTCACAACAATTCTTGTGTGCCCCTTGGAGGTGGAGAAACATAAGATCGCCACGACCCTAGACCCAGTGAAAGTGCCTAGGCTTGATGGGATTAGTGGATATTTCATCCATCAGAATTGGAAATTTGTTGGCCTAAGCTGAACGAAGACTATGAAAGAAGTTGCATCTATGGGTGTTCTGTCTGCTGCTCTATGTGACTCAACTATAGTCCTCATAGAAAATATTGAGGAACCTAAGTAATGTCAAAACATGAGACCCATTCTCTTAACAATGTGGCACTCAAGACAAACACTAAGCTAATTTTGGAAAGGATGAAATTTATGATTCCTAGATGGATCTCGAAGGCCCAATGTAGCTTCATTTTAGGACCCCACATCACCTACAATATAATGTTGGTTCAAGAGTTTATTCATACGATAAAGTGAAGATGAGGAGTTAAATCCATCGCTATAAAAGTGTACCTGAGGAAATCATAAGACAAAATGTCTTAGGACTTCATAAGGGACACTCTTACCTATCTTGGACTACCACTGAACATGATAGACTATTTCATGACATTCATATCTTGGGGTGAAATGTTTATTGCTTGGAATGGTAAAACATCCAAACCCTTCAAATCCAATAGAGGGCTCAAACAATATGACCCCCTATTGTTGTACATCTTTGTGTTGTATTAGAGAGATTGAGTTAAGTCATGGAGCATGAGGTTACATGTGGAAACTAGAAACCACTAAAGATAAGTTTAAATGTCCATAAGATATCTCGTGTGTGTTTTGTACATAATCTAGTCATATTTGCTTAAGTGGTTACCACCCAGATTAGAACTATCATGGAATGTTTTGCATCCTTTGAAAAGGCATCCAGATAGACGATATTGCTCAGCTAGATAAGACTATTGTTCTCTAAGAGTGTGGATAGGGACCTACAAAGAAGGATCAATAGATTGTGCAAGTACCATATTATTGAGGACTTGTAATGGTATTTGGAAGTCCCTATTCTACATAATCTTGTGAAAAAGAAAACATATTGAGAAGATCTTGAGTGGATTAAAAGAAAGGTGAATGCCTAATCAATGAGAAGCTTGTCCCTCGTGGACAGGATAAGACATGCAAAATCTGCATTGTCAACATTACCGACATAGATCATGCAAACTTCAATGTTACCTGTTGAACTATGTGATACGATAAACAACTCTATAATGTGTTTTATCTGGGTCGACTTACATAAATACCACTCTCTAGCCCTCGTAGCTTAGAATAAAGTGAATGGTCAAAAACACGAAGGAGGATTGATCTTGAAGACAATGTGAGAGTGGAATCTAGTGTTGCTATATAAGCATGTGTGGGAGCTTAGTAATGATCGTGACTCACTTTATTGTTTAGGGATGAGAGACTGATACATGATAGCTCAGTAGGGGACCCCTACAACCTATCTAGACTCTACAAGTTAGCAGTGCCAGGATGATTATTCATTGAAGCCAATTCCTATATGATCCCCATGAACCAAGAAAGCATTTGTGTCTGGTTAGAGTGTTATTGGAAAGATGAACCCATTCCGCAAGAGCATGTGCTACAACCAATTCCATCTAAATTATTAGATCTAAAGGTAACTTGTTTGGTCAATCTCCAGGGAGATTGGTATGAAGGGTTCCTCAAGTATTGGCTTCCTCAACACATTATTCAGGATATTGTGAAGCTCAAACCACCTCCATAGGATGCTAGGGAAGATATTAGAGTTTGGCCCCATACTAACAATGGATGTAATACCAAAAATTGGCCTACCACCTATTAAAAGAGGGGAAAGGTGTTTTGACAATAGGTAGATGGAAGATGATCTAGAATTCAAAGATATCATCATGCATTAAAGTTTTTGCCTAGATCCTTATGCAAAAGGTACTTCTCACGAACAATAGGAGGGTGAAAAGGAGAATGGTTACTGATAGGATATTGTCAAGGTGTAGATATGAAGTTGAATCCACACTACATACAATATGAGACTACAACTTTGCCAAGAATGTCTGGATGGAGCTCCTAGAAGATATTGACAACAATGCCTTTTTCAACAACACCAACATAAAAGACTGGGTTTAGGATCAGTTGAACGATAATTATGAAGCAAATTTTAGGTTCCTCACCTCCTATTTCCATATTTGGAATTTTATAAATAAACAGACATTTAGAGGTGAAAGGACCCACCCTTCTTAGTAGCTTTGGTTCAGCAAGAAGGAAATAATAGATCATATGGAAGGTTTTAAGAGGGAAATTTTTTTGCCCAAGAATGAAGTCATGCAGGGGTGGGAGGCATCCATTCTCGGTATGCTCAAATTTAATTATGATGTTGTAGTCAAGCATTATCAAGAAAGCAATGCAATAGTCATACGGGACAACATATGCAGATGGGTAGGAGGGGTATCGACATATCTAGTCTCATTGGATGTGGTAGAAGTAGATTTGATGGGTATCCACTTAAAAATAGATATCATAGAAAAGAATGATTTCAACTCTATTTACATAGAAGATGATGCCCATAAGGCAGTATGCATGATAGATGAACCCCTACATGTGAATCCTGAATATGGTAAATTGTTGTGTAAAATTTAGAAGATGAGGTTAAGGGATTGGCAAGTGGTGTTCACTTGGAGAAAATGTAATATAATTGCTGATGGATTGGCTAAGTACCACAAAAACAATCCTAGGGTGTATAGAAGTTATACTCTTCCACCTAAGGAAATCCATAATCTCTTTTCTAGTAACCTTTGTAAGGGTAGTAGTCCTAACTAGTTTCCTATTGCAAACTTAATTGTAATTTGTTGTTAAATTTTCTCGCAAGGGGAGGGCAGGATGAATAAGATAGACTCTTGATTTATCCAATAAAGATAGTCAATACTTAGTAATAGGTTAATCTTTATTTACATACTAAATATCAATCTCTTATATTATTTGAAATTATTGTCTTCTTGTTTTCAAATGTTAAGTAAAATCTTTATGGAAGTTATTTTGTATGCTCTCTTACCAAAATATATAAGCATGTCATTGAGTTAACCATAAGTTTATGTACTTAACTACACATATAATTGTGAAATAAATATATAGGAAGTATTAAAAGTTTTGAAACTCATTAAATGTATTCATAGATACATCTTAAATGTATTAATACTTTAGCTTTTTAAAGACTCCTAAGCAACTATTAGTCATGACTAGTCACATAAAGTCATAAGAATTTTTGCATGAACATTGTGTTACCTTGCTACCTTGACTGGTATGGTTCAAGTGTAAATTAAAACATATTTAAGGACATAAGATGTGGTCACGTAAGATTATGTGTGTGCATGAACATATTGAAAGACACTTACATTTTCTCAGTATTGTGAAGACTAGTAAAAGGTTTCATAATGTTGGTTTATATATTAAAAACTATGTATAGATTGGCTTAGCGGAAGAGCCAAAATTATAAAGTGGGTGATTTTGAAAAAACTTGGATAGATACTAGACTTTTTTCATTGATAGGTAACATCCTAGGATTTGAGGCCTCAGGTAAAATGATCTTAATAGGAATGACGACTAGCCCAACAGACCACCACTAGCCTTACATGCACACTTTGTGCTCACTCATGCACAAGGCTGATAAACTTTCTGATCGGTTACCCATCCTAATACTACTATGAAATGAGCACGCTTGACCACCAAGTTCTTTAGTGATGGGATCCCTAAAAAGAAGGTGTACCTTGGTGATATAGGTAGTCCAATCATTCCTTTTAATATCATTTTATCTGAGGCCTTAAATCTCAAGACATTATAATCTCCTCCACTTAGACCCTTGGCATCCTTGTCAAAGCTCAACTATATGACCTCATAATCTATCGCTATTTCAATGCAGACTAAGTGTCCCATGTACATCCAACTCTCGACCACATCTACTAGTGCAAGGGTGGCTACATCCACTAGGATAGCCCTTTCTAACATGCTATGGTCTGCACGTCTCACATACTAGAATGTTACAAGTTGTCACAGAACCATTCTTACCCTAATCGTAATCCCACTATCTGAATGGGCATTGTTAAAGGGATTAGAGCACCAGTGATAACACCCTTTTTGGGGTTATTTATGGCCTATATTTTGTTGTCAAAACTGCCATGTAAACTGTTTTTCCTATCAATTTTGTTATGTTTTGAACAAAACTAAACTGTGACTACGCTCTGACCAATTTTTGCATCCTTTTGCAGAGTTTTTCTTTGTCTTTCCACCAAAAAGGCCCGTTTTGGCCCATGAACAGCGTTTACCTGCATCGGCCCTCCTACCAGTCGGCCGACACACTCATTACCTATCACACAACAGCTCGATACAGCTGCCGCACGACACGGGTGTGTTGCGCAAGAAGACCCCATTGGGCGATACGCCACTTATGTGACAGGGAGTTGTACCCACCACAACTACTCTCCCGATGTAGCGTGTCGCGCGATATGAGCCACCCACCGGCAGACGCCCACCCGTCATGACTACCTAACACACTTACAACCCGGCACCTGCTGTGTCGGGTGACACACATGTTGATCATCCCTGAAGACGCGCTAATGGAGCCGATGGAGGACACATGGCACCCAGAAAACCGCAACTTCTTCCAACCATTTCCTATAAATAGCAGCTACAAGACTCCGATGAGACGGGTCGGAACCCTAGAGAAAGCTAACCTTGGAAAGCTTCAGAAGCTAGTGTGACATGTTCCGAGGGCGTGCTGGCCGATACTAGGTGAGCACACCCCCTGCCCGAGACGGGCGGGAGTGGTTCACTTAGAACCCATCCTAGTAGCCGCAACAGCCCGATATGACCAAGAAGGCCACCCGATGTGCCAGGTTCCTAGATGGGCTCTTGCCCGAGACAGCTCGCCCCTATACCTGATACAAGGAACCCGAGAACCTAAGCTATCTTTAACCTGGTACGATATCAAGTTCGATACATATTTCTCATCACGGCGTGCCGCCCGAGAGGGTGGTACCCTGATACGGCTGTATCGGGTAGTGGGCCTTGGCCGTTATGCCTGCCCGTCACTGCTTGTCGCCTGATAGGGCGGGCCACCCAACACGAGCATGTCGGTTAGAGCTCCCATCTGGTATCGGGTTAGAGATACCTTAGGGGTCTGTTGTTGTATATTGCCCTCCTATATCAAGGAGGTGATACCTATCTTCCCTTTTACAGTCATTTACTTTCATTTATCACACAATGTAACTAAACCTTTTATACAATACTCATGCTAATGGAATTAGTGGAGTTTTAATACCTATTGCTCTATGTTTGGCCCCCTTTTTTTGGATGATTTCTTTTTTTTTTTGCATCTGAACACTAGCTTGTATGCTTGGATCATGTTTTAACTAGCTATCGAATCGTGTTTCCCATTTCAACTCCCTCGAGAGAGGTGTTGTAACTTTAGCATTTGGTCCGATCAGGGAGTATAAGAGTACCTAGGGTCAGAGTTGCTTCAATTATCTTTCCACTCCAACCCAAGTCCACTACCTTTGAGAGAGGGTGTTGGTGCTTAGTTGGAGGTACCCTATTTGAGAAAAGGGGTACTGGATGTTTTCTGCTGCCGCTTGTTATGCCTAAGTTTTCTTCCTTTGTTTCTTACCTAGGCAATAGTGTTATCTCCTCAAGTTCTATTGCACAAAACTCCTAAAATTGATAAAATGCCAAAACCTTAAATCTTTCTTGTAACTCCGGTTGGAGATCGCTTTTTCTTTATAATGCTTTCTTGTGGCATTTTGTTTCCCTTTATTCTTTTATTTTACCGTTCTTGATCTATCGTTCCCTTGGGAACATTTTCTTACCCTTCTTTTACCGCAATGTAGAGTGTTGATTCCACGTTCTTAGCACGACCACCCTTGCCCCTGTGGTTCGACCCCGATCGCTACTTAAGACCCCGTTATCATTGCGGGGACCTAAGAGTCAGGTTATTTAAAAGTCTGAATATTTCAAATCTGCTCCTTTTGGGCGTGTGATTTAGGCCGGTCAACTTTTTGGCTCCGTCGCCGGGGACACGGCAAAACGATACTGTTAACAAACCCGAACCCACTAACTACACTCCCATGGATCAAGCTTAGTAATAAGATTGACAACACATTTTCTTTTAGTCCTCTAACATGAATGTGTACAGAATAGTTCATTTCATTAACACAAGTTTTCTAACTTGATCATACATTCTATTCAGGTACTCAGGGAAGAAGCACTCTATTCGGTTGAACATCGTTCATCATGCCACCTCGCGTGGAACCACCTCTTTCTAAATATGAGCGAAATGCTAGAGTTGGACCACACCCACCTACACATGGGGATGACGACCATTACAATAACGATCATTTACATGAAGAGCTAGAAGAACCTGAATCAGAACAACCTGGGGATGATCATCATCATGAGGGACGTCAGCATCGCCGTAGGCATAGAAGGAATCATCATAATCAAGAGTGAAATTGTAGAGACCGCGACAGTGAAGATTCCGAAGAAGAAGAAAAGACTCTCCGGGAGTTAGCAGTTACGAAAGCCAACCACTCAAGATGCCCAATGGTAATCCCAAGGTTTGATGTTGTAAACTTTGACTCGAAGCCAGCTGTGATCTCCATGATTCAAAATAAAAGTTTTAGAGGAAATTCCAAGAATGACAACCCCTACCATCACTCGATGCTTTCAGAAATATATGTGACACCATCAAGATGAGAGGAGTGCCACAAGAAGTGATCTACTGCAAGGGTTTTATTTTCTCCTTGGAGGACAAGGCATTGTCCTGGTACCTTGGACTACCACATCAATCTCTGAATGGATGGAATTCTTTAGCGGATGCTTTTGTAAACAAGTTCTACCCTACCGAGAAGACCATCAGGAACAGACAGAAGATCACATCTTTCACCCAGAAGCCAGGAGAAAACATGCATGAAGCCTGGGAGAGATACCAAGAGTATCAGAGGGACTGCCGTCACCACAACTACAAGAAGGGTTTCCTAATAACAACATTCTATAATTGTCTGACTCCTAAAGAAAGAGTATCGCTAAATGCAGATGCAGGAAGTGACTTTCTTGGGAAGAAGCCCAGTAGGTCTAAAAAGATAATTGAAAACATGGCTAAACTACAAGCCGAGACTGAATACGACAAGACTGATAGAGGACATGTTAAGAAAGCCACAAATGAAGGCTCGTCAATCAAATCCAAGGCTCTTGAGGCAATCATGTCTCAAATATAGAAAATAGCTATTGATGTCAGACAACTAAAAGAGTCAGGAGGAAAGGGCAAAAAATAGCTAGAGAAGGTGATGAAGTGTGTCACCTGTGGTGAAGAAGGACACATAATAGATAATTGTGTATATACTCAACCTAAAGCATCGAGCGATAGCAAAGCTAAAGAAGAGGAAGGTGAGAAAGTCTCTTATGTCAATTTTAAGAGGCATGATCACCCAGGTTTCAGCTATGGAAACAAGGATGCCGCAGAGAATTCACATCAATTGAATAATCCACCCAAGCAACCACCCAGTTTTGAGAAGAGAAGCGGACAAGGGCAGTACGTCAAGACTAGCTCTTTTCAGACAAACAAAGCTAGTTACCAAGGCCAAGGAAAGTTACAACCCCATCAAGTAGCTAACACGAGTCAAGGGCAAGTGCAAGTTCAAGGGCAAAGCCAAACGAAAAACAACAGCCAGCCGGACTAAGTGGGTCAGCTTTTTGACTTCGTCAAGAGACAAGACACTATAAACAATCAGCTAGCACAAAGTGCGCTATCAAACTCTAGTGTACTTAATACTATGCAGGTCCAGATGGCAGATATGCAAACGCATCAATGCCAGATAGACCAACAGCTCGCTCAGATGGCAGAGTTGATGAAAAATCCTTCAAGTAAGATACCATCTAACACGGAATCTGCCAAGATGGTAGTCTTAAGATCAAGAAAAATGGTGGAACGCCCTGAATTGGCTAGACCTGAAGAACTAGAGCCTAGAGTTGCTATAGAAAAATCAGCTGAAGGAGGCAGACAACAAGCTTATGTTAGAGAACCAAAACCTATGGAGAGCTTGTTCGGAAAAGGGAGTCTATACTCTCCGAGAGTGTGTTTCCCACACAAACTTGTAAAAGCACATCTTAAGAAGAGATATGAAAGGTTTTTGGAGTCGGTGAAAAAGCTCCATCTTGAGGTGCCATTTCTGGATGCCTTGTAAGAAATGTCGACTTATGCCAAGTTTTTCAAGGACTTGGTCACAAAGAAAAGAAGAGGAGGAAGGATTGAAATGGTACACCTGGCCAGTATGTCTACAGCCTTCATTAAATTTAATTTACCAACAAAGAAAAAGGATCTTGGAGCCTTCACTATACCCTTTACTATAGGGGATAACACCAAGATGAAGGGTCTAGCTGACTTAGGGGCTAGCATAAGCCTTATGCCCTTAAGACTCGCACAACGATTGGGGCTGACTGACATTGTCAGAACAAACATGAGAATCAAGTTGGCAGATCATTCCTTCAAAAGACCCGTGGGGGTAGTTGAAGATGTTTCGATTCATGTAGGGTGGTTCTTCATCCCATGTGACATTGTTGTCATTGACACTATTGAAGACCCAGAGTGCCCCATCATTTTCAGATGCCCTTTCTTGGCAAAAGGGAGGGCACTGATTGATGTCGCTGAAGGTATCATAAATTTAAGTGTCGGAAATGACCACATTGATTTCGAAGTAAAGGACGCCATGAAGGGACGATCCCTGTTAGAGTTTGCTTACTTCATGGATAGATACTACCAATACTGTGAAGAAATAAGAGAAGAGACCGCAGTTGTAGACCCTCTTATGAGGGCGTTAAACAATTATGATTCAGAAACTGAAGATACTGAGGTTTTTAAGATCCTCGATTACCTAAATCAAAACGAAGAAGATCTGAGCGAGGGTGAGGAAGTTATAGAGACAGTCAAATATGCTTCCCTAGAAACAACACTAGAAGAAGAGAAAGCACCTAAGCCCAAACCAGAGCTGAAACAGTTGTCGGAAGGTTTGAAGAATGAGTTTCTCGATCAAGAGGAAAGAAATCTCATTATAGTTAATGCCAGTCTGACTGAAGAACAATTGGAAAGACTTCTCAAGGAATTGAGGCTCCATAAACAAGCTATAGGGTATTTAGTAGAGGATATCAAGGGACTTAACCCTGCTCTTTGCATGCACTGCATAAATCTAGAAGAATCCACCAAACCCTTCGTCCAACCCCAAAGAAAGTTGAACCAGATGTTGAAAGAGGTTGTAAAGAAGGAAGTTATCAAGCTGAGAGATGCATGTATTATATACCCTATCTGTGATAGCAACTGGGTAAGCCCCATTCACGTTGTACCAAAGAAAGGGGGTATGATGGTTGTGAAAGGTGAGAAGGGTGATGAAGTATCCGTCTGTGCTGTCACCAGATGGAGAATATGTATAGATTACAGGAAGCTAAATCAAGCAACGAAAAAAGATCGTTACCCGCTTCCCTTCATCGACCAAGTGCTACAAAGACTAGCACATCATGAGTATTTCTGCTTTTTAGATGGTTATTTCGGGTTCTACTAGGTCCCTATCCTACCGGATGACCAGGAAAAGACCACGTTCACTTGTCTTTATGGTACGTATGCTTTTCGAAGAATGTCGTTTGGACTGTGCAAAACTCCGACAACATTCCAACGTTGCATGATCTCAATGTTCTCAGATTTTCTGGAAGATATCATAGAGGTCTTTATGGATGACTTTTCGGTTTATGGGAAAGATTTTTATGGTTGTTTGAAGAACCTATCATTGGTCCTGCATCACTATGAAGAAAACAACCTAGTTCTCTACTGGGAGAAGTGCCATTTCATGGTACAAGAGGGCATAGTGTCAGGTCATATAGTCTCCAAGAAAGGCATTGAAGTGGATGTAAGCAAGGTTGAGGCTATTTCTAGAATACCCCCTCCAAAGTCTATGGTAGGGGTATGAAGCTTTCTCAGTCATGTCGGGTACTATAGAAGTTTCATCAAAGACTTCTCTAAAATATCAAAACCTCTTTCAAACTTGCTAGTCAAGGATGCAAAGTTCATTTTTTCTGATGATTATTTGAAGGCTTTCCAGACACTGAAGGGGGCCCTACTAACACCCCCTATTCTCCCAGCTCTAGATTGGGAGCTACCCTTCAAGTTAATGTGTGATGCTAGTGACTTCACTGTAGGGGCTGTCCTAGGGCAAACAAAAGATAAGAAGCATCATATAATTTGCTATGCCATCCGAACTCTAGATGAGGCGCAAGTAAATTACATCACAATAGAAAAAGAGATGCTAGCAATTGTCTTCGCCTTTGACAAGTTCAGATCTTATTTAATTGGGACCAAAGTAAAGGTTTACACCGACCACAGAGCAATATGGTACCTGATGAAAAAGGAAGACACTAAGCCTAGGCTGCTAAGGTGGGCTCTATTGCTCCAAGAATTTGATCATGAGATAATTGATAAGAAAGGCAAGGAAAATGCAGTTGCAGACCATCTCTCAAGGATAATATGCAATGAAGAAGACCAGTTGCCTGTCAACGACAACTATGTAGGCGAAGCCCTGTTAATGGCTCGATCCGATGAGCCAAATCTACTATGGTTTGCGGATATCTGTAATTACCTTGCTTGTGGGGAGTTACCTCGGGAAATAACGTACAATCAAAAGAAGAAACTCTTCTCAGATGTAAAGCCTTATTATTGGGATGATCCTCTACTCTTTAAAAGGTGCTCAAATAATCTATATAGAAGATGTATTCCAGAGAAAGAGGTGCCAAACATTCTAAGGGAATGCCATTCCTCGCCTTATGGAGGACACTTGGGTGGCGGAAAGACTGCTTTTAAGGTCCTCCAGTCAGGCTTTTATTGGCCGACCTTGTTTAAGGATGCCCATGCTTTTGTAAGATCTTGCAACGAGTGCCAGCGAATGGGGAATATCTCCCATCGAAATGAGATGCCACTCTCTGATTGGATTGAAGTTGAGATTTTTGATGTGTGGGGCATTGACTACATGGGCACTTTTCCATCCTCTTTTGGCTTCAATTATATTCTTGTCGCTGTCGACTATGTCTCCAAATGGGTGGAAGGAATTCCTACCACAACTTGTGATGCAAAGGTAGTAATCAAAGTTTTTACCAAGATCATCTTTATGAGGTTTGGAGTTCCGAGGACCGTCATTAGCGATGGTGGCTCTCAATTTGTAGAAAGGCAGTTTGAATCACTGCTACGCAAGTATGGCATCCGTCACAAGGTTGCAACACCGTATCATCCCCAAACATTAGGGCAGGATGAGGTCTCCAATCGGTAGATAAAGCAGATTTCAGAAAAGATAGTAGACAAGTCCCACAAAGACTGGTCAGCTAAGCTGGATGAAGCTTTATGGGCATATCGAACAACTTTCAAGATGCCGCTTGATTTACGGGAAAGCTTTCCATCTTCCCTTTGAACTGGAGCATAAGGCGTTCTGGGCGATAAAATGCCTCAATATGGACCAAAAGCTAGCCGGGAAGAAAAGATTTCTTCAGCTCCAGGAACTTGAAGAATTGAGACTTCGTGCTTATGAGAATGCCAGAATTTATAAACAAAGGACAAAGGTGTGGCATGATGCCCACCTGAAGAAAAAGGACGTGAGTGAAGGTGATAAATTTTTATTATTTAAATCCTCTATCTATCTTTTTCTAGGAAAGCTACAAACTAGGTGGTATGGACCCTTCACCGTGGTGAAGATCTATCCATCAGGGATGATGGAGCTATACGACAAAGATGATCCAGTAAAGGTCTTCCCAGTGAACGGGCACAAAGTCAAAAGATACTATGAATATGAAGCGTTTGTGAGAAGATCGGAAATAGCACTGCAAGAAGCAGAAGGATTCGTATAGTTGGACTTGAAGCCTGTCGAGTTGACGATAGAAATATAGTTCCCTTTGGGAGCCAACCCAAAATTTTATGTTTCTTAGAATAGGATGTTATTTCCCTTTCTGAAAAATGCTACAAACATTATCATTATAATAAGGCCCGAGTCAGTGCATGCGCCACATGCACATACTCTCTTGTTTTATGGGCCACCAGTTTAGCTTTATGAAGCTCTGATAGGTAATACTATCTGAGGCAGGGAGTCTTCTTTTCTGCCAATGATGTTTTACCCATCAACGCTCTCTTTACCTCTATTTTTCACCTCTACTTTTGATCTAAGTTTTACTCCTTTTTAAATTTTTGTATAGAATGCTCTTCATAGCATTTTCTGCCTTGCTTCTTTAGCAATCTTGTCTATTCTATCTGTATTGGGTAGAGCTTACATGCTAGCACGACACACTCATATTGGACAGGAAGCCTCGTGTCACGCAAATGTCACTCATATCGGGCCGACATTCTCATGCCGAGCAACGTATCGTGTGACACGCGAACGCGAGGCGTGAAGCGTGCTTAAGAAGCCATATCGACTCTTGAAGTGACGGATTAGACCGCGCATCGGGAATGATTTGTCTCTCTGCACGACGTGTGCCCCATTTTTACCTGATTTACCCCTGCTAGCAGTTGCTATAAATAGTAATTGTAGTAAACTGTGTTAGGCACTTGCATTTACTTTTCACCTACTCCCGTATCGTGCATTCAACTCTCTCGCTTCAGCTCTCGTGTCATCCAATATTCCATCTTCTCCCATGTCACCCATCACAATCTTCAGGCGATAAAGGTATAACCCAATACATGTATCGCATGAGTTTCCTGACACACCTATCGTGTCGTGTAACTTGTGTCGGGCATAGCATATCTTGTACCTTTTTGTTATACCCGTGTCAGGCACAAGACTTGAGTTATTTTTCATATCACGTGACACACGCTTGTCACGCGACACATATCTATCACGCGCCCGACTGATACCTAGTATCGGGCGTGACCCTTATCGCCCAGTCTTGTTTTAATAAGGTTTTAGCACGTATTGCCTTTCAATTCATCAGTATAGGGCGACATCTTTTCTCATGAGATCATATCGGGAAATTCCTTGTTTTTACCATACCACCCCTATCACACGATAAGTTTTGATTCTGATGCCTGTAGCCATATCGGCCTCCGATCTTATATCGGGCGACATGTGCATCGCGCAAGGGCCATATCGTGCAACCGTATCAGGCAGGTGCCATTTTGTTAACAATGCACAATATCAGGCGCCATATCGGTCAGACCCCTATCGGGCGATAAGACTAATTTACCCCTGCCTGATATCGACTTGCTTATGATGGGCTTGGTGTAGTCTTAACCTATTTTGGTTTTTCAAGATATCACCTTCCTTGTATCAGGCGACACAACCTTGTTTGATATTTACAGAAATGGCCCACACAAAGCAGACAATCGTCCAAGTAGACGAGCATGGTCGGAGGATCTACCCCGAGGCCACTACATAAGTCACTATAGATGGGCAGAAGCATCTGAACCCCGAATCAGTGGGGACATCTGGGGTAGAGAAAAGGCCAAGGACGAAGCGGCGACAACCCCTTCAACAGTAGCAGAACCTCTGGCTCACTCTCCAGGATGGTTCGTGCCCAGGGATGAAGAGCATCAACATAGATACACGGAGTTGGTAGTTAAGATCTACCGGCCAACCCGATTCTCCCACCAGCAATCCTTCCACCACCTCAGTATCTTCAACAGACTGGACAACATCTTGGGGACTGCAGGGCTGAAGACAATATGCTTCAGCCTATCCGTGTCATATACTGAGCTCACAAAGGAGTTCATGTTCTCCCTCCGGAGAGTCCAGAACATGTTGAAGGAAGTGGAGAGATTCAGAGGAGAAGATCGGTTGTAGGGTCGTTTATACAACACTGAGCACGAGATCTCAGAAAAGTTGCTCAATAAGATATTCTCCTCCTTAAAAGCTGAGATGAGATATTGAACAACGGCGCCAAGCTTGGCGAGGGTGATGGCTTCAACCCGGTCAGCGTCTGGAAGAAACTGACCGACGAATCAAACTACAAGCCAAGAAGCAAAGTGGCGGCCATCCACTCCAGCTTCTGGAGGATCATCCACAAGATAGTGGCTTGTATCCTCTTCAGCAAGTACGAAATGAGCAACATCTACACCGAATAACTCTATCTCATGTGGTACATGATGGAGGGCAAAGTGGTCAATTTGGGATGCTTCTTGCTGAATAGGCTTTACCCCATAAAGGATGCCACCAAGGAGTATTACATGGGTGGCTTCGTCAATCTGATCGCAGTAGGGTTGGGGTACCCAAAGGATCTGCATACCCAGTCAAGAACTAGAGGTGATGACAGAATCAACATCACGTTTTTGTAATGAGAAAATATTATCAAGAAGGAGGGCGGATGCTACTTCTACAAGTTTGCAAGAACTTCCAAGCTTATTCCCCTTCCGATCTGCATCAACTATGATGTAGAAAAGCTGGTCTTCACCAAAGCAGAAGTCAAATCATTGGAGGTTGAAGGCGCTTACGCTGCCACCACCTGAATACAAGAAAGGGTGGATGCAACATGACAACCAATCCCTCTCGATGCCTGGTAGGAAAATTCTTCCACAGTCCCTACCGAGCCACCCACCACCCCCGTGTAACCGGCGGCAACCACTGTTAAAGTTGTTGTCGCTATTCCTATCCCGGTCACAGCCGCCACAACAACAACTGCCGCGGCTGTAGAAGAAGTAATGGCGATCGTGGAGGTCCCTGAAATGAGCGGGGCGGAAGCAACAACAACAGCCCCGGCGGGAGCTGCCGTAGAAGAAGCAGCTACCGCTCCCGAACCTTATGTTGCGCCTTCAATGGCGGAGGAGATGGTACAACTAGACGCCAGTAATGGGGTGTTCGCTGAGCTCCTCGAGACAAAGCTTAGGGATGTGCAGCCCACACCGACGCCGCCACCAATGACGCCGGTGGAAGCTGCGGAGGAGGTCGTCGACAACCGAGTGGTGGAGCAATAACCACCCACGTCGTGCCCTTCTCAACCACCACAAGCAAGCAAGGTAGTGGAAGCCTCAAAGATGCCAACGCCTCACCCTGAAGTGACGCCCTCTTAGACGGTACAGATGGGCTCAGACCCGCTTGAAGTCGAACAGTCATCGGGCCGACCTTCACGCATGAGGAGCGTCACGAGATCGAGAGGGCGATTTGACACAACACCTCCATCTTTGGGGGAAATTCTTGGTCAAGAGTTTGACCATTTGTGGGAGCAAATGAGCAAACACTCAGTTACCTTTTCTTCCCTTACCTGCAAATATTCTGTTTTCCATCAGAGGCTTAGCAAACTGGAGTGGTAGCTGCTAGCTCTAGTTGGCCTTCCCGGCCAACTAGAGACACTTAATGCAACACTACAGTAGGCCCTCCTATGCCTTGACGCAATTGAGGAGAAGCTTAGCCGGAGGGATGGCCACCCCCGCTCAAGACAACCAAGGAGGTCTCCATCACCTCCTGGCTCAGGTTCCCAACCCTCCTCATCAACATCCTCCTCTAAGACATCATCCCCTTCCTCCTCCAACGGGCCATCCACAACGCCCAAGGAAGGGACGACGCACAAGACAGCCGACAGGGCTCCAACAGGACAGGCGAGCTCCCGCGGCATGGAAGAAGCTGCTCCCTCAGCCTTCCTAGACGAAGCTGAAGACAATGACGAATTGATCAATGTTGGGGAGGACTCTTCTAACAAATCAGAGGGAGAAAGGGGGGACATCTACTGTGTTAATGACAGACACCCCCATAGAAGAAGGCGTTCGACAGCAGATGAATTTTCTGAGCCGTCAGAGATCCTTTCCTTCGAGATGGCAGATTTTGAAAGGAAAGCCATCAGATACTTGACAATCAGAGACCAGAAATTGCTAAAAACGGTCCTGAGGTCACACACTGATGAAACAGACGTCGTCTGGAGGGACAGGTACTTCTCCACACGACGAGGGGAGTTGAGGAGCATATTCCACTCGCCAGCCATCATCTCCAAGAAGCTGTTCAGGGTCCTAGAAGGTGCTATACTCGAGAATCTCAGTACCAGGATAGGCCAACATCCGATCTACACTGACACCCCGACCTTGGTAAGAAGATTGATGATGGGGTTGTATGATTATGTGCAAGTGGCCAACATGCTGAAGCATATTGAAGACCACAACACAAACCTGGTGTTGGCCCCTTACAAGAACAGAAAGAATTGGTTCATGTGCATGGCGGACCTCCAACAACATGACGTCCAGATTCTTAGTTGCTACAACGAGGAGGTTCCACGCTCAGGACACACATTCATACGCCCCAAAGACAAGATCTTGAGGGTCCTTCCGCTATGTATTCTCTAAGTGATCAAATATGGAATCCAACGCCACTCTGACATTTGGAATTTCTTCAGTATCAGAGACTTCCCCGTCCAAGAAGAAGAGGGAAGAGGAAACAACACATTTGTAGTCCTCCGTACCATAGAGTTTCTTCATGTCTTTGGATTCCTAAGTCAACTCAGCAACCAACACTTCTATCAGCTCAGGAGCATCTATGTACTGATGTTGATCAAGGACAAGTGCTATTTCTGGGACGCAGGCATCCCAGAAGAGTTGTTGGATAGTGATTACAAAGCTGATTCCTCCCAACCCAACAACCCTCCAGAGGAAGTGGCCAAGATCACCATAGACGTTTACGGGGCAGGCAAGCGGATGGACGTTCCAGAAGAAATACTTTCAAAAGAAGGCCCCGCTTCACCTGATGCTTAAGAAGAAATGATCATCAACTTCAATCGTTCCTCATGCTCTACACTAACATTGGAACATTTAAATGAGATCCTATAGAAGTTAGCTGACTCTACCCCCTCAGACGTCATCTACGAGGTAGACAGTGTCATAGTCCCAGTTGATGATTTAAGGGACATGGTGAAAGAAGGAGGATGTTTGGCGATATCAGTGGAGGCTACCTACATCTAGATACTACATAGAAAGTTTGAACATGCATACATAGCCCATCTAATGTTGTTCAACGACACTTGCCTTGTCGATGAGTCAGGAGCAAAACAATCTTTTTTGGCAGAGATACAGAGCAGAATGCCACGTGTCATCTTTCTGCCTATCCTACACTACAACCATTGGATGCTCCTGATGATGTACACTCACCCTCGAGCAAGAATTTTCTACAACAGCTCAGATAGCAACAAAGATCATCCAGTGCAATGAACATCGACAACATTGACACCCCTCAAGCGCTTAGTAAGGAAATACTATATGGAGGTGGCAACGCTGCTATAGCCATTCTTAGAGACGACAGAGAGCAAATGGCATGAGCTTCAGTTCTGCCATAGCAGTCCACAACAAGTTCCTCTATCCAATGACTGCGACATTTTCATGCTAGAATGGATCTCTAGCTCGGTGACACTACAATAAATGCATGACAAGCTCCACCACATCGACTACCACAACAAATGTGGAGAATATGTGTGGGAGCCCTCACTGAGTTTTCACTACCTCACCTTATCTTTTCTCACTACTCTAGGACAGAGTGTGGCATAAGTTTGGGGGGGGTTACTATATATCAGGGAGGGTGGTATAAAATTTCTCCCATTTTGCATTTTGTCTTTCTTCTTTCTTTTTAACATACTCTGTGTATATATACATATACAAGTATAATACAATATAGTGCATATACAACCCCTTGCCTCTATACAATTGTACAAAGACACTCTATAGTAAAAATCTGATACAACTTCTCCCAACTTGTTTTCTTTGTATCTAAGGTGGTGCAGGTTTTTGTTATGTTTTTCTAAAATTGTAGTCTCAAACGATAAAGGCTATAAATTTTCTATGCCAATTTGGAAAAATATTCTCACAACAGCTAAGAGATGTGTATGTGAAGGAAAAAGCTACTCAAACAACAACTTTGCTTTTGTTTCCCTACCCATCAAAAATCCCAAAAAGAGAGAAAATCCTTATGAGAGTGAATAAAAGCATGAGAGTTGTGCCAATATATATATATATATATATATATATATATATATATATATATATATATACTTGTTTTTTCAAAAGTACCCATCTTTAGGCATTCTAGATCTAGGGCAGTGGTACTTAGGATGTGAAATCAGTGTTCTAAAGCCAACTGGCTTGGACTACAGGGACCACTCGCCCGTTAATGGACCTATACCTGGATGGATTGATGGGAAACAAGAAAAACCCAAAAAGCCTTAAGCCTACCCGAAAACCCAACTTTCTATTCCCAAAAGTTGTTTGGTGTGAAAGCTAACTTCGAAATCATGCACCTAAGTCTTGACGAAGCTGAAGAGAGAATTTTTTCTTAAATGAGGAAAGAAAAATAAAGTTTGTTGTTCGTAATTAGACAAAATTTTCATTAAGACATCTCATTACTCACTCAAACCCTTGTCCGAAGACTATGTCAAGTTCTGAATAAGTATCGCAAAACAAAGCCTTAAAATATGTACAGATTGATTGGGGACAATCAAAATGCTATGTTTGGGGGAGTTGATAAAACCCTTTTTGGGGTTATTTATGTCCTATATTTTGTTGTCAAAACTACCCTCTAAACTATTTTTCCTATCAATTTTGTTATGTTTTGAACAAAACTAAACTACGACTACGCTCAGAACAATTTTTGCATCTTTTTGTAGAATTTTTCCTTGTATTTCCACCAAAAAGGCCTGTCCCGGCCCATGAACAATGTTTAGCTACATCGACCCTCCTACCAGTCGACCGACACACTCATTACCCATTGCATAGTAGCTCGATACAGTTGCCGCGTGACACGGGTGTGTCACGTAAGAAGACCCCACCGGACGATATGTAGCTTACCCGACAGGGAGTTGTACCCGCCACGACTTCTCTCCCAATGCAGCATGTCATGCAATACAAGCCACCCACCGGCAGGAACCCACCTGTCGTGACTACCCGACATGCTTGCAACCTGGAACCCACTGTGTCGGGCGACACACACGTCGATCATCCCCGAAGCCACGCTAATAGAGCTGATGGAGGACACATGGTGCCCGGAGAACTGCAACTTCTTCCAACCACTGCCTATAAATAGTAGCTACACGACTCTGATGGGACGGGTCAGAACCCTAGAGAAATCTAACCTTGGAAAGCTTCAGAAGCTAGTGTGACACATTCCAAGGGCGTGTCGCGAGATACTAGGTGAGCACACCCCCTACCCGAGAGGGGCGGGAGTGGTTCACTTAGAACCCGACCGGGTAGCCGCAGCAGCCCGATACAACCAAAAAGGCCACCCGATGTGCCAGGTTTCTAGATGGGCTCTTGCCTGAGATGGCTCGCTCCTACACCCGATACAAGGAACCCGAGTACCTAAGCTATCTTTAACCCGGCACGATACTGATCTCGATACGGATTTCCCGTCACAACATGCTGCCCGAGAGGGTAGTACCCTGATACGGTCGTATCAGGTAGTGAGCCTTGGCCGTTATGCCTGCCCGTCACTGCCTGTCACCTGACAGAGCTGGCCACCAGACACGGGCATGTCAGTCACAGCTCCCTCCTGGTATCAGGTTAGAGATAACTTAGGGGTCTGCTGCTGTATATCGCCCTCCTATTTCAAGGAGGCGATATCTATCTTCCCTTTTTACAGTCATTTACTTTCATTTATTATGCAATGTAACTAAACCTTTTATACAATACTCTTTCTAATATAATTAGTGGAGTTTTAATACCTATTGCTCTATGTTTGGCCCCCTTTTGTTGGATGATTTCATTTTTTTAGCATCTGAACTCTAGCTTGTATGCTTGGATCATGTTTTGACTAGCTATCGAATCATGTTTCCCGTTTCAACTCCCTTGAGAGAGTGTTGTAACTCTAGCGTTTGGTCCGATCAGGGAGTATGAGAGTACCAAGGGTCGGAGTTGCTTCAGTTATCTTTCCACTCCAACCCAAGTCTGCTACCTTTGAAAGAGGGTGTTGGTGCTTAGTTGGAGGTACCCTCTTTGAGAGAAGGGGTCTGGATGTTTTCTGCTGCCGCTTGTTATGCCTAAGTTTTCTTCCTTTGTTCCATACCTAGGAAATAGTGTTATCTCCTCAGGTTCCATTGCACAAAACTCCTAAAAATTGATAAAATGCCAAAACCTTAAATCTTCCTTATAACTCCGATTGGAGATAGCTTTTTCTTTATAACACTTTCTTGTGGCATTTTGTTTCTCTTTATTCTTTTGTTTTACCATTCTTGATCTACCGTTCCCTTGGGAACATTTTCTTACCCTTCTTTTACCAGAGTGTAGAGTGTTGATTCCACATTTTTAGCACGATCACCCTTGTCCTTGTGGTTCGACCCCGATCGCTACTTCGGACCCCGTTATCATTGCGGAGGCCTAAGAGTTGGGTTATTTAAAAGTCTAACTACTTCAAATCCGCTCCTTTTGGACGCACGATTTAGGCCGGTCAACTTTTTGTCACCGTTGCCAGGGACAAGGCAAAACGATACTGTTAACGAACTCGAATCCACTAACTACACTCCCATGCCTCAAACTTAGTAATATGCTTGACAACACATTTTCTTTTAGTCTTCTAACCTGAATGTGTATTGAATAGTTCATTTCATTAATACAGGTTTTCTAACTTGATCATACATTCTATTCAAGTACACAGGGAAGAAGCACTCTGTTCGGTTGAACGCCGTTCATCATGCCACCTCACATGGAACCACCTCTTTCCGAGGACAGGTGAAATGCTAGAGTTGGACCACACCCACCTCCACATGGGGACGATGACTATTATAATAATGATCATTTACATGAAGAGCTAGAAGAACCTGAATCAGAACAACCTGGGAATGATCATCATCACGAGGGATGTCGTCATTACTGTAGGCACATAAGGAATCATCATAATCAAGAGCAGAATCGTAGAGATCGTGACAGTGAAGATTCTGAAGAAGAAGAAAAGACTCTCCGGGAGTTGGCAGCTACGAAAGCCAACAACTCAAGATGCCCAGTGGTAATCCCAAGGTTTGATGTTGTAAACTTTGAGTTGAAGCCAACTCTGATCTCCATGATACAAAATAAAAGTTTTAGAGGAAGTTCCAAGAATGATACCATCACCTCGATGCTTTCAAAAATATATGTGACACCATCAAGATGAGGGGAGTGCCACAAGAAGTGATCTACTGCAAGGGTTTCATTTTCTCCTTGGAGGACAAGGCACTGTCATGGTTCCTTGGACTGCCACATCAATCTCTGAACGGATAGAATTCTTTAGCGGATGCTTTCGTAAACAAGTTCTACTTTACCGAGAAGACCGTCAGGAATAGTCATAAGATCACATCTTTTACCCAGAAGCCAGGAGAAAACCTGCATGAAGCCTGGGAGAGATACCAGGAGTATCAGGGGGACTGCCCTCACCACAACTACAAGAAGGGTTTCCTGATAACAATGTTCTATAATGGTCTGACTCATGAAGAAAGAGTATCGCTAAATGTTGCTGCAAGAAGTGACTTTCTTGGGAAGAAGCCCAGTAGGTCTAAAAAGATCATTGAAAACATGGTTGAACTACAAGACGGGACTGAATACGACAGGACCGACAAAGGACATGTTAAGAAAGCCACAAATGAAGGCCTGTCAATCGAATCCAAGGCTCTTGAGGAAATCACATCTCAGATATAGAAAATAGCTACTGTGGTCAGACAGCTAAAAGAGTCGGGAGGAAAGGGCAAGAAACAACTAGAGAAGGTGATGAAGTGTGTCACTTGTGGTGAAAGAGGACACAAAATAGATAATTGTGTATATACTCAACCTAAAGAGTTGAGCGATAGAGAAACTAAAGAGGAGGAAGGTGAGAACGTCTCTTATGTCAATTTCAAGAGGCCTAATCACCCAGGTTCTAGCTATGGCAACAAGGATGCCACAGAGAATTCACATCAATTGAATAATCCTCCCAAACAACCACCCAATTTTGAGAAGAGAAGTGGACAAGGCTAGTACGTCAACACTAGCTCTTTTCACACAAACAAAGCTAGTTACCAAGGCAAAGGAAAGTTCCAACGCCGTAAAGTAGCTAACATGAGTCATGGGCAAGTGCAACTTCAAGGGCAAAGCCAGAAGAAAAATAGCAGCCAGCCAGACTTAGTGGGTCAGTTTTTTTGACTTCGTTAAGAGACAAGACACTATAAACAATCAGCTAGCACAAAGTGCGCTATCAAACTCTAGTGTATTTAATACTATGCAGGTCTAGATTGCAGATATGCAAATGCATCAATGCCAGATTGACCAACAGCTCGCTCAGATGGCAGAGTTGATGAAAAATCCTTCGGGTAAGATACCATCTAACACGGAATCTACCAAGAAGGCAATCTTAAGATTAGGAAAAATGGTGGAACGCCCTGAATCGGCCAGGCCTGAAGAACCAGAGCCTGGAGTTGCTGTAGAAAAATCAGCTGAAGGAGGCAGCCAAAAACTTATTTCAGAGAACCGGAACCTATGGAGAACTTGTTCAGAAAAAGGAGTCAATACTCTCCGAGAGTGCCTTTCCCACACAAACTTGTAAAAGCACATCTTAAGAAGAGATATGAAAGGTTTATGGAGTCGGTGAAAAAGCTCCATCTCGAGGTGCCATTTCTAGATGCCTTGGAAGAAATGTCGACTTATGCCAAGTTTTTCAAGGACTTGGTCATAAAGAAAAGAAGAGGAGGAAGGATTGAAATAGTACACCTGGACAGTATGTCTATGGCCTTTGTTAAAGCTGATTTACCAACAAAGAAAAAAGATCCTGGAGCCTTCACTATACCCTTTGTTGTAGGGGATAACACTGAGAGGATGGGTCTAGCTGACTTATGGGCTAGTATAAGCCTTATGCCCTTAAGCCTCACACAACGATTCGGGTTGACTGACATGGTCAGAACCAACATGAGAATTGAGTTGGCAGATCATTCCTTCAGAAGACCCATGGGGGTAGTTGAAGATGTTCTGATTCATGTAGGGAGGTTCTTCATCCCATGTGACATTGTTGTCATTGACACTGTTGAAGACCCAGAGTGCCCCATCATTTTCGGACGCCCTTTCTTGGAAAAAGGGAGGGCACTGATTGATGTTGGTGAAGGTATCATAAATTTAAGAGTCGGAAATGTCCACATTGATTTCAAAGTAAAGGATGCCATGAAGGGACCATCCCTGTTAGAGTCTGCTTACTTCATGGATAGCTACTACCAATACTGCGATGAAATAAGAGAAGAGACCACAGTTCTAGACCCTCTTATGAGAGCGTTAAACAATTATGATTCAAAAACTGAAGATCCAGAGGTTTTTGAGATCCTCGATTACCTAAATCAAAATGAAGAAGATCTAAGTGAGGGTGAGGAAGTTATAGATACAGTCAAATATGCTTCCCTAGAAACAACACTAGAAGAAGATAAGGCACCTAAGCCCAAAACAGAGCTAAAACAGTTGCCTAAAGGTTTGAAGTATGAGTTTCTCGATCAAGAGGAAAGAAATCTCGTTATAGTTAATGCTAGTCTGGCTGAAGAACAATTGGAAAGACTTCTCAAGTAATTGAGGCTCCATAAACAAGCTATAGGGTATTCAGTAGATGATATCAAGGGACTTAACCCTGCTCTGTGCAGTCACCGCATAAATAAGGAAGAATCTGCCAAAACCTTGGTCCAACCCCAAAGAAAGTTGAACCAGATGTTCAAAGAGGTTGTAAAGAATGAAGTTATCAAGCTAAGAGATGAAAGTATTATCTACCCTATCAATGATAGCAACTGGGTAAGCCCCATTCATGTTGTACCAAAGAAATGGGGTATGAAGGTTGTGAACGGTGAGCAGGGTGATGAAGTATCTGTCCGTGCTGTCACTAGATGGAGAATGTGTATAGATTACAGTAAGCGAAATCAAGCAACAAAAAAAGATCATTACCGGCTTCTCTTCATCGACCAAGTTCTAGAAATACTAGCACATCATGAGTATTTCTACTTTTTAGATGGTTATTCTGGGTTCTACCAGGTCCCTATCCTACCAGATGACCAAGAAAAGACCACGTTCACTTGTCTTTATTGTATGTATGCTTTTCCAAGAATTCCGTTTGGACTATGCAATGCTCTGGCAACATTCCAACGTTGCATGATCTCAACGTTCTCAGATTTTCTGGAAGATGTCATAGAGGTCTTTATGGATGACTTTTTAGTTTATGGGAAAGACTTTGATGGTTGTTTGAAGAACCTATCATTGGTCCTACAACGCTGTGAAGAAAAGAACCTAGTTCTCAACTGGGAGAAGTGCCATTTCATGGTACATGAGGGCATAGTGCTGGGCCATAAAGTTTCCAAGAAAGGCATTAAAGTGGATGTAAGCAAGGTTGAGGCTATTTCCAGACTACCCCTGCCAAAGTTTGTGACAGGGGTACAAAGCTTTCTCGGTCATGCCGGGTACTATAGAAGGTTCATCAAAGGCTTCTCCAAAATATCAAAACCTCTTTCAAACTTGTTGTCAAGGATGCATAGTTCATTTTTTCTGATGATTGTTTGAAGGCTTTCTAGATGCTGAAGGAAGCCCTAGTAACACCCCCTATTCTCCAAGCTCCGGATTGGGAGCTACCCTTCGAGTTAATGCGTGATACTAGCAACTTCACTGTAGGGGATGTCTTAGGGCAAATAAAAGATAAGAAGCATCATTTAATTTGCTACGCCAGCCAAACTCTAGATGAGGCACACATAAATTACACCACAACAGAAAACGAGATGCTAGCAATTGTCTTCTCCTTTGACAAGTTCATATATTATTTAATTGGGACCAAATTGAAGGTTTACACCGACCACAGAGCAATAGGGTACCTGATGAAAAAGAAAGACATTAATCATATGCTGCTAATGTGGGCTCTATTGCTCCAAGAATTTGATCATGAGATAATTGATAAGAAAGGTAATGAAAATGTAGTTGCAGACCATCTCTCAAGGATAATATGCAATGAAGAAGACCAATTGCCTATCAACGACAACTATGCTGACGAAGCCTTTTTAATGGCTCGATCCGATGAGCCAAGTCAGTCATGGTTTGTCGATATGTGTAATTACCTTGCTTGTGGGGAGTTACCTCTAGAAATAACGTACAATCAAAAGAAGAAAATCTTCTCAGATGTAAAACATTATTATTGGGATGATCATATACTCTTTAAGAGGTGCTCAAATAATCTATATAGAAGATGTATTCCAGAGGAAGTGGTGCCAAACATTCTAAGGGAATGCCATTCCTCACCTTATGGAGGACACTTGGGTGGCAGAATGACTACTTTTAAGGTCCTCCAGTCAGGCTTTTATTGGCCGACCTTGTTTAAGGATGCCCATGCTTTTGTAAGATCTTGCAACAAGTGCCAGTGAACGGGGAATATCTCCCGTCAAAATGAGATGCCACTCTCTGATTGGATTGAAGTTTAGATTTTTGATGTGTGGGGCATTGACTACATGGGCCCTTTTCCATCCTCTTTTGGCTTCAACTATATTCTTTTCGTTGTCGACTATGTCTCCAAATGGGTGGAAGCAATTCCTACCATGACTTGTGATTCAAAGGAAGTAAATAAAGTTTTTACCAAGATCATCTTTCCGAGGTTTGGAGTTTCGAGTAGTGTCATTAGCGATGGAGGCTCTCACTTTGCAGAAAGGCAGTTTGAATCGCTTCTACGCAAGTATGGTGTCCGTCACAAGGTTACAACACCATATCATCCCCAAACATCAGGGTAGGTTGAGGTCTCCAATCGACAGATAAAGCAGATTTTAGAAAGATTGTAGGCAAGTCCCGTAAAGACTGGTCAGCTAAGCTAGATGAAGCTTTATGGGCATATCAAAAAACTTTCAAGATGTCGTTGGGCACCACACCCTACCGCTTGATTTACAGGAAAGCTTGCCATCTTCCCTTTGAACTGGAGCATAAGGCATTCTGGGCGATAAAATGCCTCAATATTGACCAAAAGCTAGCCAGGAAGAAAAGGTTTCTTCAGCTCCGGGAACTTGAAGAATTGAGACTTAGTGCTTATGAGAATGCCAAAATTTACAAAAAGAGGACAAAGGTGTGGCATGATGCCCACCTAAAGAAAAAGAACGTGAGTGAAGGTGATAAAGTTTTATTATTTAAATCCTCTATCCGTATTTTTCCAGGAAAGCTACAAACTAGGTGGTATGGACCCTTTACCATGGTGAAGATGTATCCATCAAGGATGATGGAGCTATACGACAAAGATGATCCAGTGAAGGTCTTCCCGGTAAATGGGCACAGAGTCAAAAGATACTATGATGATGAAGCGTTTGTGTGAAGATCGGAAATAGCACTGCACAAAGTAGAAGGATCGATATAGAAGGACTTGAAGCCTGTCGAGTTGACGATAGAAACAACAACACTCTTTGGTAGGCAGCCCAAAATTTTACGTTTCTTAGAATAGGATGTTATTTCCCTTTCTGAAAAACACTACAAACATTATCATTGTAATAAGGCCCGAGTGAGTGCATGCGCCACATGCACAGACTCTCTTATTTTATGGGTCACCAGTTTATCTTTATGAAGCTCTGATAGGTAATTCTATCTGAGGTAGGGAGTCTTCTTTTCTACCAATGATGTTTTACCCATCAATGTTCTCTTTACCTATGTTTTTCACCTCTACTTTCGATCTAAGTTTTACTCCTTTTTAAATTTTTGTATAGAATGCTCGTCATAGCATTTTCTGCCTTGTTTCTTTAGCAATCTTGTCTATTCTATATGTATCGGGAAGAGCTTACGTGCCAACACGACATACTCATATCGGGCAGGAAGCCCCGTGTCACACAAATGATGCTCGTATTGGGCAGGCATTCTCGTGTCGAGCAACATATCACGTGACACGCGAGCACGAGGTGTGAAGCGTGCTTAAGAAGCCATATCGACTCTTAAAGTGATGGATTAGACTGTGCATTGGGAATGATTTGTCTCTCTACACGACGTGTGCCCCATTTTTACCTGATTTACCCCTGCTAGCAGTCGCTATAAATAGTAACTACAGTAAACCTTGTCGGCCACTTGCATTTACTTTTCACCTACTCCCGTATCACACATTCTACTCTCTCACTTTAGCTCTCGTGTCGGCCAATATTCCATCTTCTCCCGTGTCGCCCGTCACGACCATCAGGCGATAAAGGTATAACCCGATACATGTATCGCACGAGTTTCTCGACACGCCTATTGTGTCGTGTAACTCATGTCGGGCATAGCATATCCCGTATCTTTTTGTTATACCTGTGTCAGGCACAAGACTTGAGTTATTTTTCATATCGCGTGACACACGCTTGTCACGCGACACATATCTATCGCGCGCCCGATTGATACCTGGTATCGGGTGGGACCCTTGTCTCCCAGTCTTGTTTTAATAAGGTTTTAGTGCGTATCGCCTTTCAGTTCATCTGTATCGAGTGACATCTTTTTTCATGAGATCGTATCGGGCAATTCCTTGTTTTTACCATACCACCCCTATCGCGCGATAAGTTTTGAGTTCTGACGCATGTAGCCATATCAGCCTCCAATCTTGTATCGGGAGACACGTGTATCGCGTAAGGGCCATATCATGCAACCGTATCCGGCAGGCCTCGTTTTATTAACGATGCATGATATCAGGCACCATATCATCCAGACCTCTATCGAGCGATAAGACTAATTTACCCCGGCTCGATATCGACTTGCTTATGACGGACTTGGTATAGTCTTAACCTATTTTGGTTTTTCAAGATATCACCTTCCTTGTATCGGGCGACACAACCTTGCCATCCGATATCAGACAAGGTGACCCGTTCAACAATAATATTACTTAACATACTTTTGTTTGATATTTACATAAATGGCCCGCACAAATCAGGCAGTCGTCCAAGTAGATGAGCACGGCCAGAGGATCAACCCCGAGGCCACTGTAGAAGCCACTGCAGCCGGGCAGAAGTATCCAAACCCCGACTCAGCGGGGACATATGGAGCTGAGAAAATGCCAAGGACAGAAGTGGCGGTAGCCCCTTCAACGACAATAGAGTCTCTATCTCACTCTCCAAGACGGTTCATGCCCAGGGATGAAGACCATCAATAGAGATACACAGAGTTGGTGGCTAAGATCTACCGGCCAACCCGATTCACCCACCAGCCATCCTTCCACCACTTCGATATCTTCAAAAGACTGGACAACGTCTTGGGGGCTGCAGGGCTGAAGACAATATGCTTCATCCTATCCAGATCAAATAATGAGCTCACAAAGGAGTTCATGTCCTCCCTCCGGTGAGTCCAGAACAGGCCGGAGGAAGTGGAGAGAATCAGAGGAGCAGACTGGCTGCAGGGCTGGTTATACAACGCTGAGCACGAGATCTCAGAAAAGCTGCTCAACAAGATATTCTCATCCTCAGAAGCCGAGATGGAGATACTGAACAACGGTGCCAGGCATGGCAAGGGTGATGGCTTGAACCCGTTCAGGGTCTGGAAGAAACTGACCGGCGAATCAAACTACAAGCCAAGAAGCAAAGTGGCGGCCATCCACTCCTGCTTCTGGAGGATCATCCACAAGATAGTGGCTTGTATCTTCTTTAGCAAGTACGAAATGAGAAACATCTACACCGAAGAACTCCATCTCATGTGGTACATGATGGAGGGCAAGGTGGTCAATTTAGGATGCTTCTTGCTGAATAGGCTTTACCCCATAAAGGATGCCACCAAGGAGTATTGCATGGGTGCCGTCGTCAATCTGATCGTGGTAGGGTTGGGGTACCCAATGGAGCCGCACAGCCTGTCAAGAACTAAAGGTGATGACAAGATCAACATTAAGTTCTTACAACAAGCAAACATTATCAAGAAGGAGGGTAGAAGCTACTTATATAAGTTTGTAAGAACTTCCAAGCTTATTCCCCTCCCGACCTGCATCAACTATGATGTAGAAAAGCTGGTCTTCACTGAAGCAAAAGTCGAATCGTTGGAGGTTGAAGTCGCTTACACTGCCACCACCATAATACAAGAAAGGGTGGCTATAATGGGAGAGCCAATCCCTCTCGACGCCCAACAGGACAAATCTTCCATACTCCCTGTCGAGCCACCCACCGCCCCCGCGCAACTGACAGAAGCCACTGATAAAGCTATCATCACTACTCCTATCCCAGCCACGACCACCACAACAACAACTACCACAACTATAGAAGAAGTAATGGCGATCGTGGAGGTCGCCAAAATGACCGGGGAAGAAGCAACGACAACATCCCTGAAGGGAGCTGCTGCAGAAGAAGCAGTCCCCACTCCCGAACCTTCTATTGCACCTTCAATGGCGGAGGAGATGGTACATTCAGACGCCAGCAATGGGGCATTCGCTGAGCTCCTCGAGATGGGGCTCCAGCAGGATAGGCGAGCTCCCGCGGCATGGAAGAAGCTGCTCCCTCAGCCTTCATAGACGAAGCTGAAGACAATGACGAATCAATTAGTGTGGGGGAGGACTCTTCTGATGAATCAGAGGGAGAAAGGGGGGACATCTGTTGTGTTAATCACAAACACCCCCCTAGAAGAAGGAGTCGACAGTAGATGTGTTTTCTGAGCCGTCGGAGATCCGTCCTTCGAGATGGTAGATTTTGAAAGGAAATCCATCAGATACTTGACAATCAGAGACCAGAAACTGCTAAACAAGGTCTTGAGGTTGCAAGATGATGAAGAAAATGTCATCTGGAGAGACAGGTACTTCTCCACATGATGAAGGGAGCTGAGGAGCATATTCATGTCGCCAGCCATCATCTCCAAGACGCTGTTCAGGGTCCTCGAAGGTACTATACTCGAGAATCTCAACACCAGGATAGGCAAATAGCTGATATACACTGCCACCCTGGCTTTGGCAAGAAGACTGATGATGGGGTTGTACGATTCTGTGCAAGTGGCCAACATGCTGAAGCATATTGAAGACCACAATGCAAACCTGGTGTTGGCCCCTTACAAGCACAACAAGAATTGGTTCTTGTGTGTGGTAGACCTCCAGCATCATGACATCTAGCTTCTCAGCTACTGCAACGAGGAGGTTCCATGCTCAGGACACACATTCATATGCCCCGAGGATAAGATCTTGAGGCTCCTTCCATTGCATCTTCTCCGAGTGATCAAATATGGAATCCAACACCACTCCGGAGTTTGTAATTTCTTCAACATCAGAGACTTCCCCATCCAAAAAGAAGAGGGAAGCGAAAATAACACATTTATAGTCCTCCGTACCATAGAGTTGCTTCATGTCTTTGGATTCATAAGGAAACTCAGCAACCAAAACTTCTATCAGCTCAGGAGCATCTATGTGCTTATGCTGATCAAGGACAAGTGCTATTTCCAGGATGCAGGCAGCCCAGAAGAGCTATTGGATAGTGATTACGAAGCTGATTCCTCCCAAGCCAGTAGCCCTCCATAGGAAGCGGTCGAGATCGCCACAGACATTTACGGGGCAGGAAAGTGGATGGATGTTCTAGAAGAAATACTTTCAAAAGAAGGCCCTGCTTCACCTGATGCTTCAAAAGAAATGATCAGCAACTTCGACCGTTCCTCGTGCTCTACACTAATACAGGAATAGGTAAACAAGATCCTGCAGAAGTTAGCTGACACTACCCCCACAGACGTCATCTATGAGGCAGATAGTGTCATAGTCCCAGTTGACAATTTATGGGACATGGTGAAAGAAGGAGGATGTTTGGCGATATCAGTGGCGGCCGCCTGCATCTAGATACTATAGAGAAAGTTTGAACACGCATAGATAGCCCATCCAATGTTGTTCAACGATACCTGCCTTGTTGATGAGTCAGGAGCAAAACAATCTTTTCTGGTACAGATACAGAGCAGAATGCCATCACTACTACAGAAATAGCATTCAGTGTCGCTTTTCTGGGCGTCGGTTATTAAGGAACACGGACGCCTTATATTAAAGGCGTCGGTTATTTAGAAGAACCGACGTCTATATTCAAAGACCAGCCAAACACGGGTACCGCTTTGTATACAGCGTCGGTTGTTTATACAAAACTGACGCATAATGTCATCCAATTTTCGAGCGAAAAAAATAATGTCACTTTCGGCGTCGAGTCTGTAGTTAAAACACCGACGCTTATGTGCGATGGAAATTTGCGCGAAAAGTGTCCTTTTCCGCGTCGGTCGTCCTTTAATCACCGACGCTGAATGTGGTTCCCGCCAAACATTTTCACGAAAATATCGTCCAAATGGACGTCGGATGTTGCGAACGACCGACGGTAAAGCTGTTTAGGCGTCGGTTTTTGTAAACAACCGACGCTATTTGGGAACTTCATAACCTTCGATCGCCCGACTCTTCCCCTTTCTTATGTTTCATTGCTACCCTATTTCCCTATTGCGGCAATTTCTCCGGCGATTTCTCTGCTGCTGGTACTAGTTTTTCTCCGGCGCTTCTCTCCGGCGCTTCTCTCCGGTGCCCCATCTCCGGCGTCCCCTCTCCGGCGCCCCTCTCCGACGTGTTTCTTCTCTGGCACCCCTACTGCCCGCCCTGCTGCTCCAACTGCCTGCGCCGCCGCCATGCCTGACAACCGGTGCCGCCGCAACGCCTGGTGCCCACCTGCCTGCCACGCCTGAGAATCGGCGCCGCCGTACCCCCTTCTCCTTCTCCTCCGCCTGGCCGCTGCCTGCCTGCCGCCGCCTGGCCGCCTGCCTGCCTGCTGCGACTGACGCTCCTGCTCGTCGGAGTCACTGCCGCTGGTTCTGGAGCTCGTCGGCCGCCACCCACGTACTCAACCAGCTCGACCTCACCCTACTCTTCTTGCCCAGGTACCTGCAGACCTACCCAGGCGCGAAATTGGTTCTTTATGTGCTGACCTAATCTGCTTGCACAAAATTGGCTCCCTACTCTGCTTGCTTAATGTGCCTAATCTGCTTTAAGTGGTCCTAATATCATAACATGATAGTTTTATTATATGATTTGTGGCACTTTAGGGTGTATATACATGCAAATTATATAAGTGATAGATGTTGGATGTTTGTCAAGGTTTCTTGAAGATTGAATAAGTGATAGATGCTGGATGTTTATTTATTTCATCTATCCATGTTGCCTATAGTTTATAACATTGCATTGTGAATTATTGCATGTTTGAAACTATGAAATTCTTGATTTATTAGATGATATTCAAGAAAACCCTAGTTTGATGAGCATGTTGTTAATCATGTTAATTATGATTCTTCTATATATTCTGATGTCATTATATAATTATGTGATCCCAACATATTAAATTGAATTAGAATGATTTCATGAATTATAGGGTTTATATAAGAATGACAACACATGTATTTGTTGGCCTAGAAACCCGTCCAAGATTTACTCAGTAGGAGTAAATCTTGGATAGTCCCCAGTTTGGGACTGTTCTTGAACACCTAATCTCACTTAGGATGTAAGTGTATATTGTGTATTGGGTTTTCGAGAAAATTTCGGTAGCATTTCCCCGTTTGTTCTCTAAGTACATATGTACTTAGAGAACAACGGGGAAATGCTGCCGAAATTTTCTTGAAAACCAAATACACATTATACACTTACATCCTAAGTGAGATTAGGTGTTCAAGGATGGGATAGGTGGTACACATTTATTATATATAAGATTGACATCAAATGTGTTTGTTGGCCTAGAAACCCGTCCAAGATTGACTAATATATACTTGTTTCCTAATATATACTTGTTTAAAAGGTTAACTGATGTTATACAACTTTTTCTAAAAATATATAACATCGTTATATGTACTTACACTTTGTTAATACTAATATTGTGCAGTCTCTGTCTTCCCATAACAATGACTATGAATTGGGCCTCTATGTCAATGTTAACGTTCCCTATTGAAGAACAATTGGACATCATCCTAGATGATCGTTCCTTAAACCAATTGGTCATACCCAAACATTGGTGTTTTCTAAAAGGAAGACACTACATGCCTCGTAAAGTGACCCTAACTTTTTGAAATTATTCACATGTAATCGAGGTTGAGTATGATTTGGCGGGAAATCTTGTATCAAAATCCGGTTGGCGTGATTGGATTGGAGAGCTGTATCTGGTCCGTTGGAATAGGCTTTTTCTCCGTCCAGTTGGCGATAATTCCATCAAAGTTTGGATAACCAACAACAACTGCGACACCCTCGATCATCTTCTGCGGTATGAGCGCACGGCGTCGGATATCATCTATGAGGAATCGAAATCAGAATCTGAGGCGTGATTGGATTGGAGAGCTTCGTGACACAACTTCATCATCAAAAAGAAGTTATTGATGCATGCGGGACCATGTTGATGTAGTATTTAGTTGTCTATCTATCTAGACTTGTCTGTATTAATAGTTTTTTTAATTATGCGCATGTTTAGGGGTACACCAACCCCTTTGTTTAGTTATTGTTATAACTAAAGTGTGTGTTCCCATGAATGGAACTGTAAGTTGCTACATGAATGCTTATAACTGAAGTGTGTGTTCCCATGAATGGAACTGTAAGTTGCTACATGAATGCTTATAACTGAAGTGTGTGTTCCCATGAATGTTCCCATTTACATGATTACACTACTATTTTCTCATATTGTCTTGCCTCAAAAAAAAATTCTTTTATTGTTTAGTCTATTTTAATACAACATACTTGCTTATATCTTTCTTAATGATGAACTGTAATACGACATACTTGCTTATATACTTGTTTCCTAATATATACTTGCTTTCCTAATATATACTTTCTTTCTCTGATCATAGAATGGATAGATCATGGATGTCCATTCGTAATCGTTGCACCCCAGAGTTTATATCTGGTCTTGATCAGTTTATTAGATTTGTCAAGGAACATAGGAAAAAACCTACAGATAGGTTCTACTGTCCATGTAGGCATTGCGGTAACAACTTGAAACTCAACACTGGTGAGGAAATCAAAAGTCATGTCATGTGCAACGGGATTGTACAAGGCTATACAGAATGACACTGGCATGGAGAGATTTCAAAATCGAATCCAGTAGATGTCAATAGCAGTGCTTGGGTGGAAGAAGAAATTGCCTCCGATGACGTAAATGTGAACGAACCAGTTCCAGCAGACATTGTTGATGCGATGCTGGATAGTTGTAGGGTAGAGCACACCGATCCACCTCCTATCTTTACAAACATTGTGCATGATGCTGAGATACCGTTATACACAGGCTGTGCTAAGTTTACGAAGCTTAGCGCTGTGCTGAGATTGTATAAGTTGAAAGCTAACAATAGATGGAGTGACAAAAGCTTCACTGAATTGTTGACTTTGTTGAAAGAAATTCTTCCTGAAGGAAACGAGCTGCCAATCTCAACATACCAGGTAAAGAAAATGCTGTGCCCAATGGGAATGGAGGCCAAAAAGATACACGCATGCCCGAATGATTGTGTATTATTTCAAAAGGACTATGTAGATTTGAAAGATTGTCCAAAATGTGGTGCGTCACGATATAAATTGACGACTTTGGGGGAGTCCAAAACTGGTTCTCCTGCCAAGGTGTTGTGGTATCTACCTATAACATCACGGTTTCAACGCTTGTTTGCAAATCCGAAAGATGCGAAGAATTTGAGGTGGCATGCAGATGTTAAGAAAAATAATGATGGGATCCTACGACATGCGTCTGATTCCCCACAGTGGAAGAAGATTGATGTATTGTTCCCTGAATTTGGTGAAGAAGTCAGGAATCTAAGACTTGGGCTTTGTATAGACGGGATGAATCCGTACGGGACATTGAGCAGCCAACATAGCACTTGGCCAGTCATGCTTGTTATATACAATCTTCCTCCGTGGCTGTGTATGAAAAATAAGTACGTTATGTTGTCATTGTTGATATCGGGCCCTAAACAACCCGGAAATGATATCGATGTTTATCTTGAACCTTTGATTGATGACTTAAAGAAACTTTGGGCTGAAGGTGTGATGACCTATGATGCTTCAGCAAGAGAGACATTTCGTTTGCATGCTATGTTGTTTTGCACTATTAATGACTTTCCGGCATATGGGAATTTGTCTGGATATAGTGTCAAAGGAGCTAAAGCGTGTCCTATATGTGAAGAAAACACTGATTCAATAAGACTAAAATATGGCGGCAAGACTGTATATCTTGGTCATCGAAGGTTTCTTTCAAAATTCCATCCGTATCGTAGGAAGCGCAAAGCATTCAATGGATGGAATGATGAACGGAGTGCACCTAAACCTATACCAGGGGATGTTGTTTATGAAAGAGTAAAAGACATTGTCAATGAATTTGGTAAGAAATCACAATGTAGTATGGCCACACGGAGTGACAATTCTTCATTAAAAAAGAAGTCAATATTTTGGGATCTTCCTTATTGGAGTTCTTTGTCAGTCAGGCTTTGTATCGATGTAATGCACGTTGAGAAAAATGTCTGTGATAGCATCATTGGTACTCTATTAAATATACCAGGTAAGACTAAAGATGGGATAAAATCCAGACTGGACCTACGTGAAATGGGAATAAGGTCAGAATTAATAGAATTACGTGAAATGGGTAATAAAAGAACATACTTACCTCCCGCTTGTTACACGTTGTCTAGAAAGGAGAAGAAAACTTTTTGTGAATGCTTGGTAAATGTTAAGGTGCCACATGGTTACTCATCCAACATCCGTAGATTGGTATCAATGAAAGATCTGAAGTTGATAGGTCTTAAATCTCATGATTGTCACACTCTAATGCAACAAATATTGCCCGTGGCAATTCGATCTATATTGCCGAAGCATGTAAGGTTTGCAATTACCAGACTTTGTTTCTTTTTCAACAGTCTATGCAGCAAAGTTATTGACCCTGATACTCTCGATAATTTGCAAAGAGAAGTGGTTGTTACCCTATGTCAGCTTGAGATGTATTTCCCTCCTTCGTTCTTTGATATCATGGTACATCTTGTTGTCCACTTGACTAGGGAAGTGAAAATCTTGGGACCGGTTTTCTTGCATTGGATGTATCCCTTTGAACGATACATGAGCATTTTTAAAGGTGATGTTCGAAACCGTTATCGTCCTGAAGGGAGTATTATTGAAGGTTATGTGGCGAGAGAGGTTATGGATTTCTGCAATGACTTTCTCAGTGGTAATGACACTCTTGATAATGACAAGAATATTGAGGAGGGCAAAGGAATTTTGGGATCACGGGTGAAAGTAATCAGCCGTGAGCAGTTGGAACAAGCTCACTTGTATATTTTACATAATATGGACGAAGTGAGTGTTTATATCGAGGAACATACCAATTTCATAAAGAGACAACATCCTCGAGCAAGTTCAATGTGGCTTGCTAGAGAGCATAATAAGACTTTTACTAAGTGGTTTGAAGATAAAGTCTTACATCAACTATCTCAAACACCAAATGATATTACAGAAACTATCAAATGTCTCGCCTTTAAACCAAAACCGAATGTTATGTCTTATGAAGGGTTTGACATTAATGGATTCACATATTACACAAAGCGCCAAGATGATAAGAGTGTCGTCCAAAATAGTGGGGTCACTCTTCAAGCGTCAACTATGTACTTTGCAAGTGCAAAGGATAAGAGTCCACGTGAAGCTAAAATGTCATATTACGGTGTCATTGAAGACATTTGGGAGTTTGACTACATAGATTTCAATATTCCGCTCTTTAAATGTAATTGGGTTGATAACACCAAAGGAGTTATAGTGGATGAATTGGGTTTCACTTTGGTGAACTTTGAAATGATTGGCGAGAAGGCTGAACCATTCATATTGGCATCACAGGCAAAACAAATATTCTATATCGATGATCCTGCAAATGATAAATGGTCGGTTGTTCTTCATGGTAAAAGACAGTTCATTGGAGATCCTATAGATGAAGAAGAGTACTATGATAAGTATGATGACTCCAGTCCATTCTCAGTTGGGTTGCCAACTCCACAAAATATTGAAGCTAATGATGACTTATATGTGCGCGGAGATCACAATGAAGGATTGTTAATTGATAAAAGATCACAATTTTAGAGACATGTATGTTTATACAAATGGTAAATGTTTTCCTTTTTCTAATTTATACAAATGCTAAATGTTTTCCTTTTTCTAGTTGATACAAATGCTAAATGTTTGCCTTTTTTATGACATTTTTAGATGGCTGACCATGATGAGAATGAAGTCCATGATGAGCATGAAGTCCATGATGAGCATGTTGTCCATGACGAGCATGGCGAGGATATCAATGTAAGTTCTAAAAACATATCCTGTATTTCTATAAAATTCATTATCTTCTAGTTATGTCATATATCCTATATTTCTATATTGGCCTAATTCAGTGTGTTTATTTTTGTCAAATTTTAGGTTGATGATGCACATGTACCCACTGAAGCACTGGAGCAACTTGATGCGCGGAGAGGACATTCCAACTCGAGATATCGTCTACCGTTTCCTCCTCCTCCGCAGTAATATCCTCATCTCTAAACGTTTCTCGTAGGATTATGAACCCCTCCCTTCCCTCTACTACATCGAAGCCATGCCGTAGTTGAACCCTTTCGCCGAGCCCTACCCGGCCAAGCAGGCATCGCCTGAAGCACCACCGTCGTCGTCGTCTCCACCTCCATCACAATTTGCTGTGCTAGTCCTGACAGTTTATCACCCCCACATGCCTTCCTCCTCAGTTCCTGCCGCTAGACGACCACACAATGGATCCAAGAGGATTGCAGGCGTTCGCCAAAGACTATAGGCTGAGTTAACTCAATAGTTAACTCAGCCTATAGTCTTTGGCGAATGCCTGCAATCCTCTTGGATCCATTGTGTGGTTGTCTAGCGGCAGGAACTGGGGAGGAAGGCATGTGGGGTCATAAACTGTTAGATATAATTGGGATGTTGATAGTGATGATGAATGATACTTTGTAAATGAATGTTTCTGAATGTTAAAACATGTATTTGAATGATTCTATATGTGTGAACGTGACAATTGAATTGATGTCTGAATGTATCTACTTGTGTGAATCTTTTTATGTTAATTTTGCAGGTTTGTGGCCTGTTTGTAGGCTGATATCAATGGATGTCGTAAACCTGCAGTTCAGAAAACTGAACTGCAGGTTCTCATCCTACTGACCAGCCACAGCAGGCCTGCAAACAGATTTATAAAAAAAAAATAGATATAGGCGTCAGTTATTTACCGATAACCGTCAGCACAGACTTACAGCGTCGGTTTTTTGTTGAACACCGACGCCAAAAGTGTTCGCGCTACAGGAAATGGGAGTCATCTAGGACACTTTTCTGCGTCGGTTTTTTAGTATATAACCGACGCAGAAATCGTCCTAGATGATGCTGTTTTCTGTGGCGCGAACCCTTTTGGCGTCGGTGTTTTATAATAAAACGACGCCTTTATGTTAAATAGGCGTCGGTTTTTTAACCGACGCTGAAGTGTCCAACCTTTTAGCGGCGCCCACATAGGTGTCGTTCAGAAATCGACGCCAAAGGGGGTTAAACAACCGACACTAAAAGGCACTTCTGTAGTAGTGCATGCGTCATCTTCCTGCCTATCCTACACTACAACCATTGGACTCTCCTGACGATGTACACTCGCCCTCAAGCATGAATTTTCTACAACAACTCAGATAGAAACAAAGATCATCCACTGCAGTGTACATCGAAATCATTGACACCCGTCGAGCGCTTAGTAAGGAAATACTATACGGAGGTGGCAACGCTGCTTCAACCATTCTTGGATATGGCAGAGAGCAAATGACACGAGCTTCAGTTCTGCCACAGTAGTCCATAACAAGTTCCTCTATCTAATGACTGCGACATTTTCATGCTAGAATGGATCTCTATCTCGGTGACGCTACAACAAACACCTGACAAGCACCACCACATCTACTACCATAGCAAACATGGAGAATATGTGTGGGAGCCCTGACTAACTTATCACTATCTCACCTTATATTTTCTCACTACTCTGGGATAGAGTGTGGGATACATTTGGGGGGTACTATATATCAGTGAGGGAGGTATAAAATTTCTCCCATTTTGCATTTTGTCTTTCTTATTTCTTTTTAACATACTCTATGTATATATACATATACAAGTCTGATACAATATAGTGCATATACAACCCCTTGTCTCTATACAATTGTACAAAGACACTGTATAGTAAAAATTTGATACAACTTCTCCCAACTTGTTTTCTCTGTGTCTAAGGTGGTGTACGTTTTTGTTATGTTTTTCTAAAATTGCAGTCTCAAACGAAAAAGGCTATAACTTTTCTACACCAATTTCAAAAAATAATCTCACAACATCTAAGAGATATGTATGTGAAGGAAAAATCTACCCAAACAACAACTTGCTTTTGTTTCCCTACCCATCAAAAATCCCAAAAAGCATGAGAGTTGTGCCAAATATATATATATATATATATATATATATATATATATATATATATATATATATATACTTGTTTTTCCAAAAATACCCATCTTTAGGCATGGTAGATCCATGACAGTGGTACGTAGGATGTGAAATCACTGCTCTAAAGCCAACTAGTTTGGACTGTAGGGACCACTCGCCCATTAACAGACCCGTACCTGGATGGACTAATGGGAAACAAAAAAAACCCAAAAAGCCTTAAGCCTTCCCTAAAACCCAACTTTCTATTCCCAAAAGTTGTTTGGTGTGAAAGCTAACTTCGGAATCATGCACCTATGTCTCGACAAAGCTGAAGAGAGAATTTTTGCTTAAATAAGGCAGGAAAAATAAAGTTTGTTGTTCGTAATCAGATAAAATTTTCATTAAGATATCTCATTACTCACTCAAAACCTTGTCCGAAGACTATGTCGGGTTCTAAAGAAGTATCGCAAAACAAAGCCTTAAAATATGTACAGATTGATTGGGGACAATCAAAATGCTAAGTTAGGTGGAGTTGATAACACCCTTTTTGGGGTTATTTATGGCCTATATGTTTTTGTCAAAACTGCCCTCTAAATTATTTTTCCTATCAATTTTGTTATGTTTTGAACAAAACTAAACTACGACTATGCTCTGACCAATGTTTTCATTCTTTTGTAGAGTTTTTCCTTGTATTTCCACCAAAAAGGCCCGTCCCGTCCCGTCCCATGAACAGTGTTTACATGCATCGACCCTCCTACCAGTCAGCCGACACACTCATTACCTATCGCGCAACAACTCGATATAGCTGTCATGTGACACAGGTGTGTCGCGCAAGAAGACCCCGTCGGGCGATACGCCGCTTACCTGACAAGGAGTTGTACCCACCACGAATACTCTCCCGATGTAGCGTGTCGCACGATGTGAGCCACCCATCGGTAGGAACCCACCCATCACGACTACCCAACACACTTGCAACCCAACACCCGATGTGCCAGGCGACACGCATGTCGATCATACCCGAAGTCATGCTAAAGGAGCAGATGGAGGACACGTGGCAACCGGAGAACTACAACTTCTTCCAACCGTTGCCTATAAATAGCAGCTACATGACTCCGATGGGACGGGTCAGAACCCTAGTGAAAGCTAGCCTTGGAAAGCTTCAGAAGCTAGCGTGACGCGTTCTGAGGGCATGTCAGGTGATACTAGGTGAGCACACCCCCTACCTAAGATGGGCGGGAGTGGTTCACTTAGAACCCATCCCTGTAGCCGTAGAATCCCGATATGACCAAGAAGGCCACCCGATGTGCCGAGTTCCTAGATGGGCTCTTGCCCGAGATGACTCACCCCTACACCCGATACAAGGAACCCGAGAACCTAAGCTATCTTTAACCCGACATGATACCGAGCTCGATACGGATTTCCCATCATGGCGTTCTGCCCGAGAGGGTGGTACCCCGATATGGCTGTATCGGGTAGTGAGCCTTGGCTGTTATGCCTGCCCGTCACTGCCTATTGCCCGACATGGCTGGCCGCCTGACACGGGCATGTCGGTCAGAGCTCCCACCCGGTATCCGGTTAGAGATACCTTAGGGGTCTGTTGTTGTATATCTCCCTCCTATATCAAGGAGGCGATACCTATCTTCCCTTTTTACAGTCATTTACTTTCATTTATCATGCAATGTAACTAAACCTTTTATATAATACTCATGCTAATGGAATTAGTGAAGTTTTAATACCTATTTCTCTATGTTTGGCCCCCTTTTGTTGGATGATTTCTTTTTTTTTAGCATTTGAACTCTAGCTTGTATGCTTGGATCATGTTTTCACTAGCTATCGAATCATGTTTCCCATTTCAACTCCCTCAAGAGAGGTGTTGTAACTCTAGCGTTTGGTCTGATCAGGGAGTACGAGAGTACCTAGGGTCGGATTTGCTTCAGTTATCTTTCCACTCCAACCCAAGTCTGCTACCTTTGAGAGAGGGTGTTGGTGCTTAGTTGGAGGTACCCTCTTTGAGAGAAGGGGTACTGGATGTTTTCTGCTGCTGCTTGTTATTCCTAAGTTATCTTCCTTCATTCCTTACCTAGGAAATAGTGTTATCTCCTCAGGTTCCATTGCAAAAAACTCCTTAAAATTGATAAAATGCCAAAACCTTAAATCTTCCTTGTAACTCCGGTTGGAGATAGCTTTTTCTTTATAATGCTTTCTTGTGGCATTTTGTTTCCCTTTATTATTTTGTTTTACCGTTCTTGATCTACCGTTCCCTTGGGAACATTTTCTTACCCTTCTTTTACCAGAGTGTAGAGTGTTGATTCTGCGTTCTTAGCACAACCACCCTTGTCCCTGTGGTTCGACCCTGATCGCTACTTCGGACCGTGTTATCATTGCGAGGGCCTAAGAGTCAGGTTATTTAAAAGTCTGACTACTTCAAATCCAATCCTTTTGGGAACACGATTTAGGCCGGTCAACCAGTCACTGAGTGGCCCAAAAATCACACACAAATAATACACAAAATGGAAATAACATTCTTCTTTATTGAAATGAACCAAATGTTTATTACAAAGGGCCCGTAGGCAACATGGAAAGAAAGATAGATAAGAGAACTAAACCAACACTACATACCTTTTATATTAGCTCCCATGTAGAGACCACATAGATGTAGCAGTCTTTATTTTTAGCCAATAACAAATGGAGTAGATAGCAGGTGCATAATCTTTAGCTCTTTGCATTGCCAAAAATCAAGACAATTGTGACACAAGCTGTGACAAAGTGGAATTCTATATGATTTTCAATTAATTACTCTTTTTCCCTCATGATACTCACTCATGGTCCCCAATCATTTTTCTTGACTCCTAAATCAATGGTGAGACTCAAATCCAAAATATGGTGATCAATATGATCTTTGTACACATTATAACACCTTAAATTTGATTAATTCATCACTTCGTACAAAGAATAAAATTGGTCAATCAAACTTCATCTTTTGGTTCCTAAACTTTTTCTAAATATTTTCCACATTTTTGTGAAGCTATGGTCCAAATTTCAACTCATTTGGACATTCCTACAACCGTCTACAAATTTTTGAAGATAATATATTGAAAACCATTCATTTGCTTTTATTTGCCCTCTTTTTGGCTATGCCGCATCAGCAATCTGGGGCAAAGGGGTCAGGGGAAATTTCTGGCCCTTAGATCAACCTCTCCCAGATTTGAGACTAATCCAATGGTAGCTGAGTTGTCATCAACCTCCCACTGATTATGGGGAGGTTTCAATGCAACCCGATCAACCAAACTCGCGCCCTTGACCATGATTCAAGTTTCTAAGCGATCCAAATTCTTTGTGTCGCGATTTAGAACTAATTTAGCCCTACTTTGACTAGGTTTCTTCCCTTGTAGTGCCTCCAAAACAACCCCCTCACCTTTCCATTCCCACTCTGGCGGCTATGGCTGCACCTAGATCTTGAACTAGCCCTAAATCTACCTCCCAACCCTGTAAAAAGGGTCCCTCATGATCGCAAGATTCACACCAAGCTATGTGTAATGCCTAGGCCCACTTCCCAAGGCTCTAGTAGAGTTTTAGGAATGACAACTGGCATGACAGACCACCACTAGCCTTAACTACACCCTTTATCCTCACTCACATGTAAGCCTGGGTCAACTTCTCGACTGGTCACCCATCGTAGTACTACTCGAAGCTGAGCACGCTTAACTATGGAGTTCTTTAGTGATGTGCTCCCAAAAAAGGAGGAGCACCTTGGTGATATGGGCAGTTCAATCATTCCTTTTAAGATCATTATCTGAGGCCTCAAATTCTGGGATGTTACACTATGAGCCTTGCTTTTGCTCTCTCTTTTGGTTTCAAGCTCCCCCAAATCATTCCTGAACTCCTACTGCTTCAAGCAGCACCACCGCCAAGCCTGGTTGGGCATCCTCCCTCCTCACCCCTCCTCCTCTTCCTTTCGCTCCCATTAGGTCCGCGAGGCCAAGTCAAGCCCAGCCGCCCTGCTCACACTATGTCTCGCCCCCTCCTACTCCTGGAATGCCTCCACTCCGGCGAACCCCACCGCCCAATTTTTTGGCTCGCAGGGGTGTGTTGTGTGAGAGAAAGATGGCCCTATGAACCACTGATCCAACTAGTTCCAACCATCCCAAAATAAACCAATCAATCGAGTGTTGAACCAGCTTATTAGAGGAGTGAATCGGCCAAATCAAAGGCCTAAATTGAACCCTGGACCAGACAACCTCATGGCACGATCTAAGCCATCCAATCAACATCCAACGATCAACCTTTTTCATGAAATAAGGTATTTATCTCACTCTCTGGAAAATATTCATTTAAATGCCTAGATCTTATTTAAATCAAAGAAAATGCATGTGAACTCCAAAAATGATGAACAAATAGTCAATCATGATCAAAAAAATCCAATGGATCATTTAAAAATACTTTTAATACCAGATTCCAAATGTTTTTCACTGATATCCCTATATTTGATATCTTGCATATTTAGTTTATCTAATCAATCAATAATGATGATGTCTAATTTTTGGAAACCCTATATTTGGACTCTAATGATTATCTTGTAATCTAGATCTTTTTACTGGATTCAATCTTGGTTATAATCTTTATAATGAGTAATCTTGATTCTAATCTTGCAAAACACTTGATATAGTTTTGACCCATCAATGTGATCTTGATTTCCAATTATATTAAGTACCATGATGATAATCTAGAAATTGATGATGACTTGGATAATGATCATAAAACTAGGGTTTACACATATGATCCTAGAAAACCTAAGTAGGTCATCCACTCTTGAAATATTCTTGACACTTGAATAATGTTAAACATATTGATATAGTATGAATCATAAGTGGATGACCTAACCCTAAGGTTGACCTAGGAAAGTGTAACCCTAATCTCGAATATTGAAACATGATATCCAAATATCTTGATCTTGACCCTTGATCCAAATATTGTGTTTTAGGATCTAACTCGAAGGGTCAAACCATTATCAATTGATCTGTACTCGAAATCCTTGGTGAAATGTACACTATTATATAACTTCTCCTTGATTGTATTGAAGACACTTTTATGTATCTCTTGACTGTATACTTGGATATTTACTTGGATGAGATATTGTTCCCTATGATTAATCTTCCATTTTTCTATACTATATTTTGAAAAACATGAAAACATAAATTGCATGCCCATTATGACTGCCTATATATTGATAATGATGATGATATTGATAATTGATAATGTTGATATTGAGTGCAACAACCCCCCTCATTTGGAGGTGGGACTTGTATATTAGTCTCCTATGTTCCTATGGTGAGGAGGAGCCTAGTGACCTTCCCCATCGTTTTGGGGGTAATAAAGACACACAAAATATATAAGCATGCTTATTTGATTACAACATAATGGGAACTCGTAATAAAAATTGAATCGTTGAATAACAAATATTTTGTCGAATGATATTGGTTTTGGAAATCATTTGTTATTCTTTTGAATATAAGTCCTGCCAAGTATATTCTTTTGTTATAAATTGCTTTACTTGATTTTGATAGCGTACCATGAAATTGCATGATTGTGTCTCGATTTTCTTGATTTTAGGCAATACAAATGGAATATTGAATAAGATCGCTTCCCCACTCTACATACTCTGGTGACAAGGATATATTGGAAAAATCTCCATATTGGGTTAGTTGTTCTTTAAATATCCAGTTTTTTAGTTATTATTTCTTATTATATATTCCAGTGTGATAAATCCTATTGGGCCACTCAGGGACGCGAGCTTCAATCCCTTTACCACTGTCTATGTAGTGAGATTGGGATTGGGGTAAGAACGGTTCCATGGCACAAGCAATGCAATTGCAAGGTATTCTATTAAAAAATAAGTAAAGCATTTTATATCAAAATGGTATACTTGGCAGGACTTATATTCAAAATGTACAAGAGATTATTCAAAACAATATTTGTTAGACAAAATTTTAATATGAGTTTCTGATTACATTGATCTCGAGAAGCATGCTTATATTTTATCTAGCTCCATCACCCAATGAGATGGGGAGGTCACCATGCTCCTCTTGGCCAAATGTAGTAGGAGGTCAATCAACATGTACAAGTTGTTGGTATGTATGCCCATAGAGCAAGTCATGTGATGATTGTAATGGGATACTTTGTAAATGATTTGAATAATAATAAAGGCATTTTCTTATCTATATGTTTTAACTATTTCTTAGATGATAGTGTAACATGATAGATGTCTAAAGAATTGTTTTACTCGATGACGTATGCTTTTGGGTTGAGGAGCTAGATGATGAGATCATACGGATGTTAAGAGTATACATTCTGGTTTAGTCCCTAGTCGGTTGTTATTGTGGAAATAACCATGGACATCAATAACACTAAAGACTAGATTGTGTGTTGGTTGATGATAGAATCTCATTAGTCATTATATAGTGATATCAAACCAAGCACATAAGTACTTGTTAGAGAACATGTGTACCGAACAGACCCACCGTGAGAGTGACACATGGAACCATGATTTGGTAGTCACAGTCAGCTCTCATAGTGATGGTGGTGAGTGTGATTCTTTGACCTGAAATCACTACAGTCAACACATGTCGTTGGGTACACTTTGACATCATCAAACGTAGTCCTGAAACATGGGTTGTTTTAAAGGTGATGATTGCGTGACTTTGACACATGGGGCTTTTGAGGGGTGAGTGATATATATGGGATTTGTCCCTCCTAAGGGAGTTTTATTTCCATGTCCACTTGATGAGTAGGATTGAGAAAGGCATGTGCATGCATGTGTGAATCAATATGTGAAATAGATGTCACACACATCTCACCCAGTCTGCTCTGAGAACAAGGAAATGGATGAACATTGAACAGATGACTGTACCATGCCTTGAGTTCATTTAGGACATTAGTGACAAAGGAATTATACATTCCCTATAACACCATTCACAGATTGTAGGATTGAAAGTTGTTCTCCAACTTTCTATTTCACTTGGGTAGCACTGATGTGCGACTAGGCATCGCTCTTTGCTTGTGAAGTCATAAGTGTTATGGACTTTCACTGCCAATGTGAAATGGACCTGCAGGGTCACACACATAGGATTTAACCTGGAAGAGGAGTTTATCTACAAATGATGTTTAGATGGATTACTAAAGGAGTTTAGTAGTTCAATTAAAAATTTAGTTGATTGATAGCTCAAAATAATAGTGTTCAAGGTGTTGGACCAATTGATTATAGTATCAGATTGATTGAAACCGCAATTGACTGATTTTGCACAGTCTGCACTTCCAATCGATCGGCTCATGTGATGAAGCGATCAACTTAGGTTGGTGAACCGATCGGCTCAAGTGGTGAGTCGATCGGCTCATGTGTCAATTAAATGATCAGCTCAATTGTTGAACCGGTTGATTCGTGTGACCAACCGAGATCATTTGGAAAGTCAGAAGACTCCTTTTGCAAAAACATATTTGTTTCACTCGTACAAATTTTATTTGGATAAGGACAAATATTTGATTAGTCAGAAACAAAATGAAAGGCAATTCGAGTTGGACCAGGACCATGAACCGATTGGCTCATGCTTGAACCAATTGGCTCAAGTGTCCCAACCGATCAATTCAGGTCCCCAACTGACCATTTCATGCTTGAAGCGATCGGTTCAACTGGCGCAGTTGGTTGTTTTATGGAAAAATCTTGAACCCTTCTACTCCTGCTTTAATCCCGCATTGCCAGGGGTAGAGAACCCTGTCCCATGACCCTCCTACATATATAGGGGTATTGGGGGATTCTTAAAGTACAATTCAGAATACCAGTTTCTCTACAAAGTTTTCATTCTCTCTGGTTTTGGTAACCGAGAGAGCCCGAGCAAGTGATATCTGATAAGGGAGGCATAGAAAGGGAAAGACAAATGTAGAAAAGTGACTGGTGGCAGGAGAGTGAGTCGGTGACTAGTACACCGATAGGAGGGTACGACTCCTTCTAGTGCCTTGTGGGATAAGGCGATCGAAGTTCTAGGAAGTCTATGTGGACAACTACAGAGGTGGGAGACTTCTGCCGTTCGGAGGACAGTTGTCAATACCGACAATCCCGATGAGACCAGGAGATACATAGACATCATCCAAGACTGGAGGTGAAGACCGTGCAAGCTGTGAGGTAACGTCACTGAGCAAGCCTCGGGACAAGGTATGTCTCTACAAACCATCCTTCTTATTGTATAGACGTTGACGTGATTCCTTTATTCTGGTTTGGGAGAAGAATTTTTTTGTTTCCGCTGCCTTCTCTGTCTCCCCTAAAACCCAATAGTGGTATCAAAGACACTTCAACTGCTCTATACTTTAGGATTATTGATGTGATCAATTTTGGTTTGTCGCCTTTATTTATTGCATACGATGCAAATAAAATTGGCTTTATACATGTCCAATCCTAAATCCACAAATTCCAACATACATATATGATATGTAATCTGAATGCACTCGATACGCGTCACCCTTAAATGAGTTTTGTGGTGGATGTATAAGGTGGTTATGGCCAATAAACCCTATGTATGTGTGCTTGGTTGTATGTGGTTTCTTGCATCTTGGTCTACGCACCGATTCCCTATCTCCTATTCCTGATGTAACTCTAGATAACTCGAGATTTTTTCCTACCTTTGCTCCCCCCGAATGTAACTTGGGGTTTCCATTTTCAAATGTAAGTTAGGATAGATTTTTTATTATGTCAAAGAACGGCAAACAATTTGATGACCGGTTCGAGGAGATAGACAAGAGGGTGGCATCCTAAGGAGATGCACAATGACCAGTGAACTGATCGGCTCGAGGCGCTAGTCGACTGGTTGGTGGCACCTAACCGACCTGTCTGATGGCGAGCCGATCAATCATGGAGATGAGTTGATCAAACCCAGAAAGGCAAAGCACAGAGTTAATCTTGTACATGTTGCATATGATGTGGACCTAGATGACCGTGATTCCTCTTGGCTCGAGGAATCACATTAGGATGGCCATAATCATTGCTTTTTATTGTTTCACATGTTTTCTGTGGAATATAGCATGTATATGATACTTACTATATATTGTGGTGATTGGATATGTATATGTACCTATAAAAACCAAATCCCTCATCTAAATATTAAGTCTTTCACGCCTTCCATTAGTGACACACATGAAAAACCTAATCGACCAAGCGTAGGTTACGCTAAAGCGTGGTACGTTGTCTATCTCGCGGAAGTGTGAAGGGTGAACATGTAGGTTCTACCAAAGTAGGGTGCATGTTTACCATGTCAGGTTTTGGGATAGACTTAACTGGTGATTCTTAGAGCGTCTAATCCCAGAGGCACAGAATGTTCATGGCAAGGTTTTGCGCATGTTCATTCATCAAGAGTTGCATATGATGTAATTGGCATGATGGCCTACCTAAATAGTCAAGTAGTGGGCGATCAGCCAAAGCTGACTCATGACTTGATGAAATATGGATCTTGCCCACTAGAAGATTGTGTGTTGCAGTCTTCCGAATTGATGGTGAGGGATGTCAATTTGAATCAAAATAGTGGGAGTGGTAATTAATTAAAGGCCTAATTAACTATCGTCAAATATTATTTAAATCAAATCAAATCAAAAGGAGTTTTGACAAATGCAATTTTCTCTTGTATAATGGCAAAAGAATCATCTTTTAAAATAGGAAAATTAATTGAGAATAAATTCCATAACTAGTTGGGGATTGTGAGAAGTGTTCTACACAATCCAAATATACCGGTAGCCTTTGAATCCACTCTATGTACGCTTAAGAAGAAGGATAGTTCATTGATGGAGATCAATGGAACAAAGTCTAATGACAAAGGTGAGGGAGAGAAGGGTTCTCTAGCCGAACCAATGTCAGAATCTTCTGTGCTCAAAACATGGATAGGATGGAAGAAATAATGGAAGAAGAAGTGAGAGATAGAGATCTCTACTTCTGGTGTATACGTGATAGAGATTAACTTTACTACTTCTTTGTCATGGGTACTTTATACCGGATGTGGATCTCACATTTATTCAAATGTGAAGGATCTTAAGAGAAGTAGGCCTTTGGGTAAAGGCAAGATTGAACTACATGTTGCCAATGGGGCAAGAGTTTCCACCAATGCCGTAGGAACCTATGAGTTAACTCTACCTAGTGGGCTAATATTAGAGTTGAAGAACTGCTATTATGTACCTGCCATAAATAGGAATATCATTTTTGTCTCTTGTTTGGACAAGGATGGTTTGGAATTTCTTATTAAGAATGGAAAGTGTTCCATTTCAAAAGATGGGATCTTTTATGGTAGTGCCCCAATGTCTTATGGTCTATACTTGATAGATCTAGAGACGAGTATATACAACATAAACACCAAAAGGCAAAAACTAAACAACTCAAATCAAACGTATCTTTGGCATTGTCGTCTAGGGCACATAAATGAGAAGCGCATTTCTAGACTCCTTAGAGATGGTTATCTAGACTCTTTTGATTATGAATAAATAGAGACATGTGAATCTTGTTTGTTGGGCAAGATGACCAAGACTCCCTTTTCAGGGAAAGGTGAGAGAGATAGTGATCTATTAGAACGCATACATACTGATGTATGTGGGCCTTTTAGAACTAATGCCAGAGGTGGGTATCAGTACTTCATTACCTTCACTGATGACTTCATTAGGTATGGCTATGTGTACCTGATGAAACATAAGTCAGAAACCCTTGAAAGGTTCAAGGATTTCCTGAATGAAGTACAAAACCAACTTGGTAAAAGTATTAAAGCACTTTGAACCGATCGAGGTGGAGAATAATGAGCCAGGAGTTTGAGGACCTTCTGCGAGCCCGTGGTATCATATCACAATGCACTCCGCCTGGAACACCACAACATAATGGTGTGTCTGAAAGAAGGAATCACACTTTATTGGATATGGTGCGATCAATGATGAGTTTTGCTGATCTTCTGATTTCCTTCTGGGGGCATGCTCTTGAAACTGCCACATTTACACTTAACCGAGTACCATCTAAATCAGTTCAAAAGATACCATATGAGATATGGACTGGGAAGCATCCCAATATGTCTTTTATTAGGATTTGGGGGTGTGAGGCATATGTCAAGAAAATGTTTCCTGACAAGTTAGGCCCTAGATCTAATAAATGTTATTTTGTTGGATATCCTAAAGAAACCAAGGGATATTACTTATACCACCCAACTGACAACAAAGTGTTTGTTGCCAGGGATGTTGTGTTAGTAGAAAAGGAATTTATTTCCAAAGGAAGCAGTGGGAGGAAAATAGGGCTTGAAGAGGTTCAAGCCCAATATGAAGACATTGAACCAGTAGATGTACAAGAGGAACATAGAGATTCACAAGATGTTGAGGAATCTCAGTCTCCTCAAGTAATATGCGGACCTCATAGATCTAGTAGGACATGCCTTAAACCTATGAGGTTTGGATACCATGTGACTCAGGAAGGTAGTGGGTTGATCATAGATGATGATCCAACTACCTATCTAGATATAGGCTATAGAGGGACCAAATTATGAGAAATGGCTTGAGGCTATGAAATCTGAGATGGAATCCATGTACTCCAACAAAGTATGGACTTTGGTGGAACCACCCGAAGGGGTAAAACCCATAGGGTGCAAGTGGGTCTTCAAGAAGAAGACTGACATGGATGGCAATGTGCAAACTTATAAAGGTAGATTGGTTGTGAAGGGTTTCTAACAAGTTCAAGGTGTTGACTATGACGAAACTTTTTCTCCAATTGCCATGATTAAGTCCATCAAGATCATGCTTGCTATTGCGACTTACTATGACAATGAGATTTGGCAAATGGATTTTAAAACCACATTCATTAATGGGAATATAAATGAGAATGTGTACATGACACAACCTGAAGGTTTTGTAGATCCAAAGAATGTCAATAAAGTTTGTAAGCTGCAAAGGTCAATCTATGGATTGAAACAAGCATCTCAGAGTTGGAATCTTCGATTTGATGAAGAAGTCAAAGTGTTTGACTTTATTCAAAATGAAGATGAACCTTGTGTGTACAAGAAGGTCAGTGGGAGCACAACCACATTCCTCATATTGTATGTGGATGACATAATATTGATGGGGAATGATGTCTCATCCTTAGAGAAGGTAAAGACTTGGCTTGGGAATACTTTCTCAATGAAGGACTTAGGAGAAGCATCCTACATTCTAGGTATTAAGATCTATAGAGATAGATCTAAGAGGCTTATCAAACAAAGTCAAAGCATGTACATCGACAAAGTACTGAAGCAGTTCAGCATGGAGAACTCAAGGAGAGGCAACATCCCCATGCTACATGGAGTCACCATCTCTAGAGCTCAATGTCCCCAATCTTATGAAGAGAGGGAGCGTAGGAATGGGATCCCATATGCATCAGCCATCAGATCCATCATGCATGCTATGTTGTGCACATGCCCAGATGTCTCGTATGCCCTCTGCATGACGAGCAGATACCAATCATATCCTAGGGATGCTCACTGGACAGCCGTAAAGAACATCCTCAAGTACTTGCGAAGGACTAAGGATCAGTTCCTTGTATACGGCGGTGAGGAAGAATTGGTAGTAAAGGGTTACACCAATGCAAGCTTCCAAACTGATAAAGATGATTACAGAACGCAATCAGGATTTGTATTTTGCCTAAACAATGGAGATGTGAGCTAGAAGAGTTCCAAGTAATAAATAGTTTCCAATTCTACTACAGAGGTCGAATATATCACTGCTTTACATGCATCAAAGGAAGCTGTGTCGATCAGGAAGTTCATCACTGAAATTGGTGTAGTACCCAATAGGTGTGATGTAATTGAGCTTTATTGTGACAATAATGGGGCTATTGCTCAAGATAAAGAGCCCAGATCACATCAGCGGTCCAAGCACATACTGTGACGCTTCCATCTCATATGAGAGATTGTACAGTGAGGAGATGTGAAGATTTGCAAAGTACCAACTGAAGACAACATAGCTGATCCACTGACTAAGGCCCTTTCTCAGCAGAAGCATGATGGTCATGCTAGGTCACATAGATTGAGGTTCCTAGGTGACTAGCTCTAAGTGCAAGTGGGAGTCTGTTGGTATGTATGCCCATAGAGCAAGTCATGTGATGATTGTAATGGGATACTTTGTAAATGATTTGAATAATAATAAAGACAATTTCTGATCAATATGTTTTAACTATTTCCAAGATGATAGTGTAACATGATAGATGTCTAAAGAATTATTTTACTCGATGAAGTATGCTTTTGGGTTGAGGACCTAAATGATGAGATCATACAGATGTTAAGAGTATACATTCTTGTTTAGTCCCTAGTCGGTTGTTATTGTGGAAATAACGATAGACATCAATAACACTAAAGACTAGATTGTGTGTTGGTTGATGACAAAATCTCATTAGTCATGATATAGTGATATCAAACCAAGAAGATAGGTACTTGTTAGAGAACATGTGTATCAGACATACCCACTGTGAGAGTGACACATGGAACCATGATTTGGTAGTCACAATCAACTCTCACAATGATGGCAGTGAGTGTGATTATTCGACCTGAAATCACTACACTCAACACATGTCATTGGGTACACTTTGACATCATCAAACGCAGTCCTGAAACATGGGTTGTTATAAAGGTGATGATTGGGTGACTTTGACACATGTGGCTTTTGAGGAGTGAGTGATAGATATGCGATTTGTCCCACCTAAGGGAGTTTGATGTCCATGGCCACTTGATGAGTAGGATTGAGAAAGGTATGCACATCCATGTGTGAATCAATATGTGAAATTGATGTCACACACATCTCACCCAGTCTTCTCTGAGATCAAGGAAATGGATTGTGATGGAGTGAACTTTTATAATCCTAAATGTCCAATGACATAAGTGTTGTCACACATGTTGAGTTGTTTTGAGAATCCCAAATGTTTTCATAATTTTGAGTGTTGATGATGTTAATATAATGATTTGGATCCATAAGTTTAGGCCTACTTGAGGAATTTATTTGACAAGGCAAATAGCTAAGTTTTTGCACCAAAATCGAATGGATTGTACCTCGAGGTATGGTGAAGCTATGGTTAAATTTTGGTGGCATTTGGAGGTTCCTAGAAGAAGTTATGTAGGTTTGAATATAGTGAAATAATGTGCTTTTTGAGGATTTGTAGACCTAAGATTATGGTCTTAATCTATGTCACGCCCCTTTCTTTTTGGGCCGGGCTGCGTGGCCTCTTGTGTGCCCTAGATTTGTGATCTAGTGGTCGTTCCTAACAGCTTTAAGATGCCACGGATTAGCCTGCGTTGAGCTTTAATCTGGACAGTAGATCGCGGATCTGAGGGATGCGATTTTGTCCTCAACCTTGCAGTTAGAACCAGGTCATGGAGGTGTTTGCCAACCACGACTAGTCCACGACGCCATGATCCGACTGGTCGTGGGGTGATGGGGGAGTGAGTTATCCCAGGAGTTGGACTCCTCTCCACATTACGGACTGAACGATACCCTGAGCGAGGCAAGTGGCTAAGTGAACAAGGAGAATGAACCCTCCATTGCCAGCGGCTCTCCAGCACACAGAGCAGATGGTGGATGCGATTAGAGGAAGGAGAAAGAAGGCAGCTCAGAGAAGGATAAGGAATGGAAAATGAAGCCCGAAGCCTGGTTGGTTTGCCCAGGATCGCAACATGGAGTTTCGTGGAAGCTTCCATGGCTGACGAACTCCAGTGAGCTGGAGAGGAAGGCAAGAGCTCGGGGACTGTGACTAGGTGACTCCCACCACTTTTGAAGGGTAGGGAGGAGATCCTCAAGGTGTTGCGCAACCTTCGAGAGCTTCGGATCGACGCGAGGAGCAGAGGTGATTCGCCCCTTTGCTCCGCCGCAGCCAAAGATGGCGGTGGCGCTCTCATCTAAACGGAGGATTAGAGGCAGAGCACCCGAGGCGAGCGACTGGCGGCATCGAGGGAGGAAGGACGAAGGTGATGGAGGCCTTCGGAGCTGAAGTGGAGCACCCCTGTGCGTCTTCTTTCTCGCCGGAGCTGGGCCAGACGGCGGTGCCCTGCGCAAACAGAGGCGCGCGGGTCCTGGACCTGTCGAGCGGAGACTGAAGACAGAGAGAAGAGGGGCTGAACCGGGTCCAAACCAAGAAGGGCCGGCCGGCTCAGCGTGGGCAGAGGAGCCAAGAGCCGCGGCCTCAGAGCGGACACATGTCGCCTCCTTATTGGCCGGATGAGGTAAATAATCAGAAAATTTCTAGATCTTGTTTAATTCATAGAAATTGCCTCGATTATCAGAAAATGACATACAATATACCAAAATGTTCAGAAAAATGTGAAGAACAATATGGAAGCATAATATCAGGATTTTGAAGCTTTAACCTCAATGATATCATGTAAGATGTGTAACTCTTATTTCTTGAATAATAAATATCAAATGATGATATAAAATTATGGGAAAATGTCAGTAACTCCATAATCGTGTTTTTAACCCATATGATGTCTGTAATCATGATGTTGATGCACGAAATCATGTAATTTGCATAATATGGCTAATTCGGGCTAATAACCCTAATTAATATGCAATAAATACATACATGCTCAATAAAAGATGAAATTCACAGAGTAATCTCATATCAGTATCTAAAACCTCAGAATTAAATATGAGATCAGGATGATACCCAGAATCCATGTTATATGATGATGTTGCTATTAATGTGATATAAACCCTAATATGATTAATACTTGTAACATAGGGTTAACATGTGCACACAACCATATGTAATCAAGTAATTAGATTATGTATCCTAATCTGGAACATAACATCAGTAACATAAATCCCACATAAGGATGAAGATAATACAAGTAATCATGAGAATATCTTCATGAGATAAGCAAACCCTAATATGAACACGATTAGGGTTAAGATGAGATATAATAGGGTGAGAACCTGATGATAGTATATGATCTTGTCTTAACCAGGGGTTTGACCAGGATGTAGTTGACATCAGGAATATATGGGATGATTAGGTTTCTCTTGATCAAGGTACGCCATTACCTCTTACTTGGCTTATTATACAATATGCTTGTGTTATATGAGTAGTAAAATACTTGGCATATGGTATTGATTGAAATGATTGTTCTTGTATGATATGTTGCATGATTTTCCATGATTACTGCTATGAACACAGCAAACATAATATATTTGTTCCATTATATGAAAGCACTAACTCTTTGGTAGTGTGCTTGGAAGTGACCTAACTCTTTGGTAGTGGTCACATTGTACATATGACCTAACTCTTTGGTAGTGGTCTGACCTAACTCTTTGGTAGTGGTCACCTTGTACAAATGATCTAACTCTTTGGTAGTGATCATAAAGGCCTTGATATATAATGGAAAATAAGCTTAAAATATGTGTTCTCTTTTGTTAACGAATATCCTTGTGCAAGTATATGTTGTTCTTATATTCTTCTTATGCTGCCAAGTATTAATTTTATCTTATTGCCAAGATATGATGAGAGGTATATAAAAAGACACGTAGGCGTACTCAGTACAATATTCATGAAATATTGTGCTGACGTGTACCGCATGTATTCTTTTGTATAGGTTATGGTTATGCTCTTGAAGATCCAGGATAGTGAGAGTTGTGTAGCGAGCTGATGTATAGGTGGACCTGTTGTCTTAAGATCCTGTTGTTTAGATGTAGTACATGTATATGTATAAGGTTGCTATTCAATATGTAATATCAAATGTTGTAACAATTCATGTTGTAATTATATGGTGAATGGTGAACATGTGTGTATGGTTTTATTATTGTTCATGTACATGTGCTACTGATTGTTTCCTTTTGACTTCCTCTGATTTTCTCTTTCTTAGCCTAGTGTGTGATGTTTAAATTGGGATTCTCGCCGAGGTGAGGGTTTCAATTTGGACGTCACACATCAGATTAAGTTTTAGAAAATCTGGGGACGTCACAGGTGGTATCAGAGCATGAACAATAGCAAAGCCTAACATTTGCTCATTATGCAACTCAAAACTAAAGAACCTTGAACTTAATAATCTTTTAGGGTTAGATTCGTCATCTTTTAGAGACTAGATCTGACCTAGCCTCTAGGTTAGCACCTAGATGTCCGAGAACTAGGTCTAGACTGGTGCTTGTGAGTAGCAAGTCCTTAGATGTCGTTCTTTCCTTGTAGTGCAGCGGTATGGGACGTTGCACTATTTGGAAATGACGTGCATCAAGGGAAGAGAAACCCTAGACATATTGCGCACATTGTCTAGAGTAGCTACACTAGTCTACCCCTTGTTCTCACCCTTTTCACTAGTTTTCATTACACTGGACTCTCTACTATGTGTGGGACACTCGTTTTAGGATTTGGTTTTTGATTCCAATCGGATCGAACCTCGATAGTTTTCTCTGACGTTTGTTTTATCAGAGAAAAACTATATAATATTTTATTATGTATATGTATTACAAAAATGTGTCCCCACACATGTACGAGTAGGAGGTGGTCATGTAACCTAAGTGAAAGTGAATGACATCAGTCTAGAAGAGAGAGTAGTCCTAGATTAGATGTCTAGAGCCTTGTTAGAGTATATGATAGATGGAATAGATGATATAAGTTTGATGAGATGATCTAAGTCTTATATAGATAATATAAGATGGTCTCTGATGATCTATGTTTGTTTTTGAGGATTTGAGATAAGTTTTGATGATGCAAGTATGCTTTCTTTTGTGAGATAAGATATGTTAAGCTAAGACCAGGTTGTGAGTCGGCATGAGCCTCAATCTCTTTTATAAAGGAGGACCTCTAGTGTTAGGACCAGTTTCGGGGTTAACTCTAGAGAGAGTGAGACCCACAGGGAGAAGGTCAAAGAACCTAGACTCCAAGATATGAGAACTATGATATATGTGATATGATATGTCCTAAACTAGACTACTCCTGAGTGATTGAGTTGAGTTGCTTAATGCATGATTCCTATAGTTTTGTTGAACCCTAGATGTCCTTGGGAGGACCAAACCCTAGAGTCAGAGAGAGGCTGCTATATGTGCATTTGTGAACATGAATATGAGTGCCTTCCATCTGGGTGAGGGAGAGAGCCCAAGACCCTGGAGGAGGTAGCTATGTTAGTTTTGTGAAGCCTCATGCTCGGGTTGGTGGTTCCCATATAGGAATCTAGTGGTGTGTATATAAGAGAAAGAGAGTTGAGAAATAGTTTTCACGGGTATAGATATGAGAAGAGAATGTTGTAGCATGTTTTGGTATGTGGTTATGTGGCTAGATCTTATAAGGCTATCTACTAGTGCCAATGAGGTAATCCGATAACCCTAGATCACAGAGGAAAGATAAAGTATATGCATATGAGATACTCATAGAGTTGAGTTAGCTCAGAGGGGATGAGCATGGCTTTACCCCCATGTTATGGGTCAAGGAGAACCTCAGTTGGACTGGATAAAGTTTTGATATATGTTTAACAAGTCACTCACATAAGTTTGTTTAGCACAACCATGATATAATATATGTAAGGATGTGATCTAATCTCGATACGTGATATATAGACATGATATGATGGAAACCTAGAGATGGTTTAATAAATAACGATGCATAAATGGTCAACCATATGCTTTAATAAGGATGATAATGTGATAGTGTTGGTTAATCTTGTGATAAAATCACTAGTAAATGTTGTAATTTATTATGAGCAATGAAATAATGATCATATGAAATGAAACATGTTACATGAGATGTCAATCTCAGTGCTTAATAAAGATGAAAGATATGGTTTGACATTTAGTACAACATAATGATTATGACTCCTTGATATGATCTACATGGATAAAGTGGGTTAACTTTAGTTAACTCCCACCTAAAAGGAATATGTTAATGATTGAACATGTTCTAATATCTAGCTCAATAAAATGGTGATGACACCTTGAGATAATGGGTTGACTATAGTTAACTTCTTTGAAACATGATAATATGATGTAGAAACCCTAATGCATGGCTAAAGATAAAGAAGTGACTTGGACATATGAGATATGTCATGACATAACTTAAGTCTCTAAACCTTGAGTTAACCTTGAATGGAGTGTTTGTGTACCAAGATGGTTGTAAAACCCTTAATAGTGCTTTGGACACATGGTTCTAGATAACCATTATAGATAGGTTGCACCTAAGGTAGTATCCTAATATGGATGACGACAAGATAAGGTTTTTCCTAGAAGTATGAGTATGGTTTACTTTCGAGGATGAAAGTTCCTTTAAGATGTATATGATGTGAAAGACTGGATTTCTGGCTTAATTTCGAGGACGAAATATCTTTTAAGGTGAGTAGGATGTGATGGAGTGAACTTTTAGAATCCTAAATGTCCAATGACATAAGTGTTGTCACACATGTTGAGTTGTTTTGAGAATCCCAAATGTTTTCATAATTTTGAGTGTTGATGATGTTAATATAATGATTTGGATCCATAAGTTTAGGCCTACTTGAGGAATTTATTTGACAAGGCAAATAGCTAAGTTTTTGCACCAAAATCGAATGGATTGTACCTCGAGGTATGGTGAAGCTATGGTTAAATTTTGGTGGCATTTGGAGGTTCCTAGAAGAAGTTATGTAGGTTTGAATATAGTGAAATAATGTGCTTTTTGAGGATTTTTAGACCTAAGATTATGGTCTTAATCTATGTCACGCCCCTTTTGTTTTGGGCCGGGCTGCGTGGCCTCTTGTGTGCCCTAGATTTGTGATCTAGTGGTCGTTCCTAACAGCTTTAAGATGCCACGGATTAGCCTGCGTTGAGCTTTAATCTGGACAGTAGATCGCGGATCTGAGGGCTGCGATTTTGTCCTCAACCTTGCAGTTAGAACCAGGTCATGGAGGTGTTTGCCAACCACAACTAGTCCACGACGCCATGATCCGACTGGTCGTGGGGCGATGGGGGAGTGAGGTAACCCAGGAGTTGGACTCCTCTCCACATTACGGACTGAACGATACCCTGAGCGAGGCAAGTGGCTAAGTGAACAAGGAGAATGAACCCTCCATTGCCAGGGGCTCTCCAGCACACAGAGCAGATGGTGGATGTGATTAGAGGAGGGAGAAAGAAGGCAGCTCAGAGAAGGATAAGGAATGGAAAATGAAGCCTGAAGCCTGGTTGGTTCGCCCAGGATCACAGCATGGAGTTTCGTGGAAGCTTCCATGGCTGACGAACTCCAGTGAGATGGAGAGGAAGGCAAGAGCTCGGGGACTATGACTAGGTGACTCCCACCAATTTTGAAGGGTAGGGAGGAGATCCTCAAGGTGCTGCGCAACCTTCGAGAGCTTTGGATCGACGCGAGGAGGAGCAGAGGTGATTCGCCCCTTTGCTCCGCCGCAGCCAAAGATGGCGGCGGCGCTCTCATCTAAACGGAGGATTAGAGGCAGAGCACCCGAGGCGAGCGACTGGCGGCATCGAGGGAGGAAGGACGAAGGTGATGGAGGCCTTCAGAGCTGAAGTGGAGCACCCCTGTGCGTCTTCTTTCTTGCCGGAGCTGGGCCAGACGGCGGTGCCCTGCGCAAACAGAGGCGCGCGGGTCCTGGACCTGTCGAGCGGAGACTGAAGACAGAGAGAAGAGGGGCTGAACCGGGTCCAAACCAAGAAGGGCCGGCCGGCTCAGCGTGGGCAGAGGAGCCAAGAGCCGCGGCCTCAGAGCGGACACATGTCGCCTCCTTATTGGCCGGATGAGGTAAATAATCAGAAAATTTCCAGATCTTGTTTAATTCATAGAAATTGCCTCGATTATCAGAAAATGACATATAATATACCAAAATGTTCAGAAAAATGTGAAGAACAATATGGAAGCATAATATTAGGATTTTGAAGCTTTAACCTCAATGATATCATGTAAGATGTGTAACTCTTATTTCTTGAATAATAAATATCAAATGATGATATAAAATTATGGGAAAATGTCAGTAACTCCATAATCGTGTTTTTAACCCATATGATGTCTGTAATCATGATGTTGATGCACGAAATCATGTAATTTGCATAATATGGCTAATTCGGGCTAATAACCCTAATTAATATGCAATAAATACATACATGCTCAATAAAAGATGAAATTCACAGAGTAATCTCATATCAGTATCTGAAACCTCAGAATTAAATATGAGATCAGGATGATACCCAGAATCCATGTTATATGATGATGTTGCTATTAATGTGATATAAACCCTAATATGATTAATACTTGTAACATAGGGTTAACATGTGCACACAATCATATGTAATCAAGTAATCAGATTATGTATCCTAATCTGGAACATAACATCAGTAACATAAATCCCACATAAGGATGAAGATAATACAAGTAATCATGAGAATATCTTCATGAGATAAGCAAACCCTAATATGAACACGATTAGGGTTAAGATGAGATATAATAGGATGAGAACTTGATTATAGTATATGATCTTGTCTTAACCAGGGGTTTGACCAGGATGTAGTTGACATCAGGAATATATGGGATGATTAGGTTTCTCTTGATCAAGGTACGCCATTACCTCTTACTTGGCTTATTATACAATATGCTTGTGTTATATGAGTAGTAAAATACTTGGCATATGGTATTGATTGAAATGATTGTTCTTGTATGATATGTTGCATGATTTTCCATGATTACTGCTATGAACACATCAAACATAATATATTTGTTCCATTATATGAAAGCACTAACTCTTTGGTAGTGTGCTTGGAAGTGACCTAACTCTTTGGTAGTGGTCACATTGTACATATGACCTAACTCTTTGGTAGTGGTCTGACCTAACTCTTTGGTAGTGGTCACCTTGTACAAATGATCTAACTCTTTGGTAGTGATCATAAAGGCCTTGATATATAATGGAAAATAAGCTTAAAATATGTGTTCTCTTTTGTTAACGAATATCCTTGTGCAAGTATATGTTGTTCTTATATTCTTCTTATGCTGCCAAGTATTAATTTTATCTTATTGCCAAGATATGATGAGAGGTATATAAAAAGACACGTAGGCGTACTCAGTACAATATTCATGAAATATTGTGCTGACGTGTACCGCATGTAATCTTTTGTATAGGTTATGGTTATGCTCTTGAAGATCCAGGATAGTGAGAGTTGTGTAGCGAGCTGATGTACAGGTGGACCTGTTGTCTTAAGATCCTGTTGTTTAGATGTAGTACATGTATATGTATAAGGTTGCTGTTCAATATGTAATATCAAATGTTGTAAAAATTCATGATGTAATTATATGTTGAATGGTGAACATGTGTGTATGGTTTTATTATTGTTCATGTACATGTGCTACTGATTGTTTCCTTTTGACTTCCTCTGATTTTCTCTTTCTTAGCCTAGTGTGTGATGTTTAAATTGGGATTCTCGCCGAGGTGAGGGTTTCAATTTGGACGTCACACATCAGATTAAGTTTTAGAAAATCTGGGGACGTCACATGGATGAACGCTCAAAGGATGACTGTACCATGCCTTGAGTTCATTCATGACATTAATGACAAAGGAATTATACATTCGCTGTAACACCATTCACGGATTGTAGGATTGAAAGTTGTTCTCCAACTTTCTATTTCACTTGGGTAGCAATGATGTGCGACTAGGCACCACTCTTTTCTTGTGAAGTCATAAGGTTTATGAACTTTCACTGCCAACGTGAAATGGACCTGCAGGGTCACACACATAGGATTTAACCTGGAAGAGGAGTTTATCCACAAATGATGTTTAGATTGATTACTAAAGGAGTTTAGTAGTTCAATTAAACACTCAGTTGATTGATAGCTCAAAATCATAGTGTTCAAGGTGTTGGACAAATTCATTGGAGTATCAGATTGATTGAAACTGCAATTGACTGATTTTGCACAGTAATCACTCCCAACTGATCGACTCATGTGATGAACCGATCGGCTCAGGTTGGTGAACCAATCGACTCAAGTGGTGAGTCGATCGGCTCATGTGTCAATGAAATGATTGGTTCAATTGTTGAACTAGTCGATTCGTGTGACCAACTGAGATCCTTTGGAAAGTAAGAAGACTCCTTTTGCAAAAACATATTTGTTTCACTCGTACAAATTTGATTTGGACAAGGACTAATATTTGATTAGTCAGAAACAAACATGAAAGTCAATTCGAGTTGGACCAGGACCATGAACCGATTGGCTCAGGTGTCCCAACCGATCGGTTCAGGTGTGAACCGATCGGCTGAGGTCCCCAACCAACCATTTCATGCTTGAAGCGATCAATTCAGCTGGAACAATTGGTTGTTTTGTGGAAAAATCTCGAACCCTTCTACTCCTGCTTTAATCCCACATTGTCCGGGGTAGAGAACCATATCCCATGACCCTCCTATATATATATTGGGGTATTGGGGGATTCTCAAATTACAACTCAGAACACCGGTTGCTCTACAAACTTGTCGTTCTCTCTGGTTTTGGTAACCGAGAGAGCCCGAGCAAATGCTACCCGATAAGGGAGGCGCATCAATGGAAAGATAGGTTCAGAAAAGTGACTGGTGGCACGAGAGTGTGTTGGTGACTAGTATGCCGACAGGAGGGTACAACTCCTTCCGGTGCCTTGTGGGACAAGGCGATCAGAGTTCCAGGTAGTCCGTGTGGACAACTGCAGAGGCGGGAGACTTCAACCGCTTGGAGGACAACTATCAATCCCGACAGTCCCGATGAGACCAGGAGCTGCATAGACACCATCCAAGACAGGAAGTGAAGACCATGCAAGCCATGAGATAATGTCGCCAAGCAAGCCTCGGGACAAGGTATGTGTGATGAAGTGAAATTTAGCAATTAATATGAATTAATTCCAATTTTACCCTCCTTATACTCACACATGATGACAAATCATTTTTCCTGGCTTCATAATCATTTTGAGACTCAAATCCAAGATATGGTGGCCAATGTGGATTTTATACACATTATAACACTTCAAATTGGATTCTTTCATCACTTTGTCCAAAGAATCAAATTGATCTATCAAAATTCATATTTTTGTTCTCAAACTTTTTGTAAACGTTCTCCACATTTTTATGAGGCTTTGGTACAAATTTGAGGTCATTTGGACATTCCTATGATTTTCTATGATTTCTTGAAATTAATATGTTGAAAATCCTTTTATTTGCCTTTTTATTTGCCCCTTTTCCAACTCAGCGATCCAGGGCTCGCTTGGGGGACGAATCCCAGCCCTTGGATCTGGGCCACGCGGATTCAGTCTGGATCAGGCGGCCACTAACTCGTCACCTACCTCCCGCAATCAGTGGGGAGGATGGGCGCGGGATCAAGCGCGCCTTGGACCCAATATAGACCCTGTTTTGAAATTATAAGCGAACAGAAAGTTTTCTCTCATGATTTCGAACTCGACCATACTCACTTTGACCATCATTAATGGTCAATTTTGCCATAAAAATGATTCCGTTTTTCCTCCTTCTCTTTCCGGCGACCAAGGGCGGCTACCCAGGTCCCTTAAACCTAAATCTACCCCTCCTCGAGGCTATATAAACCCCTCCCAAGGATCGCATACATCTCACCATACTCAGAGCCATGCCATTGCCCACTCCCTCGGCCCTGAACGGCCCTTTTTTCTCCTCGCCACCTCCTGCTTCCATGGCGCCGCCGCCGCATAGGACCTCTAGGCGTCTGCTTTCCTCACCATATCGCCTCAATCCGTCACCGCCATCCAACTCGTGAAGCCTCGGCGATCAGATACGACATGATTGCGGCCTTCCTCGACCCCTCCTGCTCCTTTCTCCCCAAGCTCTGATGGTCTCTGTTCCTCCGTGGAAACAGGGGAGCGCAGCATAAGGCATGCGTCAACCTGGGTGACACACAGGAGAGGGATTTCTCGGCTGGGCCGGATCCTCAAGTCGCAGGGCGATTGGGCCTGGAATTGCGGCCCACTTCCAGGTGAATGTTCTTTTAAATCAAGAAAATAAAACCCCCTTTATATTTTGATCTTATCTCATGCTAGGATAATCCAAATAAGGCAAGTAAGTAGTCAATTTTCATTAGAAAATCAAGGGCAATCTAATGGAACAATTTCTAAAATCTGATTCTGTATTGATTTCAATGATTCCATTAAACTATAATCTTCGATTATCCAAAGATTGTCCAAATGACTCTATTGATGGTTAATCTTGACTAAAACACTGAAAACCCTAATTCTTGACTCTAATGTTCATTTTGAGGATCTAAAATCATACTTGACCCATTAATGATCTAGATCTATATTGTTGACTTGATTTAATCTTGAATATAATGATGACATATTAACAATATGATTGATCCAAATCTTATGGCATATCTTGATCTATTGACCTTAAAGTTGATCCCTGATTTACTCTTAATATTAATTGAAACTTGATCTAATCTTGAATACCAATGATATTAGTTATCATGAAATGATATGAGGACTTATATAATGACCATAAATTAGGGTTAACACATATGATCCTAGAAACCTAGGAAAGTCATTCACATTTGAAAATACTTGATATTTGAAATAATGATGGACAAATTGAAATATTGGTTAATCATAAGTGGATGACCTAACCCTAAGGTTGACCTAGGAAAGTGTAACCCTAATCTCGAATATTGAAACCTGATATTCTGAACATCATGATCTTGACCAGTGATCCAATCTTGATGATTTAGGATCTGACTCGAAGGCTTGACCTATGATCGGATATTGATTATACTCGAAATCTCGGTGAAAGGTACTCTATTTATATAAATCCTCCGTGATTGTATTGAAGATACTTTTATGTATCTTTTGATCGTATGCTTGGCTATTTACTTGGATGAGCTACTGTTCCCTATGATTAGTCTTCTGTTTTTCTATACTATATTTTGAAAAACATGAAAATATAAATTGCATGCCCATTATGACTGCCCGTATATTGATAATGATGATGATATTGATAATGTTGATAATGTGGATATTGAGTACAACAACCCCCTCATTTGGAAGTGGGACTTGTACATTGGCTTCCTATGTTCCTATGGTGAAAAGGGGCCTAGTGACCTTCCCCATCGCGTTGGGGTAATAGAGTCATACAAAATATATAAGCATGCTTCTTGAATTACAGCATAATGGGAATTCGTAATAAAAGTTGATTTGCTTGAAAAACTTGTCGAATAAATGTTGGTTTTGCAAATTGCATATTATTGTTTGAAATATAAGTCCTTCCAAGTATACTTATTTTCTTATAAACTGTTTTGCTTGATTTTGATAGCGTACCGTGCAATTGCATGATTGTGTCTCGATTTTATTGATTTTAGGCAATACAAATGGAATATTGAATAAGATCGCTTCCGCACTCTACATACTCTGATGATGAAGACAAATCAGTTATATCTCCATATTGGGTTAGTTTGTTCTTTAATTATCCAGTTTTTGAGTTATTTATTTCTTATTGTATATGCCAGTGTGATTGATCTTATGGGGCCACTCAGGGACGGGCGCTTCAATCCTTTTTCTACTGTCTAGGTAGTAGGATTGGGATTGGGGTAAGAACAGTTCTGTGACAGTTGGTATCATAGCTTACACACTCTCATATACTTTAAGTAAATAATTTCTCAACTCTCCTACACCCAAGAAACCCTAAAGTCCATAATGGTGAAAATTGAGGTGTCTAGGCTCGGGGTCCTGACATAATTTCTCCTATTTGTCTTCACGGTGGTTGAGATCCCCCGCTCTACCTGGCCTCAATTGATCCAGAACTGGACCTAAAGGTTCTCTTGTGAAACCTTAGAGAGTCTTGTAGCATCTCATCTCTTCTTTAAGGACAATCCTAAGCCACCCATGTAGAATTCTCATCTCCTCATGTGGTCCTTCCTTGTGACCTTATACCACATGATGGCTCGATTATGGGTAGCTTAAGAATGGGAATCGCTAAATCTTGAAAGTTAATACCATGATCTGACCCTAGTTTGAAAACTCGATTTTGATCCATAGAATAAAATACTCATGATTGACCCTTCATGAAAAACACGATTTAATCAAATTTAGACTACATGCTACCTATGTTTGACGTAAACTGTAAAAAAAAATGATTTGGTGAAATAAGGATGACTTGTACTTTATACCTTGTTGTTGATAAGGTCCCTATTTGATTAAAACCATGTTGCCCTATTATTGATTAAGCCTCATACATAGTTAAGCAAACTTGTACCCTATTTGATACATATCATGACTAAGCCATCAAGCGACTAAGCTTAGGACTCACAAAATTGTGATATAAGAAAATGATGCAAAAAGAAGTTTTCATATTGACCATTGATGCCTTTTGCAATCTTGATTTTGATATGATGATTATAGACCCAGATGTTGCACTATTATGTTTCAAATCCTTGATTCCCAATTATACCACTACCTTGATCATAAAAGGAAAGGAATACAAACCTTGACATTATTGCCTTATTATCTTGAATTTTGATGTTATGACCTTATAAAACATGTTTTGATCATTAGTACTCTCCCTATTTGAATATGCTCGATTGATAATGACTAATGTCGATAATGTGCTAGATTAGGGTGGTAGTTGACTCATGACTCCCCTAACCTAGGTCACATCCATATTATGACTGCCTCTAAATTTTCATATGGTTGATTATTTAGAGTTTGGAAAGGTATTCCCTTCCACCCTATTTGGATTGATTGACCTAAACCTAATGGGTTAAACCCATGGTTGATACTCGATCTTGAAAATTGATTCGATAATGACCTTGACATATGGCAATATTAACTATATCTTGAGGTTGAATTCCTAGATTGACCTAAGTCTAGATCATTCATCAACCTTGGAAACCATGATAATTAAATTTTGACATGTTGATTAAATATTACTTGAATATTGTTGCTAGAAATTGAATATAGACGAGTGATCTCCCTAAGGTCTAAATACGAATATAAACCCTAGCTTTGGATATATGTATACATATGATCTAATTTTATATCTATGACTTTTGGTGTCTAAAATCTCGACTCTTGATATTGATTATAGAATTGTGACCCATGATTATCGAATCTCAATAATGATACAAATCCTATGATCACACTATTTGGACATTGATATATATGACTAATGACTTCAAAATCCCAAATCTTGAAAATTTTGAAATGATGACTAATTTGAATCTTTCGATTTATGGCTTAGGGTTTAGCTCTCATTAGGACTAGGGTGGGAACTTCCCATTGATTTTGTGGTCGAAATAATGATATTGAAAATATGATGTTGTCACAAAGTATTGAAATATGAAATCTCAAATCATGAATATATAACCCCACCTAGGCCAATGTAGAGGCTAGAAACCTGAGATTTTGGGATTGAAAGTCACCTTGTACACTTGAACTCTATTTGTTTGACCTAAAATATGATCCCTCCAAATTTGTGATCAATAGGATGACTTTCATATAAGTGACTCATATAATGATTTTGGACAATATATGTGCTGATTTTGATACTCAATTGCTCGATGATGAAATAATGTTAGTACCAACTTGGTTATGAAATGGAACATGGAATCCCAATTATGATGAATGTATTATTGAACCTTGAGAACATGTTTTTGATTATATAATTGAGAATATTCAAGTATTTGAGGATATGATCTGAATTTAGATAAGTCCCAGTTTTGAGGATGCTTTTGAATTTTGGGGACAAAATTCCTTTTTAAGGAGGGAAGGATGTGATGAAGTGAAATTTAGAAATTAATATGAATTAATTCCAATTTTACCCTCCTTATACTCACACATGATGACAAATCATTTTTCCTGGCTTCATAATCATTTTGAGACTCAAATCCAAGATATGGTGGCCAATGTGGATTTTATACACATTATAACACTTCAAATTGGATTCTTTCATCACTTTGTCCAAAGAATCAAATTGATCTATCAAAATTCATATTTTTGTTCTCAAACTTTTTGTAAACGTTCTCCACGTTTTTATGAGGCTTTGGTACAAATTTGAGGTCATTTGGACATTCCTATGATTTTCTATGATTTCTTGAAATTAATATGTTGAAAATCCTTTTATTTGCCTTTTTATTTGCCCCTTTTCCAACTCAGCGATCCAGGGCTCGCTTGGGGGACGAATCCCAGCCCTTGGATCTGGGCCACGCGGATTCAGTCTGGATCAGGCGGCCACTAACTCGTCACCTACCTCCCGCAATCAGTGGGGAGGATGGGCGCGGGATCAAGCGCGCCTTGGACCCAATATAGACCCCGTTTTGAAATTATAAGCGAACAAAAAGTTTTCTCTCATGATTTCGAACTCGACCATACTCACTTTGACCATCATTAATGGTCAATTTTGCCATAAAAATGATTCCGTTTTTCCTCCTTCTCTTTTCGGCGACCAAGGGCGGCTACCCAGGTCCCTTAAACCTAAATCTACCCCTCCTCGAGGCTATATAAACCCCTCCCAAGGATCGCATACATCTCACCATACTCGGAGCCATGCCATTGCCCACTCCCTCGGCCCTGAACGACCCTTTTTTCTCCTCGCCACCTCCTGCTTCCATGGCGCCGCCGCCGCATAGGACCTCTAGGCGTCTGCTTTCCTCACCATATCGCCTCAATCCGTCACCGCCATCCAACTCATGAAGCCTCGGCGATCAGATACGACATGATTGCGGCCTTCCTCGACCCCTCCTGCTCCTTTCTCCTCAAGCTCCGACGGTCTCTGTTCCTCCGTGGAAATAGGGGAGCGCAGCATAAGGCATGCGTCAACCTGGGTGACGCACAAGAGAGGGATTGCTCGGCTGGGCCGGATCCTCAAGTCGCAGGGAGATTGGGCCTGGAATTGCGGCCCACTTCCAGGTGAATGTTCTTTTAAATCAAGAAAATAAAACCCCCTTTATATTTTGATCTTATCTCATGCTAGGATAATCCAAATAAGGCAAGTAAGTAGTCAATTTTCATCAGAAAATCAAGGGCAATCTAATGGAACAATTTCTAAAACCTGATTCTATATTGATTTCAATGATTCCATTAAACTATAATCTTCGATTATCCAAAGATTGTCCAAATGACTCTATTGATGGTTAATCTTGACTAAAACACTAAAAACCCTAATTCTTGACTCTAATGTTCATTTTGAGGATCTAAAATCATACTTGACCCATTAATGATCTAGATCTATATTTTTGACTTGATTTAATCTTGAATATAATGATGACATATTAACAATATGATTGATCCAAATCTTATGGCATATCTTGATCTATTGACCTTAAAGTTGATCCCTGATTTACTCTTAATATTAATTGAAACTTGATCTAATCTTGAATACCAATGATATTAGTTATCATGAAATGATATGAGGACTTATATAATGACCATAAATTAGGGTTAACACATATGATCCTAGAAACCTAGGAAAGTCATTCACACTTGAAAATACTTGATATTTGAAATAATGATGGACAAATTGAAATATTGGTTAATCATAAGTGGATGACCTAACCCTAAGGTTGACCTAGGAAAGTGTAACCCTAATCTCTAATATTGAAACCTGATATTCTGAACATCATGATCTTGACCAGTGATCCAATCTTGATGATTTAGGATCTGACTCGAAGGCTTGACCTATGATCGGATATTGATTATACTCGAAATCTCGGTGAAAGGTACGCTATTTATATAAATCCTCCTTGATTGTATTGAAGATACTTTTATGTATCTCTTGATCGTATGCTTGGCTATTTACTTGAATGAGCTACTGTTCCCTATGATTAGTCTTCTGTTTTTCTATACTATATTTTGAAAAACATGAAAATATAAATTGCATGCCCATTATGACTGCCCGTATATTGATAATGATGATGATATTGATAATGTTGATAATGTGGATATTGAGTACAACAACCCCCTCATTTGGAAGTGGGACTTGTACATTGGCTTCCTATGTTCCTATGGTGAAAAGGGGCCTAGTGACCTTCCCCATCGCGTTGGGGTAATAGAGTCATACAAAATATATAAGCATGCTTCTTGAATTACAGCATAATGGGAATTCGTAATAAAAGTTGATTTGCTTGAAAAACTTGTCGAATAAATGTTGGTTTTGCAAATTGCATATTATTCTTTGAAATATAAGTCCTGCCAAGTATACTTGTTTTCTTATAAACTGTTTTGCTTGATTTTGATAGCGTACCGTGCAATTGCATGATTGTGTCTCGATTTTATTGATTTTAGGCAATACAAATGGAATATTGAATAAGATCGCTTCCGCACTCTACATACTCTAATGATGAAGACAAATCAGTTATATCTCCATATTGGGTTAGTTTGTTCTTTAATTATCCAGTTTTTGAGTTATTTATTTCTTATTGTATATGCCAGTGTGATTGATCTTATGGGGCCACTCAGGGACGGGCGCTTCAATCCTTTTTCTACTGTCTAGGCAGTAGGATTGGGATTGGGGTAAGAACAGTTCCGTGACAGTATGTCTCTACAAACCATCCTTCCTATTGTATAGATTTTGACACGATTCCTTTATTCTGGGTTTGGGAGAAGAAAATTGTTGTTTCCCCTGCCTTCTATGTCTCCCCTAAAACCCAATACAAGTTCCACCCTCTGAATGAGGAGGTTGCTTGTACTCAACATCAACATTATCATCATTATCATCATAATAATTCTGACAGTCATAATGGGCAATATTTATGTTTTCAAGTTTATCTCAAAATATAATATAGGAAATTTAGAATACTAATTAGTAGGGAATAATATCTCAAACAAATACATATCCAAGTATACAAATCTAGACGTATATAAAATGTATCATCAATACAATTAGTTAGTTCAAGGAGGAGGTATAATAGTATACCTTCTTGGTGGATATTCATAGTACGAATTCCAAGAAATAATAGATCAACCCCTTGAGTTAGATCCTAGATCAACAAGACTAGATCAAGGATCAAGATCATGATGTTTAGAAAATAATTTTTTCAATATTCAAGATTAGGGTTACTCATTTCTATCTAACCTTGGGGTTCGGTCATTCACTTATTATCAACAATATTTCAATATGTCAAACATTATTCAAGTGTTAAGAATATTTCAAGCATGAATGACCCACTTAGGTATTTTAGGAATATATGTTAACACTAATTATTATCACCATTATTCAAGTTATTGTCAGGTTTCTAGATCATCATCATGATGAATTTGCATTATTGGTATTCAATATTAGATCATGTTTTGATTGTTGTAATGAGTAAAGCCAGAGATCAAATGTTAGATCAGTAGACCAAGTCTTTCACAAGATTTTGATAAATCATAATATCAAGATAAATCATTATTTTAGGGTATATGATTCATATTCAAGGGTAGATAGCCAAAAAGGCTAGATCTAGATTTTTAATTGGTTATAGAGTCTCAAGATAATCACCAGAGTCAAATATTAGGGTTTCTAGATATTTATCATGATTGATGAGTCATTTAGATAAAAAGTGTAAGAAAGAGATCCAAATCTCGATATATTAGTGAAATCCATAAATAATTAGGCTTCAAAAGTATTTAAAATGATTCCTTGGTTTTATCTAATCAAAATGGACTATTTGTTCATATAATTGGAGCTAGAAATCAAAAGATGTGATTTTTTCAAGATAAATAATTAGTCTAAATATTGCGTACAAAGGGAGATAATAACCAAGAAAAGAGAGGAAAGGAAAAATGGAGGTCGTTGGATCGCTGGTCAACTTTTGACCAGTGCAAGGATCTCACGGCTAAAAGGCCTTGGTCTCTGAGGACGTGCAAGCAATGGGAGCAGAGAGGGAGGGGCATGTAGAGTCCCACAGTCATAGATCCTAGGTCACGGTCAAAGATCGACCGTGATCTAATGATCACAGTTCATCATCCTAGCCGAAGAAGTAGCCCTCACAGGTGGTGGTGTCACGACAGTGCTAGGGCAGTGTGAAAGAGGAGAAAGATGAAGAGGGATGGAGGGTGAGATCTAGGGCACCATTGGCTCGTAAGTATATCCCAAAGTAGGGTGTGAGGTTTTTATAGTTGGATGGGGGCTAGATTTAGGGTTTCGAATGGTCAAAATGCCCATGGCAGAGACCGATAGAGAGATATCTTATTTCCTCTCAAAATAGGTCAATATGAAGTAGATTAAGGGTTATATTGGCTTGAAATCTTGAGGCAAATGTTTTCCTTTGATTGGATTTTCAAATCAGGGTCATATCGAGTCAAAAGAATGTTCGGTTCAAGTAACTCCACCTCGCTGAATGTGGGAGGTTGCGGACAACCTAATGGTTGCACGATCAGGATGTGATCTGTGGATGGCCGATCCAAGGGATGAGGTCCACCCCCTGCCTAATCTACATTTCACTGACCTAGAAATGGACCAAATAAAAGGGGTAAATAAAGGGATTTTTAGCATATCACTTCAAGAATTCATAGAAAATTTTAGGAATATCGAATTAAGGAGCAATTTGGACCATATCTTCAAAAAAATGTGTAGAACCTTTAGAAATTTTTTGATAACCAAAACATAAAGTTACATGGAAAATTTTACTTCTTTGTATAAAGTGATAATTTAACATAATTTGTAGTGTCATAATGTGTTAAAATTCACATTGATCATTATATTTTGAATTTGAGTATCAACATTGATTAAGTAGCCAAGAAAAATAAACTGGGGTCATGAGTAAACATTATTATGGAAAAAATTGAACAAAAGTAATGGTAAAACTCACTTTATCACATCCTCCCCTCCTTAATAGGAATTTTGTCCCTAAAATTTAGACTTCCTTGGAAAGGTCAGGAAATCTTTACTCCATGTTTGACTTCAACTCCCAGGTAGCATCATCACTGTAATGGTGTTTCCACAACACCTTAACCATCTCGATCTTCTTATTTCTAAACTCCTTGGTGCGAGTATCAAGTATCTTGATAGGAATTTCCTGATATACAAGGGTGTCCTTTAATTCAATTGGTTCGTGATTGAGGATATAGTTAGGGTTGACATACCGCTTCAGGTTTGACACATAAAAGACATTGTGCATCGTGCTATATTGTGGATGTAAATCCAACCTATTCGCACATTCCCCAATACGGTCTAAAATTTCAAATGGAATAATGTATATGGGGCTAAGTTTTCCTTTGTTCTTCCCAATAGCTTGAATTGATTGAATCTTCAGGAAAACATGATCACCTACTAAAAATAGAGTGTATGTCCTGTGTGCATCAGCATAAGACTTTTGACAATGTTGTGCCCTTTATAGTCTATGCTTTTTTAGGTTGACTTTATCAGAATAAAGTCATAGTTCTTCAGACTTTAGAATTTGTCTTTCACCTACTTCATCCCAGTAAAGCAGAGATCCACACGGTCATCCATATAAGGATTTATACAGAGGCATTCCTATATTGTACTGGTAGCTATTCTTGTAGGTGAACATAAAAAGATGAAGGTAGTGATCCCATGAACCACGTCAATCAAGGACACAAGATCTCAGCAAGTCCTCTAGAACTTGAATTGTCCTTTGAAACTGTCAGTCGGTTTGTGGATGACATGCAATACTAAAATTCATTTGAGTCCCTAGTTCTTCTTGCACTTGTCAGTACAAGTGAGAATTGAATTTTGCATCACAATCTGACATAATGGATACATGAATCCAATGCAACCTGACTATTTTGAAATGTAAAGCTCTTCCAACTCTGGGACTTTGGTTGTTGTCTTGATCGAAATAAAATGGGATGATTTAGTCAGTGGATCAACTACAATCCAAATGGCATCACTTCCATTCTTGTTCCTGGGTAGACCCACCAAAACATCCATGGTGATGTTGACCATTTCCACTCGGGGATAAGTAGGGGTTGTAGAAGACCTCCTGGATGTTGATTTTCACCCTTTATCTTCTTGTAGTTCAAACACCTAGAGATGAAAGAAATGTTGTTGATCTTCATATTCCTCCACCAAAAATGCCTCTGTAGATCCTTGTACATTTTAGTCAATCCAGGATGCACTGTATATTTCAGTCTATGAGATTCTCGTAACACCCTTTCTAGAATATTTGAATCCTTTGGGACCAACATGCATTTTTTGTATTGGATTCCACCATCCATACTGATTGTTAGATGTGTCTAGGGTTTCTCTAATAGCTTTGTCATCTCCTCAAGACTCTTGATATTCTTCTTGGCCAACAAAATCTTGGACTGGAGGCCTAGTTTGACATGGATGCTGGCTAATCTGAGGACATCTCCCAAATGCCTTGGGACCCATGGTGATATGACTTCCATGTTTCTTCACATGATAGTAAAGATAACATCATAGTTTGATTGCTTCGTGCTGAGCACATTGACCTCTATCTGAGATTGAGATCCTTCTATGTCAAGATGTACTTCAGACTCTTACGGTCAGTACGGATGTCGAGGGTGGCATTGTACATGTAATTTCTCCATATATTCAATGCATATATGATGATGGCAAGCTCTAGGTCTTGAGTTGGGTAGTTGAACTCATTTGGTTTCAATTTTCAACAGGCATAAGCAACAACCTTTCTTTCTAGCATTAGAATACAACCTAGACCAAACTTTGATGTGTTAGTGAATATGATGAACCCATCGATTCTCAATGGAAGGGTCAAAACAGGTGCAATTGTTAGCTTTGTCTTGAGTTCTAGAAAATAAGACTCAAATTCCTTTGCCTAGATAAACTACACTCCTTTCTTGGTGAGCTTTGTGAGGGGAAGGCAGTCTTGTTGAAGTTCTATAGGAAGCATCAATATGAACCAACAAGACTCAGAAAACTTTGAATCTCAAAAATCATTTTTGGGGGCTTGCCACTCGAGGACAGCTGAGACTTTGGTGGGGTCACTAGAAATTTTCCCACCAGAAATTATGTGACCCAAGAACATGATTTCAGAAATCCAAAATTCACATTTTGATAATGTTGCATAGAAATTTTGGGATTGGAGGATGTTGAGAACTTTGTGGAGGTGGGTATGATGTGACTCAATATGATTTGAATATATCAATATGTCATCAACGAAGACCACTACAAACTCGTCGAGGAAAGGTTGGAAGATAATATTCATCAAGTTCATAAACACATCAGGATTATTGGTCAACCCAAATGGCATGACCAAGAATTCATAATGTTGGTACCGAGTTTATAAGGTGGTTTTACGAATGTTTTCATCCTTAACCTTAAGTTGGTGGTAACCAAAATGGAGATCAATTTTTGAAAATACATGGGCAGAATGATGTTTTTCAGAAAGGTCGTCAATCCTGGGCAGCATATATTTTTTGTAGTATCTTAATTTATCATACAATAGTCAATGCACATGTAAAGGGACCCATCCTTTTTCTTGAAAAATAGAATGGGTGCTACCTAGGAAGAGATACCATGGTGGACAAATCCCTTGTGTAGAAATTTCTGCAAGTGCTTTTTCAATTCATTCAATTCAGCATGATCCATCCGATAGAGTGTTCGAGAAATAGGTGTGGTACCGGGTGCCAAGTCTATAGAGAATTCAATGTCACGATCAGGTGGTAGCCCAGGGAGCATCTAAGGAAAAACACTCGGGTATTCCTATATTATTTCAATGTTTTCTAGGGACTTGTATCAAGATTGACTACAGTTATAGTTGCTAGGTATGCTTTAAACCCTTTGGATATCAAGGTTTGCACTTTGATCAGAGAAATGACAATATTTTAATTTCAATCTTTCCTTCCAAGAATTACAAGAATGGGGAGGTTGGGCTTAGAAATGATGACTTTCTTGGCACAGAGAAAGATTTTTATGGAGCTAATCCATCAACAAAATAATGTCAAAGTCTTCCATGTCTCTCAGTATAAAATCTTTGTCAAAATTACGACCAACATAAGATAAAGGGACTTTCTCAACAACATAGTAGGAGACTTTCATCTTCCTACTTGGGGTAGTTACATCAAGTATGTATCCTAAGTCCCTTCTTTCAAGAATGAGCATAGAGGCAAGAATCTATACATGAAGTTATTTGTTTACCCAGAGTCAAATAGAGTGACAATAGAATGGTCATAGATTTTCATCATACCTAGATACACATATGTTCGATGTAAGGTGTTTTTAAAACATAATCATGATATTCTGGAAATAAGTTCAAATTTATATAGTACCTTCCATGAGTTTGTTCCCATTGGCATTTGCCTCATCTGCATTTACTACAAAGACTCAGGCATGTCGGTGCTTGCCCTATTTGGCCCATTCTGGAGGAGGGTGAGGGTAGTTGTCTATGAAATTTCCCTCCTACTTACAAAAGAGGTATACTAGAGATGAGTACTTGCACTGGCCAGAATGGAGATTAACGCAGTTGCAGCAACAAGGAACATTGAGATTCCGAACATGACCTCTATTTGGGACAACATTTTAGTTCTGAGCAGGGCCTCAGTTGAGATTTTGGTTCTTGCCTATATTGTAGTTTTGGGCAGGAGGATCTTTGTTCTTCTATCAGATTTTGTTCTTATTTCCACCATTTATGGGTTTCCCTTTCTGCTCGGCTTTGTCGGTACAACATCAGTAAGCCCTAGGAAGGCAAGGGTAGGTAGTGTCTTCCCATGTCACATCCCTAGGAAGGCAAGGGTAGGTAGTGTCTTCCCATGTCACATCCATGGACAAGGCATGGTCATAGGTTTCCTGAAAGGTGGTAGGTTTGGATGAGGAGACAAAGGCTTTCAGGGTTAGGAAGATCCCATCAATGTAATAGTATAGTTTATGTTCTTCCATGAGATTATTAGTGTGCCTCTCCAGGAGACAAAATTGTCGATTATACTCAGCCACAATATTGGTACCTTGGGTAAGGGTAAGGAATTATTTTTGTTTCTCTTTACTTTCAGAGGTGGGTTGGAAATGGTTGGTGAAAATGGGTTTAAAGGCTTCCCTAGTTAATAGGGATGACCTGTTGTGACCAGACATAGTTTTCCCACCACAACTTGGTTCACCCTGAAACTGGTAGTTAGCAAAACCAATTTTGTTTGTTCTAGGAACTTCAAAACCCTAAAGATGTTCTCAATAGACACTAATGAGGAATTAGCCTTATCTAGGACGTCATCTTTATACTCATCATAAAAGTCTTCTACACTAAGATTCAAGAAAATCTTGGATGGTAATGGGGTTTGGATTATGGGTGGGTACTAGAGATGTTGTACGGACTGCTAGGTCATGAATGGAATCCATAATGGCTTTCTATTTCATTTCCCACTCCCCCATATTGGTGGTCCTATTGGTAGAACTGACATCCTCAACATCATTCATGCGAGGCTTCTTTCCCTTATCTTTGGCACCAAAGGTTCCTTCACCATCCCTATTTTCCCTAGTTTTTGAGACCATCTGCAAGGGTTCAATTAATATAAGTTTTCTCATTTAAATTTTTTAAAATCAAGGATATGAAATAGCATGGAAATATTGCAACAAGTTTTCTCAAATGTTTTTGAATTTTTGTTCTTTCCCATACTTAGACTACCCAAAATAGAGAGAGTAATAGATCAAGTCATGACATCCTAATGAGAGAGAGAAGATTAGAAGCCATACTACTTTCTTTGAGTAGATGGCTTGGGTAGTCCTTAAAGAAGAGATGAGATGCTAGAAGACTCTCTAGTGTATAGGAAGTCCTTCCATCCATTTCTAGATCCACTAAGTCCAGGTGGAGCATGGGGAATCTCATCCACCACGAAAATGGATAGGAGGAATTTTGACAGAACATTCTTTATGCTCTTTCTAGCAACCTCAGTTTCACCATAGTGAACTTTAGGGCCTTCTTGGTTCATTGCCTAAGAATATCATTTCATTAATGCATATGAAGTGTGTTATAGATCTGATACCAACTGTCAAGGAACCCTTCTTTCCCTAATCCCAATCCTACTATCTGAATGGGTAGTGTTATAGGAATTAGAATTCTCATCCTTGAGTGGCTTGAAAATTACACACAAATAATATGCAAAAAGGAAATGACATTCTTATGTATTTAAATGAACCAAATGTTTATTACATAGGCCCATAGGCAACATGGAATGAATGATAGATAAGAGAAATAAGCCAACACAATATCCCTTTTATATTAGCTCCCAGATACATGTATGAGTCTTTGTTTTTAGTAGATAACAAATGGAGTAGATAATAGATGCATAATCTTTAGTTCTTTGCATTACCTAAAATCAAGAAATTAATGACACAATCAATTGAATTTCATGGTACGTTATTAAAACCTAGTAAAATAGTTTATACCAAAATAGTATATTTGGCAAGACTTATATTCAAGATGTAAACAAGATTTGTGCAACAAGATTATATTATGAGTTTTTGTTATGCTGATATCGAGAAGAGTGCTAATATTTTATGTGGATCCATCACCACAACGAGGTGGGGGAGGTCACCAGGATCCTTCTCTCCATATGAGGTAGAAGGTCAATCGACATGTACAAGTTCCGCCCTCCAAATGAGGAGGTTCCCTGTACTCAATATCAGCATTATCATCATCATAATTCTGGTAGTCATAATGGGAAATATCATTTATGTTTTCAAGTTTGTCACAAAATATAATATAGGAAAATTGGAAAACTAATAAGTAGGGAACAATATTTCAAATAAATACATAGCCAAGTATAGAAATCAAGAGGTACATGAAATGTATCATCAATCTATTACTTTGTTCAAGGAGGGGGTATAATAGTGTACCTTCTTGGTGGATATTTAGAGTATGGATTCCAAGAAATAATAGATCAACCCCTTGAGTCAGATCCTAGATCAACAAGATCAGATCAAGGGTCAAGATCATGATGTTTAGAAGATCATGTTTTCAATATTCAAGATTAGGGTTACTCATTCTTATTTAATCTTGGGGTTAGGTGATTCACTTATGATCAACAATATTTCAGGATGTCCAACATTATTCAAGTGTCAAGAATATTTCAAGAATGAATGACCCACTTAGGTATTTTAGGAACATATGTTAACTCTAATTATTATCATCATTATTCAAGTTATTATAAAGTGTCTAGATCATCATCATGATGAATTACCATCATCAGTATTCAAGATTAGATCAAGTTTTGATTGATGTAATGAGTAAAGTCAGAGATAAAATATTAGGTCAATAGATCATGTATTTCACAAGATTTAGATAAATTATAATATCAAAATTTATAATTATTTTACGGTACATGATTCATATTTAAGGGTAGATAGCCAACAAGGTTTTATCTATATTTTTAGTTGGTTTTAGAGTCTCAAGATAATCACCAGAGTCAAATATTAGGGTTTCCAGAGATTAATCATGATTAATCAGTTATTTAGAAAAAAAGTGTAAGCAAGAGATCAAAATCTAGGGAAATTAGTGAAATCCACAAAGAATTAGGCTTTAAAAGTAATTTCAAACAATTCATTGGGTTTTTCTGATCAAAATGGACTATTTTTCATAATATATGGAGCTAGGAATCAAAATATGTGATTTTTGCAAGATAAATAATTAATCTCAATATTGAACAAAGAGGGAGATAATTACCAATAAAAGAGAGGAAAGGAAAAATGGATGCCACTGGACCACTGGTCAACTTTTCACAAGTGCGAAGATATCACAGCTAAAAGGCCATGGTCCCCGGGCACGTGCACATGATGGGAGAAGATAGGGAGGGGCACACGGAGTCCCACAACCATAGATCCTGGGTGGCAAACAAAGATCAACTGTGATCTAATGATCATGGTTCATCATCCTAGACAAAGAAGTAGCCCTGGCAGTCGGTGGTGTCACAGTGGTGCTAGGGCAGCCTAAATGAGGAGAAAGATGAAGAGGATAGGAGGGTGAGATCTAGGGCACCATTGGTGCTCATAGGTGTATCCCGAAGTAGGGGGTGGAGTTTTTATAGTTGGATGGGGGATAGATTTGGGGTTTCAAATGGTCATAGCAACTATGGCAGCGACCGAGAGAGAGAGAAAGCTCTTTTTTTTCTCTCAAAACATGTCTATATGAAGTAGATTAAGGGTTAGATTGTCTTGCAATTGCGAGGTGATTTTTTTTCGTTCGCTTGGAATTTCAAATTGGGGTCGTACCAAGCCAAAAGCATTTTTGGTTCTAGTAACTCCTCCTCATTGATTGCAGGAGGTAAGGGATGACATAATGGATGCATGATCGGTTGTGATCCATAGATGGCCAATCCAAGGGCTGAGGTCCACCACCTGCCTAATCCACAGATCACTGACCTAGAAATGGGCCAAATAAAAGGAGAAATAAAGGGATTTTTAGCATATAACTTCAAGAATTCATAGAAGATAGTAGGAATGTCCAATCGAGGTGAAATTTGGACCATAGGTTCACAAAAATGTGTTGAGAATTTATAAAATGGTTGAGAACCAAAAGATAAAGTTACATGGACAATTTGACTTCTTTGGATAAAGTGATAATTTAACATAATTTTTTGTGTCATAAAGTGTATAAACTTTGCATTGTTCATTATATTTCGAATTTGAGTATCAACATTAATTAACTAGCAAAGAAAAAATGAATTGGGGTCATGAGGGAAAAATTGGAATTGAACAAAAGTAAAGGTAAAACTCACTTTATCACACAAGCCCAAGTGGGCTGCACCTACTGGGGGGAATTGGATTTGATACCAAATGTAATGAACTTATTTTTAGCATCTCCCAATTAAGGAAATACATTCAAGTTGAGAGACATTTCCTATATTCTCAAGGATCCATATTTCACAAATAATATGTAACAAAAAAATAATGTCATTAGTTTCACAAATATTGACTACATTATATGAAATAATACTCCTATAAGGAATCACATACACTTTACATGATAATTGATTCATATATTAAGAATAAATGTTCATTTATCTAGTCATCTTTGGTATAGCTTTAATACCTTCAATATCTTTCATCTTATTCTTCACGTCCTTTATAATTTGTATCATATACCTAAAACGTAGACAAAAAAAAGTGGTCAACATATTGCTATATTGTGTACATGGGTGAATGAAAATGTGTGCAAGTACATAACAACATTATATATTCTAGCCCTTAATGCATATATTATCTTGCATGTGATCATTGTCCCTTTTAGGGCTAGTGTGCATCACCCATGGATACACATCAGCCTAGGGTCTATAATATCATAGTTAACTTAAAGATGCTATGTGAACCCAATAAAAAGAGTGAAGATCAAATGCTAACACTTAAAATTTAAACACAAAACATTATGTTCTTTTGTCAACAAGGTTACACAAAGTAGAGGAAGATGCAACTTGTAGGTAGTAGCCAAGTGGAACATGAAAATTTATGTAGTTGTTGAATTTCTCTAAACACACATGGGAAATAACTATGTATAAAAAATATGTACAACATATTCACATAAATGGAAATGCATAAATCATAAATAATTAGTGATTAATGTAGACACAAATGGATGAATGGAGACTGATTATGGTGTATATTTGCTAACTTATGTATACAAAACATAGCAAATAAAGAAGTTGTATTCCTCCACACATGTTGATGAAAATGTATCCTATCCTATTGATTATTATCATGTAATATTGATCCTAGTTTAATTTACTAAACAAAATTCGATATCTCTTTTTGTTAGGAACATTGTTCCCCTTTTGAGTTCTTGGTAGTCCATTCCCACGGGTACTCTAAGGAGGTTATGATTCTTCATGCTAGAAAAATATGTGGTGTGTAGACTTTTAATTTCCAACATAATTGTATTTTTTACTAAGAAAAAGTAGGTAGATATTATAAATATAGAAAATAGAAAAAATTTAAACAGTTTGAAGAAGACAGATACCCAAATTTTAGAAAAAACAATGTGTTGTTAATATTGTTAATTTTCCTTGAATCAATATCAATAATAAATTAATTGGTAATTATTTTGAAGATGAAGTGTATTCTTAGATAACAAGTAAAAGAAATAATATTAAGTTCAATAGGACTAACTAATGATTTTACAATTTGTTCACACTTTGTTTTGTGATTAAAAGTGTACGACTTTCACATAGTAAAATACATTTTACCTCTTATACTGGATATTGTCAATAAGTTAATGGGATGATCCAAAATTTTAGGGGTTTGATACACAATGTAGTATTTGAAGACAAACTTCGAGTATAACATATTTTTTATGGATGTTGTTGTATTATATAGTCAAACTAAACAAGTTGGGTTGGTGTTGATAATTTGAATGATTGTTGATGTGTAGTTTAGGTCTGATATCTTTATATATGTACCATTTTGGATTACTTATGACTTCATGTATCATATAGAGTATATAGGAATCCATGTTGTTGAATTATGAATGTTGGGATGCATAATGTTCAAGATAATGGGATTGAACGTGTTTCATCATGGTTTGTTGATTAATTGATTTATACTTAAGATTTACAAACTTGTTTGTGAGGTTATTTGTTTAACTAAGTTCGATGAACATATGTTTGAGTTTTGGACTCAAACATGTCAAAATGATAGATTATGTGCTCATGAACTAATGGCTAAAATTTTGTTTCATTTTCATTAACCATGTGAGAAATACAAATGTTTGAAATTAGATGAAATGATTACTAATTCATTAATTTTGGACCTAATTTGTTGCCAAAAAATAGTTTACACAACATTTGAGTGCCTAGAGTGTGGATTTATGGACCAATATCGGTCCTCCATGGCCGATACATAGTGGCAAGGAGATTCATATTCAACCTATGACTATTGCACATGTGAATACTAAGTTTAGTAGGTTGTGATCCCCTTATCATGGAGATGTTGGGTGTGTAGTAGTTAAGTCTATAAATATGTAATGTTATGACCTATCGATCGGCCCCTCACAAGCGGAGTGGGTCGTCAGGATGAGGGAATTATTCTCCATTCCCTATTATCCCTCTCCACTATGTCACACAGTCAACACCAGTTCCTATAGAGGGAAAAGAAGATTGGTTCAGGGAGAAGGCTATTTCCACACCCATTCACCTTGGAGAACATCTAGAAGTTTGACACTTAGTTGTAATGCCTAGAGTCTTTTGGGTAATAGCATAAGAGGTACTAATCTCTTTCCCCACTTTCATCCCACTATGGCTACGTTGGGTCTGAAGAGTCGATGACCTTGAGGCCCTCTTCTTCACTAGAGGCTTGGTACAATCAATGATCTTAGAGGGACTTTGAAGGACCTATCAAATATACTATCTTCCTCTCATTTAGACGTGATATTTGATTCCCTTTTTGTGTTGTTGATCTCCTCACCCCTTTAGAAATGACTTCTGTGTGGAGCTAGGTTGTGGAGTATGACCACAATATCACCAAAATGATGTTGATCGGGATGGCTTCTACACTCAAAAATGACAAGATGTAGTGGCTACTTGAATCCTCTCTAGAGAGATTGCTTGAGGTGGCATTCGACTATTATATAATCCCATTTGAGTGAGCACATGCCATCATGAGTTGAGATTCACGATATTGGCCTGCCTAACTATATATCTTCTAAGAACATTTCTAGAGGATGTGGGTCAGCCAAAGTGGTCCAATCCAAGACTGCCACCTCATGGAAAGGGACCTTTCACACAAGGTAAAATGCTTTTAATTCCCACAATTTGACATTTTCCTGTAAAATGCCTTAAGAATAGACCAAATTGCAAACAATTCCCATAAAATGTACTCAAATTCGCAACAATCGCCTCTTCTATATGAAATACTTAGATCGAAATTTTGAGACACTATTGCTGATGGTATATGATTTAGACAATAATGCTTCTTTTTAGGGTTAGTTTACTAGAATAATTAGTAACCTATGGACATAAAATCTGAGGAAATTACTATTGAACCCAGAAATAATGTGGATACTATATATGGACTCTAATATGAGAATCATACCCAAAAATTAGGTATTTTCTCATTAAATATGCACAAGTGGTTTTGATGTTATGTTAATTCTTGAAAATAGAATGAGAATAAGAAAAATATAGAAATTGAACCACAACCTAATTGTGACATATGTATTAGTAGAAAAACATCAGATACCATTAAGCCCAGTTGGAACCTCTATTAGGCTAAACCATAATATGGACATAAATACCATTAATAATGGAGAACCGTGTATATGGTTATTGACTTTCATTAATAAGGTTATGGACATAGACTCTAGATGTTGCCAAATAATAAATATTCTATAAACTTAAGTACATGTAATTTATTTAATTATATCACAATGGATTTCTTTCTTGAAATAATGATATGTATGTGTGCTTTATTTTATTCCAAATATTGGATGTAGTATTACTATAAGTACTCAATGTTTTGTCACTTGAAAAAAATGATCAGTAGATGTTTTATAGTTATTAAGGTACACAATATTCTCGCTTTTGTTTCATGGATAGTACACCCCAAAAGACCAAGAGGTAGGGGTATCTCCGTATCCCTAAGGGCGGGAAGGGCCTATCATATATTTTATGGAGATGACTCACTTTTGTAATGCAATTCATCTAGAAAAATGACTAGAAGGGGTGCATTTCTTTTAATTAAGATTTTTTTTTCAATGATTATCTTTCTTTCTTTCTCAAAATCTTTTCTTATTTTGAAAACCATAATATATGTTTGTTTCTTCCATGTACACAACACTTGGGTCTTGATCCACTATTTCACATATGTTTTTGGTTCATAACTAGTATGGGAGAAAAGACAAAATGTGATAAATGTACAAGTTGAACCTATTGTGCAAAAGAGAAACCCAAATGTGGGTATGCCAGGGTTAGGGCATAAGTGGTGGAGAATGTCACATTGAAAGTGTAAATTGGCTTGTTAATTAACTTGATTGTGATATATAGATTGTTAGCCATATTTGCAAAATTTTGGTTGTCCCCACATACTGGCATATTCATTTATGTTGACCAACGTTTTGTTTGTCGGCATTTTAGGTACAAGATTGAAAGGGACAAATAGTAAAGTGGCATATTTGGAATAAAATAAGAATTAAAGTACAAAGGAGGATTAATTATAATAGACTCCAGATGTGGATAGAAGTAGATATCCAAGTTTTTGAAAAAGGTATGCAAAGTTTTATTTTATACCCGATTTCAGTTTAGTTTGGTAGATTTTCATAATTATTATTAATTATTTGTTGAACCTTTGATCCTGTTAATTGGGATAATGTCACTGACCTTTTGGTCTCACTTAATTGGGGGTTATTGGGAGGCGAGGTTGTTACATTTGGTATCATAGCATAGGTTCATCATTTAATCTCTAATCATTATTAAATTTTACAAACTCTATAGAACCTAAGGGAGTTATTAGAGGATTTTCTAAAAGATAGAGGTGTCTAGAAAAGGATCATGTCTGGGGGATGGCAAGATTTTCCTCCGCACCGCTAGTCGGAATATGAGGAATCCCAGATTAGTGTAACTTCCTGACCAATGTCTCAGGATTTGATTTGAAATAAGATACATTTAGGACTCCCTCATATTGTTCATCCCTTCTCAACTCAAATGTTTTTAAGGACCATAAGGATTAGGGTTTTCTCTCTTTTCCTCACCCTCTTGAGGTATGTGTAAGGTTGATAAGGTTTAAGGAATCCTCCACCAAATTAATGAAAAGCATGTAAATAAGATGTCATGGAGATAAGCTTAATAGTTTAAGTGTAAACTAAAGAATAGATACATGCTTAAGTCGTATGACATGTGTTGTCATGCCCTCAAGAGAGACGTGAGGTTAGATCTTCTTGTTAGGAGGATGGGTAGAGAGAGTAAGTCTTGGAGGTAGAGACCTCCATTATAAGTAAAGACCTGGCACATCCTTTGAGGATGATGCTAGCCCTAACCCTAAGTGAAAGTTAGAGAGAGATGACACGATGAGATAGATGCCATGGTAGATCATGCTTTTACTTTGATACCCATTATGATATGAGCCATGTGAGGTTGGATGACCTAGAGCCTTTGGCAACCCAACCCTGGGTAGGGTTGTGCATGTTAGAGTGAAGGATAGCTCCTTCAATAATGAGGTTAGTGAAGAACCTATGGAAACCCTATGGGCTTATGTGAGTAGGGAATAACATGCACCCCGAGTACATCAGTAGTGCGGGCAGCAGGTTGAAACCCTGGCCAGGAGAGTAGGTTGGATGGCTTATGAGGTAAGCATAATGAGCTCTAGATATTCTTGATTGAACATAAGTTTGAACATATGCTTCACCCATGTAGGGGTATGCTTGTGAGCTTGATCCACCTTCCTAGAGAGAGGACCTCTGGTAGTGAGGTTGTTTTTAGGGTTATCTCTAGAGAGAGAGAGAAGGACCCAAGAAAGAGGGTTGGAAGCTTAGACTCCGAGATATGAGGAACAGTGGGGAGTTGAGGATGATGCGACCTAAGTGGATGTTTGTGGTTGCCTCATGCATGATCGTTGGTGGCTGATGATATCTTGTTTGCCTTCAGAGGAACCAAACCCTAGAGAGAGGATGAGGTTTCTGGTACCTATGTGCCTATGGTATAGGTTTTCACCTTCTGAGTTAATAAGAGGAGTTCTGTGGACCATGAAGAGGTTTGGTAATAAGTTGTGAAGCCTTAAACCTAGATGGATGTCCTTGAGCAGGACTCAACTCTGAGGTGTTGCTTGAGTAAAAGGATAATAGAAGTGCATGCCATACCTAATACATGCTTGGTTCAAAGGTTGAGCATGTAGTTGGACAGCTGTTGCATAAAGAGGTGAACCTAGGGTTCCTAGGCCTAAGAGGGACAGTGGTGTACTTGATGCTCATGATGGGATTTGAGTTTTTACAGATTCAACTATGGTACTCCTCACATTTAGAGGAAAGGGAAACCTCTTAAGTTTAAGGTATTCTTGATGAACTCCTCACAACTAAGTTGGTGACATGGGAAGGTTGGTTCTTGGTCCAATGTTGAGGATGAGAACAAGTGTGTCCTAGTATGGTTTAGTAGGTGGTCTTCTTATGCCTTAGTAATTTGCTAGGGTTAAGCATGCTCATGTGGATGCCAACCCTATACATAAGCACGTTTGTGACCTTTGTTATGAAGGTGTAGTTTTCTCCCATCCTGGGAGAGGGACCCTTTTATAGGGTACATACCAGTTTTGTTGGTTTTGAGGTAACCTAAAGAGGTCTCATAGAATCTTGAGAAGATAAGTGGTAAGTACATAGTAAGAGAATGAACTTGTATACCCATAGATAACCATCTCTAAGTGCATTTGGGTGAGTTACCATGGAAGTAATCGGTATGGGGCCTGACCAAGGAAGGCAGGTTGCCATGACCCCTATGAAAGGATGAAAGATAGACCATGAATGCAGAGAGAGATGATGGAGACTTGGGTAAGGTTCTAAGTTGGACATGTACTATGTTAGAATCCTAATTCTATCCTAGGGTCAGGTGGGGATAAGACTGATGGAAGTAGGAGTTGCCTAATTCCCTAGTTGCACATGACCATAGGGTCGGGAGGTAACAACTATCATTTTCTGAGGGCCATGGGTTAGGAGATTGATCACCTTCATGAACTCATGGGACCCAAAGGGCAGATGAGGAGGGCACTCTCTAGATGCATAAGGGAAGAGGGATGACCCCAAAAGTGTCGACACCCTATAGACCTAGAGGAGATGACCAAGGATTGTGTGGTGACCCAAGTGGGTTCGAGATCAGTTTTCCATGGAAGTAACTTTGATATCGAGATGATCGTGATGTAGAGGCATATGTTGCACGTTTCAACTTAGATTTGAAAGTGTACTGGCAATGTGGGATGTACCATCTCTACTCTTGGAACAGGAAGAACTTTGTTTCTGGACGGCCGCCAAATGCTTATTTCCTCTTGTTATGGGAGTGAGAGATAGGACAGTACGCATGCCATACACCAAGGATAAAGATGATGTGAGTTGGAACATTGCTATGAGGTATGAGGACAAAGATGATAACATACCCTTGTGGAGTAAATGATATGTGGATGGTTTACAAAGACTAAGAGTATTAAGGTAGTCATCTTATGAGGATGTTTTTATCATGGGCTATGAGTTATACAAGGTTGAGTTCGAAAACCAAGAGAATGAGCTCAGAGTTTTCTTGATGAAGATAGACTTAGAGTTTGAGAGGAGATGGTAAGTGGAATACATGGAGGTATATGTCTTCAAAATTACCTAACACATAAGGATATGGGGTGGTAATGGATGCTTTGGTTGAGATGCAGCTGCCTAGTTTAGCTAGAGGCTAGAAAAGGTTGTTAGGTTAACCCTAAGTTTGAAAAAAAAAAGATAAGTTTGGCTAACACTCAGATGTAAAGAGATCGTTGATTGAGTTAGTGGTTGCTTAGTTAGCCAGCCTAGGGCTTATCATGATAAAAGGATGGTTGTAGGACCTCAGATGCACTTCTCTAGAAAAGAAGATGATGAAACCCCAACTAGAGTGGTTTAGGGTTTCTGAGGAATCAATTTTGAGGAATCATGACATACAAGAAATCATGATTTTAAGATCATCATACACTGTGGTACTACTAAGATAGTAAGTGACAGTAGTACTTTAAATGCCTAAGATGAAGTTGCAAGTTGCTTGTCACCATGCATGCCAGGAGGTGAAGGATGATCACCAGTAACCCATTGAGTTGGAATGAAGAGTCCACGAGGGAGATTGGGAGTTGATCACTATTGATGTTGTGGTAAAGCTCCCCTAGACCAAGGAAGGTCAAGATGCAATATGGGTTATGGTAGATCGCCTTACCTATATGACATGAGAAAGAAAGAATATTGTCAAGGGACGCATCTGGTTGAACTACATATGAGAGAGAGATGGTTCAACTGCACCATGATGTGAGTTCAAAAGTTCTTGAGTATAACCTAAAGATACACTTCCATAAGGTGGAAGTAGATACATGAAGAACTCAATGTTAGTACAGTTTATCACCCCTAACTAATGGTTAGTATAATCCAGAGTAGAGGGTCTAATGAGAGCATGTGTGCTCATTCAGGGTGATACATAGACACAATTCTTGTCCTCTATAAGATATGATGATAACCACCATAGCCAGTATCGGGATGTAAAGAAGCTCTGTAAGGGAGGATGTGTCAGTCACCACTTCATTAAGATGATGTTGGTGAATGGACCTCACAAAGGTCAGAAAAGGACCACAGTGCATGTAGATGAATTCACTTTGATCGTGCAATGGCTGAATGAGAGCCCAGGGGCGACATGAGTCGTGAGCTGATGCAAAGCAGCCTGACATGCAGTTCATTGTGGGAGAGTATGTGATGTGAAATCTGACCCCTCTAAGTTATAGCTAAGAGAGTTGAGTCCCGGCGGCATGGGTCCATTTGAGATGGATTAGTGGAGATGGTTATGTTTAGTCTACCCCTCAGGATAACATGAAGTGTTCCACGAGTCTGATCTAGAGCACTATGTGAGGTACCCAAGCCATGTGCTAAGCTCTAAACCTATTCAACTTTATGAGAGGATGAAATGTCCTGAGTCACCTATGAGGGTATGATATACCAAGGTGAGAGAGAACTCAGATGGAAGAATATGAGATGATGAAGGTTCTTGGGAAGCACCATGGAAAGGGTTAGGCCACATGGGAGACATGATGGACATAAGAAAGGTTTATCCTATTTGTTTGTGTGCCTGGTGGAATTTTGAGGGAAAAATTCTTATAAGAGGGGAAGGATGTTACAACCCCAAATTTTTTGGGTTCTTTGGTTGAGAAATGTAATTTCTCCTATTAAATATATTTGAACAAATAATGATATAATTTGTTTTTAATAAAAGGATTTCGTTTACAATAGCTTTGTTGGTTGTTTTGTGGGCTTTATTGTCTATTGAGCCCAATAACAAGGAAATTCAATTAGTAAATGAATAATTGAGAAATGGAGAAAAGAAAAATGTAGAAACCTCTAGAAGGAAAGAGAATATTATCCAAATGTGGATTTCATGTCTCTTGGGTTCCTTGGGTTCCAAGGAGTCCAAAGTTGCAAAGATAATGTAACAAGAGAGAGAGAAAATATCAATTAAATATTGCTTTATTAAAGGAAATATGAGATAATAATGATATTACAAGAAATATGTGGATATTTGGATAATGGACCCATATTGGATGAGATTTTGTGTCCACATATTTTCTAATGGAAAAAGGTATCAAAAAAATCAAAAGAAAAACCAGAGATAAACAATTAATCAAGAATATTTGAAATAAATAGAGATAATGCAAGAAATAAAGAGAGAAGTGAGGGTTTGGTCATAATGAGTGATACTTCGAACCCCACTTTCAATCTTGGATTACAAGGAATAGAAATAATGGGAAATAAGAAAATAAGAAAGAGAAAATATGGGAGAAATAAGCCTAATTGAGTAATATCTTACACCTAAAGGAAAGACACGTTTTCTTTTCGATAATGAGCCCAAATTTGGCAGAGAGATATATTACGTCATTACTACGTTTCTCTCAAAATTTGGGATTATTTGGATGAACGGTTTAAGAGATATGGATTTTTGAAAATCCATAAAGTGAATGAGTAATCATTAAATGTCGCACTTATTTTCCTGATTAAAATGATCTGGTGCGCACCACGACAGCCGTTAGATTAAGATCCAAGGGTGCATGGGTCCTCTTCTACCTCCAATTGGATTGGAAACTGGAGGAGTCTGGTTATCATGGGTTTTCTCGCAATTGGGTGTACGAGGAGATTGGGAAAGCTTTCCATTATGTTCGGGAGTCTATTCTGAAGCCTTTCAACCCAATTTATGGGTGGTTTCGTCAAAGAATGCGAATGTCCCCAAATTGTTGGACATAGGTGGTCGACCATATAAATAGGGGGGATGATCCATGGTGCCATCATAGATATCATCTACCCTTGTGTGTTCGGAGGGAGGTGATGAGCGTGTTCGTGTGGTCAATTCAAAGGATGGCCATGTTCTTCCTCCTCTGTGACCTGCAACTCTCGCTGGAGGAGAGCTTCTTTGGTTCAGCGACTCATGCATGCATAGAGGAAATTGAGCGCTCGAACAGGTTCGGTGATTCATGGCGAAGCTTATAGACCAATCGTCTTGATCACAGATGCACGAACGGCTAGAGTCAACCCCTGAGTTGACTTGGCTAGGCTGCTCGTGGGAGGCGAGCGCTCGTGAGGTTGAAGATGAATGTGTGCCAAAAAGAAAAACCTGCCCTCATATGCCTGTAGATCAGGATCAGTGAAGAAGGGAAAATATACCCTTTTATCTATAATCCCAGTCGGTCGCAATATGAATTTAAAAGGGGTAAGTTGCTGATGTGTCAATTAGTAATCGGTTAACATATCTTTTTCTTGCAAAAATCATAACTTTTGATAGGAAGCTCCGATGAATAAAGTTAAAACATGAAAGTTGCTTAGAAAAATACGAGGAACACAATAAAATTGGTTTTAGAACTGAATTTGTTCCTATTTTCAAAAGTGTGTTAATCTAATGAAAAGTGCTTATGTATTAGATTAAGAAACCCTAATTGGGCATATTGATTAAGTTCATGTTGCTTAGTTGATGAAATTGAGTGATTGCAACCTGTTGAATAGTTAATGATGAACTTGAACATGATCTAGATGTTTCTTGCATGATTTAGGGTTTTTACCTCATATGAGAATGCTTAAGCATTGAAAAACCCTAATTTAGGGTAAAAGAGGAGAAGATCATGTTTAATTTGAAAATTGTGAAAATATGTTGTTAAATGATGGTTCTATGCTATTATTAATATAAAAGTTCCTAATTGTGGATAAATACCCTTAATATGGAAATTAGGGTTTTCTAATGGATAAAGGTGGAATTAATGATAAATAGAGTTCGTATGTGAATTAGATCATAATGAACTATGAATTGTTAATTTAAAAGGAACCAAATATGATAATTGGGCCTAATGATCTTGTCATGAATTAAAAAGAAAAAAAATGGTAGTTTTAATCAAAAAGGGGCATAATAGACTTAATGGACATTTAATTGTGCCTTTAATCTGAAATTAAGGTTATATGTTGTTAAAAGGTAATCTTAATATCTTTCATGAAGAGTAGATGATATAATTAGGGTTTGAGAGTAATTGTATAAAATTAGGGTTTAAAATAGTTAAAATGAAGTGAAACCCTAATTGCAATGGAAACCCTAAAAGTGGACTAGAAACCCTAGGAAGCAAGCTAGGTTTAATAGATCTTGAAGGTATGATCAATAATAGGAAAATTGTATGCTTATTTCAGGATCTCTTTGTGTGCTTAATTCCTATTGGATTTCTTACATTGATTGGATTAACTCTGTCTCAAATCAGCCTGACAGGTATGTTGTTAATTATGGTTAATCGCAGTAGTTTCCCAAAGATTTTCTCAGATTATTCATCACATTGAATGCAACTTATCAGTTTGGATGTTCATACCTTCAAATCAGAAAGTCACTATGATTATCACAATAATAATATAAGTGTGTACTCTCGCACCCACATGCCACCCTGATGGATGATGCCAAAAGGTCAAGCCCAGGAGGGAAGACCAATGGGCACCCAGAGTGGTGACCCAGACACCAAACTTGGGATTGAGAAGGTGGTCTTTATAGAATGACTAATGGGCACTATGAAGGGTGACCCCAGGCACCAAGATTGGGATCGAGAAAGTGGCCTTAAGTCATTGCGAAAAGAGAAGCCCGAATGTGGGTATGCCAGGTGAAACATCCCTGACCTGGGTTATGTGTTAACCCTAGATGTTTTGCTTAATGAGGTTGATTATAGGCTTGCTCTTATCTTTTGAAAAGTTATTAAGGTTCAAGAGGAACATATATTTCAATTTTAGTCATTTTTGAATAATGTTGAAACAATGTTTTGTTAGTTTTGGACTAAAGTGCAAATTACCCAAGTTGAGGGGTTAACTTGAAAATTGTACATGATAAAATGTTCCTCAGATGTTGAAGCATCATATTAATGAGTATGATGCAGTGGTATGGCTTCCACAAGCTTGAGCACCAAGATAGAGCTTGTTGAGCAATCTTTTTGCATTAAAACCTAGTTTTGGTGTAATGTGTAATTTACCCAAAACCTAGGGTTCAATATGCAAAATACCACTTCAAGAGGGTCCCTCATGATTTTTGGCATCATGTATAGAAAATAATTTGAGAGGGGTGCCTCATTTGAGTCATTTTGGAAGAGAGAGAATCTTGATATTAAAATAATCAAGATTTAAGCATAAATGGAACTTTACTTCAAATTAATGCAAAAATAAATATGTTAATTGAAGTGCCCTTCAACAAAAATTGAGATGGTTGAAATTGAATAAGTGTAGAAGTCCTTGTGCCATGAAAAGGCCACGAAAATATCTAAGTGAGTGGAGAGCCCACTCACATTAATTAATTAAAAGTAATATCCACTAAAAATGGGATATTAGTATTATATGAATTAAGGTGCATAATTGTTTTTCCTTTAAATTGTGGATAATGAAGAAGAATTAAAGTCAAAGGAGGATGCCTTAATATGCAATTAGTAGAGGGGGTCAAGTGGCACCATTTGGGGAGTTGAAGGATTGTTTTTCAACTTTCTCTCTCCTTGAAAATCCTTATATACACTTCATTTCCCACTCAACCAAGGACTCTTTTTCAGATTTTCTTTCACTCTTTGTTTGCAAAACGACCAAGGGAGATTAGGAGCAACAGGAAGACGACCCCCAACCTTTAGGTAAGCTCCATGATCTCCTTTCACCTTGATTTCATGGTAGAAATCACAAATCAATGCTTGATTTCTTCTTTTCTCCATGCAATCTTCAATCCTAGCCAATCCTTTTCACTCAAAAGGTTAAGGAACGAACCTTGAGGAGTTGAGAAAGCTTATTACACCATTAAAGACGTGTATTTGGAGCTTTGAAGCTTCTTTGAAGGTGGTTTATATAACTTGAACCCATTTACATCATTATTCAATTCCAATTTTACAAGTTATGTTGATTTCTCCTTCTTCTTGATTAATTGCTTGTTGTAATGGATGATTCTATGAAATCAGTAGTAATGTGAACCTTAGAAATGAAGGTAGATGATGATGACATCACCTTGTACACTTTTCCCAAAAATTGCAACTCCAATCGATTTTCAATAAAATTGGTCAATCAGTTTCACCAAACCATTTGGTGACCAAACTGTTTGCAAACCGTTTGAGGAATTGGGTTCAAAACCATTTGGGACAGTTGACTGTTTGGATTGAATTGACCATTTGGGACAGTTTACCATTTGGATTGAGTTGACCGTTTGGGATAGTTGACCTTTTGGATTTGATTTGACCGTTTGTAAAGAATCAATTTCTAAACCGTTTGATGATTAACGATCTTCAAGATCGTTTGGTGTTTAGGGTTTCCAAAACTGATTGAATGGAAATGGTTTTCAAAACCGTTTGAGGTTGAGACCAAGATCGTTTGGAGTTCTAAATGGTCTCAAATTGTTTGGGCATGATTGATCAAGACCATTTGGGGTCTATTTCTTTAAGACCGTTTAGGGTCTAAGTGATGAAGACCGTTTGAGGATTCAACTGATCAAACCATTTGAAGGACTAAGATGATTAAATGTCAATTTACTATTTTATTAATTAATTGAATCAAAGGTGATTACCATAATTGTACTCTTAAGGTGATAGGGTGATTAGTACCCTTAGAGGGGTTAATTTCGAGAGTTTATGAAAGCAATAACTCGATACAATATGTAATTAGGGTATGATCCTTGATAGAGAGATCATGAAACCCTAATTGAGAAGGGTGATGAACCCTAACCCTAATCAAGGGCAATGTTAAGTATAACCCTAATCTAGGGTGATTTGTAATCCTAATTTAGGGTAATGTTATGAGAAACCCTAATTCAAGGTATAATGATATGAGAAACCTTAATTTAAGGGAATGCTTCATGAAAACCCTAATTTTGGGGTAAAGCTACTTGAAACCCTAATTTTAAGGGAAATGTTATAAGAAGGCTTAATTCAAGGGAAGAATGTAATGTGGAACCCTAATCCAGGGTGATGCTATGTATCATGAAACCCTAATTTGAAAATCTAGCCCTAAATTGTGTAAGGGAATGAGTAACCCTAATTGATATGAATTGGGAAACCATAACCCTAACAAGGATATAAGTGGTGCTACTTTGAATTGAATAGTGCTAAAATATAATTGATATAGTTGTTATCAAGTGTACTAACCATGCATGTACCATGAAATGATGAGCATAGTTAGGTATGAGTTATGATGTTTCATTTATTGTAGTTATTGGGCCTTGTGAGCCATAACATGCTTTGTTGCCTAGTGAGAGGTAACAAGAGATGAAATGGGCCTTGAAAAGCCATGATATATGCTTGTGAAGCAAGTATCATGATTACCTTGGTCAGATGACCTAAAGGTGTTCTAGTTACCTGATAAGTGGTAACAAATGTTCTTTGATGAACTGAGGGTTTGAATACCCATTTTATTATAATAATGATGATGAGTTTGTGAAAGGATGAGAATGTTCTTGATGAGATGAGGGATTGAGATCCCGATGCTTTATTAAAGATTTGAACAGTACTTGATGAAAATATTACACATTCTTTGTAGAAAATGTTAAAATAATTGATGTTTGAGAACTTGTTTGATGCTAAAAGAATATGGTAATACATCTAATTCATCTAATTAAGCAAGTGATATCATATAATGTAGTTGCCCTGACGACAGATCCATCAGCGTCAAAATTTGTTGAATGGTGAAATGAGTTAAACTCAGAATGCATATTTTTGAATATGTGGGGGTAATTGGGCAATTATATCCTCATGCCCCATAGGAATGGTTGTGGGCTATATCCTATGTACGGGATTGGTTACGGACCATACCCCAGTATGAGTATGGCTACGGGCCATGACTCCATGATATGATACCAGGCATTGGCTATGAGCCATAATCCTGAAGAGAGTATATGTTACGAGATATAACTCTATAGCGAAGATGCCAATATACCCTGGCAAGCTAATTGCAGTTTGACACATGATGTCTCTACCATATGATCTCGCACTGACCAAGAAATATGAGGTCTTGGAGTCTGGCTCTTCCATTGACCTTGTGTGGTACCGATGCTTAACGTAATTGTGGTCGGTTGGAGCATGAACGGTATACTTCATCTCTTCAGGGCATTAAGTATGATTGTAAAATATAATCAACTGTGTAGTGTATTTGCTTAAGGTTGAAATACGAGAATCACTGGCTGATGTTATCTTGCTTAGTATAGCAGATAAATGTTATACATGTTCTTCATATTTCTTATTGGATAAGTGACATGCTATTTTATCAAGTTATAACTGAAGTGCTTTGAATAAGAATATTGTTCTATTCTGTTTAGTTAATGAGTCATCTACTGTTAAATGTTTATGATTCCTCTATACAGTTTTATCTTATTCAACTACAATAATAATGTTTCTGGCAGAGAGTTATATCTCTCGCTGGGGAAATTTCAAATTGTCTCACCCCTGTGGGATCCAACTTTTTAGGTAGACGTAGAGGAAGATGCAGAAACCCTACAGTAGGGGAAGAGCAGCAGTAGGGACAACAATGAATTTTTAGGTGGAGACACTGGCTGTCATATCTTGTATATGTGTACATAGAGTCCTATGTGTCGTCTTTGTACTCTCAGGTCCTTAGAGTCAGTAGATGGTTTTAATGAATCGATCTGACATTTTTGTTTGATGTCTCGAGGTCTTTATGTTGTCTTTGTACAATATTAACAAGGTAGAAAATGTTTGTAAACCTCGAGAAGGAATGGTACAAGAGATGTACTTTATGAACCAAGATATAAATGTTTACTTTGGTTCTTTTTGAAAGAGTTTTCCAGTGTATGGATCTCTTTGTAAAAGTTTTTAATTTTTTGTGATTTTTAGTAATCCGCTGTTGACGATCGCTTACGCTTGGTGAATCACGTTTTCTTTGCCACAAATTAGTGATATCAGAGCTCTAGGTTCGCTGAGTCTGTAGAGACATAGGATTAAGGTTGTTGACTCTTTTCTAAGTGTCTTTCAGTTTGTCTGATAGTATCTTCTGCTCACATAGGAGAAGAAGAACTTGAAGATGTCTGGATCACATGAAGAACATGCTGCTGAGAGTAGCATTGCTACACCAGGAGGAGGTGCAAGGGATCAAGCTAGGGAGGAGCCAGTACTTAAACATCCCCAGTTTGACCCAGCTATGATAGATAATCTAGCCTTCCATACCCTATTTGGCCAATTTATGGCGAGTATGACACACATGACTGATAGGATGCCACCACCTGCACCTAGGGCAGCTGCCCATCATGACGGACATGGAGCCGGCAAGACTTTTGAGAGACTTTGCCGGGTTGGAGCCATAGATTATGCTGGTACAGCTGATCCAACAACTGTTGATTTGTGGTTGACAGAGCTGGAAAAGGCTTTCAGGATCCTTGACATTCCTCAAGCTGAGAAGGTGAGACATGTTGTATACCTTCTTAAGGGGAGTGTTGGGAATTGGTGGACGATTGAATAGGGTAAGAGACTAGGTGTAGAAGTCAGATGGGAAGAATTCTGATGAGAATTCATCATTAGATATTTCCCTAAGACTTACCTAGATGAGAAGATCTCTCAATTTGAGAAGATCAGGCAAGGACAGATGAACATTAGCGAGTATGAGGCTAAGTTCATGGAGCTTTTGTGGTTTTGTCCGCATATGGAAGCTAATGATGAGGAAAGAATTTGGTGTTTTCAGAAGGGGTTAAATGCTGAGTTGATCACTCCTATGTTTGCCTTAGAGAATAGGGAGAGGTTTGCTACTTTTGTGGAGTCCATGAGGAGGATAGAGAGGTTTGTGATCGAGAAGTGACAGATCAGTTGTAAGAAGGTGTACACTCAGTTCCAAGGACAAAAGTCTGAGAGCTTTAAGAAGCCAAGGTTTTCTGCACTGACAACACCATCAAGATTCAATACCCAGACGCAATGGATGTCAAGTAGGGGTAGGGGTCATAGTTTTGTTCCGAATAGAGCCCCCAGCACAACATCAACATCGGTGACTGGACCTCAGAAACCTTATCCTGAGAATAGGATTTGTCACCAGTGCAAACAAGTTGGACATCTGGCAAGGGATTGTCCAACTAGGAATACAATAGTGACTCAACCCCAGAGGCAGAGTCATCAAGTCTCACAAAGGAGGCAGTTTTCTAACAACACAAGGATGTGGACCGGTGTCCCAAGATGGAACATCAACACCCAATAATCAAGCACAGGGTCAACAACAAGCAACTGCGAGGTTCTATGCGATGAATCAACTTGATGTAGTAGTTAACCCTCGGGTTGTGACAGGTTAGATGGAACTATTTTATTCTGATATGTCTACATCCTGCTTCATATATGTTTTAATTGATCTGGGTGCTACACATTCCTTCATCACTAAAGAAGTGACTCTTGACTGCAATATGACAGTTGGTCATAGAGCAGATAGTTTTTTATTAGAAGCTCCTTTGTTGGGATTTGCAGTATTGTGGGAGGTGTGTTCTCCCTGCACTCTTTCCTTTTCTGAACATCGCATTCATATGGATCTTATACTGCTTGAGATTCATGGGTTTGATATAATTCTTGGTATGGACACCCTAGAAAAGTATAAGGTTGTCTTGGATTGCGAGTCCAAGAAAGCTATGTTCACAGATGATAGTGACACATGGATTTTTCAGGGAGAGAAAGATTCTTCCAACCTATCTTGTGACAGCTATGGTAGCTGAGAAGCTGATGAGACAAGGATGCTTTGCATTCTTGGCACATGTGGTAGACACCACTATGGAGAGCTCTAATCTTTCTGAAGTTCTGATAGTTAGGGAGTTTGAAGATGTGTTTCCTGAGGAACTTCCAGGTGTACCTCTGCCCCAAGAGATTGATTTTGAGATTAATCTAATCCCGGGCTCACAACCAATAGCACAAACACTATATAGGATGGCACCTGTTGAGATGGCAGAGCTCAAGAAATAGCTACAAGAGTTGCTTGGGAAAGGGTTTTGTCTGACCGATTACTTCACCATGGGGTGCTCCGGTTCTTTTTGTTAGGAAGAAGGACAGATTGATGCGGTTATGCATTGATTACAGACAGTTGAATAAAGTAACCATAAAGAACAAGTATCCTCTGCCAAGGATAGATGACCTGTTCGATCAGTTGTGTGGTCCAACTATCTTCTCTAAAATAGATTTGAGATCAGGATACCATCAGTTGTGTATCAAGGAGGGTGACATACCTAAGTATGCCTTTAGGATAAGGTATGGTCAATATGAGTTCATAGTTATGTCATTTGGACTAACTAATGCACCAGCTGCATTCATGGAACTCATGAATAGAATCTTTCGACCTTTTCTTGACCAATTCATAGTAGTTTTCATAGATGACATCTTGATCTACAGTAGAGATGCTCGACAACATGAGAAACACCTCTGTCAGGTTTTAGCTTTGCTAAGAGAGCATAAGATGTATGCTAAATTTAGCAAATGTGAGTTCTGGTTACCAGAAGTTTCTTTTCTAGGACACGTAATATCTGCCTCAGGTATCCGTGTTGATCCTAAGAAGGTAGAATCTATCCTGCAATGGGAACAGTTGAAGACACCGATGGAGATACGTAGTTTCCTAGGATTGACAAGATATTACAGTAGTTTCATTAAGAACTTCAGCTCTATAGCTTTACCCCTAACGAAGTTGACCAGGAAGGAGGTTTTTTTTGTCTGGGATGACAATTGTCAACATTCCTTTCAGTTGTTAAAAGATAGGTTAACAAGTGCACCTATGCTGGTGTTACCTGAGAAACGAAAAGGGTACATAGTTTTCTGTGATGCATCTAAGAGTGGCCTAGGATGTGTGTTGATGCAGGATAATCAAGTGATTTCTTTTGCTTCTCGACATCTTAAGAAACATGAGGAGAATTATCTGACTCATGATCTAGAGCTAGCTGTTGTGGTTCATGCTTTAAAGATCTGGAGACATTATCTCTATGGAGAAACATTCTAGATTTTCATGGACCATAAGAATTTAAAATATATCTTCTCTCAACATGAGTTGAATATGAGACAATGCCGCTGAATGGAGTTAAGCAAGGACTACGATTGTACCATTGATTATCATCTAGGGAAAGATAATGTAGTGGTTGATGCATTAAGAAGAAAATCATCATCACCAACCATAGATAAAGCACAGTTGAACTCCTTAGTGTGCTCTAAGAGAGATATGATTATCTCTACGAGGCAAAACAATATACATCTTAAAGTAGCCTTGTTAGCCAGGTTGTTAGCTAAGATGCAAGTGAAACTGACTCTAAGATAGCAGATTAAAGAAGCACAACAAATAGATATTGTGATTCAACATATCAGGTCAGAGTATGGTAGTGAGAAATGAGATGGCTTCCATGAGTCAGAGGATCAGGTAGTCTGTTACCATGGTAGGATGGTAGTACCTGATACCAATGACTTAAGGAAGTTGGTATTGGAGGAAGCTCATTCTTCGATGTATGCAATGCATCCATGGAGCACCAAGATGTATCATAATTTGAAGGATATGTATTGGTGGCCAGGACTAAAGAAGGATGTAGCTGAGTTGTTATGCAGTGTCTGGTGTGTCAGCAGGTTAAAGCTGAATATCAAAAGCCCATAGGAACAATGTAACCTTTACATATACCACAGTGGAAATGGGTCCACGTAACTATGGAATTTGTGGTTGGTTTGCCTAGAACAACCAAAGGTCATGATTCCATATGAGTGATAGTTGATAGGTTGACTAAGTCAACACATTTCATTCCTGTCAAAACAACCTACACTTCTGAGAAGCTGGCACAAATATATGTAGAAGAGATAGTACGGTTGCACGGTGTACCAGTTACAATTGTTTCTGATAGAGGTCCCTAGTTTATGAGTCATTTTTGGGAACAAATACATAAAGCTTTGGGTATGTAGTTAAGGTTTAGTACTGCCTTTCAACCACAGACAGATGGACAATCTGAGAGGACCATACAAACCTTGGAAGACTTTCTTAGGGCATGTGTCCTTCAGTTTGTAGGAAGTTGGGATCTACACCCGAGCTTGATAGAATTTCTTATAATAATAGCTATCAACACAATATTGACATGGCACCATATGAAGCTTTATATGGTAGACTTTGTAGGTCTCCTTTATGTTGGTATGAAATAGGAGAATATCAACTTTTGGGTCATGTGCTTGTGTAGAAGACAACAGAGAAGATTAAAGTAATACAACAACAGTTAAAGGCTGCATAGGATAGACAGAAGTCGTACGCCGACATAGACCCTTAGAATTCCAAGTTGGAGATAGAGTATATCTCAAAGTCTCACCTTGGAAGGGTGTTCTTAGATTTGGAAAGAAGGGAAAGTTAGCTCCTAGATTTATGCATCCTTATCCAATCATTGAACGGATTGGGAAGATAGCCTATAAGCTAGAATTGCCACTTGAGCTGCATAAGTTGCATCCAGTATTCCATATCTCCTTGCTGAGAAAGTGGCATCCTAACACAGAGTTAGTTCTGCAACCTATGGAGATATAATTAAATGATGATATATCATATGTCGAAGGACCTGTGATGATCCTTGACAAAAGAATTAAAAAGATGAAAAAGAAAGTCATATGTCTTGTAAAAGTTCTCTAGCATCATTGTGGTGTTGAAGAAGCTACGTGGGAACTAGAGGAAGAGATGAGGAGGAAGTACCCTTCCCTTTTCTCTTAATGTTTTTGTTGATGATTTCGGGGACGAAATCCCTATTAGGGGTGGATAAATTATAACATCCCTGACATGGGTTATGTGTTAACCCTAGATTTTTTTCTTAATGAGGTTGATTATATGCTTGCTCTTATCTTTTGAAAAGTAATTAAGGATATAGAGGAACTTATATTTCAATTTTAGTCCTTTTTGAATAATGTGGAAATAATGTTTTGTTAGTTTTGGACTAAAGTGCAAATTACCCAAGTTGAGGAGTTAACTTGCAAATTGTACATGATAAAATGTTCCTCAAATGTTGAAGCATCATAGGAATGAGTATGATTCAGTGGTATTGCTTGCACAAGCTTGATCACCAAGATAGAGCTTGTTGAGCAATCTTTGTGCATTCAAACCTAGTTTTGGTGTAATGTGTAATTTACCCAAAACCTAGGGTTCCATATGCAAAATACCACTTCAAGAGGGTCACTCATGATTCTTGGCATCATGTAAAGAAAATAATTTGAGAGGGGTGCCTCATTTCAATCATTTTGGAAGAGAGAGAATCTTGATATTAAAATAATCAAGATTTAAGAATAAATGGAACTTTACTTCAAATTAATGCAAAAATAAATATGTTAATTGAAGTGTCCTTCAACCAAAAGTGAGATGGTTGAAATTGAATAAGTGTATACGTCCTTGTGCCTTGCAAAGGCCACGAAAATATATAGGTGAGTGGAGAGCCCACTCACATTAATTAATTAAAAGTAATATCCACTGAAAATGGGATATTAGTATTTTATGAATTAAGGTGCTTAATTGCTTTTCCTTTAAATTGTGGATAATGAATAATAATTAAAGGCAAAGGAGGATGCCTTCGTATGCAAGTAGTATAGGGGATCAAGTAGCACCATTTGGGGGAGTTGAAGGATTGCTTTTCAACTTTCTCTCTCCTTGAAAATCCTTATATACACTTCATTTCCCACTCAACCAAGGACTCTTTTTCGGATTATATTTCAATCTTTGTTTGCAAAACGACCAAGGGAGCTTAGGAGAAACAGGAGGATGACCCCCAACCTGTAGGTAAGCTCCATGATCTCCTTTCACCTTGATTTCATGGTGGAAATCACAAATCAATGCTTGATTTCTTCTTTTCTCCATGCAATCTTCAATCCTAGCCAATCCTTTTCACTCAAAAGTTTGAGGAACATACTTTGTGGAGTTGAGAATGCTTCTTCCTCCATTAAAGACATGGAGTTGGACTTTGAAGCTTCTTTGAAGGCGGGTTATATAACTTGAACCCATTTACATCATTATTCAATTCCAATTTTACAAGTTATGTTGATTTCTCCTTCTTCTTGATTAATTGTTTGTTGAAATGGATGATTCTATGAAATCAATAGTAATGTGAACCTTAGAAACGAAGGTAGATGATTATGACATCATCTTGGACACTTTTCCCAAAAATTGCAACTCCAATCGGTTTTCAATAAAATTGGTCAATTAGTTTCACCAAACCATTTTGTGACCAAACAGTTTGCAAACCATTTGAAGAATTGGGTTCAAAACCATTTGGGATAGTTGACCATTTAGATGGAGTTGACTGTTTGGGACAATTGACCATTTGGATTGAATTGACCATTTGGGACAGTTGACCATTTGAATTTGAGTTGACCGTTTGGAAAGAAACGGTTTCTAAACTGTTTGATGATTAATGATCTTCAAGATCATTTGGTGTTTAGGGTTTCCAAAGCCGATTGAATGGAAACGGTTTTCAAAACCATTTGAGGTTGACACCATGACCGTTTGGAGGTCTAAACGGTCTCAAACTGTTTGGGCATGATTGATCAAGACCGTTTGGGGTCTATTTCATCAAGACCGTTTGAGGTCTATTTCATCAAAACTGTTTGGGGTCTATTTCATTAAGACCATTTAGGGTCTAAGTGATCAAGACCATTTGAGGATTCAACTGATCAAACCATTTGAAGGCCTAAGATGATTAAAGGTCAATTAACTATTTGATTAATTAATTGAATCAAAGGTGATTACCATAGTTGTACTTTTAAGGTGCTAGGGTGATTAGTACCCTTAGTGGGGTTAATTTTGGGAGTTTATGAAAGCAATGACTCGATACAATATGTAATTAGGGTATGATCCTTGATAGAGAGATCATGAAACCCTAATTGAGAAGGGTGATAAACCCTAACCCTAATCTAGGGCAATGTTTAAGTATAACCCTAATCTAGGGTGATGTGTAATCCTAATTTAGGGTAATGTTATGAGAAACCCTAACTCAAGGTATAATGATATGAGAAACCCTAATTTAAGGGAATGCTTCATGAAAACCATAATTTTGGGGTAAAGCTACTTGAAACCCTAATTTTAAGGGAAATGTTATAAGAAGCCTTAATTCTATGCAAGAATGTAATGTGGAACCCTAATCCAGGGTGATGCTATGTATCATGAAACCCTAATTTGAAAATCTAGCCCAAATTGTGTAAGGGGATGAGTAACCCTGATTGATATGAATTGGGAAACCATAACCCTAACAAGGGTATAAGTGGTGTTACTTTGAATTGCATAGTGCTAAAATATAATTGATATAGTTGTTATCAAGTGTACTAACCATGCAGGTACCATGAAATGATGAGCATAGCCAGGTATGAGCTATGATGTTTCATTTATTGTTGTTATTGGGCCTTGTGAGCCATAACATGCTTTGTTGCCTAGGGAGAGGTAACAAGAGATGAAATGGGCTTTGAAGAGCCATGATGAATGCTTGTGAAGAAAGTATCATGATTACCTTGGTCAGATGACCTGAATGTGTTCTAGTTACCTGATAAGTGGTAAAAAATGTTCTTTGATGAACTGAGGGTTTGAATACCCATTTTATTATAATAATGATGATGAGTTTGTGAAAGGATGAGAATGTTCCTGATGAGATGAGGGATTGATATCCTAGTGCTTTATTAAAGATTTGAACATTACTTTATGAAGATATTACACATTCTTTGTAGCAATTGTTAAAATAATTGATGTTTGAGAACTTGTTTGATGCTAAAAGAATATGGTAATACATCTAATTAATCAAGTGATATCATATAATGTAGTTTCCCTGACCACAGATCCATCAGTGTTAGAATTTGCTGAATGGTGAAATGAGTTAAACTCAGAATGCCTATTTTTGAATATGTGGGGGTAATTGGGCAATTATATCCTCATGCCCCATAGGAATGGCTGCGGGCTATATCCTATGTACGGGATTGGTTACGAACCATACCCCAGTATGAGTATGGCTACGGGCCATGACTCCATGATATGATACCAAACATTGGCTACGGGCCATAATCCTGAAGGGAGTATATGTTGTGGACTATAACTCTATAGCAAAGATGCCAATATACCCTGGCAAGCTAATTGCAATTTGACACATGATGTCTCGGCCATATAATCTCACACTGACTGAGAAAGATGAGGTCTTGTAGTCTAGCTCTTCCATTGACCTTGTGTGGTACTGATGCTTAACGTAATTGTGGTCGGTTGGAGCATGAACGATATACTTCATCTCTTCAGGGCATTAAGTATGATTGTAAAATATAATCAGTCGTGTAGTGTATTTTCTTAAGGTTGAAATATGAGAATCACTGGCTGATGTTATCTTGCTTAGTATAGCAGATAAATGTTATACATGTTTTTCATATTTCTTATTGGATAAGTGACATGCTGCTTTATCAAGTTATAACTGAAGTTCTTTGAATAAGAATATTGTTCTATTCTGTTTAGATAATGAGTCATCTGCTGTTAAATGTTTATGATTCCTCTGTACAGTTTTATCTTATTAAACTACAATAATAATGTTTCTGGCGGATAGTTATATCTCTCGTTGGGGCAATTTCAAATTGTTTCACCCCCGTGGGATCCAACGTTTTAGGTAGACGCGGAGGAAGAGGCAGAAACCCTAAAATAGGGGAAGAGCAGCAGCATGGACAATAGTGAATTTTCAGGTGGAGACATTGGTTGTCATATCCTATATATGTATACATAGAGTCCTATGTGTCGTCTCTGTACTCTCAGGACCTCAGAGTCAGTAAATGGTTTTAATGAATCGATCTGAGATTTTGGTTTGATGCCTTGAGGTCTTTATGTTGTCTTTGTACAGTATTAACAAGGCAACAAATGCTTGTAAACCTCGAGAAGGAATGGTACAAGAGATTTAATTTATGAAACAAGATATAAATGTTTACTTTGGTTCTTTTTGAAAGAGTTTTCCAGTGTATGGATCTCTTTGTAAAAGGTTTTAATTTGTTGTGATTTTTAGTAATCCTCGATTGATGATCGCTTCCACTTGGTGAATCACGTTTTGTTCACCACACCAGGGTTAGGGAAAAAATGGTGGAGAATGTCACATTGAAAGCATAAATTGGCTTGTTAATTAACTTGATTGTGATATATAGATTGTTAGCCATATTTATGAAATTTTGGTTGTCCCCACATACCGTCATATTCATTTATGCTAATCGACATTTTGTTTGTCGGCGTTTTAGGTACAAGATTGAAAAGGACAAACAGTAAAGTGGCATATGTGGAATTAAATAAGAATTAATGTACAAAGGAGGATTAGTTAGAATAGACTCTAGATGTGGATAGAAGTAGATATCCATGTTTTTGAAAAAGATATGCAAAGTTTTATTTTATACCCGATTTCATTTTAGTTTGGTAGATTTTCAAAATTATTATTGATTATTTGTTGAATCTTTGATCCTGTTAATTGGGATAACAGCACTGGCCTTTTGGTCTTCCTTAATTGGGGGTTCCTGGTAGGCGGGGTCGTTACAAAAAACTACCATATTCCCTTAAACGCCATATCGCATCAACAACTATAAGATGGGAAGGATGGTTATGAGGATATATGACGCAATTTTACCGTGCAAAGAAACGCAAGTGAACGCGTCGAAGTAATATAGGCCTTGTAAGGCCCGAGTCGAACTCAGGGATACGTGAAATTATCGGAGACTCTTACTAACTACTTGCGATCAGCTAAGCCGATTAAAAAGCTGAGAGTTGATGTTAAAATTAAAAGAGAATAAAAATGAAAGAAAACAAAGCAATCGATTAAATGTTTGGTTTAATCAATTCAAAAGGAGATCTTTAGGATTGCGGTTTCACCGCGAGTTTTCATTGTATTAAATTCTATATAGCTACTCAATTTTATCTCTCTATCTGAGTAGTGGCCTGAAATCAGAATTGCCCACTGTCGTGGTACAATTCACTACCTATGTCTAGGTCAGTTCCACCGTCGTAGAAACCTATACCCTAAACTAGGTGCATTAGGAATGACCTCTCAGTATCCACCATCAATCTTACACCACCTTGTTCAAGGGATTTGTCAATTAATGTAAATTCCGTCTCTTTTCAACCGTTAATTCTTCTTTCAAAGCAATTAAAGGCATTAGGTTATTATTATGGTGATCAAGCATAACAATATATTGGAGAAAATGAAATTATACCATGCATTTAAGAGATAAGATATGAATTACTATTATAAAATCATCATACAATGAAACCCCGGGCTACTCCCGGTCCTAAAGACAAAGGGGATTAGCCCCGCATGTTCATCTCAGAGTACAATGTGGAGAAGAAAAAGGGAAACATGAAGGAAAGCATGATGGAGTGATTAAACCCCTGAACGGAGAAGGTCCAATCTATCCTTGGCGTGGAATCTGCGTTCTCCCGCCTTTCGGTGGTGGCATTCGTCTTCTTCAGCGTCCGGATCGGCTGGGGCGTGCTCTCGTGCTCCGTTCTTCTCTCCTTGCTCTCCGGGATGTGTGCAGCAACTAATGACGTGATGATACCCACTGGGGTGCTGTCATTAGGTATATTTCCCAAATTAGGTCGTCAATTAATCACAGCCGTCCGATTAAGATCAATCTGAAACAAACTCATATCTGACGGCGTCTATACCATCGACGCGAGTCGATAGTATCGACGCTGCACTGTATCGGATGGTCTTCTTTTCTTTTCTTTATCGCGACTGATGCAAGTTTGATACCATCGACGTAGGTCGATGGTATCGACTCTTTAGGCGTCACTTTTGTCCTTTTACCATCGTTGTAGCTCCACTTGTCCATGGTATCGACATTCGTCGATAGTATCGACTGTCTTCTCGCCAGCAACCTGAAGGTATCTCGATACCATCGACTCTCCTGTCGATAGTATCGACTCGGTGATGCTCCTTGCAGCTAGCAACCTGAGGCCTGGTCGATGGTATCTACCACCGTCGATGGTATCGACGGAAGCAGATACTCGCTTTTCCTGAAATTAACACACGAAACCACATAAGTTCACACAAAATATATTATTTTGATAATTAATACTCAAAATGCTTAAATAAAGGGAATTTGACATAAAGAAGTAGCATAGACCAAAATGAATGAATTATGCAACATTAACCATGAAAATGACTAATAAATGCATAAAACACATATCAAACAAGTCTATAAATGCGACTCAAAACCATCGCATCAAACTCCCAAGCTTGAACATTGCTCTCCCTCGAGCATCTAAACCTTAGAATAGAATTGCCAGAGTCAACTAAAGAACAAAACATCACAACAAACATCCCATATGACTCCCACTAGACATTCACATACCGGAACTCGCTACCCACAGAATGATAATTACCGTAAAGGCGACAATAATCATCCATAAAAGATATTGACCTCAAAACTGATGAACACTATCGCATAAGGCAGTTAACATAATAAAATTCGCCGGTCCAGACTTAGTGCATCTTGTGATCTCCTATACTATGTTGCTCGCCCTAACTACCATCTACATGGAAGCAGTTCTCCTGATATTCATTAGTGAGGAGAAATTCATGGTGGCCTACCAATTCGAGCAACGGTTGGATGAAATGGGTGGCTCATGGAAGAAGTGGAAGTATTATATGATTTCAACATGCATAAAACAAAAATGTCCTAAATGATGCAAATGCACATGAAAAATGCTCTAATGCTTAAGATTGGGTGATATGATGCATGCACTAACAATCCGTCTCAAAACGATATGGATATCTAATTAAGCTACCTCATGTACTCACTCATCTTGAAATGCAGGTGAAATTAAGTTCCTTTCTCCTTCTTATTCTAGTTGCTTCTAAATAACTTTTCTCTCCTTTTTTTCCAATTTCAGATTTTTTTTTCTTTCTTTTTTCTATTCTTTTCTTTTCAAACCCTTATATCCATAATTGTCAATGAATACTTATTGGGCCTATTTTTTTTAACTCAAATATTTACACAATTTGGAAGGTATGGAACAAATTAATTCACCATTAAAGAGTAAATGAGGTACATGATATACTTTATGCATAACAGTTATGAATGCAACTAGATGACATGCACCTAAGGGTAATGTGCATGTACACCTATTCTCATCTTTTTCATTTTTTTTTCATTTTTTTCATGCAAAACATATGAAGGTGGTTGCAATGCAAGTCCTATCTAAATGCCATGTAGTCAAAAAGAGTTAAAACTGTACTTTACATCCAAATCTTGGTGGATTGTGAAAGGCAATGAGGTGGACAGATCACAAGACTAATTGACTGAACCTTTGAAAAATATTATGTGTCCCTCCTTACTGACCTGTGTAGTAGTTAAAAGGTTTTTCTCTCTTACTTCAAATTAAAGTCTCATTATCATTTGGTCAGTTTAGGCTCAAACAACCAATTCCGTCCACTTTCATGAATCATTAGGAATGTACAACTGTGATTTTCTGTTTTAAAGTTGACAAAACCAATCATTTTCTAAGTCAGGTGATCTGGGTTAAACAACACTCAAGCTTGCGAACACTCAAAAAAAATTTAGTTTCCCTTAATTCCCATGCACATGCAACTGAGATGACTCAAGATTAACGACATCCACGATTACACTAGATAGAATGTGGATCCTACAAACAAACTAAAATTGCAGGAAACAAATGACAAGGAATAAAAGCAAGAAAACTAAAAACAGAGAAAATAAAAGATAGAGATGTTCCAACACCCTCCCCTAAGCTTGAATTCGACTATGGCCTCATAGTCAAAAACAATCTTAAAGGTTGGAACAGAGATACCGCTATTACTCTTCAGGTGGAGGCGGGTACTGCGGAGCCATAGGGTCCCAAGACGGATACTCCCCCTGGAAGCTCGGATCAAACTGGGCCCTAGGTGGAGGCTGTGGATAGCCACCAAAGTAATTTTGGCTCCAATAGTGGTCATAAAAGGGCTCCTGTTGCATCTCCATCCGTTGCAACCGATCATGAATTTGTTGTTGTTTGTCGAGGAGAAGACGCCCGTTCTCGAACATTGCCCTTTGATTGTTCAGTAACTAGTTTGTAGTGTCTTGAATACCAGTGTACATTTCCATATGACGTTGTTGCGTCTGTATGTCTTGCAGCATAGTATGCATGCCCTGCATACAATAGACATCCTCGCTTGGTTGTGAGGGCGGTGGTGGTGGGGGAGTAGGTTGTGATGATGAAGATGTACCCGGATGCATCTGAGGACGCTTCTGTGGTGCCACTCGTGCTCGAAGAGGTGTAAATGCCTCCTCTTCCTCCTCAGCCTCGTCGTCATTGCCGTCGTTGCCTTCTTCTTCATCAGAGTCGGTGATGGCTATGATTGTCCATCAGAAGTGTTGCGCCCCTTCGATGTTGAAGACCGGATCGGGCTACGAGCATTCCTGGTAGGCGTGGTTGACGTGGTAGTGCGCATATGCCAAACCATCTTGAAGAAGAATGAGATTGGACCGATGCAAATGTTGCAAGTTCACCTTGCTCCTTGTGGATAGAGGAGTAAGCATCTGGAAATTCAACCCAAGATAGGAGGCCAGCTGTGTGATAAGCCCTCAAAAGTGAATTAGTGCTTTCCGTGTACTCCTCTTCACCACCAAAACTCTCTGCAAAAAGAAGGCACCCCAATTGCATTCTTGACGTTTTAGGAGCTTATGCAAGAAGAATAAGTCCGTCTCCTGAAACTTGCTGAGGGCCAAATCACCCCGAGCAAACAATGTAGAACTCAGCATCCGGTGCAATATCCGGATGAAAGGGTGCTCAAAATCAGCTACCGCAGCATTATGGTAGCTCACTGACTTGCCCGACGGCACCGTAACTAGCTCGATGAAGATGGCATCATAGTCAGTGTGGTTGTCCGGTCATCGGTAATCATGTTGCGAGTGATTCCAGTTGAAGCTCCCGTTGAACTGTTGGAGTATAAGGGTGTAGTCATTGTTGTACAACTGGAATGACACCCGACCCTTGATCCACTCGCGGTCTGTGGCTATGACGTCGTTGGGTACGACGCAGACGTCGTTGGGTATGACGCAGACATCCAGTGATTCCATGAACTCAACCACCAACTCCTTGTAAGTAGGCCACTCGTTGAAGAACGGATGGCCATCTGCATGAAACTCCATCTCATCTAGCCTCCTTCTCGTGTGCCTCACCTACCCTTTCAAGACATAGGCGAGATTTTCCTCGAACCCCAAGTTGCAGATCGTTTCCCGTTCAACATAACGGGTCGGCTCGATTTTCCTCTTCAGAATCTCCTCATAGACCTTCTTGACCTCCGCGGATGGATGGATCAGCCGCGGGCATGAGATTGATGTGGTCAGAGGTGGAACAAACTCTGGGATGTCCATCGGGTTTGCGCGTGAAGACGATGCACCAACACCATGTACCATGATTGCAGAAGAAAGAGAATTACAAGAAGGAGCTCGGTGCAGATCGTAGAAAGTCGGAGAAGAAAATCTCCGCTTGATGAAGGCTTGGTGAAGACTTGTGCTCCGTGGTGCACGTAACTGGGCTCCGGTTGCTCTGGAGGACGCTCGGCGCAAGTGGAGGAAGAACTCGTTGAAGGTGTGACGTCATCTGACGAATGACCTCTTCTTATATAACTGACGCCGGCGCTGCTGTGTGACCGTCGATACCATCGATGTGGGTTGATGGTATAGACGTGCGTAGCACAATCCGCATCTTTGCTAGTATCGACGGTTGGATCTGCGGGGCCCAGATCACTGATGTGTCGATACTATCGACAGATATCGATGGTATCGACCCGTCCCATGGATCGACTTCCCTGTTGCTGCGATCTCCGTTGATTTTTCCTTGCGGATTGTTGATGTGGCGCATTGATACTATCGACGCGAGTCGATAGTATCGACTCTCGGATTAGGGAAACTCCTCGCAAGGCCGGCCGCCACCTTCTGTGTGTGAATAAGTCGATACCATCGACAGGCCCGTCGATGGTATCGACATCACTGAGATGATTTCTTCTGAAAATCTCCAGAGATCTCGATGGTATTGACTGGCATGTCGATACTATCGACCTTGACTTGGCGATCAACATGTTGGTGTGTTGATACTATCGACGAGGCCGTCAATAGTATCGACGCCGTGTGATTCTTGTAGTCGCCAACAAGTACCTCGGTCGATACCATCGACGCAAGGGTCGATGGTATCAACCTTGCCTCAGCCCTGCACATGTAGCAAACGATCACGGTATCTTTTTTACTATAAACTCTAAGTTAAAACAAATCAAACTACGAATGTAAAGGAACGAAACTAAAGTACCAATGGTTGGGTTGCCTCCCAACAAGCACCCTTATTTAACGTCTTAGACTAGATGACTTGAAGCACGTCATGCATCCGAAAGTGAAATGAGTTTGACCTCATTCACCTTCCTCATGTAATCTCCACCAAAATATAACTTCAACCTCTACCCGTTCACCAAAAATGTAGTCTCGCCATCGCGCACCATGATTGCGCCATGCGGTTTGACCTCTTCCACCGTGAATGGTCCACCCCATCGGGATTTTAGCTTCCTAGGATGCAACTTCAACCTTGAATTGAACAAAAGCACACGACCTCCCTTCTTGAAGGTGCACATCTGAATGTGGTGATTGTGGATCAACTTAGTGCGCTCCTTGTATATCCGAGAGTTCTCATATGCAGTCATCCACAGCTCATCCAATTCATTTAATTCAAGTAATCTCTTCTTCCCCGCTTCATCATAACTCAAGTTGAGCTTTCTCAACGCCTAGTGTGCTTTGTGCTCTAACTCCACTGGTAAGTGACAAGCCCGGCCGTACGCCAACCTAAAATGCGTGGTGCCTATAGGTGTCTTGTATGCCGTCATGTATGCCCACAATGCATCCGGTAGTAAGGCACTCCAGTTCTTCCTTGTGGAAGCCACCGTACGCTCCAAGATCTTTTTTATTTCGCGATTGGAGATCTCCACCTGTCCTTGAGTTTGCGGGTGATACGGGGTACCTATGTTATGTTTGACCCCATATTTATTCAATAGTGCCGAGAACTTTTGATTCTTAAAGTGCGTACCCCCATCGCTGATGATCATTCGGGGCACTCCAAACCTACAGAAGATGTTTTCCTTCATGAACTTGCACACTACATTAGAATCATTAGTCCTTGTGGGTATTGCTTCTACCCACTTCAACACATAATCAACAGCTAAAAGGATATATAAATTCGAATTGGAGGACACAAAGGGTCCCATGAAATCTATACCCCATAGGTCAAATACCTCAACCTCTTGGAAAAAATTTAGGGGCATCTCTTGTCTCTTTGAAATGTTACCTGCTCTTTGGCAGGAATCACATTGCCTCACAAACTCATAGGAATCTCTAAACAAGGTAGGCCAATATAGGTCACTTTCCAACACTTTGGCAGCGTATGAGAGCTTGCATGGTGTCCGCCCATAGGTAGAGTGTGGTAATGACGAAGTACACTCTCGTACTCCACCTCAGGTACACACCTGCGTAGGACACCATCCCTGCATTGCTTTAAAAGAATGGGGTCATCCCAAAAATAATATTTTAGAGAATGGAAAATTTTCTTCTTCTCTTGATATGTCCAATCATCCGGGATGATCCTGCAAGCAAGATAATTTATGATATATGAAAACCACGAATCTTTAGAATTGACTTTCAACAATTGTTCATCCGGAAATGTCTCAGTTATGGGTATGTGTAAATCTTTTTCATCTACCCTCTCTAACCTAGACAAATGATCCGCTACAACATTATCAATCCCCGCCTTGTCTTTAATTTCAATATCAAATTCTTGTAGGAGCAAGATCCACCTAATCAATCTAGGTTTGGAATCTTTTTTCACCATCAAATATTTAATAGCGGCGTGATCAGTCCAAACAACTACTTTCGATCCAACTAAATATTGCCTAAACTTTTCAAAAGCGAAAACAACAACAAGCAATTCTTTTTTAGTAGTTGTGTAATTTAATTGAGCATCATTCAAAGTCTTAGAAGAATAAAAGATCACGGCGGGTTTATTGTCCACCCGCTGTCCCAACACAGCTCCTACAGCAAAATCCGATGCGTCACACATGAGTTCAAACGGCTTAGTCCAATCCGATGTTTAAACAACCGGTGTGGAAATCAATTTCTCCTTCAGCACGTTGAACACGTGTAAAAATTTGTCATTGAAATAAAAAAAGACATCTTTCTCGAGAAGTTCGGATAGTGGTTTGGCGTGGCCTAATAACCGACGATAGAATCCGGCGTGGCCTAAAAAGCTTCTTACCCCTTTTACCGAATTTGGTGGGGGAAATTTAGAAATTACTTCAATTTTAACCAGATCTACCTCCAAACCTTTGCTAGACACTTTATGTCCTAGCACTATCCCTTCACTTATCATCATATGACATTTCTCCCAGTTGAGGACCAAATGTGTGTCCTCACATCTCTGTAACACCTTATCCAAATTATAAAGGCATTCATCAAACGAAGCACCATAAACCGAAAAATCATCCATAAAGACTTCAAGACAACGTTCTACCATATCAGAAAAAATGGTGAGCATACAATGCTGAAAAGTCGTTGGTGCATTGCATAATCCAAAAGGCATGCGGCGATACACGAAAGTTCCATAAGGACAAGTGAAAGTAGATTTCTCTTGGTCCTTAGGGTCAATTGAAAGCTGATTATATCCTGAATACCCGTCCAGAAAACAGAAATGAGATCGGTCGGCTAAGCGCTCTAGAATTTGATCAATAAATGGGAGAGGAAAATGATCCTTCAGCGTAGCAGTATTAAGACGTCGGTAATCAATACAAACTCGCCACCCGGTTACCAAACGGGTGGTGACAGGTTCATTTAAAATATTTTGAGTGACAGTAATACCCCCCTTTTTAGGGACTACCTGTGTGGGACTTACCCATGTCGAGTCTGAAATCGCATAGATGATACCTGCGGAGAGAAGCTTAATCACCTCTTTCTTCACCACCTCCATCATGCTCAGATTCAATCGACGTTGCGATTGAATTACCGGCTTGGCTCCCTCTTCAAGCCGAATCTTATGCTGACACAAGGTAGGGGAAATCCCCTTGATATCTGCAACAGACCACCCAAATGCTCCCCAGTGGTTCTTCAACACTATCAACAATTGTTCTTCCTCTTCCGCACTCAGATATGCAGAAATGATCACAGGTAACTTTTCTTCCTCTGTTAGAAAGGCGTACTTAAGATGTGGTGGCAGTGGCTTTAACTCTAACTCTGGTGGGTTGATCAAGGATGATTGAAGCGGAGGGGGAAGTTCACCTAAATCTTCATAATACCTCACATAGAAGCATGTAAGCATCTGAAGCATCTTGGCACATTCCTTGAGTGATTTGCTTCTCATCCAATCATGAGTGACGTTGACTAAACAAGCCTCTAATGGTAATTCTGGATATGCATCAAAAACTGAATTTTTTATAGCATCATCGTCCGTAGAGGGAGGAATGTCCTCATCCTCATCATTCGGGAACCCGACAGCCTTGCAAAGGGATACTACTTTGGTCTGCTCCATGATGTCTACAACCAAAGTCCCTTTATCCACCTTGGTCATTACATGAGCCAGATCTAGAAATGGCTTCCCTAGACAAAGTGAGATGGTATTATCAAAATGTTTTACCATGTGGCATTGCTCCTTGGATTTAGGTGAAGTGGTGCTGGAAGTCATGACCATCTCAAATCGGTCATCGGCTATACCCAAGGTCAACCGACCTCTCCCCATCTCGAGTATCATGTCAGTTGTAGCTTCAAAAGGTCTTTCGAGTAATAGCTCATTTCCTTGTTCATCTTGCATCTCCATGACGACAAAATCTGTAGGAAATACAAATCTATCCACTTTCACAAGAACATCTTCACAAATCCCATATGGTTTCACCACAGAGTTATCCGCCAATTGCATTGTCATGTTGCTTTTTCGTGACTCCTTTAATCCCAACTTCTTGAATGTAGAAAGGGGCATTAGATTGATGCTTGCTCCTGAGTCACATAATGCCTCACCAAATTTGACTTTCCCGATATAGCATGAAATGTTGAAACAACCCACATCTTGCCTCTTTGGTGGCAATGTGCCCATGATAAAGGCACTCACCTGCTCCTTAAGCACAACTACTTCAGTGTCTGGAATTTTTCTTTTCTTGGTGATGATATCCTTCAGAAATTTCCCGTAAGAAGGGATTTTCTCAATAGCTTCCAATAGAGGAATGTTGACTGAAAGCTTTCTCAAACTGTCTAAGAACTTTTTGAATTGGGCATCTACCTTCCTTGCCTTAGCACTGTTCGGATAAGGGACCGGGACAGCCTGTGCCCTTTGATGCGGTGGCACATAGGGTGTCCTTTTCTAAGGATCCTCCTCCTCTGCAATCGGGTCTTCAGTAGCATCTACTGCTATGTCATCAACTGGTTCTGTGACTAGTACGGGAAGATCCTTAGTGGCCTCACCTACAATTTCAGCTTGGGGTTTGCTTACTTCATCGGCCCTGAGATTTAACAATTTCTTGCCACTTCTTAGCAAGATGGCCTTTGCTTGTTGGTTTCCTCCTGGAACATTAGTATTTCCCGGGAAACCCGGATGTGCCAGTTTCTTCAAACTGGCTATCTCCGCAGCCATCTGTGCCATAGATGTCTCTATTGTCCTCATTTGAGCCCCATGGCTCTGTAGTGTCTGCCCGAATTGGTTCATGAACTCCCCTTCTTGCTTTATTTGCTGGCCGAAAGTAGCCATGAGTTCTTGGTTTTGCTTTATCACTTGATTTAGCAGCTCTATGCTCTTATCCTCCACTATTGGCTGGGGTTTAGCATCCAGATCATGTAAGAAGTTATTTGGATCCTTCCAGGAGAACTTCTTATCTTTTCTCCATGAATTGTCATTATTCCTATAGCCTTGTTGCTGCCTCATGAATTTCACTTGAGCCTCTTCCTCGGACTCAGTATCCTCCTTTGCAAGCAATTTCTTTGTGAGAAGATCCATCTTCTCATTCATCTCCTTTATTTATTTAGATTCACTTGCCACTCGGACCTGCTCCACAACGCCTCTTTTGCCCCATGATTGTTTTTTATCCATATTCTTTAGGATCTCCCAACATCTAGTGTCTGTGTTATTCAAGAAGAATCTAGAACCGGCTGAATCGAGGTTGCTTCTATCATGCTCGGAGAGAGAAAAATAGAAGATCTTGACTTGGGTCTCCTTATCAAGCCCGTGATGCGGGCATCACCTGAGCATGATCTGAAACCTTTCCCAGGTCTCAAAATAAGTCTCTCATGCTTGTTGGGTGAAGTTATGGATCTTTCTGATCATGTCATTGGTCTTCTCGGGCGGAAAGAACCTCTCGAAGAAAACCTCCACCATGTGGTTCCAAGACTCCATGTATTCATCATCCCAGTTGTGTAGCCATTCATGCACATTTCCCGCTAGAGAACTCGGGAAAAGCTTCAAGTAGAGCACATCTTGTGGAAATCTGTCAATTTTTATCATATCACAATTCTCCACAAATTGACTTATGTGCGCAACGTGGTCTTCATTTTTGAGCCCATAGAAAGCATTCAACTTCACCAAGTTGATTAAAGCCGGATCAATCTTGTATGTCAGAATATTCACCGCTTGCTTCTTGATCGGCCCTTTGGAAGCGGATGAGGAAGAAGCCTTGATCTTCTCCCATATTGTCAATGGCTCGTCCATCTCTTCTTGTTCAGGTTCAAAAGCTATATCTTCCAGCTGATCTTGATTATGCTCGTCCTCATCTTCCGATCCCGGCAGCGGAACCTATGGTGCTTGCCTCGTGTAGTCTGTACTACACGTCTGCACCATGCACAGTACTTGTAAATAGAAAAATTAAATTTAGTACAGTGCTTGACGATTGAGAATATTTAGAAAACAAATTATGAATTTTTGAAATAAAAAAAATGTGGCCTAGAGTGGCCGCTTGTAGCACTCGTAGTGCCGACAATTCACTGTATCCCCGGCAACGACGCCAAAAACTTGACGCAATTTTACCGTGCGCAGAAATGCAAGTGAACGCGTCGAAGTAATATAGGCCTTGTGAGGCCCGAGTCGAACTCAGGGATATGTGAAATTATCGGAGACTCTTACTAACTACTTGCAATCAGCTAAGCCGATTAAAAAGCTGAGAGTTGTTGTTAAAATTAAAAGAGAATAAAAATGAAAGAAAACAAAGCAATCGATTAAATGTTTGGTTTAATCAATTCAAAAGGATATCTTTAGGATTGCGGTTTCACCGTAGGTTTTCATTGTATTAAATTCTATATAGCTACTCAATCTTATCTCTCTATCCGGGTAGTGGCCTGAAATCCGAATTGCCCACTTTCGTGGTACAATTCACTACCTATGTCTAGGTCGGTTCCACTGTCGTAGAAACCTATACCCTAAACTAGGTACATTAGGAACGACCTCTCGGTATCCACCATCAATCTTACACCACCTTGTTCAAGGGATTTGTCAATTAATGTAAATTCCATCTCTTTTCAACCGTTAATTCTTCTTTCAAAGCAATTAAAGGCATTAGGTTATTATTATGGTGATCAAGCATAACAATATATTGGAGAAAACAAAATTATACCATGGATTTAAGAGATAAGATATGAATTACTATTATAAAATCATCATACAATGAAACCCCAGGCTACTCCCGATCCTAAAGACAAAGGGGATTAGCCCCGCATGTTCATCTCAGAGTACAATGTGGAGAAGAAAAAGGGAAACATGAAGGAAAACGTGATTGAGTGATTAAACTCCTGAACGGAGAAGGTCCAATCGATCCTTGGCGTGGAATCCGCATTCTCCCGCCTTTCGGTGGTGGAATTCGTCTTCTTCAGCGTCTGGATCGGCTGGGGCGTGCTCTCGTGCTCCGTTCTTCTCTCCTTGCTTTCCGGGATGTGTGCAACAACTAATGACGTGATGATACCCACTGGAGCGTCGTCATTAGGTATATTTCCCAAATTAGGTCATCAATTAATCACAGTCGTCCAATTAAGATCAATTTGAAACAAACTCATATATGACGGCGTTGATACCATCGACGCGAGTCGATAATATCGACACTGCACTGTATCAGCTAGTCTTCTTTTCTTTTCTTTATCGCAACTGATGCTAGCTCGATACCATCGACGCAGGTCGATGGTATCGACTCTTTAGGCGTCGCTTTTGTCCTTTTACCATCACTGTAGCTCCACTTGTCGATGGTATCGACATTCGTCGATAGTATCGATTGTCTTCTCGCCAGCAACCTGAAGGTATCTCGATACCATCGACTCTCCTGTCGATAGTATCGACTCTGTGATGCTCCTTGCGGCTAGCAACCTGAGGCCTGGTCGATGGTATCGACCACCATCGATGGTATCGACGGAAGAAGATACTCGTTTTTCCTGAAATTAACACACGAAACCACATAAGTTCACACAAAATATATTCTTTTGATAATTAATACTCAAAATGCTTAAATAAAGGGAATTTTACATAAAGAAGTAGCATAGACCAAAATGAATGAATTATGCAAAATTAACCATGAAAATGACTAATAAATGCATAAAACACATATCAAACAAGTCTATTAATGTGACTCAAAATCATCGCATCAATATACCTGGTCCTGGAGCAAGTCCAGTGACATCTCCTCATTGTGGTTGATACACAACTATCTTCTAGTTGCACTGGGACTCATCTGACTGTTGTGCCTCCTGGTCTGCACCACAAACTACAAGTTAATGTTTTCATCCTAGTGATAGACAATAACATCCACACTTCTATGGAAGTCCACACAGACCTCCTAGAATTCTTGTCCTCCTACTAAAATGGACAAGAAGGATTTGTCTCTCCCATTGGTGTACTAGTCACCAACTTGTTCTCCAACAATTGTTTCTCCCTTGTTATCCCTCCCTTTAGTGGGTAGTACTTGATCAGGCTCTCAATCAGTTACCACAACCAAAGAGGACAAAAATTGTTAGAGGCAATTGAGTTGTACTCTTGGGAGCTCCCAATACCCCTCTATTTATAGGAGGGGTCAGGGTCTGGGTTCCCAATGTGTGTGGGAGTGGAAGAGACTAGAAGATGTTGAAGTTTTGCAACTTGTGAGCACCAAAATGGTTGGCTGGCAGCTGAGACAGTCGTCTGGAAAGCAAGTCGATGGTTTCACACTAAGAGAGGGTCATCTCATTTTTTTCCAATTGCACACAAATTCAGCAATTAGTTTCCAATTAAGGTTAAATATTAATTCCTTGCATCAATATAATTGAGCAATAGAAATGATAAAACATTCTCATGAATTTGGGAAATTACTAGTACCTTCCTCCGGTCCAACCGAGACGATCTATTCAATAGGTGAACCGATCGTCTTTCTCTACTTGTGTCGATCAGCTTACTCAGTGACTCGATCAGTTGGTTCTTGTTTAGTGAAGAACTTAATCCAATTCAGATCCAATCATCCTCACACTCCAAACAATCATCTAAACATTTGAGTTGATCATTTGGTACTCCAAACGGCCATCTCACTGAGTGAATTGATCGTTTGGCAGTACAACCAATTGATCTATTGCTTGAACTAAATACCTAAACACTTTACCAATCAATTTAATCATCATTCAAGAATAAACTCCTCTTCTAGGTAATGACCTATTAGTGTGAACCTAGAGGTCCCATATTACGTTGGCAGTGAATATCCATAACAACTTATGACATCATAAGTAATGAGTGGTGCCTAGTCACACATCAAAGCTACCTAAGTAAATGGAAAGTTGGAGAACAACATCAACCTATAATCTGTGTATGTTCTTATATTATTTGTATAGTTCATTTATCACTAATATCTAGATTGAACTGGATGCATGGAGCAGTGATGCATGCATTTGGAGTCAATTTTACAGGCCTAGTTTAGGGATATTTTGTGAAGTTTTCACCATTTTCTGTATTATTATTGCATGGATTACTTCTAATGTCCATTATACGTTCTTTTGAATCAAAGCTTTCCTATTTTATCATATTTATGAGATTTTATATTAATCCAGGGCTTATGCATGATTTTATATGCTTTTCAGGTGCTAAGTGTGCAAAGAAATCTCAGTGCCACCGACCCTATATCTCAGTGCCACCGAAATCGCAATAGAGAGGCAAGAAAAAGTCATCGCGCCATCTCGGTTCCACCGACCCTTCTCGTCAGTGGTACCGACTCAGAAGAATTGCAGACCGCGATCGAGATCTAGCCATCTCGGTGTCACTGACTTCTACAGCTCAGTGCCATCGCCGCTGTCGATTTACAGATTTCTACAGGATCGTAGATCCAACGGTCCACGTTATTTTGAGCGTCGTATGTGGATCTATGACCTAATGAGGGATGGCCTAACTGA